>CM030359.1:136797050-137421350 GCA_017893485.1 Hemerocallis citrina | reverse complement strand
CAGCAGGGTCGAAGTGGTCAGCCATCTTAGAAAATAGGGAGGAAGAAGCATAAGTCATAGAGCAACACAAATGTAAGTCACTTACATTTAAATCTCTAGACTCAAACACACACTCTAATGTCCACTTCTAGGGTGTCATTCCTTATAAATTTGTACAAGTGTGGAAAGCGTGGCTCTGATACCACTCTATAACGCCCCGAATCCCAAATACACTGAATTCGAGATGTTCTACAGGATCTCTCCGCTTCCTTTAGTACAATTTTACAAGGAAATTTAAACTTTTCACTTTACATCAGAGTTTACATCAATATTACACTTTACATTGCACAGCGGAAGTAAAATTTACAATAATGAAACAAATGTACAACAACATTGAATAATCTTTAAGCATTTGTTCCTCTTTAATCTGTATCAAGCTATTTACCTGCATATAAGACTGTGGGTACGTCAGTTTATTCAACCGACGATCATTATACACGACCATCCTCTCTATGCCGGAAATAGTATAACTTATTTTCCATATTTAGCAAACACAAACTTTTCACATTCAAACTAAAGGGACTACCCTATTGATGTCGTGTTGTGATTGTGCACTTAGTCCTTAATGCAGTTATTTATATAATATGACACAAATGCACACTTGTTCGGATTCTATGCATCCCATACTACATAGGTCCGAGGGCAAGCCTCTTAATCGTTCTTCATCTTTGTAGGGTTCAATCCCTCGCCATGACTTAATCTACTACTATAACTATGGTGAGTATCCTAGATGATCTATGAGTACAAGCTCGTGTACAGAAAATTGTGGAGGGAAATCCCACGCCATGTCTTGACTCATCAAGCATGCATTCTGTGACAATTCAGCCTCACTTCATGGCACACAATCCTCTTGCAGTCACCAAACATCCCACAAGCGTGGCTAGATTTCGATCATTACTGAGTTGGGCCCACGCCATGTCTTGACTCATCAAGCATGCATTCTGTGGCTCACACACCCGCACCGTAAATCCTAGTTCTCATACTCGTATTTTTCTCTCACTTTCATCACATCTTCACTATGCACTAATCCTTAGTCTTTATTAGAATCATAAACAAAAATAAAAGCTCTAGAGTTAGCCTCTCCACTAAAGCGGACTTATTCATTCATTCAAACATGACCAACCTTGGTCTTTCATTTCAATTTTTCATTTCATTTCTTTCCAAATGCCGGGGGAGACTTAGCTACTCTTTCGTTTCAATTCCAATTCACAATTTCCAAAATGAGCATTTCCAATTTATAAATTTATTATGTTGAGTTATCATACTCAAATAGCATTTCTCTTTACCAATCATGATTTCTAAATTGTTCAATAGTCCATAACTATACATGAATTTTAATTATTCATCATGAAACTCATGAATTGTTATTTTCACATTAAAACCCACATCACTAGTATTCAATCAAGATGGATATTCACGCATCATAATTTGTCGCACTATTCTCCAACGAGAATAATTCACATTTCATAGTTGTCACATTATTCTCAAATGAGAACTACTTTACATCACAAACGAATATTCACCATTCATATTTTTCATACTATTCTCAATTAGGAATAAATCACATCCATCACATAATATCACTTCAATCTTTACTATATTAATCTTCTAATTTTTCATTTCAAGTTCATTTTGCAAGGTACAATTTTTCACAAAGTATACATATAGAACCATAGTTCTATTTATGCATTTTATTCTCAAAGCATAGTTTATTTCATGCAAATAATTCCCAAATCATTTTTATAAAGTCCCTTATATTTTTAGAAGAATAACCATATTTTTCTCATAATTTTTTGAGCACTAAAACCCTCAAAAAAAAAGTTTTTCAATCTTGCCGAGGACAAGATTCGAACCCAGCACCACAGAGAACCCAACCGAAAGCCACAACCACTAGGCCGAATGCTACTGGCGTCATAAAGAGACGCTGAGAGCCATAAGAGCTCTCGGCTGCTGCTATTCTTGTTTAAAAAAAAACGAAATAAAAGTATGGCGACCAGGGATTCGAACCAACAACCTCATGAGACCCAGCCGCACACTGTAGCGGAAGAAAACCCCCGACCACTTGAGCTACGTGCTCAAGTTGTCACTAGTATAATTCCAATTTCATTTAACCCATACTCTCTGTTATTTAGAACATTTCGATGTTCAACTAATCCCCATTTCATTTGGTTTTCATAAAAATTATTGTACAACTCCAGATTAATTCTTCCTCACATAATTTACATACCAGTATGAGCAAAATAATTTTTGTAATAATTAAAACATATTTTCATATAACTAATTCAAATTCCACATTATAATACTACATTTCTTCTTCTTTCTACATTTCTTCGTATTTAGCATTCTAATCTCTTTATCAATAAATTTCCACCTTAATTCTCTGTCTTTAACCATTTATCCAACATACAACACATATTTTAAATTATTCATGCCCATATTAACACAAAAGATCTATTTAACACAAGAAATGGTATTATCAAACTACTAACTTTTGTGTGTAACTCTTGATAGTAATAAATGTGTTTTTATCAATCAATCCATGATTCTAATCAATTCACATACAACTTAAATAGTAGAACCACATATAAATTTGTATATCCACATTTCAATCATTCAAGAAGTCATTTTTCCCAATTAAAGTGTGCTCTTCTTAATCATTTTCATGCTTCATTCATTCATATCTAACATGCATTTCTAATTTAGAAATAGGAAAAATCTACCCACCTTGTATGAAGAGAAAACACAATTAGCAACTCCCTAAACAAAAGTCCTTGCAACCGAATACTTCTCCTCCTAGAAACGTGCACACAAGCCAAGCCTGAGCACCCAAACCGTGAGCTCCTCCTTTGCTAGCCGGCCTCTCCTTCTTTGATTGAAAACAAGCACAACTCCCACACACATCTCAATCTTTTAACTCACAAAAATAACTACTAGATAATGTATAATAGACTATAAGTTTGGAAGAGAATAGTTTTGCACAAGAATAACTAGCCATGGGGGGGTATTTATACTAACAATCAAGGAGAATGGAGGGCTAGGATGAATTGGTTGGTTGTAAGATGGAAGGCTAGGATGCAAGTAGGAGTTGCAATAACTACCCACAACCAAGTAACCACCACACCATGATCACCACTCAAAAATTTGGGTTTCCCTCCAAAGAATGCAACCGGCCTACATAGGAGAGTGCATTTTGCACGTGTACGCGTAGTGCACGTGCATGCAACTAGGCCCAAAAATTGTACATAAAATTTTTGTATAAAAATAAAATAGTCTTTAAATTGTATTCTACAAGACAAGTCGTATAAAAAATAGATTAATCCGTGGGCTTTAGTTTATGGGCCAAAATAAAAAAATGATAAATTTAATTAACTTTGGGCTTTTAAAAGAAAAGGCTTTTTTGTCTAATTGAAAGAAGGCTTTTGTATAAAATAATTAAAAGCACATATTAAAATATCTTTACTCATCTTGATGAAGATATTAACCAAAAATATTGTACGTGCACACTACGTGCAAAATAAATAATTTTTCATAAATTGAAAAATCAGGGCATTACAAATGTAATATTCGATAACAATAATCAATGATCAATTCAATATCAATAGGAACAATGAGGAATAATATGCAGTGTCGATGTGGTGTGATCCTTAAGTCTATTAATTATTTTAATCCTAACTAATGTAGCACTTCATGCGTCCCATTTATTTACCACATGATTGCTACATACAAACTAGTTACATTTAGACTTAGTGGTGGGCTCTATAATTCATGTACTCGGCAACGATATTCAATAATGACCGATGACAGAATCAATCGAGATACTGTAGACAGTAATCTACAATTAATCGATGACCAATATGACCGATAGACCGATAGACCGATTGACCGATCGACCGATAAATAAGGAAACACGAGCACCTCTTCCGAGTACAGTCCTTATATTGTCCACTACTAAAGTAAATCCCTTAAATCCCGGCTTGTTAATTATTTTACCAATGCAACAATACAATATGGAATCAATGGACATTTCGGTGAAGGATAGTATCAATAGTAGAACAATAAGAAGATAACTTAGATAATTCAATTAAAATAATGACAATAACTCATTAGGAACATGCAATGCATCGTACATACATTAATTCATGCAATAGTACGATATATGAATAACTAATTTATTAAAATCTGGACTATATAATTCTGGACAGTAAGAGTAGTCTGTACAAAAGTGTAGTTTCCTGCTGTTTCAGAAATAAAAAACTGAATCCGTCAGAAATTATAGAAACTAGACTTCCACACTGTTCCAAAGCATATGTAAAGTTCAAATTCCGAAAAAAGTAGCTAGGTCAAACACATTGTTCTTTACAGGTTTCAAGTTTAGGCAGAATTTCAATATTAAGTTATTATAATTTTTAGAATCAGCAAAAACTCAATAATAAATTCATTAAAAATATTTTCTAAACTCCTAAACATGTTAAGCAACAATCTGGAAATTTTTAGAGCAAAATTTTAAAATTTGATCTGCCTTTTTACTGTTTAAACATAAAAGATACAAGAATCTGAAAGTAAAAATACAGCTGTAGTAAAACAGGCATAACTTTTGCTACAGAACTCGGAATTCAAAAATTCAAGATGTTCTGGAAATTAGAAAGATAAGGATACAATTCATATTCAGAAATTAAATTCATTTTTGAGATCGTTTACTGGTTCAAAAACAGCAGTCAACATACAGATCAGCATGCAAAATACAGATTTAAGGAAATTTTCATGAACAATTTAATTTAAACATGTTGGGCATCAATCTTTAGTCAAGAAATTGTGTAATCAGCATGATGGGTATCAGAACATAATAAATAAAATTAGAACACGCTCATACATCAATTTATTATCAATCAATCATCAATCGATCAAACGACATACAACCTAGCAATTGTTTCTACAATAATTTATTTGTGTAACGATTGTATGAACAACCCTATTATCAATTCTATATGCACTCATGAAAGATCCAAACATTAGAGTAAAAAGTGGTACGATGTCAAAAATATTGAGGTTAGCTCATGTAAACCCTCAATAGACCCAACGAAGAGATGAACAATGGATAATGCGATAACAAAGAGATCAACTTGCAAGAGTTTCAACAAAACTTGAATTTGATACAATTAACAATTTAAGAGGATGGTGACTTGTCTTATAAATGGTGAAAAAGAATACCAAGAATAACGGGAGAAGGATCCTGAAGCAACGAACCCACGAACCAACACGAAGAATATACGTGCAATACACGTGCACACAAAGAGCAAAAGCAATAACAGCACAATAGGGACAGCAGCAATGTCAGCAACGCCAAGCGGTGCTCGAGGTCTGGCCCACGACGGTGGACGGTGGGGCGTCGAGCGGTGAGGGCGGTGCTCAGGGTGGCTCGACGGCGAGTGGCTAGCTGATCTCGTAGATCGTAACAGGAAGCACGATGTCGCTGAGTTGACGAACGGGAAGAGAAGCAGAGCAGGGTTTCAATTGGGGATGTTGTGTCGACGGGAGGGAGGACCAGAGGGCGGTGCGACGGGGTTGGGGGTTGCTGGAGGGGGCCGGAGATGGTCGGGAAAGAAGATGGAGCAGATGCACAGGAATGGGTCGGGGTGTTTTGGTGGGAAAACAAACAGGGGGAGAGAGAGAACGGGAGGAGAGAGGAGAGAGGAGAGAGAATAAGTGGCTAGGGTTTCAAAATTGTGCAATTTTTAGGGTTTGCATTAGAGTTGTATTTATAGGGTACAATTATGGTATTGGGTTAGTGGTTTAGGATCCAGTAATAGTGGGTTTGGGTCAAGAACAATAGAAATTGGGTTTTATGGTTCAAATAAGAGATAGATCTAAATCAGTAGGGTTCAAATAAAAATACCCACAACAAAATAAAAGAAATTAAGATCAACAAGAATAGCTCAATCAAGGGAAACGAATAATTTCATGAACAAAAGTTTAAAACCAAAAAAAAAAATAAACAATACCAATAAAAAAGAATATCAATCGGGCTCGCAATTGAATTAGAATTCGCCAAGAAAACAAATCCAGTACAATAAAATATTTCGAAAAATGATTTTTAATTAAATAATCAAGAAATAAAAATTAATAATTTTTAATCATAATAAAATAAAATTATATAACAAATTAATATTCGGGTTTAACAATTTTATTAAAATAATCCAACAATAATGTATATATTTGTTTTCGGGCTCAAATGTAAATAACTGATCAATAAGAAATAGAAAGTACGATTAAAATACACCATTATTCGAATTGAATAAAATTTTTGATTAGAAAACAATTAAATAAGCGATCCGAAATAACTTAGCACAAAAATAAATTTACAAAATCAAATTATAGAAAATACACGGAAAGTACTTATTATCAGGAATGGGGGTTACAATTACGATTTTGGTGACTAAGTTAAGGTTTAGATGTTCTAGGAGTATTAAGCCCATGCCCCGATAATTCCAGAGATGAATCCCACACCGCCGATGAGTTGGGGACACTCCCAATCATACCTCGATAATTTCGGGGAAACTATCTCACACCGCAAGCTATGGCGCTTCCATTATCCTAAAACACCCCATAGGTGTCGCCTCGATCCCGATAATTCTGAAGATGAATCCCACACCGCCGATGAGCTGGGGACACTGCCAATCACACCTCAATAATTTTAAGGAAACCATATTACACCGCAGACCAACTGAGGTCCTCATACCCATGTTTGCCCATACTTTATCACGTCTCCCCTTAGTGTCTGTCCTTAGTTTTTAGTTTTAGAAGAATCATCACAACCTAGAGCAAGCTTACCCTACCGGACTTAACCCAACACAATAGACAGTCGGCCGAAACTAGCTACCTCTCAAGAGATGCTCAACACACATTGGATATTTCTCAAATTCATATTAATAACAACTGCCGGTTTCTAAGGGTCTCGCCTAGGCTCTAGATTCCAACAAATATCTCGTTCTAGAAATTAATTCGGTTACATCTAACCTCAACAATATAATTCATTTCTTTATTCACAATCTCTTTCTCAAATACATTTCTTTATAATCTCATAACATGAAGTACTCACTTCAACTTTCATTAACAATTTGATCAATTATAGCCTTTTATGCAACCTAAATATTCTTAATCAAAAACTATAACATCTTATCGAGAGGATTCTAATTGCATTTCAATTTTTTATTTTTTCTTTATTCATACAATATTCACAATGCGAAAACGGCAGCTTAGGCTACTTGTAAAAATCATAGAAAATTGTATACTTCATGACAATTTGTGTTCTTTAAATCAAATTAAAGGTATACAAGTGTAGAACCCCGTAAGATTTTAAATTGATTTTTGGAGAATTTTTGTTGAACCCCGTAAAATTTATTTTAAATATTTGAAAATGAATTTAAATTGATTTTTGGAGAATTTAATAAATATTTTTAGAAAGATTTATTCTTTTACACGTGCAAAACACGTGCAAATACTTTTATGAGAAGTTTGAAAGTCAAGTTTTCTTCATGAAAAATCATTATTTAATATTTGGATTTATTTAGTATTTTTCCATATTTTTCTGAAATTAATTGGATCCATTTGCAAATTTTGAGAAAAGAAGGACCTTTTTGCAAATTTGCCATTTTTAGGAGTTAAAATGTAAAATGTATTTTCTGGACGTTTTGAACAGTACCAATTGAGATTTATGAGTATATTTTACTTTTAAATCCTAATTTAAATGAATTTGATCGAATTTCAAGACTAACCTATATATGTAAGTTGTATTTTGGAAATGATTGTTTTACAAAAGTGTGGGTAAAATCCTAATATTCACTCCTGGATATTTAAGAGAATTTTTCCAGCCATCATTGCTACAATATACAGAATTTTGAGATTGGTTTTGGAGGAGCAAGAGAATTTTGGATCTAGCAAAGAGGAAAACTTTTTCGTGGATTTTCTCAATTCAAAGGTGAGTGATGTAAAATTTGTTTGTTGTTTTGTTTTGATGTTGAGAATGACATGAATCTTGTATTGTGGTTTGATTAATGTAATCGATTGTTATGTTGTTGGTTTGGCATGTATGTTATTTAGTATTCTGCATGAGAACGATGCAAATGTTGTTGTTTGTACCATGTATGTGAAATCTATGAATGACTAGTAGATCTTGGTTTATAAAATCGTATTGTTAGAAAGCATGTTAAGATTTGAGTATGGTTATGATCGGATGATGAGCATTTGGGTCTTATATTTGTACTTCAGATTTGATTGAGAGTTGTGAAAGAAATTTCAGTTTTGAGAAACCCTAATGGGAGAATTAGTAATTTAGAGTTTGAGAACTTGAGTTTTGACATATTTGATGTTTTGAGTAATGTATCCATAATGAGGAATTGTTGAGATTTGTTATTTTTCCTGAATACGAATTATTTCATGAACAAAGAATCTTTAGAAAACTCCAGTTTGATTTTGTAATCAGATCTAAATTATGAAAAACTGTAAGCCGACAGTCGACTGGCCTACTGTTCAGTCGACTGGTATGACCCTGCTGCTGTATTTTAGTTTCCTTGAAAAGTCATTCTGGACGGTCTACTTAGACTATTATTCAGTCGACTGGTTCACTGAGAAATTATTTTGTAAAATTATTTCAGTCCTTTCTGGACAGTCGACCTATGACATCTTAAGTCGACTTATAATACTTAGAATATTTTCTTGAAAATTATTGGAATTTACCTTGGGTAAGTCGACCGATTATCTTTTAAGTCGACTGCTATGACTTAGTTTATTTTTGTAAAATTTTGGATAATTGTCCTCTGGACAGTCGACTTACCACAGTATAAGTCGACTGCAACTGAAAGATCTTTGTAAACTTGTGTTATTTCGAATGATTGGTTTTCAGATAATTCAGTCTATTCTTGATCTTCAGTTCAGTATTTCATATTAAGATATTCAGTTAAGCCATTTGATTTAAGATATTCAGTCGAGCCACTTGTTTAGTGTAAATTTGATTTAGACATTTGAGTTTGAGTCTCTAGAGGTGCGTGACCCTAGTATACCGGTGTTGAGTTATTTTGTTGAGGCCCGTTGAGGCATTTCAGTTATTCAGTTTTGAGTTTAGGCCGGTAGGGTACACCACTCTAGGAGATTCGTTAAGTGATTAAGTAACCCAAAAATAATAAGGACAGGCACTAGTGGTGATATGACGAACAGGAACATGAGTTATGCACCTCAGTATGGCTTTAGATGTGGGATTTAATCTCCAGAATTATCCAAGTAACTTACTTGAGATGTGGAATTTATCTCCGGAATTATCCAGGTAAATTACCTGCGATGTGAGATATATCTCCGGAATTATCCAGGTAATTACTTGCGGTGTGGGATTGATCTCCGGAATTATCGGAGTCGAGGCGACGCACATGTGGTATTCATGTGATGATGTGTCAATGTCTAGATGTGGGATGATCTCCGGAATTATCCAGGTAAATTACCTGAGATGTGGGATCTATCTCCAGAATTATCGGGCATGGACTAATTCTCACAGTTTATCTTTATCTCGTAGTAGTCATCGTGATAAGATTAGTTGCATAGCGGGGGATTGAACCCTATGAAGAGAAGACGTTAAGGGCTTGCACTGAACCTATGTAGAGTGGGATGCATAGACTTCGACAAGTACGCATTAGAGAGTCCACATATAGAAATTGTGTTTTCTTGACTTAATTTTATGCATGTGGTTTTCCGGTTTTCTACACTTGACACTTGGTTTAGTATCACTTGTTGTTACATTTCCTGCTATCTCGTACTTTATGTATTTTGGTTCACTATATGTTACTTAAGAATCCCTGCTTAATGTTCATTTATGTTGTTTGTTTGATTTTATGTCACTCACACCATTTATGGCCGACCCCGTTAGTTTAAGGGGTTAGGGATCATCTCTAGCCTCATATGTTGCAGGTTGTTACTTAGAGTTGGAGGTTGGATGCTTGAGATAGTTTTTGGAGATAAATTGGTTTATAAGAGTTTTGTGTAAATTTGTAAAAGCAGTTTTGAGATCAGTTGGGTTGTAAATGACAGAAAATATTTGGTTGAGATGTTTTTTTTTTTGAATTCCGCTGTGATATGTAAAAGTTTGTTGTAATAAAAGTTGAAAATTTTAGTGGTGTTGGTTGTGTTTAATGTTACATTGAAGTGGATGCTGGGATTGTGCCACGTATTTTCTAAAATATCATATTAGAAATTCGGGGCGCTACAACAAGTTTACTATAACTTTGTAGTTGTAAGTTTCCCAAAATATTCAGTCTATAATCCAGTATTGTTCGAAATATACAGTAAGGTCGAAATGCTATACTACAGTTACTGCCACTGTTTGATCTTGTGAAAATCATTATAAATTCATTTCTATACGATATATTAATTTATTAGACTTTAAAGAAAGTTTAACATGTCTACTATAACTTTGTAGTTATAAGTTTTCTCAAAATATTATGTCTATAACCCAGTATTCTTCAAAATATGCAGCAGGGTCGGAATGCTATGTTGCAGTTAAAATACTGCCATTGTTTGATCTTACAAAAACCATTATAAATTCAATTCTCCATGAAAAATTAATTTCCTAGACTTTATAGAAAGTTTAATGAGTCTATTACAATTTCTTAGTTATAAGTTTTCTCAAAATACTTCATTTACAGTATTGAATTGGTCGAAACCCGAAATGTGTTCAAACTTCCAGCAAACAGCCAAAAACCAACCAGTCCTAAGTTCGGATTTTATTAAAATAGTAAATGACCTCCAAATCTCATAAAATTTTAAAGGGATGTTCCGGACACATACAAGATGTTCCTAGAAAATTTTCAGCACTAGATTCCATCTAGTGTAATCGTTATAATTTTTGAAGTGCAATTAGAACTCAAAAACAAAGCCTCAAAGTAGAGTTCTCACCTCAATTATAGCATGATTTCACACATGTAATCAACTACAATTAGTCTCAACATCTAGCATGCATCAACAATTCATCCATAAACTATCTATAATAATTTAGAAAGTAAGGAGACACCCACTAGATGTTACTCTCTTTTTCTCATTCTAATTAACATGAATTCTGGCCATTAAATTGAACATAAAATCATTTCTACAAGCCATTGCATAATTAAAATTACATGGTGCAATCTACATTCATCATATTAATCAATTTTTACAACTACTCATATGTCCAAACTAGCATGCATCATCCTACTGAAATTAGAAAGCATTCAAGAAACACCCACCTCTTTGAAGAAAACAAAATTACATCTCCTAGAAGAAAGCTCATAGTAGCAAAAACTCCTTCAAAAACTCCACAAAATTCCACCGAAAGCCAAAAATCACCCACCTAAATCCCAACAGCAAGTTCACCCCAGAATGCTTCTCTGCCTATTCTGGTTTGATTTTTGATGAAAAGGATTTTGGTGTATTGAATGGTTTAAAGGTGGGGTATTTATGGGGTTTAATTAGGGGTAGTTATATTAATTAATCCTCCACTAATCCTCCCATTAACACACACACACCACTCAATCTCACACCACTCTCTATACACAGCCGGCTACTCTCTTGTAAAAAAATGTGCACGTGCACCGCATGTGCACACACTTCATTCATATATATATATATATATATATATATGGCAAATGCTCCATTGAAAACGGATTTGTTTTCATGGATTGGAAAACACGAATCTGAGCCATTGGATCGCTCATGATCTCGATCAGCGGCTCAGATCGCCTCCACCCATCACCTAATATGACTTAAGTGGCGGAGGGTTATTTTGGGAATTTCGTCCCAAATAACTCTTCGCCTGATTTGTTCTGAAAAAAAATGATATAACCTAGGCCGTTGTTGAAAACAACGGCCAACGGCCTAGGTTATAAAAATTGAGAACAAGGCCGTTGTTCCAAACAACGACCTATGATTCAATGTTTTAAAACCTAGGTCGTTGTTCCCAACAACGGCCTAGGTTATATCATTTTTTTAGAATCACTAAGACGAAGAGTTATTTGGGACGAAATTTCCAAAATAACCCTCCGCTCATCAATTGAAACGAGTGATGGGGGGGCTCAATCTGAGCCGCTGATCTCGATCATGAGCGATCCAATGCCTCAGATTCATGTTTTCCAACCCGTGAAAACTAGACCCGTTTTTAATGGAACATTTGCCTATATATATATATTTAATTTAAAATATATATTATAATATATAGTAAATGTTTAAATAAAATTAATTTAGTTTAATTATAAATTATATTTATCATGCAAAAATAAAATAAACACACACACACACTTCAAAATTTTATTTTGAAAGAGAATGCAACTAACACGTGCGTCGCACGTAAAAAAAATATTGAAATATGAAATCGATTTTATCAACGGGGAAATATTTATAAATAATCAGAATGTAACATAAGAAATTATATTTCATCATACATATACTGGAGTGTAATCAATACGTACATAGAAAAACACGTGCACCGCATGTGTAGAAATATTTTAATCAAAATAGGCGGAAAACGAATTTCTTTTTATAAAACGAATTCGAACACGTCATAAAAATAAATAATTGAAACACATCGAAAATATTACACGTAACGGTAGAATATACGTAATTGACACGTGCCTCGATAACACGTGCAATGTACGTAAAAACAAAAAGATTGAAATTTAATATTTGAGTTGGTTCAAATAGGATAAAACGAATTTGAGAAGACGGGAAATGCATAAATAGTTGGAATACAAAATAAGTATGATATTTATAATAAAACTAGATTTTTTCATGGGCACGTGCCTACGGCACGTCTTCGGAACGATAGAACATATGAAAGTTTTGTAAGAAGTAAAACAATAATTATGTAGCTCAAGTTTGAATAGTAAAACAATAATTAGTTGTAAATAAAAGTCCATGTTTCCATTAGTATATGTTGAAAAATAATTATAAATGGGGGTGTAAAATCCATCTTCTTAGAACTTTGAGTGTGGTAAATGATGAAATTTAACTGTTGATGAGATATTTGCTATTTTCAATGTAACGTGAGCAATAAAAAATGTATAAAAAATTTGAAAATTTATAACCCTGAAATCTGAAAATATAAATTTATGAGTAAATTGAGAGAATGAGAGAGAGAGAGAGGGAGAAGGAGAAAGAGAGAGGGAGAAATAAATAAATAAATGAAGGAGTTGTTTTGAGAGGATTTGAATTTGAGTTTGGGAGGAAACTTTTGGGCAGAAAAATATATTTTGTGAGGTTAGATTTAGACCATTGTTCAACCCTATTAAATGAGAGCCACTTGATAGCTTTGTTTGTGTTTTATTATTTATAAATATTACGGATATCACCCGTAACAATACAAAAATACACGTGCGTAATACACGATGGCAAAATTGTCATTTCTACTTTTGTGGGGTGTTACATCATGTATCAAGTATCAAGTAGGATCTACGGATCCCCTTCTAGTACACCTCTCCTATAGGAAGGTATGTAGTCGGGTAAGCAAGTGGAAAACATGGGTCCCCCTTTCAAGTACACATTTTTGTATTTTCCACTAATAGATCTTTCCTATTTAACCCCGACTTGATTCCTTATTATTATTATTAAAGCAAGTATGAATGTGGACGAACAAGGTAAGGAAACATGGCAAGGAACAAAGAACAAGTTCAAGTTGGATAGAAGACATGAACATGTAAAAAAACAACTCATAATAGATTAGAACAACGAGACTTTTACATATGGACATCAAGACATTGCTGCACCAAATCTGAGATTACCGTTGCCACAGAAATACAAATCTAGATCCGTCAGAAAAACTAGAAACTAGATTCTCAGCCGAATCCAGCTCATATACATAAGTCATATAACAACTACAACAACAAAGTTTCAAACAATATTTTATACAGAATTCATGATCAGCCAGAAATTACAAAATTTTATTTATAAGCATGAAAAAGGCATAAAAACACCATAACTAAATCTAGGAAAAATCTGGAAGGTTCCCTAGCATATCTAGGCTCAGTATATAAAATTTCATAAAATTCCATTACGGATAGCATGTCAAATCAATTTGGGAAACAGAGTGATGCAGCAAATTTATGAATCTGAAATTTTAGACACAGCAGTACTAAAACAATGATAGATCACAAAATACAACTCGAAATTCAAATCCTTCAAAAGGTTTGTAAAATAGACATAGCAGGCTACATTTAATATTCACAAATTTTTAATCAACAGTGAGTGGAATCAGGTTGAACATAGAGTTCTTCACTGAACAACATGCAGTTTGGAAATATATTGATTTGTTTCACAAGCATGAAATAAGTTATAAGAGTTATTAAACAATTCTACAAAAATTAGGGGTTGATCTAGTCATGTCTAGTCATACCCAAAAAAATATTAAATCCATATTTAATTTTAAACATCAGTTTTAAATAATAAAACTTGTAGTGATCTCATAAATCAGAATCTGAAAATTACGACACAGTTGCAGTAAAACAGTGATAACTCCCACATAAGAAATCAAAATTGAGATCCGTCTAATGTTATGAAAAATAGACATCGAGGCCTACTAATCATATTCATAAAATAGTTTATTTTACTGACCTTAACAGGGTCTAAAACGCTCAACCAAATTAAGGCAATAGCAAAACAAAATTCCTTTCATGTATTTAACCAAACAACTCGTCTACGATAGATTCAAATTAGAATATAATGCAAAATATGATATATTAGATATTCAAATCAATATGGCATCGGTAATAACAAGTATACAATGACATAACACATCTAGTACACCAATCACATAAGAAAAGTCCACAACATACAATAGATCACGAACATGGATATATATACATCAGGAGATCTATCTAGATCTAATTTATTTTCATGTAGTGTGTGTGTGACAACTATGATGATGGATCATGACTACGAACAGATCAAACGAATGAGATCAAGATTTTCAAGAGACCATCATCAGAACTAACACAAAAACGAGAGCAAGGCTACATGAAGTATTTTGTACTTGTATATGAACAAAATAGTATACAAGTTATTTGCCTTAGGTGACGATGACGAATCCGACGGAAAAGAATAACAGGAATGGATCCCGAGCAACGAACACAAATACAACGACGCACGAATGATGAGGAAGCTTGCGGGACGAGAAGTCGACGGCACAATCGGTGGTGAACGGGAGGGCAGCGATGGGAGCACAACGAAGATGGGGGGTTGACAAGATGCGGGGGGGTGCTCGGGTGGAAGCTGGCGGCGAAGGGAGGAAGGGTTGCGGGATAGCATGAAGGCCGAGGAGGGGATGCTGGGTTGGCAGCATAGGGCGGCGCGACGTCGGGGAGGCGCGAGGAGCGAGCGATGGCAAAGGCTCCGGTCGAGGGGGGAAGGCGGCCAACGGTGGTGCGGGATGCACAATGAGAGGGTGAGAGAAAGAAAGAGATGATTAGGGACTAGGGATTTTTTAGGAGATAATGACTGTAGGGGAAAGAGAACAAATTTAGTTGTGATTATAATAAGCTTTTGGTAAGTTAGGATTGGGGAATCAAGGGGAGATAATGGGGAACAAGATCTGCTTGTTAGACAAATATGGAGAACATGAGGAGAGATTTGGGGAGATTGGGTAAAAAAGGATTTTGGGTAGCGGGTTTAGGATCCAATAGAGCGAATTATAGGGTTTAAACAGGGTAGATTGGGTTAGAAATCGGATCCAACAAGGCAGAAATCAAATAATGAACAATTAGGCCATGAACAAAATGATTTAGACTTGAACGAAAATCATCAAGAGATTAATAATTGGCAGAAGAATTTGAATCAAGAAGATTGAAAATCACAGAACTGAATCGACGACAAAACGATGGATTTATTGAGAACAAAAAAACAATTACATTTTTTAGAAAGAATGAAGGAGAACAATCAGGAAGAATACCCAGGAAAATAAATACATACAAAAATACAAGAAAAGGAATATAAGGGTTACAGGTTCAGAGGCGGGTTCTTGATGGTTGTTGTAGTTGAAGAGGTGGAAGGAGGTTGGGTTTGGTGGTGTTGTTTGAGTCACCGAAGATGGGTCGCCGGAGAGGGGTCATTGTAGGTCGTCATAGGTAGACGTAGGAGATATCGGAGGAGAAGTAGTTGATGATGATGTTGTGATGGGTTACTGTTAACCAATGAAGAAGATAGCAGAGGAGGAGTATTGTTCTGTTGATGATGATGTTGATGATGTTGTGATGGGTTGCTGTTAGCTAATGAAGAGGACAGCGGAGGAGGTGGATTTGGGATAGAGTATTTAGGGTTAGGTTTTAGAGATGGAAATGGATTGTTGCTCTGATACCATGTTAAGGTTAACAGAAAGACTGAAAAATATTATTGGATTATTGGATTGTCACGCCCCGCTTCCCCTTATACGAAAACACAGGTACGCAACTAAGGTTCAACGAATAATATAAGCATACCAACTCACATCATTCATAAGCTGTACAATACTAGTAAGCTCAACAATACAATAATAATAATCACATGAACAAAAATATAATACAACAACCAATATCTGGGATACAAGAACTTACAAAAGTTCGAGAATATATACTGCAGTAAATAGTTCTTCAAGAACATTCAGTATCCCATCATCTGTACCTGTATAAATATTAACTTAAAATAAAGAGGGAGGGTACTCGTTAGAGCAAGCTTTGGGCCGCAGGTAGTACAAGCAATTTGGAAACAAGAACAAGGTATAACAGGGAAAACAATAAGAACTGGGAATTCAAATACGGAAAAAATATGATATCGAGAAACAATATATATAACATGAAAGAAACAATAACTGACGATGCAATTGTAATGCAACATGATCAAGTGTAATGCAAGTGACAATTGGAACAAGTCTCAAAATATAAACAATTGGGAACAAGGAAGCATGTAACAGGGAATATGTCATCTAAACGGGAACCATGCAACTTATAAATACGAATCATGTAACTTGTAAATAGGACTTATGCAACTTGTAAACATGAATCATATAAACTTGTAATAGGACTCATGCAACTTGTAAACATGAATCATATAAACTTGTAACAGAAATCATGCAACTTGTAAACATGAATCATGTAACTTGTAAACAGGATATGCATGTACTCAGTGTTAATATTAAGTCTAAAAATCCTTTATCAATTTTAACTAACGCACGCAATCCTACCTCCCATATCACAGGTTCGGGTGCATACAAATAAGTAAATGCTTAGACTCTAGTGGTGGATTCTACAGGGTTATGTACTCGGATCTTGCAATGACATTAACATGAATCATATCATATCGTAACCAGAAATCATATCATATCATGTAATCATATAATCATGTAATTATGTAATCATGTAATGGATTCTAGAGGTGGCCCCCGTCGTCTCAAGACGTGGCACTTAGTTCCATATAACTTGTAAACAAGTATTATGTAAATATGAGTCACTAATACGAGAAACACGGGCCTCCTTCCGAGTACACTCTCTTATATTGTCCATTACTAGGTCTTCCCTTATTACCCCGGCTTGTCATTGTCTTATTGTAATTATCATGAACATGAAATCGATGGAAATGTGTGTCAAGACCAATATCAAGGAGGTATCAAGCTATATGCAATGCATGATATACAATTTCAATTAATTAAATACAAGAAAATAAACATATATACAATCAAGGACATGAAGTTACAATTATGGACAGCAATACGTTGTCGTACAAAAATCCACTTTTCCGTCGCTACAGGAAGAGAATTATGTACCGTCAAGGGTTCCAAGAAATAGACTCCATGCCAGCTCTAATGCATATTTACACGACATATTATAATAACAATATCTATTTGTATGAATTCATTTTTTACTTACTTAGTGTTCAGGCAGCAGATCAGGGTCAAATTCTTATATATATAAATCGACTATAAATTCATTTTAAAATCTTATAAATATCATAAATTAATTTCTAACGGTGTTAAGTAACATATTAGTAAATCTGTGTTCATAATTCTACTGATAACACATTATTTTAGTAAATTAATCAGGATGGTGTACTCCTAATAAGTAATTTGGAATCAAAGATGTTACAGCACTAAAATCAGTATATCTTGCAACCTACAAGTCGGATTCGAGATCCGTCAATTGTTCTGGATTCTAGACATAGTGGGATACAACTTTCATATATAAAGTTCTAAATAATATTATCAGTAATTAGGTCAAAATCTCTTTACAATCTTGGGTAGATAGCATGGCAGAATTACAACATTTGTAATACTAGTTGAAATTTACCATGCACCAAGTGCACGTTACTTGGTGCACATAAATGTTGAAAATTTTATCTAAACGTACTTGCATTTAGCACACCCATATTCTTTAAATTACAAATTTGACTAAGTCAATCATCTTAATAAGCAAACCATGAATTTCAAAATTATTCCAACGACAACAAGCTCATCGAAATCGGATTTGAAGCAAGCATCAAGAACCCAAGTTTAATCAATTCTGGCACAATTCCAATCAAAACAAAGCACAAATGGATCAAAATTCGAACGATGTAAGAGAGAACTATATGCGTAATAGTTTCATCTAAAACATAAAGATATAATCATTGTATTTTTCATAAGATTAATCATCCTTTTTTACTTTAACTTTCTTGAACTTAAAACTGATATTAAAAAAAGTTATTAAAAAAACAAATTAGTAAATCCTAAACTGATATCATCGTATTTTTCATAAGATCAATCATCACTTTCGACTTTAATTTTCTTGAGCTTAAAATTGCTAATTTCTTGTTCATCCTTTTTAAATTTTGCATCCTGTCAATATTCTTGTAGTTGTTATTCCATATTTTACATCCTATGATTTGATCAAAGAAGTATATTCATCTCCAATGCATTTCTTGGTCATTCTATCAAATTCATCTACAGTTGCAAATTTGTAACTATCTTTATCAATAATAAGATCTTTCTCAACTTCATTTACAACACTTCCCAACTTCAAAATGATGTCAAATTTATCGTGCATTGGGTTATATCTTTTGTCAACATTTTTTAGTATTCCATTAGAAAATAAGTAAGTTTTATGCTCCTCAAGCGTATATTGGAACGCTTCCACCGCTTCATTAAACATTATTGCCAGTATTCTAGTTCCCTACAAAAGATGAAAATTTATTAGTAATAATTATTTATGTATGTATATGTATGAATCTATATAATAAAACACAAAGAAAGCTATCAAGTGGCTCTCCTTCAATCCCCAAAAATCAAAGGCCCAGATCTAGCCTTACAAAACACATTTTTTCTCAAAAGTTTTCTCCCAAAACTCAAATTTAAATTCCCAAAACAACTCATTTATTTATTTTGTTCTCTCTCTCTCTCTCTCTCTCTCTCTCTCTCTCTCTCTCTATATATATATATATATATATACTCATTTATTTATTTTATTCTCTCTCTCTCTCTCTATATATATATATAGATTGATATATATATAGAGAGAGAGAGAAAGAGATAATAAAATAAATAAATGAGTTGTTTTGGGACTCAAATTCAAATCATTTAGTTCAGATGTATCTAAGGCAACAAAAACAAATATTTTCTTAAAGGTAACAGAGAGTTGTACACTGAATAGATAATATTTTAGTAGCTCATTCCTTATGAGATGATGGTTGATGTCGAGCTGAAGGAGGGACAATATTGATTAATAGAGGTAGAGAACTCCATTAACTGCTTGTAGGGTCAATACTAATAATTCTTGCACTTCCAATTTTTACGAGTGCAAGTTGTGCAATAGTGAGATACAAGGCAAATAAGTGTTCTATGTAAGAATTGAATAAGTTGATAAACAATATGCCTCATGTACTGATATGCAATGTAAATGGTGTTTAGTTCATTCAAATTCAAATTTGTTATTTTATCTAAAAAATAAAAACTTTAATTTGTAAAATAAACACAAATTCAAATTTCTACAGTTTTATTTAGACTAGTATAAATATAATTACATCCTCATTATGCATATATTAATCTGTATTATTGAGAAATAACCACATTCACAAAAAGAAACTTATATTTCTTATCACTGTCATGATTCTTACCTTCTCATGATACTTTAAAATCTATATCTATATCTATATTTGAAATTTATCTACCTTTCAATAATAACATTGATAAAACAAGTTAAAGAGAAAAGATCAAAAAGTCACTATTGATCAGATCCTATACTCTTAAAGAATAAAATTAATATAGTCTAATGAAAAGATTGACTGTTTAGACTTCATTCGAAAACGAAGATTCCCACCAGAAGATTAGGTGTTATGATTATAATCAGAACCTGTACTCTTAAAGAATAAAATTAATATAGTCTAGTGAAAAGATGATATAAAGAGGGAGAGATGACAGGAAGAAGAAGCGTTAAACCCGTTGAAGAGTGAGAGATGGTTTATTAAATAGCTCTTATTTTTGTTTTATTTTAATATTTAATTTAGTTTAATTAGGGTTAAGTTATGTTGTTTTTGTAGCTGCGTGCCACACAGGGTCTGCACAATTATAGTATAGTTTACATGTTGATGTAGTATTATTCAAATATCAACCCATCCTAGAAAAAATGAGTACAAGAACAAATAAATGCTTGTTGGAAGATGTGTAAATTATTGCTTCTAAAGTTTACCAAAACAAATAAATGCTTGTTGGAGTACATTAACTGTCTAATTGAATTATGACTTTGTGTTGCATATTCAATTGGTGTGTATAAAAGCACAACTCTTAACAGCGACGATAATCATGTGCAATTCATATGCCAAACAAACTGTATATGTGGGCAATTACATCCAATACAAAATATTTAGTACAAGTGCATATTAAAAGATGATTAGACACGATACATCCATCACAAAGAAGGCCATAAAATGCACAGTTCATGGAACCAGACATTTTGCACAAATCAAAGCAAAAAAAAATATTGGGAAAACCCAAACATTGCAACTACTTAGCAATGTTATCAAAACTACAGAAACATGATAGGTTAAAAAAACAGTCTACTTACGCAAACATAACATCCAACAAATTTTAACTCAAAATTCAAAAAAGTTCATAAAAAAGGGGAAAATAAGAAAAGAAACTATATTGATGTTGTTCCTCTATTTCAGTTGTACCTGTTGTATCCACTTGAGCAAGGTACAAGACCAAATAATTGAAGATATAATTCGTATATGACCCTTATTTTGATACAAAACTAAGAACTAATATCCACAATTAAAGAAAACCTTAGTACAAACATTTTACAAATAAACTCAATCTGATCGAAACAACTATTTTGATTATTTGACATCTCTTCTAAACCCATATGCTCAATGGTACCCTTCAGCGTAAAACTCCGATACTGCAAACTTTAAGTAACTCAGTCTACTCTTTTTTTTAATTTTTATTTTATGAACCCTGAGATTGGCGGTAAATCTGAAAGATCCACTCTAAGTTCTAGCCCCAAAAACTTTGTCCTCAATGAGCTTGGAGAGGATCAAGGAACCCTATCTTGGCTGTTCACCTTGGCGTACCAAATGGTATTGCTGATAGCACGAAGGATCCTTCTCTATCAATGTGTTCAAAATCTTCATCAGCTTTCTTGACAAGTCGCTGTCGCAAAGAGAAGCCTGCAAAAAAAAAGTTGTAATCTAATATATGCAGCTGTTATTTACTTTTGTAGAATAGGAATTCAACAATTGATGCCTTAATAGAATGACACATTGATTCTATAAAATTTATAAAATCATCTTTTTAGTTATCAAAGCTAAAGGATAAAAATGTGTACTAATAAGAAATCCAAATCTTTTACAGTTACCAGAATTAAAGATAGAGATATATGTATTATCTAAACTAAAATAAAAGTAAATCCGAGAGCAAGAAATCAGTATCATAAATTCAAATTATTCGACTAATATTTTACAATTATCTTTTTTGTTATCAGAATCAAAATATATAGTTCATAATTTCCTTTAATGTAATTGCTAATATCCAAAGAGAAATGTAGCATTGATAATTTATGCAAATTCATTTAGTATTATATAGTCTTTACTATGAAACACATGATTAACAATGCACAGAACAGAATAACTGCCAGTAGTTTATAAAGTTCTATCAATAAATGACCTTGATATTTGATATAAATACTAAATACCATCCTAACTTTTTTGTGCGAGGAAAAACTACCCTCCGAACAACAAAACATACCACTTAATAGATAATAGACATTAATTTTATTATGAAATGAAACTGAGGAGCTACAACATTCTTCAAATAATTGGTCATTTCCCCATTAGATATAAAAGGTAATTCCTGCTCAGGAACATCAACGAAATAACAAACCTCTGTGCTGCTTATGGGATAAAATAGTGTAACCCCTGTTTTCCATTTTGTGTATTTTTGAGTGTATTTTTCTTTTGGTGTTTCTCTCTTTGTATTTTCTTCTTGGACCGTATATTGGATTTTTTGTTTCAATATATTCATTTTATTGTTTTATCATCTTTTATTTGAGTTCTTGATTCGGTAGTCTCTTTTGTTTTGTCTCTACTTGATCGTGCCCGTATTTTTTATTACCATTTTTTTTATTTATTCGTGTCGCATTTTAATTGACTCATCTTGTTCCCATTATTTATTGGACCTTTTTTGTTTTGCCTATAAGTTTTTAAACCCATTAAAACTTATTCTAATTCTCTTTTGTTTCCACTAATATCAAATCCTCATTCAATCCTATCGCAACTACCCTGTTTCAATTTCCCTAGCCTACCCGTGTTATAAAACCCATTTAAACTAATTAATAACCCCTACCCATTTTGCTATTTAGCCAAAACAACACCCGCATGCACCCTATCCGATAGCAACCCTTTTAAACCCCCCCCCCCCCCCCCTCTCTGCCATCTTTCAACCATCCCCTAACCTTAAAAAATTAGCACCCTGTATATATTGAACCCATCCCTGTACCCCATTCTGAACCCTAGCATCAGTCGCTACCTTCGTCTCATCCCTCTCCCGTTCGTGTCTCCCTCGTCCCCGTGCTGTCGCTACCAGTGCAGTGACAGCAACAGGTTCCACCGGAGCCCCTCTCCTCCACACCGCGACAGTCCAGACCAGGCCGTCTCCCCCTGCAATGTGCTTCTCCTGAGCGCCAGACCAATCCCGGTGCACCCCCTAGCCATTGCTCCATCCCCCTGTCGTTTGATAGCAACAGCTGCAGTAACAGCGAACAACATATCGTTGAGCCGCTGTCGTGCCGTGTTCGCATCGTTTGCTTTTGTTGTGGTGTGCTCGTGCATCTCATGTGCACTTGGCCATTGATGTATTAGTTCGTGGTTGTGTTCATTGGGTTTTGTTGTCCATCTCCCCGGGAATTAGTTCCCGTTATTCTTGCTTCTGCTTCGTCGGTTTTCGTCGTCGGTTAATGCAAGTAACTTGTATTCTTTTCTTTGTATAATACAGGCACTAAATACCGCCTGTAGTGTAGTTAGGTTCTAGAGACAATTTATATGTGAATTCTTTGTTACCTATTGTCTCTATTGTGATGACTTGACCATAGTTGCCTCAAGACACATATGACATGAATTAACCTAGTTTTGACCACTTTTGATGTATAAGTTCATGCTACTTGAGATGTCTGTGCTTGATGTGTTATTCGTGATATACTTGTCAAATACTTGTAAAATATCCTATACCATATTGTTTGGACATCTAGTACACTATATTTCAGGTTTGGGTTGATTTGGATGAATTTCGTGTGATCTATGTCATTTTGTGTGTGAAAAACAAATTTGTATTTTCTGTTACTCTGATGTTGTTCAGTATTTTAGACACTATTACGGTCAATATTTGAAAATATTTTGTGAACATGAACTGTAAAGGATTTTGTCTACTTTCTAAACATTTTGACGGATCTCAGTTTCGATTTACAAGTTGTGAGTTATGCCTATTTTACTACTGAGGTGTATAAAGATTTCCCGACTGCGTTTTCTATGAATTCTGAAGAGTAATATATTTTTATTCTGGTGTTAAAATTATTATTTTGATCTGAAATTTTGCTCAGTACTTCTCGACTTGATTAGGATTTACCCAGAATTTTGGTGGATTTATTTGAGGAGTTTTACAAACCTTTTTATGCTCGCAAATAAAGATTTTACATAAAGTATTTTACAACTGTTCAGTAAAGGACCTGATTATCAACCTAATTCTACTTGCTGTCTTTAAAATATTTCTGAATATGAAAGTTAACCTACTGTATCCATTTTATTAACCTTTTGACAGATTTGGATTTCGATTTATGGTTTCTGAGATATTACTTTTTTCGTACTGTTGCGTTTGTGATTTCAGATTAACAAAACTGTCGTGTCTTGTTGTTTTCTGATTTTACTTGACTACTCTATTTTTGTTGGAAAATTATGAAACTTGATTTTCTTGTTACTACACATATAGGGAAATACCCCAGATTTTTCACGGACTTAATTAATGAGTTTTCATGCTGTTTTCCTTACTTTGAATACAATCTTCTGATTTCTGACTGAACGTGTTTCCTGGATTCAAACCTATTTTGAGACTTGATGTTGTGAAATACTATATGACTTATATATGTTTACTGGATTCGGCCGGGAGTCTAGTTTACAGATTCGTTGGCGGATTCAGATTTGCATTTTTGTAGCAATGGGAATCCTTATTTTAGTGCAGTACTGTCTTACTGTCCTGAACTAGAATTTTCGTTGCACTATTCTTTTATGTGTTATCTTTAGTCTGTATATATTTGTCTGTCAACCTGAACCTGTTAATTATTTATACCATACTATTTTCACTCTGTTTTCTGCACATACATGTCTATATGATAATAATAATAAAATTACCAAGCCGGGGTTAAGGGAAAGATCTAGTAGTAAAAAATATAGAAATGTATACTGAGAAGAGGGCCCGTGCTCCCTATCGGTTATGTGTTCATGACTACATGATACATGACTCTGTTTATCTGAACCCTGACTACATTACTTCTCTATAGGAAGGTATACTCAGAAGATAACCCATAGGTTCAATCTGTCTATCTGATCTGTATCTGATATCTGTCTGTCTGCTCCCTGTGTACACTGCCCTATGGACTCCACTATGAAATCTAAACGAAACTGTTTGAATGTAGCAACCATGTGATAAAAAGTTGGGGTGCATGAAGTGCTACCTAGATAGTAATCACACAAGACTTATAAGAACATGACATCTGTTATCTGTTTATCTGTATCTGTTATCTGACATCTGTAATCTGATTATCTGTTATCTGCTATCAACTTTGATCTAGATGCCAATTATTTTTGGTTTTGTGCAGACTATGGCTCGTAGAGGTTGTACTTCCCGTCCCCAGGGAGATCAGCCTGGGATTGTGGCCGTCACCACTGTGCTTGAGCGCTTGATCAATATGCAGCAGAACCAAAGTAATTTGGTGATGGCTGCTTTGGAAGCTGCTCGGGTTTCACCGCTCACTGTGCTTATGCATGCAGCTCTTCCTCCCCGTCTGGTTACAGTCACGGACTTTATAAGGCTGCATCCTGACAGGTTTTCAGGCACTGAGATGCCTTGGGAGGCTGAACAGTGGTTGATTTGGACCGAGCAACTGCTTTGGCAGCTAGAGTTGCAGATGCAGATCGTGTGAATGTGGTAGCCATTCAGCTGGTGGACTTGGCTCATATTTGGTGGAGGTCCAAGTCCGAAAGGCTCGAACAACCGATCACTTGGGCCACTTTCACTAGGGGCTTTTTGGAGAAGTTCTTTCCCAGTAGCACTAGAGTGGAGATGGACCAACAGTTCTGTAATGGAATTCTGTTACATATTTTCCATGCAGTGTTGTAACATTAGACTTTTTTAAAACAGGGCTCCAGGTCTGTGGACGAGTATGTAGCTGAATTTACTAGACTCAGTCACTTCGCAACCGTTCTTGTGGCGAACGAAGAAGAAAGGGCTCGTAGATTCATGTTTGGGCTTGAGCGAGAGATTAGGGTGCAGCTTGTCTCCCATCGCTTGCACTCTTAAGCAGAAGCTCTTGAGGCAGCTTGTTCTAAGGAGCAGGCTTGTGGTGGTTTGGCTCTTTCTTAGCAGATTGTTCTGCACTCCTCTATTGTTGTTAGGCCTTCTGGTGGTCCTGTTCAGAGGCCTATTCCCGCCCGTCCTGTTAGGGCAGCTCCGTACCCTTCTACTGGTTTCCCGAGGGGTGGTTTTTGCGACTTCTGCCAGGTGTCTGGGCATGATCGCAAGAATTTTTTTCGCGTCAACTGCTAATGGTTTAGGTGTGGCACTGTTCATTATTCAGTTCGTGATTGTCCGCAGTCGCAGCAGCAGTTGGCTTTTATAGCCAGGAATCCCGTTCAGCAGGTTGCTCCAGCTCGTGGTCCAGTTAGGCCACTACTTCCTCCTCAGTGCCAGATTTTCGGTCAGAGGACCGCTGTTCCGAGGAGAGGTCAAGCTTTCAACCTGACTACAGAAGATGCGGAGTCAGCTGAGGGTGTTGTTGCAGGTTTTTTGCTTTGTTGTTTTGTTATTTCTTTTGCTTCCTTCTTTTTTTCTTGCTTTATTCTTTTCTGCTATCTTTCTGCATTGTTTTTCCTCACCCAAGTTCAACCATTCCTTATTTTCTTGTCTTTGATTCTACCTTAGGTGTTGTCCTTGTTTGCTCTTTCTCTGCTCATGTTCTCTTTGATTCCGGGGCAACCCATTCTTTTGTCACCTCTCTATTTGTGGCTTGCCATCAGTTGGATTGCAGCACCATGTCTGAGGCTTGGAATATTGGGACTGGTGGTGTTGTCATTTGTTCCCGGGAGTGCAGGCATTATCCCGTAATTATTGGTAGCACAGATTTTAAGGCCAATCTGATTGTAATTGAGAATTCAGGATTCGATGTTATTCTGGGTATGGATTGGTTAGGGTGAAACCCACGCCATTATTGATTTTTGTGCCAAGAAAGTTGTGTTCCGGATTCTAGATCGCACAAAGTTTGAGTTCCACACCGGGGAGATGTCCCTTGGCCGAACTGCAGTTGAATGGGAGGTTTGTGCGATGGAATTGCATTCAGGCTGTGAGGCTATGCCTCTAGTAGTTCGGGATTTCCTGGATGTTTTTCTAGAGGAGTTACCTAGCTTACCCCCTGATAGGGATGTGGACTTCGGTATTGAAGTTCAGCCGGGTACGACACCTATATCGAAGAGTCCCTACATGATGGCACCTGTTGAGTTAGCAGAGCTTAAGGTGCAGATTCAGGAGTTGCTTGATTTGGGGTTCATCAGACCCAGTGTTTCACAGTGGAGTGCTCCAGTCACTTTTGTCAACAAGAAGGATGGTAGTCGTCCACTGTGCATGGATTATCGGGAATCAAATAGTGTTACTGTGAAGAACCAGTATCTGTTGCCCAAGATCGATGATTTGTTTGATCAGTTGAGTGGGGCTGTTGTTTTCTCGAAGTTGGATCTTCGTTCTGGGTATCAAGTCAAGGTGAAAGGGATTGATGTACAGAAGAATGCTTTTAGGACCAGATATGGACACTATGAGTATCTTGTGATGCCGTTCGGGGTCACGAATGCACCAGCAATATTTATGAGTCTTATGAACCGGGTCTTTTCTCAGTTCTTGGATAGATTTATGGTGGTCTTCATCGATGAAATTTTGGTGTATTCTCGGAATAGGGAAGATCATGCTGAGCATCTTAGAATGGTTCTGCAGACATTGAGGGAGAATCAGCTCTATGGGAAGCTCAGCAAGTGCGAGTTCTGGGTCGACAGGGTTTCTTTCTTGGGGCACATTATCTCAGGCTATGGTATTTCTGTGCATCCGGCCAAGGTTGAGGCTGTGAAGGATTAGCCTATTCCCAAGTCAGTTTCTGAGGTCAGGAGTTTTCTTAGTTCAGCTGGCTATTATCGGAAATTCATTTAAGACTTTTCGAAGATAGCAGGACCATTGACTAAGCTGACTAGGAAGGATCAGAAGTTTTGTTAGTCTGATGATTTCAGTGAGGCTTTTGTCGAGTTGAAGAACAGATTGACGTCAGCACCTGTGTTGACTATTCCAAATGGTTCAGGCAGATTTGTAATTTACTGTGATGCTTCTAGTAAGGGTCTTGGAGCAGTTCTGGTGCAGTAGGGCCGAGTCGTTTCATATGCATTGAGACAATTCAGGCCGCATGAGAAGAACTATCCGACTCATGATTTTGGATTAGCGGCAGTGATCTATGCTTTGAAGCTATGAAGACATTATTTACTAGGAGACCGGGTGGAGATCTTTACAGACCACAAAAGTTTCAAGTACATCTTTGAGCAGGAGACCGGTAGTTATGTTCTTGACTCAGCAGAGGGATTTGATTGAGCAGACGCGGAGGTTGGAGTTGGAGGTTTTGTTACCGAGTTCTGGTCAGAGTTGTTTGGTGCTCCAACTTCAGTCGTCTCTTATTGATCAGATCAAAGAGGTACAGGCTGGTGATACGCAGTTGCAGGGTTTTCGAGCTGAGGTTGAGTCTGGGTCCAGAATGGACATGGTTATTCATGCGGATGGATCGCTTCGTTTTGGGTCCAGGTTATGTGTCCTAAAGGGTGAAGTTCGTCAGAGGTTGCTTGAGGAAGCACACCAGTCTTCATATTCTATCCATCCTGGCAGTACTAAGATGTATCGGGATTTGAAGCTTCATTTCTGATGGCTTGGTATGAAGAGGGCTATGGCTTGGTTTGTTTCTCAGTGTTTAATCTACCAGCAGGTTAAGGCAGAGCATCAAAGGACCGCTGGACTTCTTCAACCGCTTTCTATTCTGGAGTTGAAGTGGGAACATATCACTATGGATTTTGTGACCACTTTGCCGAGGAGTCGTAAGGGTCATAATGCCATTTGGGTGATTGTCGACCGTTTGACGAAGAGTGCTCACTTCATTCCTTTTCGTGTCGGACAGTCTACTGAGAGCCTAGATGAGAGGTACATGCAAGAGATTGTCAGACTTCATGGGGTTCTAGTTAGTATTGTATCCGACGGGGATACGAGATTCAGATCTCAGTTCTGGGAGAGTCTTCAGAACAGTTTGGGGAGTAGATTGAAGTATAGTACAGCTTTTCATCCCTAGACTGATAGACAGTCAGAGAGGACCATCCAGATTCTTGAGGACATGTTGCGGTCCTGTATGCTACAGTTCGGTGGATCATGGGAGGACCATTTACATCTCGTGGAGTTCTCATACAATAACAGCTTTTAGGCCAGTCTTAAAGCTACACCGTTCGATGTACTTTATGGGTGGAAGTGCAGATCACCAGTGTGCTGGGATGACATTGGTGAGAGAAAGTTATTGGGTCCAAAGTTGATCACCAGGATAGTTGATGTGGTGGTTCAGATCAGGAAGCACTTGCAAGCAGCTCAGGGATTGGCAAAGGCGATGGGCCGATATCCATCAGAGAGCTTTGGAGTTTGAGGTTGGTGACCATGTTTTCCTAAAGGTATCACCTTGGTGCGGTGTCATTCGGTTTGGTGGTGGGGGCAAGCTAAGCCCTAGGTTTATTGGACTGTTTGATATTGTGGAGTGAGTAGGCAAGGTAGCCTATCGTCTTGCATTGCCACCAGCTTTATCAGGAGTGCATGATGTTTTTCATGTCTCACAACTTAGGAGATATATTCGAGATGAGAGCCACGTGATCGACTATTCTGAGTTGACCGTTCGGCCGGATTTGACTTGTGAGATTCCACCAGTTGCTATTGTGGACCGGCGGGAGAAAGTGCTTATGAACAAGGTCATCAAGCTGGTTCATGTTTCTTGGAATCCTCACTCACCCAGTGAGTCGACTTGGGAGCTGGAGGAGGAGATTCAGCAAAAGTTTCCTCACTTGTTTGGGTAGTTTTTGTGTTGTTCTTTTCTTTTTCTTTTTGGGGTTACCCTATGTATCTTCTTGTTTGAATTTGGAGGACGAAATTCATCTTGTTAGGTGGGTAGGATTTGTAACTCCTGTTTTTCATTTTGTGTATTTTTGAGTGTATTTTTCTTTTGGTATTTCTCTCTTTGTATTTTTTTGGGACCGTATTGGATCTTTTGTTTCCATATATTCAACATGGTATAGGGTAATATCAAATCCTCATTCAATCCCATTGCAACTACCCTGTTTCAATTCCCCTAGCCTACCGATGTTCTAAAACCCATTTACACTAATTAATAACCCTTTCCCAATATGATATTTAGCCAAACCCACACCTGCATGCACCCTACTCGATAGCAACCCGTTTAAACCCCCCCCCCCCTTTCTGCCGTCTTTCAACCATCCCCTAACCCAAAAAAACTAGCACCCTATATATATTGAACCCATCCCTGTACCCCGTTCTGAACCCTAGCATCAGCCGCTACCTTCATCTCATCGTCTCATCCGTCTGTCGTTCGTCTCTCCCTCGTCCCCGTGCTGTCGCGACCAGTGCAGCGACAGCAGCAGGTTCCTCCGGTGCCCCTCTCCTCCACGCCACGACAGTCCAGGCCAGGCCGTCTCTGCCTGGTCTGTGCTTCTCCCGAGTGCTAGACCAATACCGGTGCACCCCCTGGCCATCTCTCCAACTCCCTGTCGTTTGACAGCAGCAGCCGCAGCGAACAGCATATTGCTGAGTCGCTACCGTGTCGTGTTCTCGCCGTTTGCTCTTGTTGTGGTGTGCTCATGCATCTCACGTGCACTTGGCCATTAGTGTATTGAATCGTAGTTGTGTTCGTTGAGTTTTGTTGTTCGTCACCCCGGGAATCCGTTCCCGTTATTCTTCCTTTTGCTTCGTTGGTTTTCGTCGTCGGTTAAGGCAAGTAACTTGTATTTTTTCCTTTGTGTAATACAAGTACTAAATACCGTCTGTAGTATAGTTGGGTTCTAGAGACAATTTTTGTGTCAATTCTCTGTTATCTATTATCTCTATTGTGATGACTTGATCATAGTTGCCTCGCAACACATATGACATGAATTAACCTATGATTGACCACTTTCGATGTATATGTTCATGCTACTTGAGATATCTGTGCTTGATATGTTATTCGTGATATACTTTTCGAATACTTGTGAAATACCCTATACCATGTTGTTTGGACATCTAGTACACTATATTTCATGTTTAGGTTGATTTGGATGAATTTCGTGTGATCTATATCGTTTTGTGTGTGAAGAACAAATCTGTATTTTCTGTTACCCCGATGTTGTTCAGTATTTGAAAATATTTTGTGAACATGAACTATAGAAGATTCTGTCTACTTTCTAACCATTTTAACGGATCTCAGTTTCGATTTACGACTTGTGAGTTATGCCTATTTTACTACTGAGGTGTATAAAGATTTCTCAACCGCGTTTTCTATGAATTCTGAAGAGTAATATATTTTTATTCTGGTGTTAAAATTATTACTCTGATCTGAAATTTTGCTCCGTACTTCTCGACTTGATTGGGGTTTACCCAGAATTTTAGTGGATTTATTTGAGGAGTTTTACAAACCTTTTCATGCTCACAAATAAAGATTTTACATGCAGAATTTTACTACTGTTCAGTAAAGAACCTGATTTTCGACCTAATTCTACTTGTTGTCTCTAAAATATTTCTGAATATGAAAATTAGCCTACTGTATCTATTCTATTACCCTTTTGGCATATTTGGATTTCGATTTATGGTTTGTGAGATATTTCTTTTTTCGAATTGTTATGTTTGTGATTTCAGATTTACAAAACTGTCGTGTCTTGTTGTTTTCTTATTTTACTTGACTACTCTATTTTTGTTGGAAAATTATGAAACTTGATTTTCTGTTACTACACATATAGGGGAATACCCCAGATTTTTTGTGGATTTAATTAATGAGTTTTCATGCTGTTTTCCTGACATTGAATACAATCTTCTGATTTTTGACTGAACGTGCTTTCTGGATTCAAACCTGTTAATTATTTATACCATGGTATTTTCTCTCTATTTTCTGCACATACATGTCCATTTGATAATAATAACAAAATAACCAAGCCGGGGTTAAGGGAAAGATCTAGTAGTGGAAAATATATAAATGTGTACTAAGAATAGGGCCTGTGTTCCCTATCTGTTACGTGTTCATGACTACATGATACACGACTCTGTTTATCTGAACCCAGGCTACATTACTTTCCTATAGGAAGGTGTACTCAGAAGAGAACCCATAGGTTCTATCTGTCTGTCTGATCTGTATCTGATATCTGTCTGTCTGATCCCTAAGTATACTGCCCTATGGACTCTACTATGAAATGTAAACAAAAATGTTTGAATGTAGCAACCATGTGATAAAAAGTGGGGGCGCATGAAATGCTACCTAGATAGTAATTACACAAGACTTATAAGAACATGACATCTGTTATCTGTTTATCTGTATTTGTTATCTGACATCTGTAATCTGATTATCTGTTATCTATCTGAGTATCATCTAACACTATCATCTGTATATCTGTTTGCATACCATCTGACACTTGATACATGTTATCTGTATCTGTTAGTATACCATGTTATCTGATTTGTTTCCTGATTCATGTTAGATATTTTATTCTGTTGACCTGTCTATACCATGCTATGTTTATTTCTGCTGTTATTTATATATGTTATTCTTCCCCATGTACTTGTATCCTGCACTACAAGCAGCCCGTAACTTGCATTGATGGGAGTTTGTTTTTCTTTTTTCCTTTTTCCTGCAATTTATTAATTACAGATCAGGATGACCAGTTGCTAGATGGAGTTGGTGATATGAGATATTAGTGCTGAAGTTTTTATTATTATTTCTGTTGCTTATTTGAACAATTGTATTTGATGCATGGATTTATTTTGTATTTGGGCAATGTGACTCAGGATATTGACTTGTACAGATCTGATTTATTTTAGATTATTGTTATATTTTGGTTTCAAGTAAATTTTTGTTGGTATATTTGATTCGATTATGCATTCTTGATTGACTTTTCTGGCTTCCGACTCTGATTATTTCTGTGAGATGTTGTAAAGAGTGAACAACATGTGGATGATGAAAACCATTCGCTGGGCTTAGTCACGTATCCGTATTCTATATTTCTTTTTAGGAAGCGGGGCGTGACAAATAGAATGGGGGATGGATCAGCCAAGAAAACATGCCCATGGTTTGGATGTGGAAGCTGACAGTTTTCAAGGCCACATCGACGAAATAAGAAGGTACATCAACTTGCATAATGAACAATATTCTTTAGTCTTCAATCAACAAAACCCAGGTTGGTGACAAAAAAGGCCATATTCTAGGTAATGTCTGCTTACCTTCGGGGAGCAGAGACAACGCCGCAGATTTAAGAAGCAGCCATCACATACAACTATATGCAGTGCATATGCTTTGAACTCTTCAACAGATTTAGACTTGTATGATACCCCTTTTATTGTACCATATTCCTCGATTAAAGAAGTTACAGTTCCCTCCTCCATTCGAACACTACAAATAATAAAATTTGTTAAACTTTTGATTTAATACACACTATGACATGAGCATTCAAAGAATCTGATCTATTCTAGGAGAGAATGAGATATAATGGGAAAAGGTTAACAACTTTTCAAATGAGGTTAAAGTTATTAATATATTAACCAAACTCCAAAAACATGTTAACAGCACCAAAATAGTTATGAAACAGGAATTGACAGAAGCAATGCTGAAAACTTTTGGATATAGAAATGATTACTTGGGCAAAGCCCCAACTTTCTCTCGCATTCCCTGTATACTGTCCGTTGTGAAAACTCCTCCCAGCATCATCCGAACTGTATTGCTCGAAGGGATAAGATAGATCGGTGCCATTTTCATCCTTAAAACGGGCATAACCAAGGATTCGTTGGGCATCAATCTTTTCCACACAATCTAAAGAAAATGATATTATCCCAACATACCATGTTTTGAGATTCATGTGAATGCAAATAATGTATTGTCATGACTCTATAACATTGTGCATCACCAAAGTAGTCTATTTTTTTTATGACAAAGGGTGATAATGCAATGATGGATAATCCAATCTAAAATATTCATGAAAATCTTTGGATAGTAATAGGCAAGAACTCAAGTGATGGTAACCTAGAGCTCACCTTTAAGACCCAGCTCAATCAATTTTAGACATCCTCCTAGATGCAACAGTTCATCAACAATTTTGTCTGGTTCTCTCAAATCTCTCTCAGTTACATGTACTTTTCGTTCATCCTACAAATAATAGATCAAGTTACTTCTTTTCGTTTTCACCTCAAAATCATAAATACTTAAAATGAAAAGAAGATGATCCAATCTTATAAAGTAAAAGAAAATGATATATATGATGTTAGGCTCACCAAGTAAAAAATGATAAACGCTAAAACAATAAGTTGGTTCCTTTAACAACTTAAAATGTATAAGTATAAAGGTGGGTAGCATAACTTTTAGAAGCATACAAAGTTGCCTTTTTGGCTAAATTGTCGAAAATTGTCCTTGTTGTTTCTTCTACATTAATCAGTTTCAACATATGCGGCGATTTAAAGATACAATATGAAGATATGTGAAAGAAATCAGATAAACTCTTGTTTGAGTCAATTTATATTGTCTTGTCTTAAACTCCATTTCTTTGATGATAACTACCATACAGAATCCCATAATGCGAGCAAACAACTCTATACGAGGGAAATTTCCTTTTCCAAACATGAGGCTCTGTTTCCTCGTCAAAAATATATATAACATATAAAGTACGCATATCAGTATCATAAACATCATAAGACTCAAAATAATGCAATTTTCAGCTCCAAAAGCTAGAAGACTATTCCACCTCCCACAATACTCCAACATCTCCTAATCACTCTTCCAGAAGTAATCAAGTAACTAATAAATACCCATCTAACATCTAATTTTGTAGAGCCAGCACTAATAACAAACCAAATCTACTAAAAGACGCAGCTAAATATCCAAAACATGCAACAAAATCCAACATAACCCAGAAAATGCAACATTTATTCAAATTTATCATAATTTCATTTAATATTAAAAATAAAGTAAAAACATGCAACAAAATCCCACATAACCCAGAAAATCCATCATTTATCAAAATGTATGAGAATTTCATTTAATATTAAAAATAAAGTAAAAGTTATATTTCAGGTTTTAAAAAAAAACCATATTAACAAGTAAGAAAGTTTACACAGAGATATTGTTGATCTACATTATAAACTCATATTCCATCTCAATACTGACCAAATAAACAACACATAATATGTAATACCCCGTATTTCTGAAATTATATATATGGTTTGAAAATATATTGAATTGGAAATGTTTGATTTGAACTTAAAAAGGATTCTTTAAAGAATCGGTTTGTGAAGAGGTGGGGGCCCACCGGATTTAATGAGGTTGGAAAAGAACAGCATGTGCTGTTCTTGTTTGAGAATTGTTCTCCACGTGATGACGTGGAGAGAGAGAATGGTGGGGCCCGGTTCTTTGTAAAGGATTTGAATGGTTGGTTTGGATTAAAAACGAGATTAGTGAAGGGATTTAATCCCATATCGCTGGTTTCATTGAATAAAGTATTATATAAATATAATTGCCAAGGATCAAGAGTCACCAATTCGGTTAACCACCTTTTGAGAGGCAGCCTGTGGTTGGCAGTTGTATTACATAGTATCTAATTTATCTTATAAATTGTATAAATTGTCCGAGCCCGGGGCAGGGGTGTTACAAATGGTATCAGAGCCGACTTTCGACACCGAGTGTATGAGAAAAAAACACGAGTGGCCACCAGATTTGCGGCGGAGAGTATTTCACAGGTTCTTCACGATGAGTCGTGACATGACGTGGATACGGCTCCAGGGTACCGCGGCGGCGGAGAGTATTTCACAGGTTCTTCACGATGCGTCGTAACATGACGTGAATACTGCTCCAGGGTACCGTCCCGGTGGCGACACTTGTGGGATTGGTCTCCGCATCGGCTAGAAAGTAGATCTTGCACTAGATTGTGCATGCCCCGTGCTCATCAGCGAGGACGCTGATTTCTGAAGGGGGGGTGTATGTAATACCCCGTATTTCTGAAATTATATATATGATTTGAAAATATATTGAATTGGAAATGTTTGATTTGAACTTAAAAGGGATTCTTTAAAGAATCGGTTTGTGAAGAGGTGGGGGCCCACCGGATTTAATGAGGTTGGAAAAGAACAGCATGTGCTGTTCTTATTTGAGAATTGTTCTCCACGTGATGACGTGGAAAGAAAGAATGGTGGGGCCCGGTTCTTTGTAAAGGATTTGAATGGTTGGTTTGGATTAAAAACGGGATTAGTGAAGGGATTTAATCCCATATCGCTGGTTTCATTGAATAAAGTATTATATAAATATAATTGCCAAGGATCAAGAGTCACCAATTCGGTTAACCACCTTTTGAGAGGCAGCCTGTGGTGGGCAGTTGTATTACATAGTATCTAATTTATCTTATAAATTGTATAAATTGTCCGAGCCCGGGGCAGGGGTGTTACATAATAGAAGTATCTACAGCTTAAAACAATATGGAAGTTTCTTAACATGGGAGACAATTTAGAACACTAATCTATCGCCAACCTGTTTGATGGGAAGATCATAAATCCTCCGCTAATCTATCGCCAATTCTGGAGAGGTGCTAATGAGATGAATAACCTCCCAATACAAACAGAACACATAAACAAGAGTTCACATCATATACGAAATGGGTCCTTGCAATACTTTCCATATTAAATTCTATGAATACACTAAGTAAATAAAACGGTAATAATTATTAAAAAGAATTAAAAATAGATAATTGAAATAATAAAAGGGTACAAGACAATAACATGAAGAAAGAGAAAGAAACAATTCGGAGCACCTGTGAGATGCAGATTGGATATATTAATGTAGTACACAATAGCACACTTAATGTAGGATATGTTTGATAATGTTCGGTAATGTAGTACACAACACCTGAAAGACAATTATCATAATCAAACATAACCATCCTTTACCCTCACACTCAAGTACACCAAAATCCATTATCCCTACCCTTAATTCCTTCAAACCAGCCAACTTTCAATCCAAAATTTAACCCCCCTTTAGTTTCCTTAAACCAATTCAAACCCACCCCTTTCTCTCATTCTTAGTCAGAGTAACAAAAGAAGAAAAGCCACTATCTTTGAATTAAAAACCAAACAAAAATTCATTAAAATCAAACCTCTAATAATTTTTTCATGATCATTTCTTGATTAACCTCAAGCATTCTCCCCACCTGCGTCCCACACTCAAAAACCATAATAAACTAATCATCAATCTCCCTCCATGCTTCTAGAAGCTCCCTCCTTTTCTCCTCCTCTTCTTTCTTCATCATTGCCACCATGGTCAACCTCCTCTCATTTACATCCACACCCTCAACAACATTGTCATTTCTTTTATCATCCTCGACTTCTTCCTGCTCCAGAATCCCTTCCTCCTTCCTCACCACCCTCAGCTCTGCCTCCTCCTCCGAACTCGGCGCTAGACCCATAAGATTTACCGCCTCATCGAAAAAATGGAAAACTACAAAATAAGGAATGAAACCCTAGATGGAACAAAGCTTGACGAAAAGAGATCGAATTGAAACCCTAAATAGATTATAATGCAAAAACCCAAAATCAGGGTCTTTTCAACAAATTAGAAGAACAAGGCATAGAAGGAGAGATCCAAACCTTGGCACTTTGAGATTCATGCCCGCATTGTAATGTCACAATTACTCCCGAGATCCAGTGTGGAGGCCGTGATGGGTTGGGTGGGGGGGGGGGATATGAGAGAGGTCGAGATTTTGGGAAGAGATCAGGAGAGAGGATAATGGAGGGTTAGGGTTTGGGGTTTGAGGGAGATCGGGAGAGAACAGAAGATAGGGATGAGTATTAGGAATTTTAAATAGAGAAAATATAATATATGAGAAATATGGGTGGCTGAGATTTAATATAAGAATATAAGATATTTTGTCCAGATCTGTTCTTGATAGATTTATTATTGCTTTTATGATAGAAAGAGGGTGGATGACCGAGATTTAATCTAGGAATACCTGATCAGCGGTCCGGATTTGCTATTGACAGATTTATTTTGGCTTTTATAATAAAAATAGATATAGCAATTATAATCCTAAAATACATTGTCTTATTATTAGAATTTAATAAGCAACCACATGTAGTATTTAGGATGGATTCTACTGTTAGCATGGAAAAACACTTTACTTCTACGACATTAAAAATAAAATTAATATTTACATTACTATATAATGACACGATCAAATAGCGTCAAATCTTAACATGTATTCATATACCTATGTCTCTTTATCATGTGCCCGTGTAATGCACGTAATAAAGAGGGATATTCATGATCATTTTTCGAGTATGGGATTAACAAGAATCAAGTAGGATAATATATACTAATGGATCACGATTAATCAACACGTGAAGGTAAGGAAAAACGAGTTCATAACACTATGAATCAACCAATGACTACTTGCAGAATTCAAAGAAAAAGCTTGTATGGGAACAAAAAGGATATACAAGAGAACACTTGCCTTTTTTATACGAAAATGACGACAGGAAGAAGAAGAAAAGAGCAGCGATGAAAAGAGCAGCGATGACGACACACACCGCAGCACGGCAATGACGGCAAGAAGCAACGGTGACATAGGAGTTCGAGGTGCTGTCGGCGGCGGCTAAGGGGAGAGGTGGTAGGGAGGAGGTTGTTGTCGGCTATTCAGATGGTTAAGGCAGCAAGATGGTGAAGGAGACCGTCGGTGCTGGTGGTTGAAGAGTTGCTGACTGTGGGAGTGCTGCGGTGGTTCGAAGGTGATCGGCGGGTGGCTGCAAGCCGGTCGACGGTGAGACTCGGTGCGATAGAGGGTGTCGATGGTGACTGCGGCAACACGCAGAAGGGAGATGGGGGAGATGGTGCAGTGATCGAGTGTGGGCGGGGATAGGTAGCAGTGGTCAGGGGGTGAGTGCAGCGAGAGGAGTTAAAGACGATGATGCGGTAGAGGCACTGCAATGGTGGTACGAGGTGCAGTAAGGGGCGTTGGTGGTGCTTGCGGCTGTCGATGGAGGGATGGAGAGGCCTGCGGCGGTGCTCGGGATGGGGTGTTGGAGGCGTCGGAGGTGGTGCAGCTGATGGTGCGGGCTGTCGGCGTGCGGATGTAGATGATCGATGATGGCGATGGCTGCAAGTCAAGCTCAAGTGGCTATTGGCTGGTCAGGGTGGCGATGGAGGGGCTTGCGATAGGGTGGATGGATTACTTGGGTTTCGGGAACGAAGAAAATGAGAAGAAGTAGAAGAAGAAGAAGAAGAAGAAGAAGAGAAGTAGATGGCTGTTAAGAGCATCCACAGTCGTTGAAGCCATTTTTTGGGTATATAGCAATTTGGAAATAGGAAAAAGGGAATGTTGCTGCAGTCGTCAAAAGGTAAAATATAGCCGGACGGTAGATTTTTTTCCGTCCAGTAAGAATGACGGGGGATTATCGTCCGTTTCAAATTTTTTTTTTTAATTTTTTTTTTTTTTTTTTTTTTCACTAGAAGACAAAAAATAAAAAAAAAAAAAAAAAAAAAAAAACAAGAATAGGCAGGGACGGGAGATTAACTCCCGTCATTTTGAAGAATGACGTGGACCAATAGTATAAGTTTTTTATTTTTATTTTTTTTTTAATGCACTACACGACAAGAAGGAAAAAAAAAAAAAAAAAAAAATCAGAAAATTGGCAACGGACGGGAGATAATATGCCGTCAATTTCAAATGACGGTGTATATTCCCCCGTCGGCCAATCGGATCGTTTTTTGATTTTTTTTTTTTTTAAAAAATGGTTCGGACGGGATAAAATCAACCGTCAATCTCCTTGGACGGTGTATAATACGCCGTTGGTTGACTTTTTTTTTTTTTTTTTTTTTTTTTTTTTTAAGCTTCTTAATCATTGGCCTTGTACGGGACGGAAGATTATCTTCCGTCAATTGGTTCGGACGGGGGATTATCTTCCGAAAGCCAAATTTTCCATTTCGCCATTTCGCCTGCTATATTTGGCAGCGCACTGTTCCTCTTCAACCCAAATTTTGGGTATTTGGACGACGAGTGCAGATCGTTTTTTTCCAAATTTTCCAAATTTTGGGTATTTAGCCCACGACTGTGGATGCTCTAAGAGATGAGGGATTAATGGGTGGATTAGTTAGTACAGTGATTAGGAGATGATTGGGGGGATTAGTGAGGGTTTGGGTAGTTACACAGTTTGGGCGGATTTCGTGTAGGATTTAGATAATGGGTTTGGGTTTGGATTTTTTATTAATAGGATTTAAATGTGGGCTTTAGTTTGGGTTGGGCTTAACACATTAATCAAATAATTAAATAAACCATGATGAGATTGTAGTATGGATTAAAATTGGGTTTTGACGATTTAATAAATAATCAAGAGGAGAAGGAATAAGATTGTGCAATGAAATAGGATTTAGGTTCATTAACAAGGGAATATCTTCTCTTTTAGAGATATGATTCCGTATTACAAATATATGTTCTCATATTTCTAATAAGACACATCCAATACATCGAGGTATTGGTCTAGAAGGCCCCACTATTTGATTTATCAAAATGCGCGATATTAAAAAATGAGTTCACTATATGCTCAGAATTTAGAGGTCATGTTTATATTGCCTTTAACGATAATACTGTCTTGTGATTATTTACAAGTGTAATCATTGTTTGTTCTATCAATTCGTACTAAACGAACTAGCACAACAAGCTACAGTTTATCAACTAGATTGCCCAGTTCTATTATAAGTATGTTTTTTGTGCATAGATATAATTACTATGCAGCATGGACCTTATTGATGCACAATATCAATATTTGTGAATAAATCAAAAATTGCTCTATTAATACAATGGCAAATAAATAAATTTATTTCTGTATAATCATAGAACTCTACACCTTTTCCTATGGGATACGGGAAAACCTTGGTCTTTAATTATCGAGTTTATCACATGATGCCGTATTTCCAACATGCCAGTCAACCGGCCCTCCGTAAGGCATGACCAATAGCCACATTGCTGAGAAAACACAATTCAAAATATAAACCATCACTTATATGATTTAATCAATGTTCTCCACTGGGATGGTTTCTCACTAATATCATGAATTAAATGCACATAAAAGCAGAATAATCGTCATTTAGACGATTTAACAATAATATAAGTTCTCCACTTTGGTGGTATCCCACAAATATTATGATTGAATGCATTCAATTGTGGATCATCTTTAATTTATCAGTATATAGTGACTATCTATAACTATTATAATGGGAGAGATAGGGTTGGAAACAAATAAATAATTTTTTATTCTTTTTTGTATGTGTGTCAACACGTGCAGCGCACGTGTTGATAGTTTTTTTTTGTCCATTCCATTTCCCTCCGCGTGCATCGCACGTGCATGATACTAGTTGTCACTTAAATGAACAAACAACCTTCAATTCTTATTTCAATTCTTGACTTTTTATGATTTCATAGAGCTCCTAAACTAATCCTGAAGTTCATGGTTCTAAACTTTAGTCCTTAAGCACAACTAAACAATTCTACAACTTTCATAAATATTATCATATGCTTAAGAAACAATTCAGATTAATTTTAGGGGTCAAACAAAAATTTTCCATAACTTAAAACTACAATCAAGGATTAAACTGTTACTATCCAGCCGGGCTATACTGTAAAGAAATGTGGCTAGAATGCAGACAGGATATTCAGATTTGGTGGTTCCTATATTTCTAAAATTTTAAAAATTTGGGGAAAAAAAGCAGTTGCAGTCGGTCCCTATAATTCCAAAATTTGAGTTTTGGGAAACAGCACTCTCCTACACATATGAGAAGAGATATAAGATTGCCAAATTATATCAATCTGAAGATGAATTCTTGTCTGTCCAAAAATTTATACCATCAATTATATCGGATGCAAGATGATCTATCATCTCACAATTTTTTTTATAAAAAATGTATCGGATGTCAGATAATCTCTCGTCCCAATTTTTAAGAAATAAATAAATAAATCGGACGGGAGATGATCTTACGTCCGAAAGCTTTTCTTCCAAATTTGAGGAAAGTATTCTGTAAACTTAGGTCTATAAAAACTATTATGCATACATATTAGAATTTAAATTGGATTTAATTAAGATTTAAGATTTAATTAACATTTACATTAACATTAAATTAAGGTTTAATTTAAAAAAACTCAAGGACGCAGGATCATCTTGTGTTCATGAATATTTTTTTTTAAGAAAAAAAAATATGTCGGGTGCATGATGATCTTGCGTCTATGCAAATTTTTTTCTAAAAAAAAGTTTGTATCAGAAACAAGATCATCCTGCGTCCGTACAATTTTTTTCTCATATTCCGAGTCTCAACGACTGCAGCTAGAAGTCCTTTTTCCTATTTCCAATGCCAAATATGGAATTTTTGAGTCTCAATGACTACAGATGCTCTAATAAATTCAAGAATTGTGATAGAGAAAACCCAACTCATTTTCCATTATGTATACATTTATTTTATTAATCAGGCCTACTATATTTAGTAAATACTATACAAGACTGATGGTGCTTGTTTTCGGGTGTGGGAGCAACAGATAATGTGAGTTCTTTTGGAGAAGAGGAAACTCAGATCTCGTCTCCGATCTGACTCTGCTGTGCGGCTAATGTGATGGATGTGATGGATTTGGGTGGTTCAACTATCGTCGAAAACCTGCAAAATGTATGGAACATCGGGAGGATTCCCAGCTACAGACCCTCCGACGCTCAAGTCAATAACCAGAGGATTAAGAGAGGCTTAAGTGGTGAAAATTGCGATTACCTGATTATTGTGTAGGTAGGCCTATATTTATAGGTGTGAGAACCTGGTTAGAAAATATTCCTAGGTCCCCTGATTAGGGGATGCGACCTAGTCCACATTGGGTTGTATTTGGGTGATGGGCATGTAGTTGGCCCACAGGCAGTTGTGAGATCTCAATGAGATTCATGCCAGGATTGAGCGGTGCAAATCTTCTGCTATTTTTACCCTCATCATAAGTCACCCACTCTCGAAGGTGATCTTTTGGCCTTCTTTGAGGAGTAGTTGACCCATCGAGGATGCCGCATAGACAACGTCAATCTGCACGTGTCAGAATTGGGAGTGCCCTACTATGGTGAGAATCTACGGTATGGAGTGAGTCTTTCCTGCTGTGGGTCTTTGAGAGGGTTGGCCTTGGATACCATGCCGAGGGCACAACAAGGTGAGGCCTCGTGAGCTCCTTATGAGGGCCGGCCTTGCATGCCACGCCGAGGGCCCAACAAATTTGAGGTACTGAAGCTCTTTATGAGGGTCGACCTCGGATGCCACGCTAAGGATGTAGCAAAGTTAAGGTCTTGTGAATGCTCCTCATGGGGTCGGCCATGGATACCACACCGAGGTCATAGCGAAATTGAGTCCTTGTGAAAGCTTTTCATGACGGTCGACCTCGGATGTTGCGCCGAGTGCGCAACAAAGATGAGGCCTTGTGAAAGCTCCTTATGAGGGTTGGCCTCGGATGCCAGCAGAGGAGGGCACAGCGAAATTGAGGCATTGTGAAAGTTCCTCATGTAACCCATGTTTCCTCTTATACATTTGTCATGCCCCGCTTCCCAAAAACATAGAATATGAGCGTGTGACGAAGCCCAGCGAATAATTTTAATATCATCCATAAGCTGTAGGATCTACTCAGCATCACAACAAGAATATAACAAGTATACACAACCATGCATGCATGAATAATTTATTAATCAACGGAAAATAATTCGAAACAAAACAATAATATCCCAAATAGTTCTCAAATCTGAATCAAATCTAAAACTCGGAAAAATAAGCCCGTTACAAATTTTTAAGTAGCAAGAAATAAATAACTCAAAGAAAACAATCTATCTAATCAAGTCCTTGCTCCAAGCGAAGCCTAGAATGTCTGTTCATCAATTCCAGCAGACAACACGTCTCCAAAGTCTGTAGATATAAATACTAGGTTTGCCCGTTGATACATGCCTATGGAACGTTTTCGGAATGGTGCACCTAGTTTGATTATATAAAATAGTTTTGGAGTTCTAGCAATTTAATTGAAGTAGTGAACATATTATATGAGAAAGCAGTATATCTATCTTTAAGCTCAACCATCGCCTTCTTGATCATTAGCTTGAACTTACCTGGAATACATATAGTTTATTAGAAACACTACATAAAGTTTTTTTTAACTTCAGCATCACTTTTAGATGCTTATAATAGTTATGCAAGGACATTATCATATATGTTTATAGAGCTTACTTTAATCCCATAACCACTATGAGCATGTCTAAATACAATGGTAATGCAAGTGCATGTGTGAAGGTATCTATAATACCAATAATCTAAACATTTGTTTGTCTGAGATTCAGTTTGCTATTGAAAAATCTCTATTTATTATTTCAATCAAAATGAAATATATGAAGTTCTCAAAACTCTAATCCAAGCTAATCATTTCTTTTATCTCCATTTTGTCTCCCCATTACACCCTTATAAAAAAAATTCAAAATGGATAAATAACAAATTTACTTTAGCTGTCTTTCTTGGGTGGAGAGTTTGCACCCTTCACTAGTAAACTCCAGTCATCCCAATCCTATATATCCAAACATACACTAAAATTTCTTATATGTTATGTTATCCATGGTTTCTAATAACCAGTGAAGGGGACACTTCACAATAGTATTTTCACTTGTAGTAAAGAAATTAATGTTGCATATTTGCCAAATTATTTTAGGTTGCTAGTCAGCTTACCTGTCCTGCTATGGTTTGGAAGCCCAAATTGAGGCCACCAAATAATCCATATCTGACTTGCGTACACCTTAAATCAAAACCAATAAAAAAAATCATCAAATAAATCACCAAATTTAAATTTTTGAAACCAAAAAATAAAACAATCATACCGCTCTGAACTTAAATTCCATGCACACACAAAATTTGAGTCAGCAAAATACTGAGTAATCCCCTGCACACAAAAAATTAAAAATTAGAATGAGAATTTGATTAATGAGATGAAGTTAGAGTCGTCGCATCGCATATAGATGCTCTCGATTCGGTGGAGGGGAGTCGCTGATACGGAGTCGCTTGATATTCACGCTTGATTTGGTGGAGGGGAGTCACCGATACGGAATCAGCAGTGGATTAGATATCGGCGACGGCCTCTTGATTGGTGTTCAACATTGGATTTGGATTTGGATTTGCTTTGAGATTTTCAAATTTTCAAATTTCAAATTTCTAAAAATATAAACATTTTAAAAAAACTTTTATTTTTTTTATTTTTTTATTTTTTCATTTTAAAATTTTTTTATTTTTTTAATTTTTGTAATTTTTTTAAATTTACAAAATTTTTAAAATTTCTAAAATTTCAAAAAAAAAAAATTTAAAAAATAAAAAAGTAAAAAGATTTTAATTTTTAAAATATTTTAAAAAATTATTTGTTTAAAAATTTAAACTTTTTTTTAAAAAAATTTAAATTTTTTTTTATTTTTTTGAATTATTTTTAAAGTTTTAAAATTTTAAAATTTTTATTTTAAAAAAAATTATTTTCTCAAGTTTTTTAATGGGAGAGAGGGAGAGAGAGATAGAGAGAAAGAGAAATAATTAAATAAATAAAGGAATTGTTTTGGGTGGGCATTTGAATTTGAGTTTTGAAGGGAAATTTTTAGAGGGAAAAATGTGTTTTGTGAGGTTAGATCTGTGCCTTTGATTTGGGAGGATTGAAGGAGAGCCACTTGATAGCTTTCTTTGTGTTTTATTATATAGATAAAAAGGAGAAAAATAGAGAAAACAAGAGAAACGCCCTTAGTACAAGTTAGGACGGTAAATAGTAAAACAAGTACAAGAAATATGGAACAAGATTTGGAACCAAGAATGTAATAGGGATGCAACAAGTAGTGGGATTCAAGAAGTTAGCTAGCAAGAAAGATAACTCGAGAGACAAGATTGGGTAACAAATACTAGTAGTAGAACAGTGGCTAGTAAACATGTAATGGTGTCATGCATCAAGTAATAAGTATCACGTACAAGTGTCGAGTAACAAGTAGTAAGTCTAATGTGTCAAGTTGTCAAGTACAAGTATCAAGTAACAAGTGTCAAGTAATATGCTCACGTATAAAGTCTCATATATCAAGTCATCAAGTAACAAGTCGCAAGTAGGGTATCAAGTATGTACAAGTGACAAGTTATTCTTAAGTCAAATGTTTAATTTTATCTAGGTAGCATGCACTTCATGCATCCATACTTTTACTACATGATTGCTATATACAAACAGTTTCGTTTAGGCCTAGTAGTGAATTTTAAAATGTGGTGTACTCAGGCATTTAGTATCAAGCAAGCACGGTTCATGAATACGAAAATAAAATAACAAGTTCACGAAGCAAGTTCGTGAATACTAACAAGTTCAAGAACCACACAGTGGGTTCATGAATACATCAAGTTCATGAGCCAAGTAATGGCTTCATGAATACATCAAGGTGCAACAAGTTCATGAACGGAGTATTGGGAAATATGGGCCTCCTTCCGAGTACACTTACCTATATTGTCCACTACTATGGTCTTTTCCTTAAACCCCGGTTTATTATTTATTATTTTCATCAAGCAAGCATGAAAGTGTGCGAAACATGTCAAGCAAACATACTCAAGAACATGTGACAAGTCTAGGTTAGGTAGGATACATGTTCGAGGGTCAAAACAAATCAAAGTATCAAGAACAACGAGAATCTCAAATCTGGACATCATGACGTTGCTGTACCAAAACTGCGATTTCCGTTGCTAAAAGATAGCAAATATGGATCCGTCAGAAGGTCTAGAAACTAGACTCATACCCGGTTCCAACACATATAATTAAGGTACATAAAAGTTTTGGTAACATGTGTCAAAACAGCAAACTATACAGTATTTGTGTTCAGCCAGAATTTGTGAATCTAAGTTTATACATGTGAAACATGGTTGAAACTTCATTAATTAATTCTGAGAAAATTAGGAAATGTTCTCTAGGTTGTCCAGTAACAGCATGCAAAATTTCAGGTCAATTACTTACTAGTAGCTTAGTTAAAATAATTGTAAACTAAATAGGTACAGCAGTTTTTGTGAATCTGCGACTACCGATACAGCAGCAGTAAAACTGTGATATCTCCTAGACTGTAACTCGGAATTCAAAAATTCTGAATACTATTGACAACTAGACATTTAGGGCTACATTTTATATTTAGGGCTCAAGTTCAGATTATGATTTTATAGGGGTCGAAATAGCAAGTAAAGACAAAAACCGCAGCAAGTGTGAATTTCTTTTATATACAAGTTGCATGATAAATGACTATTATGAGTCCAGATTAGCATGTGATACAAAATGAATGTAGTGGGCATCAAATCAGCAAGTAACATCTATTTTTCAACTCAAATGAATGCAAGATCATCACATACATGATACAACACACATCTACAAGTCTAGGGTTTCTTAGTTTCATGTGTTCAAGTGACTAGGAGATAAAAGGAGTCAAACTAATTTGTATAATAAATCAACGAAGGGTTGTGACTCTTAAGATTATGGAATTGATGATGAATAATTTAAGATTAACAATGATGAGACAAAGAGGAGTTATAACTACTATCTATTTGCAGTATTTTCAAATTAAACGCTTATACTAGAACAAAATTTGTACAAGAAGAATACTTGCCTTAGGGGAGTAGTCGAAGAATCCGATGGAGGAATAGTGGAGATGGGTCCCGAGCGACGAGCACGATAGGCACGGATCTCGATGATCAAGATAATGATCAAGTTGAATATTAAGCAAATCCAATGGCCGAGATCGAAAATAAAACATATAAGAATTAGAAGAGTACCAAAAGAGTAAATTTACCATGATTGACAATTGATGAATAAGAACAAAAAGTGGATCAAATGTTTAACTCACCAAGTAGAAGACGAACGAGACGATCGAGACGATCAAGAGCCGAGATCAAGTGTGATTGGTCGATCGGACGACTGAGGTTGAAGATCAAGATCAAGATGATGATCACGATCGCGATGATCAAAAAGAGATCCGACGGTCAAGATCAAGATCTTGATGATGATGGAGATGATGATCACGATCGCGATGATCAACGATCGGACTGCCTAGATCCAATGGCTTGGTGATGATCAAATGGAGGATCGGACAGCTGTGATCAAGAGCTGCTGCTGATGATGATGATCTGATCAAATCGGGAGGAGATCGGGCAGTCCAGGAATGATCTGATCGGTGATCACGATCTTGATCAGATCGGAGGAGATCCAATGGCTGAGATCAATCAATCACGATCAAAGATGATCGACGGCCCAGAATCACTTGATGAAGATCATGAGGATTCGACGGCCCATGATCCAAGTGATCAAAACCAACTTGATCAACACAACAACCACCAAGGGGCTGCACGGACTGAGGTGCAGTCGCTAGCTGCCGCAGGGGGGGTCACCAGAGTCATCGAGGCATCGGGGAGCGGCCATCGAAGCGCGGTAGGAAGGCGGTATAGCGGACAGGTAGCAGAGGAGTGGCCTGGCATTAGGGAGCTCGCGATCGAGGGAAGATAGGTGCGGGGAAGCCACTGCATTGTAGTGCTACTGGCGTGTGACGCGCTAGAGAAGGCGCGCAGGCGGGGTCGGCACGATGCAGTGATGAGCGCTGCAGCGAGGGGGGTAAGCCGGCGTCGCGATGAGAGGGTGGACGGGAGCCGGGGTTAGGCAGGGAGCAGGCTAGGGTTTCGGGGAGCGATGGGTAAAGGGGTCGGGAGTGGATGGAAGGATTGAAGACGATGGAATGGGTTTTTCAGAGTAGATGCGGGGAAGAAGGAGATGAATAGGAAAAATAGGAGTTGGCGGCTGCATATTTGGGTTTGTATAGGAGTAGGTGGTAGGGTTAGGGTTCTAGGGTATTTATATAATAGGGTTTTGGGTTTTGGGTATTGGGTAGATAATCCAATAGGAGAATGGGTAATGGATTTGGGTTTGAATGAGGTATTAGGATCTAAATGAAAAGATCCAATAGAAATGAAAAAATAATAAATGAGAATTAGGATTATACAACAAAATATATTTGTACTAAAATATGGAAATTATTTTAAATGACTACAAATACAATTAACGTTAGAAATAGATTTTTAAATTAAAATCAAAGGTAATAATATTAATAGTAAAAATACTAATAATAGTACTGATAACAAGAATAATAAAAATGATAAAAATAACAATAATAATAATTTTGGTATACATATTAAATAGGATTTGAGATAAACGAGCTTATAAAAATCCAAATAGTAATAAAATAAGATACAAATAACCAATCACGTAGAAAATAAACAATAAAGTCAGAATATACTATTATTCGAGGTAATTATAATTTCTTGTTCGGAAAGATTTTATTAGAAGGCCCAAGTCGAGTTTAAAATAATAACGAATTTATAAATAATTAAAATACGGAAAATATTCTGAAAATATGTATTTACGGAAACAGGGGTTACAACATTTTTTTTCATATATATTATGTATTTCGATTCGTTATAAATTCTATTCCATTTTTTAAATTTAATTTTGTTTTAAATCTATTTTGTTATCTCCAATTAAAGTCTTTTCTAATCAACAATTTTATTTGTTGGTATATTCCAAATAATTATATATATTTTAACACAAATCTTATTATAATTTATATGTTTATTTTCTTTTCTTATTTGATTAATTATTTATATTTAAGACCAGATCAAGTCCAATTTCATTGTTTGATTATTTATAAAGTGTGAGACCATAAATTCTATTTTAACCCAATCTATATTTATTATTAAATTTATTATTATTATTTTAAAAGCCCAAATTCCATTTCATTCTACAGCTTATTATTATTAAAATTATTAATATTATTATTAGAAATTAATTTATTAATTAATTATGAAGTCCTACTAGAAAATCTTACGATGAGATTTTCCGAGTCAATGATGAGGGTCGTTGATTTGAATAAAAATAGTACGAGGTATATTTAATAAAAGACCTTATTAGATATTTCATTGTCATGATACATACTTAGCATATTTCTGTTGATGATTAAATATTTCTTACTTTGCAAATTTCTGTAAAATATTTTAATGAAATGATATTTACTTTGCATATTTCTGTTGAAAGCTTATCATGGCATCCAACACATCAAATAACCTATCATTGCAAACTGTCCTTGAGAAGCACAAATTATCTCGGATATATTTTCTACACTGGTACAGAAATCTTAGGATAGTCCTCAAGCAAGAGAAAAAGTTATATGTTCTAGAGTAGCCTATTCCTGGCCACCTGCTGCAAGTGTCCCTTGCATAAAAAATGATGCTCATAAGAAGCATCAAAATGAAGTCTTAGATGTTGGTTGTCTCATGCTAGTCATCATGAACTCTGAGCTTCAGAAGCAACATGAGAACATGGATGCCTATGATATGATTATACACCTCAAGAGGCTCTATCAAGAGCAGGCAAAACATGAGAAACATGAGAGGTTTGAAGACTCAAAGGCATTGTTTCAGTGCCAACTGGCAGAAGGAAGCCCTGTTGGAACTCGTGTGCTCAAGATGATTGGGTACATAAAGAACCTTGAAAGGCTTGGTTTCCATTTGGGTCAAGATTTGGCCACTAACTTGGTCCTGCAATCGTTGCCGAAAAGTTATAGTCAATTCGTCATGAAGTATAACATGAATGAAATTGAAAAACTTCTACCAGATCTGCTAAGCATGTTGAGAACTACTGAGCAAATTATTAGTAAAGGAAAGACCGTTATAATGGTCCAATAGGATAAAGGTAAGGACAAGGGCAAAAAGCAGATTAAGAAACCCAATGGCAAGGGGAAAGAAATGGAAAATTTCAAGCTCATCACTTCTGCTTTGAAACCTAAGGGTGTGGTGGGCAAGAAGGGCACATGCTTCCACTGTGGTGAGACTGGACATTGGAAGAGGAACTGTCATAAGTACCTGGAGAAGCTTAAGAAGATGGGAAGTGAGATTTCCACTATAAGTATTTTTGTTATAAAAGTCAATTTATCTACTACCGCATCTTGGGTATTAGATACTAGATGTGGATCTCACATTTGTGTAAATATGTAGGATATCAAAAGGAGTAGACCATTGGCTAAGGGAGAAGTTGTCCTACGAGTTGGAAATGTAGAAAAAGTTGCTGCTTTGGCTGTAGGGATTTGTCATTTATCATTGCCAACTGAGCTTATCATTGAGTTAGATAACTGTTATTTTGTCCATGCTATTAGTAGGAATATTATTTCTATTTCTTGTTTAGATAATAAGGGTTTTACAGTTATAATAAAGGACAAAAGTTGTTTTATTTATTTGAATGATATCTGTTATGGTAGTGCACAACAGAGTAATGGACTTTATATTCTCGACCTCGAAATGCCTGTCTCTAACATATATACTAAGAGTTTCAAATCAAATGATATAGACACAACTTACCTCTGGCATTGTCGTTTGGGCCACAAAAATGAGAACTGCTTATCCAAACTCCATAAAGATGGATTCTTGGACTCATTTTATTTTAAATCATATGAGGTATGTGAACTTTGTTTATTGGGGAAGCAAACTAAGGCTCCATTCACTAGAAAAGGTGAAAGGGCTAGTGATCTTTTAGGTCTTATACATAGTGATGTCTGTGGACCTTTCAACACATTGGCTAGAGGAGGTTTTCAGTACTTCATTACATTTACTGATGATTTCAGTAGATATGGGTTTGTGTATCTGATGAAACACAAATCAGAGTCATCTGAAAATTTCAAAAAATTCAAGAAGAGGTACAAAACCAACTTGTTAAAAGTATTAAAGCCCTTCGATCAGATTGAGGTGGTGAGTACTTAAGCCAAGATTTTGATGACCAGCTGAAAGAGTGCGGGATAATATCTCAACTCACTCCCCCTGGAACACTACAACAGAATGATGTCTCTAAGAGAAGATACTGGACCTTTTTAGACATGGTCCGATTTATGATGAGTTATGCAGACCTTCCAAGATCTTTCTGGGAATATGCTCTATTAACAGCTGCTTTCACACTTAACCGTGTTCCATCTAAAATGGTTCAAGAGATGTCATATGAGATATGGACTGGAAGGTGTCTTAGTGTCTTTTATGAAAATTTGGGGTTGTGAAGCTTATGTAAGGTGCCAGGTCCCTGATAAACTTAGTCCCAAATATGATAAGTGCTTCTTTGAAGGATATCCCAAGGAAGCCAAGGGATATTATTTCTATAATCCGATCGAAGGCAAAGTGTTTGTCGCACGGACTGCTGTGTTCCAAGTGTAATGCCCTGAATTCCATTTACATGTAATTCATAGCACAACATGACCTTTTACTTCAAATTCGTACAATTTAACAAGGAAATTAAAATTTTTTATTGTACAACATTGTTCTTTACATCAACACAGCGGAATTTAAATGAATACAACATGATATATATATACAACTTTAACATCAAAAAACTTAAATCTGAAAATATTCTTTAGCATCAATTCATCTTTGTGTCTTTTTGCCAATCCGATCCCTGCACTGGAAAACTGTGAGCACGTTAGTTGCATACAACTGACATAATGCTATAAAACAGCGATTCTCTTACTTTAACAAACACAAACTTGAATGCACAATAAAGTGTAAAAAGTGACTATCCTAAATATGTCAGTGTATGATATGACTTAATGCCTAATGCAGATGTTATACTACAATGACTTTAATGCATACTTTTTTGGATTCTATGCACCCCATCATACATATGTCCGAGGGCAAGCATGTCACACCGTGAATTGTACGATACCTAAATATATATATGTATATATGTATATTGTCTGTATGTGTGCACATGATTGCAGTGTTTTGGTTGATTTTTCTATCGTTGGTGTGCGGTTAGGTTTGTGGGGCGGTTCATGAGGTTGGTTGCGTTCTGGAAGTTGCACGAGAATGAAGAGGACCAATACTAGTATAAACACTAGTTTTTGGTACGACACCTATGCAAATATAACATTGTATGATACTACGATGGGTATATCTTGCATACACTCGATAAAGCCCTCGTCTCGCATCTAACAACCCATTTAAGAGCTAAATTGGGCAGCCAACCTATTGTACCCCAAAACCATTGGCTAGACCATGGTTTCCACCTAAAACCACCCTACACCCTACCCCCTACCCCCTACCCCCTAGAAATCGGCCCCCCCTTTTCCCCTCTCTTTCCCTACTCTTTTCCATAAAAAACCCCTTCATTCTTCTCCCTTGTTCTGAAAATTTTAGAACTCAACCAAAGAAAGAGAAGGAGAGAAAAGAAGAAAGATTGAAGAAGGAGCTCTCAGAGTGATTCTTGAGGAAGTGAAGCTCAAAGATATCGACTACTCTACAATCAACTCAAGGTGGAGAGTTTCTCTAAACCATTCTTTTTGTTTCTTGATTGATTTATTGCATGCATGTGTGGTAGTAAGAGTTAGAATGAATGTTTAAAAAGATTGGAAGTTGAAATCAGAAACTAGAACTGGAATCTTGATCCGTATGCTATTTTCTAGATTTTTCCGAGAGCAAACCACATGGAATCTGATCATGAATTTTTTTACAGATTGTTCCTTTATATGTCTAGATGATTCATGAATTATTTCGAACTTTTCTGATATTTTTTGCTATTTTAAATAAATCCATTTGTGGAACAGTGCCGTAAGGCAGTAGCAGAAATTGGTTACTATGATGCCTGAGATTGTTGGATTTTTCATAATTAATTGGGGTAAGATATTAACCTTAAATTTTTACCTTGTTTTCCCACTTGTATCTAGACTCTACAGAAAAATCTGAAAAATATTTGGATGAAGTTACAGGCATGTTAAAAATTGATCTATCAACAGTAGCTAGAACTGTAACTGAAGAACATAATGATTTTTGTGTTTAATTGAAACATGAAGAACTCAGTGTAGACTGAGAGTTTGGACATGAAACCTTTTTTATATTGTTCACTATGTAGTTTAGTTTCTTTAATGTAATTTTTGTATCTATTGGATGATCATAGAATTTATGATGATTTTTATAGAACGCACTGTGCTAGATTCAGTCAGATTTGACACCCTGTAGAGATGACACAATTAAGGCTCCTTAAGAGCAAATCGTGAGGAAGTGTTTTCTTAGAGGATTGTATTAGACATCAAGACCTTTCTAACAAGACCTATTTGAGGTGTTTCCAGTGAGTGATTGATTTATTATGATTTTTGCAGTACTGAACAGAGACCATGATTTGAGCTGAGTACTCTAATTGAGAAAGTCTTAGTGTGTGACTTGGTACACGTGTGAGTAATGTGTGTGTTAGGGTGATCTATTGGCATATTTTGGACCTATGACTAACTAGAGGATTGTTGAGGACATCCACACATTTTCATAGAACTTGGGTTTGTAGCATTTTGATGAGTAAGCAGTGATTTATGCTACCGATAAGGTGTAGCTCGTGTACAGGAAATACACAGGCTGAGACTTGAGAGGCCATTTTGAGGACTTAATGATGGAATTTGAGGTTATCATCAACTAGGAAGTTATAGCCTAGGTTCTTACCTTTTCGGATTGGTCTTGTCACCGCAATCGGAGTTGTATTGAGGGAGTTATGATCTTTTTAAGTTTCGGGTAGAAATTTCGTAGGTTGCTTAGTCTTGGGTTTTGACTAGGTATTGTGAGGAATTTTCCCCTGTGTACTATTGGAGTTGATAACTCTTATCTGGGGACGTTGGCATCTGTTGTTGGTTATGTTGACTCCCAAAGCGGGTGTGTGACTCGAGTTAGTCACTAGGGTAAGGTGATACCCTGCATCTGTCGATCCTAAGTTATGAACTTCCACCGAAGCGTAGGACGTCCAAGCCATGCTGTCAAATTAAGCTCATAAGGGCTAAACACACTAGTTCACAACCGGGTTAGGGGTGAACACGTACATTCACAGCCGGGTTATGGGTGAATGTAGGCCATGGTGCTTGACAAATCCAAGCCCGGGGAAGTGGCGAACCAGACTGGTATCGCCAGGGCTAGAGGTCGATTGGCAAGTTTTCAAAAGCAATCTTATCTTTTACCCAAAGTGATTAGAATGAGGCTGGGATTAGAGTGATGCATTAGGGGTTTGTTAATTGCATTAGTACTAGCAGACCATAGTGGTGTTGTACCTTCCTGTCGTAGGGATACATTTTCGGCACTCATGAGTGAGTCCTCGGCTCGTATCTCGATCTGTTAATTCCCAAAGTTTAGCCGGAGTAAGGAACGGGAGGCTAGGGGGATTTGACTCTCGAGGCCATCACGTTCCTATGCACGTGGGTTTTGTTTATATAATAGATTTTCCCGTGGGCACGTGCCTACGTCACGTCTTTAGAACGATACAGCATATGAAAGTCTTGTAAACAGTAAAACAACAATTATATAGCTCAAGTTTGAATAGTAAAACAATAATTAGTTGTAAATAAAAGTCCATATTTCCATTAGTATATGTTGAAAAAAAATAATTATAAATGGGGGTGTAAATTCCAACTTCTTAGAACTTTGAGTGTGAAAAATGATGAAATTTAATTGTTGATGAGAGATTTGCTATTTTCAATGTAACATAAGCAATAAAAAAATGCATAAAAAATTTAAAAATTTACAAACCTGAAAAATGTAAATATAAATTTTTGAGTAAATAGATAGAGAATGAGAAAGAGAGAGAGAGAGAGAATGAGAGAGAGAGACAAATAAATAAATAAATAAATAAATAAAGGAGTTGTTTTGGGGGGATTTGAATTTGAGTTTTGGTGGGGGGAACTTTTGGGTGGGGAAATATGTTTTGTGAGATTAGATTTGGACCTTTGATTTCAACCCTATTGAATGAGAGCCACTTGATAGCTTTCTTTGTATTTTATTATATAGATATATATCAGTTCACGGCCGGGTTTGGGGTGAACATGCATGCATCAGTCCACAGCCGGGTTAGGGGTGGACACACGAATTACACGGTCTTGCGACCTAATTCAACGCGGCTTTCTGAAGAGGTCCGTACGCGGGTACTGAGTGGCAAACACGACCACCACTTAGGCACTGCAGTGACAGAACTAGACTGACCAACTGCAACCTCCTTGGGCAACGGACAATCTATTGGGAACTGGTTGAGTACAAGAGTAGGATGCATGGCGAGAGTTTGAATTCCTGAAATGTGGAGAAAGACGGCTAGATTTGGGGGCATATGTAGTATGGGATGCATTCGTTCTCCAAAGTCTTGCTTGCATTAGAGTCAGGCATGTGATTTGCTGCATCTAGTCATAGGGTCATGGCATACCACTGCAATAGAACCCGAAACCATTAAACCCTTGTTTGGCACATCACTTTTCTTTTGCATAAATTATGGTTGCGATTGAATTTTAGAGGATCGCTGTTATTATCAGCTTTGCATCAGTCGAAGTACTGACGTTTCCCACCTTGTAGGTATCCGGAGCCGATCTACAGGTACTGCAGAGTTCAAGTTGGTCCAAGAATCCAAGGGACATATGCAAGTGCTATTATATTATTGTAAATCTTGTAATTTTTATTTGGATATTGTAATACTTGTAAATGTAACATTTATATGGAATAAAAGTTTTAAATTTTCCTGTACTTTCTGTGATTGTGGCGATTTTGAAGTTCGACTCCTGGAGTAGGGTCTCAGGTTCCCGGTATGGGGATTTGGGGCGCTACAGAAAAGTTAGTATCAGAGCAGACTTCAAATATTAGTCCAACACAGCAGGAAAATTGACTTGGATGCATTGCGGGAGTTGGGTTTAGTCAGATAGTTGATGATTATAAAGCATAAGTTGTATCTAAACTGGTGCCTTTATAATTTTTTCTGTATCTTGACTGATCCCATATTTTCTCTTGCAGATGCCGAGCTTGGACAATGGACACTCGAATGGATGGTCCAATGAACATGGTTCTGCACCCCCACTTCCACCTCCACCCCTACAGCCTACAGCCATAGTGCAAGTTATCACCATGTTGTCCGAGGAGCTGGCTACCTACAAATGGAGCCATGAGCAGCTAGAGGATCGCTTCGAGAACCTTGCACGGGCATTGATAACCGCTGAGAGGAGAGTGGCCAAGATAGAAAAGGCCAAGAGGAAATGGAAGACGAGGGTAGTACTTCTGAAGCACCGGTACGAGGAGAGGCTGGGTCAGCTTCAGAGCGGATATCTGGCACTAAGGACTCAGGTCCGCGACATGCAGGATCTGTTAGACCGAATGACTACCGGGGATAGCTCTGAGGTCGGTGACTTGCCAGGAGCAGGAGAGCAGTGACCTCCCCTAGTGTTGTAAGATTTCTTTTGATGTGTATAGATGACAACCTTTCTGAATAGCTAGGCTAACATGCTATTGTTTTGATGGGTGTGGTATGAACCCATGTGATGATGATGTGATTGTATGCTGACAAATCATTGTAAAACCCTTTTTGAAATGAATGGAACTAGCATGTTTTGACAAATGCTGGTGTGTTATGAGTTTTTGCATTACGATTGCTGGTTGATGATGTATGTATTAGCTTTCAGATGGCAGGAAGAACTAAAAGCAACCAGAGCGACCAGACTGAAGCTAAAGGCAGTGGAACCAACGGTACTGGCCTTGATGTAAGGGAAGAATTTACTCGGGTATATCAGATGATTGGAGCTTTTGTGGAGGCTAGTAGGAACCAAGCACCGCTACAAAGAGTACCAAGAGTTGTGGTGAATACTGATCCAGTGAAGATGGTGGAATCATTTAGGAGGATGAAACCGCCAGTCTTCGAAGGAAAGGCCAATCCCACAACTGCTGACGACTGGATACGTCAGGTGGAAATGATATTTGAGGTGCTGATGACTTCCGGACACAGCAAGGTACGTCTAGCCACAATCTTGCTAGAGAAGGACGCCGGAGTTTGGTGGCAGTCCGTGAAGCGTGGTCTTGGAGAAGGACAGATCACTTGGGAAGATTTTCTTGAGGAATTCCGACAACACTATTTCCCCTTCGATGTGCAAGAGGAGAAAGCAATGGAATTCCATAACATGAAGCAAGGAAATATGTCCGTCAGGTAATATGTGACGAAGTTTTCTCAGTTATCGAGGTATGCACCGGAGATGGTCCAGGAGGAAGCGAAGAAGGCCCAGAGGTTTGAGCAAGGGCTTAGGCCTGGACTGAGGTCAAGGATGGTTCCCTTGGGCATTCGCCGATTCGACAAGCTAGTAAGAAGAGCTGTGGCGACGGAAGCAGATATGAATCAGAATCAGGGAAGGACGGAGTTTTGGAACAAAGGAAAGAGATCTACCCCAGCATCAAAGTTCAAGAAACAGGGCAAGGGCTAGAAGTTCTAGAAAGTTAGTATCAATATAGGAGAATTCAAGCCCGGAAGTTGCTATCAATGTGGAGAGCAGGGACACTTTATGGATCGATGCCCCCTGAAGAAGGCACTAAAATGTTTCCAGTGTGGACTAGAAGGACATATCAAGTCAAGCTGTCCCCAAATTGCAAGGAACAGCCACAGGGCAGGGTCGGGAGCAACCGACAGAGGAAAAAAGCCTTTGCGTCAAGGAAGAGTGTTCGCCTTGACCAAGAAGGATGCTGAAGAAGATGGAAATGTAATTACTGGTATGTAAGTAAATGGTGTATAAGTTCTAAAGTTGTAATTTGGTTTTTGGAAGTTGATGAAGGATGAACTGTTGTAACAGGACATATATATATAAATGGAATTTTGGCTACGATCTTGTTTGATAGTGAATCGACTCATTCTTTTGTGTCAAAATCTTTTTCGAGAAAATTAAGATGCACACAAAAGGCATTCCCAGAGTTAGCTTTAACGATAGCTATGCTGTCAAGGGAAACCCTTACTACAGATCTATGCTATAGGGGATGTAAGTTCCAGATTAGCGGAGAAACCCTAAGTATCGATTTGTTGGAGTTGGGTTTTGCCGGAACAGATGTCATTATTGGTATGGATTGGATGTCGAGGCACAAGGCAAGCATTGACTACAAGGAGAAGGAGGTAGTCATCTCAGCTGAAGGAGTGGAACTTGTATTCCATGGGAAGCAGAGATTGAAGGCAATGACTTTTGCAGCTGCTAGTAAAGTACAGGTACCTGAAGAGGTGAACAAGATACTAGTGGTGAGGAATTTTCCACTCGTATTCTTAGAGGATTTGTCTGGAATTCCCCCACAACGTGATGTCGAGTTTAGCATCACAGTTCAGCCAGGTAGCACTCCAGTATCCAAAGCACCCTATCGAATGGCGCCAGTAGAGCAGAATAAGGTCAAGAAGCATATTGAAGAGTACTTGCAGAAGGAATTTATCAGTCCCAGTGCATCACCTTGGGGAGCACCAGTATTGCTTGTTAAGAAGAAGGACGGGTCAACCAAGATGTGTATTGATTATCGAAAATTGAATAAAGTCACTATTCAGAACAAGTACCCAATTCCCAGGATCAACGATTTGTTCGATCAGCTTCAGGGAGCAGCAGTATTTTCCAAGATTGATCTACGGTCCGGATATCATCAAGTGCGAGTTAGGGAAGAGAATGTACCTAAGACAGTTTTTCGAACTCGACATGGACACTATGAATTCTTGGTAATACCGTTTGGAGTGACTAACGCTCCACCAATCTTCATGGACTTGTTGAACAAAGTTTTACGTTTGTTTATTGACTCATTTGTCGTGGTCTTCATCGACGACATTTTGGTATATTCAGGGACAAAAGAGGATCATGCTGAACATCTGACAACAGTCTTGAGCAAGCTACAAGAACATCAGTTATATGCCAAATTATCTAAGTGTGAGTTCTGGAAATCAGAAGTTGCATTCCTAGGCCATATCCTTTCTAAGGAGGGAGTGGCAACGGATCCTCAGAAGATAGAAACAATCAAGGGATGGCCACAACCAAGGATGGTGAAGGAAGTAAGGAGTTTTCTGGGTATGACTGGATATTACCGGAAGTGTATCCAGAATTATGCAAGGATAGCTGTACCCCTTACAGCCTTGACCAAGAAGAACCAAAGTTTCGACTGGATGGAGAAGTGTGAAGAGAGTTTTCAGGAACTGAAGAACCATTTGATCTCCCCACCTATATTGGTTTTACCTCAGGAGGACAAGGACTACGTCATCTAAAGTGATGCGTCGTATTTGGGGTTCAGGTGTGTGCTGATGCGGGAGGGCATGGTTATAGCTTATGGTCTGAAGCAGCACTATTGGTGGTCAGGGATGAAGCGAGATATAGAAGAATTCGTGGCCAAATGTCTGACGTGCCAACAGGTTAAGGCCGAGAATCAGAAACCAGGAGGACTGCTACAGCCTTTACCCATTCCAGAATGGAAATGGGAGAACATCAGTATGGATTCTATCACTGGATTACCCAGGAGCCCTAAAGAAAATGACTCAATATGGGTGATTATGGATCAATTGACAAAGTCAGCACATTTTCTTTCAGTAAAGACGACCTGGAAAGTCGAGAGGCTGGCCGAGATTTACATCGAGAACATAGTAAAGCTACATGGAGTGTCAGTGTCGATAGTATCCGACCAAGATGCAAGGTTTACATCTCGATTCCGGCAAAGTCTACAGTCAGCATTGGGGACTAGAACAGACTTCAGCATAGCTTTTTACCCACAGACTGATGGACAGACAGAGAGAGTCAACAGGATTCTTGATGACATGTTGCGGGCATGCATTTTTGACTTCGGAGGAAGTTGGGAGAAATACCTAGCCTTGATAGAGTTTGCTTATAATAACATCTATCAGGCAAGCATTGGCATTGCCTCGTATGAAGCTTTGTATGGAAGAATATGCAGAACACCAGTTTGTTGGTTTGATGTAGGAGAGCGACAGATGTATGGGCCAGAAATCGTATAGCAAACGTTGGAACAGATCGAGCTTATTCAGAAAATGCTTCAAGGAGCACAAAGCATGCAGAAGAGCTATGCGGACAACCGCCGAAGAGAGTTAGAATTTGAGGAAGGTGACTCCGTATTTCTCATGGTATCACCGACAAAAGGAGTTATTAGATTCGGAAAGGGCGGGAAGTTAGCTCCGAGATACATTGGACCATACAAGATTCTGAAGAGGATTGGCAAGATGGCTTTTAAGTTAGAGCTACCGGCCGAGTTATCTCAAGTGCATGATGTGTTCCACGTCTCTATGTTACGGAAGTATGTGCCAGATTCAAGCCATCAGTTGCCAGAGGTTCCGAAAGATTTGCAGATAGATCTTTCCTATAGAGAGCAACCAATCAGGATACTTGATCATCAGGAAAAGGTACTGAGAAACAATTCATCTCGAAGGTCAAGGTTCTCTGGAAGAACCAGTTCGTAGAAGAAGCCACGTGGGAGCCAGAGAGCTGCATGAAGGCTTTGTATCCGGATTTGTTTTAAGTGTTTTCTATTTTTATTGGTTGTTCTTCTCTCCTACTAGGAACATTCTGGGTATATAACGACTCTAAGGAGGGAGTGATGTAACACCCCGGATTGTACGATACCTAAATATATATATATGTATATATGTATATTGTCTATATGCGTGCACATGATTGCTGTGTTTTGGTTGATTTTGCAATCATTGGTGTGCAGTCAGGTTTGCAGGGCGGTTCATGAGGATGGTTGCGTTCTGGAAGATGCACGAGAATGAGAAGGACCGATACTGGTATAAACACTAGTTTTGGAACGACACCTATGCAAATATAACATTGTATGATACTACGATGGGTATTTGCGTACACTCGATAAACCCCTCGTCTCGCATCTAAGAACCCATTTAAGTGCTAAATTGGGCAGCCAACCTATTGTACCCCAAAACCATTGGCTAGACTGTGGCTTCCACCCAAAACCACCTTACACGCTACCCCCTACCCCCTAGAACCCCCCCCCCCCCCCTTCCCTCTGTTTCCCTACTCTTTTCCATAAAAAACCCCTTCATTCTTCTCCCTTGTTCTGAAAATTTCAGAACTCAAACCAAAGAAAAGAAGAGAATGATAGAAAAGAAGAAAGATTGAAGAAGGAGCTCTTGGAGTGATTCTTGAGGAAGTGAAGCTCAAAGATATCAACTACTCTACAATCAACTCAGGGTGGGGAGTTTATCTAAACCTTTCTTTTTGTTTCTTGATTGATTTCTTGCATGCATGTGTGGTAGTAAGAGTTAGAATGAATGTTTAAGAAGATTGGAAGTTGAAATCAGAAACCAGAACTGGAATCTTGATCTGTATGCTATTTTCTAGATTTTCCCAAGAGCAAACCACATGGAATCTGATTATGAAATTTGTACAGATTGTTCCTTTATATGTCTAGATGATTCATGAATTATTTCGGATTTTTTTGAAATTGTTTTCTATTTTAAATAAATCTATTCGTGGAACAGTGCCGTAAGGCAGTAGCAAAAATTGGTTACTATGATGCCTGAGATTGTTGGATTTTTCATAATTTATTGGAGTCAGAAATTAATCTTAAATTTTTAACTTATTTTCCCACTTGTATCTAGACTCCACAGAAAAATCAGGAAAATATTTGGATGAAGTTACAGGCATGTTAAAAATTGACACCTTGTAGAGATGACACAATTGAGGCTCCTTAAGAACAAATTTTGAGGAAGTGTTTCCGTAGAGGATTGTAGTAGACATCAAGACCTTTCTAACAAGTCCTATTTGAGGGTTTTCCAGTAAGTGGTTGATTTATTATGATTTTTGCAATACTTGATAGAGACCATGATTTGAGCTGAGTGCTCTGATTGAGAAAGTCTTAGTGTGTGACTTGGTACACGTGTGAGTAATGTGTGTGATAGGGTGATCAATTGGCATATTTTGGACTTATGACTAACTAGAGGATTGTTGAGGACATCCACACATTTCCATAGAACTTGGATTTGTAGCATTTTGATGAGTAAGCAGTGATTTATGCTACCGGTAAGGTGCAGCCCGTGTACAGGAAATACACAAGCTGAGGCTTGAGAAGCTATTTTGAGGACTTAAATGATGGAATTTGAGGTTATGATCAACTAGGAAGTTGTAGCCTAGGTTCTTACCTTTCCGGATTGGGCTTGTACACTCCAATCGGAGTTGTATCGAGGGAGTTATGATCTTTTTAAGTTTCGGACAGAAATCCCGTAGGTTGCTTAGTCTTGGGTTTTGACTAGGTATTGTGAGGACTTTTTCCATGTGTACTATTGGAGTTGATAACTCTTGTCTGTGGATGTTGGCATCTGTTGTTAGTTTTGTTGTCTCCCATAGCGGGTGTGTGACTCGAGTTAGTCACTAGGGTAAGGTGATAGCCTGCATCTGTCGACCCTAAGTTATGAACTTCTACCGAAGCGTAGGACGTCCAAGCCATGCCGTCAAATTAAGCTCATTAGGGCTAAACACACCAGTTCACAGCCGGGTTAGTGGTGAATGTAGGCCATGGTGCTGGACAAATCCAAGCCCGGCAAAGTGGCGAACCGGACTGGTATCGCCAAGGCCAGAGGTCGATAGGCAAGTTTTCGGAAACAATCTTATCTTTTACCCAAAGTTATTAGAATGAGGCTGAGATTAGAGTGATGCATTAAGGGTTTGGTAATTGCAATAGTACTAGCAGACCATAGTCGGTGTTGTACCTTCCTGTCGTAGGGATACGTTTTCGGCACTCATGAGTGAGTCCTCGGCTCGTATCTCGATCTATTAATTCCCAAAGTTTTGCGGGAGTAAGGAACGGGAGGTTAGTGAGATTTGACCCTCGAGGCCATCACGTTTCTATGCACGTGGGTTTTGTTTATATATATATATATATATATATATATCAGTTCACAGCCGGGTTAGGGGTGAACTTGCATGCGTCAGTCTACAGCCGTGTTAAGGGTGGACACACGAATTACACGGTCTTGCGACCGAATTCAACGCGGCTTTCTGAAGAGGTCCGTAAGCGGGTACTGAGTGGCAAACACGACCACCACTTAGAAACTGTAGTGGCGGAACTAGACCGACCAACTGCAACCTCCTTGGGCAACGAACAATCTATTGGGAACTGGTTGAGTACAAGAGTAGGATGCATAGCGAGGGTTTGAATCCCTGAAATGTGGAGAAAGACGGCTAGATTTGGAGGCGTATGTAGTATGGGATGCATTCGTTCTCCAAAGTCTTGCTTGCATTAGAGTCAGGCATGTGATTTTCTGCATCTAGTCATAGGTTCATGGCGTACCACTGCACTAGAACCCGAAAACATTAAATCCTTGTTTGGCACATCACTTTTCTTTTGCATAAATTATGCTTGCGATTGAATTTTAAAGGATCGCTGTTATTATCAGCTTTGCATCAGTCGAAGTACTGACGTTCCCCACCTTGTAGGTATCCGGAGCCGATCTACAGGTACTGCAGAGTTCAAGTTGGTCCAAGAATCTAAGGGACATATGCAAGTGCTATTATATTGTTGTAAATCTTGTAATTTTTATTTGGATATTGTAACACTTGTAAATGTAACATTTTTATGAAATAAAAGTTTTAAATTTTCCAATACTTTCTGTGATTGTGGCTATTTTGAAGTTCGACTCATGGAGTAGGGTCTCAGGTTCCCGGTATGGGGATTTGGGGCGCTACAAAGAACCTACGTACTCCACATTAAAGGGTTTAATCCCTCACTAGAAAAAACTACTCGGTAACAAATCAAGTTTTAGACATTCCACGAGTACAGATTCTAGCCCTAGAGTCCACCTTCAAGCTTATACGGAAATCTTCGTTGTGCGAACAACTCGCAAGTGTCCCTCTAGCCCTGGTATACGCATATACACTGGAGAACGGCCTCCCATCCGCCCGACTATTCATGATCCTGGAGTCCACCGTCAAATCAATCGTAGTCTCGGATTTAATTAAGGCTCATCTCCATCGCAAGCAACCACAGTCCCGGAGTCCACCGTCAAACTGGGTCTATAGTCCTAGAGTCCACCGTCAGACTATATAAAGGCACCTAACTTACGTTTGCCCAAGTTTTATTACATCTTCTCTTAGTCCCTATCCTTAAATTTGAAACATAAATAAATAATACCACCTAGAGCTACCTTACCCTCCTACCGGTCTTAAATAACATACCAAGAACGATAGCCCTTGTTGGCCACTTCTCAAAATCAATTCGTCACTTTCATCACTTGCAGGTAGAATCAACTTCTTTGGGTCATTCATACCCTCATTATTCATATTTTCAATTTTATTTATTCACATTTCATTCAATTCTTTTATCCATTCTCTTATTTATCAGTCATGAAGTAAGTACTTCGTGGTTAACCAACCAACTATTCACTTTAATAATTCACAATGTTCTTTCGATTAATAAATGTCACGCTCCGCTTCCCAAAGAGGAAATACGGAATACGGATACGTGACTAAGTCCAGTGAATAATTTTCATCATCCATAAGCTGTCAGATCTTTACAATATTTCACAAGAATAACAGGAAGTAAACAAGGAGAAGTCAACCACGCATGCACAAATAAATCAATATACCAACAGAATTTACTCGAAACAAAATTTAATAAATCTCAAATAAACCAGATCTAAACAAGTCAATAATTCCGGGTCAAACTGCCCAAATACAAATAATCCATGTAGCAGATACATTTATTCAAAATAAGCAATAGGAAATAATAATAATAATAATAGCCAGAACTCCAGGAACTAGAATCTCAGATCACATACTCTATCAGGCGACTGGTCACCATAATCTGTAATTTAATAAATTGCAGGAAGAGGAAAAAGAAAACAAAACGCCCGTCAGTGCAAGTTACAGGCCGCTTGTAGTGTAGGCACAAGTACAGGACAAGATTAACAAATATAGAGTAACAGCGGAAACAAATATATCATGGAATAGATAAGACAGCAAAACAGAATATCCAACATGAATGAGAAAACAGAACCAAGTAACATGGTATGCTAATAGGTACAGGTGATATGTAACAGATGTCAAGTATCATGCAACACGTAAACAGATAACAGATGTCAAGTAGCATGTACAGGTAAGCATGTAACAGATGTCATGTTATTACAGGTCTTGTGGTTTAGTTCTATCTAGGTAGCACTTCATGCGTCCCAACCTTTTACCACATGGTTGCCACATTCAAACAAATAACGTTTAGAGTTCGTAGTGGACTGTATAGGGCTGTATACTCAGGTATCAGACAGATAGATAACAGATACAAATATAGACAGATAGAACCTACGGGTTCTCTTCTGAATACACCTTCCTATAGGAAAGTGTGCAGTCAAGTAATCAGATAAACAGAGTCATGTCATGTATTCATGAACACGTAACAGATAACAGATAATCATGTGGGAAACACGGGCCCCCTTCCAAGTACACATTTCTATATTTTCTACCACTAGATCTTTCCCTTAACCCCGACTTGACTATTTTGTTATTATTATCAGACAGGCATGTATGTGTCACAAACATGGCAAGAATAACATAGCATAAACAAGTGACAAGATCAGATTGAAAGATAAACATGTACAGGTGATAGACAACACATACAAGGATAAAACAATGAGAATTCTAGTTCAGAACAGCAAGACAGTACTGCACTAAATCTGAAATTCCTGATGCTACAAATGTGCAAATCTGGATCCGTCAGAAAATCTGGAAAATAGACTCTCTGACGAATCCAACAAATATATATAAGTTATATGGTATTTGTCCAGAAAACATGCTCAGCCAGAAATCAGATGTTTGTATTCATAAACAGGAAAACAGCATAAAAAATTACTGATTAAATCCAAGAAAAATCTGGGGTATTCCCTAGTATGTTTAGTATCAGAAATTAAAGTTTCATAATCTTCCAATATAGATAGAATAGTCAAATAAAATTAGAAAACAACAAAAAACAGAAATTTTGTAAATCTGGAATCATAAACACAGGATTACTAAAATAGAAATATCTTACAAAATATAAATTGAAATCGAGTTCCGTCAAAAGGGTGATAAAATAGATACAGTAGGCTACAATTCATATTCACAAAGTTTTTATAAACAGTAGATAGAATCAGGTTGAAATTAAGGTTTTTTACTAAATAGCATGAAAATTCTGTAAGTACAGTAGTTGTTCACAAGTATAGAATAGTGTATAAAAGTTATCAATTAAATCCACAAAATATTAGGGGTTAATCCCAATCAAGTCTAGTTGTACTCAAAAAAATATTGGATCAAAATATTATCTTTAACATCAGTAGAAAAATAATTACCCATACAGAATTTATATAAAACGGAATCTGGAATTTTAAACACGTTTGTAGTAAAACAGCAATAACTTGCAACTCATAAATCGAAATTGAGATCTGTCAAAAATTATGAAAAGTAGATAGAATTCTCTATAATTCATATTCATAAATAATTTTTATATACAGACGTTAATAGGGTCTAAAATACTGAACAAAAACGGGGTAACAATAAAAATAGAAATATTCCTCAAACATGAAATCAACTAGCTCATAGGTAACACATTCAAATCATAAAAAAGTGTGAAATATGGTGCACTAAATGTCCAAGAAAAATGGTATAAGGTATTTAGCAAGTCTACAACAAATTATACTATGACTAACACAATCAAGCAGACGACATCATACGAACAACATGCATGTATACATCAAGAAGTGATTATCTTTAAGTTATTTCATGTCGTGTGTGGAATGAGATAACTATGAGCGGATCAACACATAGAGAAAAGATAGAACAAGGGTGTTGTACAAGAATTTTCTCTACAACAAAACTACACTAAAGGCGGTATTTAGTACTTGTATATGCAAAAGAAATTTATACAAGTTACTTGCCTTATAGTCGACGACGGACACGGTACAAAGAGCAAGAATAACGGGAACGAATTCACGGGGAACAACCTCAACGAACGAACGATGAACGAAACCCGCAAACAACACACGCACACAAGAGAGAAGTAGTCGGGATGCACTGCGAGGAGGAGACGACAGCGCACGGGGGCTGGCGACACAGCGGCGCTGGCTGTCGTCGCTGCTAACTGGCACTGCTATTGTCGTTGGAGGGGAAGCACAGGGACACTATGCTGCAGGTTTTCGAGGGGGCATCGGGGCTGCTGCATCTTCGGGAAAGGGGGCGGGCACTGATGTAGGGCAGCGTCGGGGAGACAGGAAGAGGCGGCGTTGGAGCGTCGGGATGTCGAGGTGAGGGTGTGGCGTCAGGATGCAGGTCGGAGTCGGGGAGGGGATGAAGGTAGCGGTTAGGGTTTAAGAACAGGGGAAGGGGTATTAAATATATATAGGGTAGGATTTAGGGTTAAGGGTGAATGCGGGTATTGGGTAAAATGGGTAGGTATGTAAAGATCCTATAAGAGGAATAGGGTATCCAATACTGAGATAGGAGCAAAATATAAAATAGGTCATTAAAAAATTATAAAAATAGGGCTCAAAATAAAAGCTCGAACAATCAGAAATGAAACAATAGGAGAAAATGGAATCAAGAACTCAAATAAAAAGACGACAAAACAAATAAATGAATATATTGAAAACGAAGATCCAATATACGGTCCAAAAGAGATACAAGCTGAATAAATACCCAAAAAGAAAAAAAATATATCCAAAAATACAGAAAAAGGAAAAAAGGGTTACAATAAAACCCCATTTTCACATTCATCTTATTCTTCAAGTATCATTCTCAATACAAAATTGTTTAAAATAAAACACAATTTCTTAATACAAGATTTCTTAAAATAAATCTCTAGGAATTCCTCGTTTCTAACTCATAATATTGCTTTGATTTAACTCTTAAAATCTCTACTCTTATATTTTCTTCTTAGCTTAAATTCAAAACACAAACTAGTACATGAATATGGCTTTTAAATTCTCAAAATCTCTTAGAATATTATAAAATAATTTCCAAGTGTACGTTCTAATAATACTCTATAACATTTCTATGAAATTTCCCAATTTTTAAATCTTGAATAATCACGAAATAAAATAAAAATCCAAAATGTGTTCAACAGGATTCAAACCCAGTTTCAACAGCAACAACAAGCCCAACCACTGTGCCAACTCACAGGTTGTGATAAAGAGCTCTCCGGGTTGCTTTTGTACCCAAACACACACTCTGAATTTTATTTCAAAAAAATCCACAAAGCAGAGCCAGCCCCAGGCTCAAACCCGCGACAAGAGAACCCCCCCAGGTGACACGTGGCAGCGCTAGGCACACACGCTAGCCACTAAGCCGAAGCATCACATATGATATGATAGGGGTTTAATTTCTTATAACCCAGCCTTCTGTTTTTACTCATATTTAATTCTTTCGATTATTTTCAATTTCTAATTTCTTTTCTCAACTTAAATGTTCATAAAATATCTTCCTATGTTTCCAGAAATAATTTTTCATTAATTTAATTCATTTTAGCATAAAATTATTTCCAATTTAACTCATATAATCACTTTTATAAGTCTAGTACTCATATGTTTTGGTTAGAAAAATTGACTACTAACATGAATGTATTTCTTTTAGCAATTGACCCTTACCATCAATATTATGATTCACTCATAATATTTACACAATTCCTTAAGCACAAATTAACAACTTTATGTATTCATATACATAATTCATACAATCTAATCATGGCTTATTATTTGTTCCTAACAACATTACAACATGCTTTTAAATATATTTTCTTTTGAAAATCTATCAATTCTATAACGTAACTTTCAATTAGCATACAATAATTCTCATAATTCACTACTACTAACAATTCTAACAACACAAAATGTATCACAAAAGTAATTGAAGAACTCATATTAATTAACAATTTCAAGCATAAACTACCTACACATGCATTCGACATTAATTTAGAAAGTAAATAAAGATACTCACCTTGTTTTGATACAAATGTAAGAAAACACCTAGAAAATTGTTCCAAAAGTCCAACACAAATGCCCTTTCTTCTCCTCCTAGCAAAACCGAGCACCTCCTTTTCTCTCTAGCCAAAATCCAGAAATGTCTTTCTCTTCTCTCTTTTGTTTTCTTTTAATCTTTTGTGTGTGTTCATACAATAGGAGGGGGAGTTTTATAGGGTTATTGTGTGGTTGAGAAGACTCCCACTACCCAAATAACTACCCACTCTCCCCACACACACACTCCCACTCTTCCTCTCCTCTTTGAAATGGTCGGCCAAGCCCATTTGTGCACACACGTGCACGTGCACTCAATGTGCACACACTTCTCATTCCCTTTATTAATTGTTATTAATTTAGTGGTAGGTGTTTGTTACATGACAAATGTACAAATATGGGCTTCTATTTAATTAATTTTTAATGGGCTTTAAAAAATAAATTTTTGGCCTACTTGAGTAAAATAAAATGAATAATACAAATGTGATGAATAAAATGAGAAGAAAAATGTGCAATACTCTTAGAAAATTTTAGAAATAAGAATGTGCGTGAAATTTTACGTGCAATGCACGTGCAAAATATTTAAATTGATTTGAGAGAATGGAAAATTAGTCAAAATACAAAATACGTAGAATATGTATATTAACAATGTTCCGGATATTTCACGGAACAGAAAATATACATAATCGACGCGTGTATTGAAAGCATGTGCAATGTACGTAAAAACACAAAGATTTAAATGAATGTTCAAGTTGGCTAAAAATAGGATTAAAAATGAGTTTTGATGTAACCCCCATTCCTGATTATACAGATTTCTCTTTTCTTCTCCGTATTCTTGTATTTCAATTTGTAACCCCCATTTCTGACCAAAAAGTATTTCCCATGTATTTTTTATAATTTGATTTTTTCAAATTTATTTTGTGCTAAATTAGTTTCGAATATTTTGTTAAAGTGTTTTTCTTATCAAAATTTTATTTATTTCGAATAATGGTATTGTAACCCATGTTCCTGTTAATACGTATTTTTCATGTATTTTTCCGTATTTCAAATTCTTAATATATTGTAACTAATTCTTCTCAATTGATTATCGATTTTTAACCTGAATTGTATTTCATTCTATGATTTTTGATATGATACCGAAATGTTGAATATTTTATTTTACTTATTTAAACCAATTTATTTATTCGATTACTTGTCACATTCTATAATTATATATATCCTTTTCATTTAATTATTGCTTGAAGCCTAGGCCCAGTCTAATATTAATATTATTATTAAAACTACTTTTATGAAGCCCAGTATTCAATTATACAATTGTTTAAATATTTAATTCGAAGCCCAATTGTTTAACTATTTATTATAAGCCCAATTTCATATTTTTATTTTATTATTTATTAATATTTAATCTGAGCCCAAAGATTAGCCCAATCCTATGACTAATTTATTTAAATGTTTTGAGCCTATAAACCAAGCCCAAATCCAAAACCAATTACTCTTATGTATTTGTTCAGGATCAATCCTATACACTTACCTGTATACAAATCTCTTCACGTTTCCCCCCACTTTGCACATTCCCGTACCCCAACCCCCCACTACCTCAACTACCCCCACGTTCTCACCCCCATTACTTTAATATATTTTTATATAACAATTTCCCCGTACTCTATTTCCCCCGTTCATGCCTTCTCTCTCCCCACCTCTTCATCTCTCCCCCTCCTCTGTCTCCCAAAATAGAAACAGAGTACTCACCCCTTCCACTTCGGCTCCCTCCACCCCCACATCGTCTTCAACCTCCAACCTCATCCAAACCACCACAACCCTCTCTGCTCGAGACCCCCGAAGCTCCGCCAATCTCCACCTCAATCGTCTCCTCAGTCGACCACCTCCGAACCCATCTCTGTTGCCTTCCCATTCTCCACCGAACTTGCCCTTCGCCATTGTTGTGCAGCTCGAAGATCCATCCTCGAGCTTCCCTCTTGCCAGCAAGCACCTGAGCCTCTATCAACCCATCGAGCTGCCGTCGAGTCACCAAACCCATCTTCATCCCTATCGAGTTCTCCGTCCCCGTCGCCGCTTCGTCCTCCATCCTGTGCATTGTCGCCTCTCGAATGCACACCCCATCGCTCCTTGACCCCGTTGCTGCGACCACCGCTTGACGCCAGCACCCTCACCTCCCGCCATTGTCAACCATCCCCTACCATCGACCAGCGCCACTGCTTCCCAACTCTGCCGTCAGTCGATACTCCTGCTGCCGCCCCACTCTGTCGAGACTCTACCATCCTCCTCCTTCCTCAGCAACCTCCCTCCCATCGCCACCCAGTTGCGACCTTCAGTCGTGCCGCCCATGCCCAGTCGCTGTTCCCTCTCCCGCCATCGCTCGCTCTCTCTCTCTCTCTCTCTCTCTGTCGCAATTTGAGAAGGAGCACAGTAGGTGCTTGATTGCTGTTTTCTGTTTGTAGAGGATTGGGTTTTGTGTTTGCTTATGTGGAGAAGTGGAGTTTTCTGTTTGCTGTTGTGTGCTGTTGGACTGTTGCTGTGCTTTGGTTTTGCACGTGGCTTGCACGTGCTTCACTGCCCGGGATCCTAATCCAGTTATTCTTGTATTCTGTATCAGAATCGTCTAATCAGGCAAGTATCCTCTTGTACAATTCGTTTGTTCTCGTACAAGCTTATTTTGAAAAATACCGCAAGTAAATTCATTGACTATCCGTTACAAATTCTAATTCATATTCATCGATCGAATTGAAATCTGTTACTATACAAAATTTGTTGATCCCGGATTCCTACATGATCACGAATACTTTGTTGCCTTATGCATTACATGAACACGATTGATACACACATATGTACTGTTAGGATTTTACATGATTATGTGCATGAATATTTTACCCGTGATAGTAGTTTGAATGCTGTTATGATATCTTTTTATTCTTGATTAAGTTTTATATATGTTATTGATCACATCGTAGTTACAACAATATTTTATAAACCCTGAAATGCTCCTGACCCATACTTGTAATAGAATTCGACCCAGCAAATGACATTAAAACTTTTTGTTTTGCATCTCATGAGTTAGAACATGTTCCATGCATAATTCCTTGATATTCCCTGATCATATCTTGATATCGTTCTCGTTGCTTCATGATCATGTTTGATTAAAAATAAAAAAAATTAACAAGCCGGGGTATAAGGGGAAAGATCTAGTAGTGGACAATATGGAAGCGCGTACTCGGATGAGAGCTCATAGTTTTCCGATGCAAGTTGCAAGTTACAAGTTGCATGTTTGCAAATTACAGGTTTACATGTTCACATTACAAGTTCACACTCTACATGTTCCACATGCACGTATCTCGATACAAGATATAATTTACATGTTTTCCCGAGTACGTGACCTATAGAATCCACCACTAAGTCTAAACGTTCACTTGATTGCGTGTATCAAACATGTGGTATGGGACGCATGATTGCTGCACTATTTAGGTTAATAAAAGACATGAGATTTACACATGCACTTGCATGATATAGTTACATGTACATGTTCCTGTTGACTTGCTTACTTGTTTACATGCCACTTGTTTCATGATGTCTTGTTCATGATCCTGTTTACATATTGTATTTCACCTATTACATGATTCTTGATTCCTTGCTCTTTTTCCTGCTTCTTGTTTCGTTTTTTCTTGCCCCCTTAGCTTGTACTACTTGCGGCCCATGACTTGTATTAACGGACATCTTCCTGTTTCTTCTTTTGTGATAATATACTTGCAGACCCGGATGGAGAGTTACCTGAAGGTGTTGCTGAGCAAGTGTTTCAGTCTTGTTAATTATCATGATACTTTAGTTCATGTTTTATTCATGCTACTCTTTATTATATTTCGGGCGTGTTTGACCCGTAACTATGTTTCGTTCCAGTTGTTGGTTATGAACTATTTCTTAGTTTATTATATCCTGTCAGTGATTATACATGCTTGCATGGTTGTTATTGTTCTGTTGTTGAGTTACCTGTACAGCTTATGAATAGTGTATTCGCATCATTCGCTGGGCCTCAGTCATGTGCTCGTATTCCCGTATTTTGGGAAGCGGGGCGTGACGGGTATATTTTAACTCCATTTTCTATTTCTAATTGATCGCTATTTGGATTTTAATTAATTTGTTAATCTAAACGTATTCTTTCAATTTATTTTATTTTCATTTTAACCGTGTAAGAGTTTTTGGGTGCAACCTATGAATTTTTTTTGCATTGTATAATCTATTATTAATCCTATTTTTATTATCCATTTATTCTATTTCCCTCTTATTGGATCTCAACCCATTACCCAATACCCTATTGTCATGCCCCGCTTCCCAAAAAGAATACGGAATACGGATACGAGACAAAAGCCCAGCGAATGTTTATCATCATCCATAACCTGTTCAAGAATCTTTACAACATCTCACAAAATAATCAGTGTCGGAAGCAAAAGAATCAACCGCACATGCATAATTGAATCAATATACCAATAGAATTTACATGAAACAAAATGTATTAATCTCAAATAAATCAGAGTCAAAAATCATGGGTCATACTGCCCAAATACTAATAATCCAAGTAACAGATACATTGTTCAAAATGAGCAACAAGAAATAAATGGAGATAGCAAAATCTCCAGCCAACTAGAACTTTAGATCACATACTCCATCGGGTAGCTGATCACCAAAATCTGCAATTTGACAAATTGCAGGAAGAAGGAAAAAAGAAAATAAGTACCCGTCAATTGCAAGTTACGGGCCACTTATAATGTAGGATACAAGTACATAGAGAAAACTAAACAAATCTAAATAATAGTAGAAACAGATATAGCATGGTATAGCAGAATCAACTAGCATGGTATACTAACATGTGTCAAGTGTCAAATTCAAAAGCATGCAGACAGATATACAGATAGTGTCAAATAATGGTGTCAAGTGATAATGTCAGATAGATAACAAGTAATCAGATGTTCAGATAACAGATAGCCAGATACCTATAACAGATTCAAATTCAGATTTCAGATACAGATACAAATGTCATGTTCTTATAAGTCTTGTGTGATTACTATCTAGGTAGCACTTCATGCACCCCAAAAATATAACACATGGTTGCTACAACAAACAATTTCGCTTTAGATTTCGTAGGGAATTATATAGGGCCGTGTACTCAGGGTTCAGACAGACAGATATCATGTAACAGATCCAGACAGACAGATGACAGATGATCATGCAACAGATAGGACTAAGTCCCCTCCAAGTACACCCTCCCGTAGGAAGTATGTAGTTGGGTAACAGATGGGGATCACGGGCCCCCTTTGAGTACACCCTCTCATAAGAAAGTATGTAGTCAGGAATCAGATAATCAAAATCATGCATGATCTCATAACAGATAACAGATAATCAGATGGGAAACACGGGCCCCCTTCTAAGTACACATTTTTATGCTTTCCCACTACTAGATATTTTCCTTAATCCCGGCTTGGTTATTTTTTTATGGTCATCAAACAGGCATGAATGTGTACGAAATAGTGTCAAACTAACAGGGTATAATCAGTATTAGGTTCAAGAAAACAAATAGACATTCATAGATAATATACAATCACATAACCGAGCAAAACAGTGTATGTCCATAATCAGGACAGCAAGACAGTACAGTACTGAAATAGTGATTTTCGTTACTACAGAAATACAAATCTAGACCCGTCGAAGAATATGGAAAATAGACATCAACACAAATCCAGCGAATACAATTAAGTCATATAGTAATTCACAACATTATAGCTCATAACAGGTTTGAATCCAGAAAACATGTTCAGTCACAATTAAGTAAAACGAATTCTCAGTCAGAAAAACCGCACTAAATCTCCTCAAATAAATCCAGGAAAAATATGGGGTACTCCCCAATGTCTAGAATCAATAAATAAAGTTTCATAATATTGCAGTAAAATTAGTTTAGTCATCAAAAATAAGAAAACATCAAGAAACGATACTTTGTCCAATCTGGAATTCCCAACACTGCTGTACGAAAACTGAAATATCTCGTAAGCCATGAAACGGAATCCAAATCCACTAAAGGGAGATAAAAATAGATAAAATAATTTAACTTTCATATTTCATAAATATTTTCCATACAGTAGAAGGGAATGGGGTAAAAATACGATTCTTTACAGAACAGCGAGCAAAATACAGCAAGTATAACTTTTATAAACAACCATGAAACGACATATAAACTCATCAATAAAATCCACAAAAATTCTTGGTAATCCCTAATTAGATAAAGAAATACTGACCAAAGTTTTGGATCAAAATAATATATATAGCACAAGTATCAAAATGATTTAGTCATCAAAATCAACTAGAAACAAAATCTGGAATTTGTATACACCTCTGTAGTAAAACAGTCATATCTCACACATACGAAAATGAAATAAAGTAAGGTTAGAGGGGTTGGTGATATGGCTAAATATAGGGTTAAAATCAGAACCGTTCAAATCGGGCACAAATCTTAAAGCTCAGGGGTAAAATGGTAATTTCACCTATAAACAAGTCTGAAACGAGAACTAGGTCTTTCTTCGAAGCCCAATAACCCATAAATGGATCTGTCTTACTGGGTACGAGTTCCAACCTGTAAGAAACCCAATCTGACTAGATAGGAGAGGATTCAGGTTCATGATTATCCTCAAACAGCGGTTTTAACCAGTTCTATCCATTTACATCGGGAAGTAGGGATTTGATTTTATCCTGAAACTGACTCCTAAGGCGGCTATAAATACCCCTCTTCCCCCACTATTACCAGGTAATCAATCTTTTTCCAATTAAAGCTCTTTCTTAATCATTCAGATTACTGACAAGAGCGTTGGACGGTGCGTCGCCGGAATCAACCCCGGTGTCTCGCACTTTTTGCAGGTTAACGACGAGAGGATCTCGGTCAAACTCCGGTAAAGTCTTTTAGGTTTGACTATTCACATTCCCTCCAATCCACAAATCTATCTGTTTGCCCTCACACCGATTTCAGCGACAACAGATTAGCGCCATCTTTGGAAACTCTAGGATAGCAGTCCAACCTCTTCCACCGGTCAAGACCGTCTCCAACCATGCCTTCAAGGAAAGTAAGATCTACATCCTCCAACCATAGACCCACTCCCATTCCTCCCCAACCGTAATCGGAGGCTAGCCTCCAGCCTGTCCAGCAACAGGGACAACTTCCTCCTTAACCTGATCCGCCGCTACAGCAGGGGCAGCCTCATCTTCAAAATCCTCAACCCCAGCAGCCTCAACTCGAGCCCCAGAATGCTGGTGTAGGGACCTCTCGTCCTAATCCCCAGAAACAACCTCTTCACCGCGATCATATCTCGGTACCCTTCCATCAAATTCATGGCATCCCATAACCCTCGGCCATCAGAAGATCTCCGCAACATCATAATCAATCGGCAGAAGGAGGAAGACCTTCGCCGCCATTTGGATGAGAGGTGGGCCCGAGAGGGAGGCTCCCGCTCAGAACGTCCAAATGCACGGTCTCCTCGCTGCCGCGACCGCAGGAGGTCCCCTCCTCCTAGGAGGCGGAGGGAGTCCCCTGAGTATCGTCGAAGGGGAAACCGTTCTCCCGCTGGTGGACAGGCCCAGAGGGACCAGAACGGACCCATCACCAGAGCAGAATTCCATGACTTTCAGGCAGCAGTCTTGCGGGCTCTCATTGCCCCACCAAGCAACAACAATAATATTCAGAGGGTCCTCACTCCTGAGTCGGTTTGAAGCCCTCGCCATCGATCCCAAAGTCTTCCTCAAGCTCCGAGCCACCGCCATCACATCACTAGTCCTCAGCAGTCTCTGAGCTACCATCGCCGTAGCCCACGTTCCCCTTCATACGAAGACGAGTCCAGAGTCTCACCAGGATACCATCGAAGGGAGGATGCTGTCTACCACCGTCTCCACAAGATGGAGAGACGATTCGGCCAACTTGATAGGGACGAGGAACTAAGAGGGAGGACCCTTTGTCCAAGCAGGCCTCCATTCTCTCGTACCATCATGGAGGCCCCCGTTCCGGTAAATTTCAAGCCTCCGCAGTTCGAGACATACACGGGGGAATCAGATCCCATGGATCACATCGAGAGTTTCAAAACTCTTATGATGATCCATCAGGCCTCTGATGCCTCTGATACCATCATGGAGGCCCGGCTCGGGAATGGTACTCCCACCTTGCCCCGTCCTCCATCTTCTCTTTCGACCAGTTCGAGACTCTTTTCATAACCCATTTCGTGAGCAACCGCCGCTCTGAAAAGATGAGTATTTCAGTACTCTTCCTTAGTCAGAAGAAGGGTAAGAAACTGAGGGACTATGTCAAGCAGTTTACCACGAAAGCCAGGTCCATCGCCTCCCTCGATCAGTCGGTCGCCTCGGCCGCTTTTCAATCCAATGTCCTCAACTCTGACCTCCAGTCATCCCTGGACAAGAAGCCCCTGCGAGACTTCTCTGATCTTCTTCTCAGAAGCGAGAAGTACATCTGGGCGGAGGAAGCTGCGCACCGCCCTACATTCGAGGGGTCCTCTTCTGGAAGCAAGAGGAAGGCCACTGAAGATGTGGGAGCCAAAAAACTCCAAAAGGAAAATGGGGGTCAGCGTCGTCCGCCTCCCAGATTCTAGAAGTTCACCCCTCTCAACGCCAATGTCTCTGCCATTCTAATGGAGGTTGAGAAAGAAGGAATTCTACCTCCTGCCCTAAAAATGAACACTCCCGGAAAGAAGAGGGATAAGGAGAGTGGTGTCGCTACCATCGAGACCACGACCACGACACCAATGACTGTCGGGCCCTGAAAAACGAGATCGAAACCCTCATTCAGAGTGGACAGCTCGCCAAATTTGTAAAAAAGGACCGAGCCGATCTTCCTCCACCCCCCAAGGGGGCTAACAAGCGGCCCGGGAGGAGCGAGGAGACTCCCGACTTCGAGGAAGAGTGCATCTTGCACCTCATCCACGGAGGTCCAATGGGAGGAACCTCTAACTCCTTCCGAAAAGTCTTCGTTAGGGAAGTCAATTCGATGCATAGCCTCCCCCCTCCCAAAGGTCTTGGAGTCCCAGTTACTTTCTCGAATGATGATCTAGAGGGTGTCTGAACCCCCCACTGTGATGCATTGGTGATCAAGCTCCACATGACCAACTTCAAGGTAGAAAGGGTCTTAGTGGATAATGGCAGTTCTGTCAACATCCTCTTTCTAGAGGCCTTCCGAGGGCTCCAATTATCGAGGAACAGGCTCAAGCCCACCGGTTACACTCTCCATGGGTTCACAGGAGTACTAGTGATGATCGAGGGTGTTATAACCCTCGACGTAACTGCTAGCAAAGCTCCTACTACCCGAACAGAGCCGATGGGCTTCATTATGGTAGATGTCCAAGCTGCCCATAATGTGATCCTAGATCGACTAGGCCTAGCTGCTTTAGAAGCCGTCCCATCAGCTAACCATCTAAAGATGAAGTTTCCCACCAAGGCGGGCATGGGAGAAGTAAGGGGAAGTCAGTAAACGGCCTGTAAATGCTATATGACCTTGACTGGAGGACCCGTCCTCTCCCTCGAGGCCCTTGAAATTCCCTAAGGGAACACCTAGCCTATGTCGGAACTGGTAGACGATCTAGAGGAAGTGCTTTTCTTGGAGGAATATCTGACCCGGAAATTCTTAATCAGCAAAACCCTTCCTTCTGCACTCTGCTCCGACACAGTCCAGTGCATAAAGAGAAATCGTGACCTCTTCACTTGGACAGCAGCTGACATGCTGGTGATTTCTAAAGAACTTCTCGTTCACCATCTAAGTGTCGCTCCGGGGGCCAGACCGGTCCAGCAGAAGAGGCATAAGTTTGCCCCCGAGCGCCAGCAGGCCATAATGGAGGAGGTGGAGAAGCTCCTCAGAGCCCGGTTCATACAGGAGGTCAATTACCCAGAGTGGCTCTCCAACGTTGTGATGGTCAAAACGGCCAACGGAAGTTGGAGGATCTGTATCGACTTCACAGATTTAAACAAAGCATGCCCCAAGGATCCCTTCCCACTCCCTAACATCGACACCTTGATCGACGCCACTTCGGGCCATGAGCTGCTGAGCTTCATGGACGCATTCTCCGGATACAACGAAATCTCAATGTTCCCCCCAGATATCCCGAAGACGTCCTTCGTCACAGATTAAGGCCTCTACTGCTATAGAGTGATGCCCTTCGGGCTTAAAAATGCTGGTGCCACCTACCAACGTCTCGTCAATAAGGTCTTCAAAAATCAGATCGAGCGGAACATGGATGTTTACGTCGATGATATGTTGGTGAAAAGCATTAATGGGTCTGACCATGTCACCCACCTCCAAGAGGCCTTTGACGTGCTAAGGAGGCATAACATGTGACTAAACCCAAATAAATGTACATTCGGGCTCTCATCGGGTAAATTCTTAGGCTTTATGGTTAGCCAGAGGGGAATTGAGGCCAACCCTGAGAAGATAAAGGCCATACTTAATATGGCTCCCCTCTCAAATGTGAAAGAAGTGCAAAAGCTCACTGGGCGTCTCGCATCTATAGGGCACTTCCTCTCCAAGTCCTGGGAAAAGTGTCTCCCCTTCTTCAAAACCCTCAGAGGTGCTAAGGGCTTCGAGTAGGGCCAGCAACAGCAAGAGTCGTTCGACCAACTTAAAGCCTACTTGGTCAACCCCACTCCTCAGCAAGCCAACACTCGAGGAAACCCTTTACCTCTACCTCGCCGCCTCTAAACAGACCCTCAGTGCTGTCCTAGTAAAGGAAGAAGACAAGGCACAGAAGCCTATCTATTACGTGAGCAAGGGCCTTAGAGATGCCGAGCTCCGTTATCCGAGGTTGGAGAAGATAGCCTACACCCTGGTTATGGCCACCCAAAAGCTTCGTCCCTATTTCCAATCCCATTCGGTGGTCGTCCTTACCGTCCAGCCGCTCAAGCAAGTCCTGTATAAGCCCGAGATCTCCAGACGTCTAATGAAGTGGTCAATCGAGCTGAGTCAACACGACATATCCTATCAACCTCGGACCGCCATCAAAGCTCAAGCGCTAGCCGAGTTCATAGTTGAAAGCACGATCCCCGAGGTCAGTCAAGCGGCAAATGGGCCACCCATCTGGATGGTGTATGTGGATGGGTCTTCTTGCGCTGAAGGGAGCGGAGCCGGAGTTATCCTGGCAGGCTCAGATGACTTCATCCTCTAATACTCCCTCCGCATCAATTTCAAGGCTTCCAACAACGAGGCCGAGTACGAAGCCCTAATAGCAGGCCTGGGCATGGCTCGCAAGGCAGGGGCGAAGTATGTTCGAATTTTCGGTGACTCTTAGCTCTTGGTGAATTAGGTCTTGGGCAAATACGAAGCACGAGACGATCGTTTGGCCAAGTACCTGGCCAAGGTCAAAAGTTTCATGGCTTCATTCGAGGAAGCACAACTCCAGCAGATCCCCCGAGAGGAGAATGCCCAGGAAGATGCCCTCTCGAAACTAGCCTCCTCCTCCGTCCAAGGCCTCGAGCAGACCGTCTTGATCTAAGTTCAACTAAGGCCTAGCATCGAAGAAGAAGCCCCCGACTCAATGGAGTCGCTACCGGTCCAACTCGAAGATAACTAGATGAGGCCTTTAGTTGAGTTCCTCATAGATGGGAGCCTTCCCCAAGATCCCAAAGAAGCTCGCCGAATCTGAATAAGAGAGGAGCGGTACACCCTTATTGAGGGAGTCTTGTACAAACGCTCCTACACCCAAGTAAATGGCCGACCCTACTTGAGATGTCTCTCTCCAGAAGAAGCCCTGTATGCTCTAAAAGAACTCCACGAAGGGATAGGCAGAGCCCATTCGGGATGATGGTCCCTCGCCCGCAAAGTCTTGAATTATGGGTACTTCTGGCCTACCCTCCTTTGGGACGCCGAGCAACCTATCCGACAATGTGGCCCCTGTCAACAATTCTTCACTATCTGTCGCCTACTGCAAGCTCAACTCTCTTCCCTCTCAAGTCCAACCCCCTTCATAATGTGGGGAATGGACCTGCTAGGTCCATTTCCACTGGCTCCAGGCATGCTCAAGTTCCTAGTCGTGGCGATCGACTATTTCTCCAAGTGGATTGAGGCCGAACCACTAGCAACTATTACTGAGAATAGGGTGCAACAGTTTTTCTGGAAGAACGTGATCTGTAGGTTTGGCATACCTCGAGTCTTGGTGATAGACAACGGAACACAATTCGCAAGGGCAACATTCTGCTCCTTTTGCGATGACCTCGGCATTCAGCAGCGGTTCTCCTCTATCTCCCACCTTCAATCCAATGGCCAGGTAAAGAACGCCAACAGGCAAATCCTCTCGGGCATCAAGAAGAGACTAAGTAAGTCGGCTAAAGGATTGTGGGTAGAGCAGCTTCCTAACGTACTGTGGAACTACCGCACTACAAAGAGAACCCACATAGTAGAGTCGCCCTTCAACCTCACATATGGTTCTGATGTCGTAATCCCCTTAGAGGTTGGTTTGCCATCCCCCCTCCTAATTGCATATAATGAAGAGCAGAACGCAAGGGAGCTCCGAGCCAATGTGGACCTTATCGATGAACTCCTCGAGAGAGCCTCGATTCGCCAAGAGAATTATCGAAGAAGGATCGAGCAATCCTACAACAGAAGAGTCTGCCCCACAGATCTTAAAGAGGGGGACTTAGTCCTAAGGAAGCTAGCCATCTCGTTCCCCAGCCAATGGAGCAAGCTAGCCCCAAATTGGGAAGGACCATACAAGGTCTCCAGGGTAGTTTGCCCCGGAGCGTACCAACTTGAAGACCTCGGAGGCAGGAAGATACCAAAAACATGGAACGCTGATCATTTACTGAAGTACCAAGAGGGTGTTTGAACACCTCACCAAGCAAACATCAATTTTAAGGCTATTTTATTTGTTTTTCCATTGTAATAACGACCCGCAACTTAGAAGCGGCCGATTAGCAATATTTAATGAAGAGTTTCTTTTGAATAATAATTCTCTTGTGCTCAGTTTATCTCTGTTTAATACCCCAACCGCATGGTCTCAAACAATGAGTTCGGAGTCCAAAACTTGACTCGACTCCGCTTCACCAACTTGCTCGTAAGCGAGTTAGAAGTGGTTCGCCATTCGAAACTGCTCCTACAACCGTTGACTCTCTCTTAAACGACGAGTTCGGAGTCCAAAACTTGGCTCGATTCCACTTCAAATTACTCACTCATAAACAGGTAAGAAGTGGTTTGCCATTTGGAACTGCTCCCACAACCGTTGAATCTCTCTTAAACGACGAGTTCGGAGTCCAAAACTTGGTTCGATTCCGCTTCAAACTACTCGCTCATAAGCAGGTTAGAAGTGGTTTGCCATTCGGAATTGTTCCCACAACCGTTGACTCTCTCTTTAAACGACGAGTTCGGAGTCCAACACTTGGCTCGATTCCGCTTCACCAACTCGCTCATAAGCGGGTAAGAAGTGGTTCACCATTTGGAGTTCCTTCCACTACCGTTGACTCTCTCTTTAAACGACAAGTTCGGAGTCCAAAACTTGGCTCAATTCCGCTTCAAACTACTCGCTCATAAGCGGGTAAGAAGTGGTTCTCTATTCGGAATTACTCCCACAACTGTTGAATCTCTCTTAAACGATGAGTTCGGAGTCCAACACTTGGCTCGATTCCGCTTCAAACTACACGCTCATAAGTGAGTCTGAAGTGGTTCGCCATTCGGAATTGCTCCCACAACCGTTGAATCTCTCTTAAACGATGAGTTCGGAGTCCAACACTTGGCTCGATTCCGCTTCTACTGCTCCCTCATAAGCGTGTAAGAGGTGGTTCGCCATTCGGAATTGCTCCCACAACCGTTGACACTCTCAAAACGACAATCTTGGAGTCCAACACTTGGTTCGACTCTGCTCCAAGTACTTGCCAACAACTACAAGTGCCAACAAAACACGCAAGTTCACAAAATAAGTATTATTTCATTGAAGTTTGAGGAACAAATATATTTACAAGACCAACTACTCATCCTTATGACGAGATATAAAACATGAAGAACAAAAAGAATAAGAATACAGACAACTACTTCAACGCCTTCTAGGGGCGGGGATACTTCGGTTTAGTGACACCCAGGGACGACGAACGCTGTACTACTGACATCTCACCTCGGCGCTCGTCTCTAGCCCGGCAAGCTAAGACGCATCTTCTACACTGCTTCTGACGGTATCCCCAACAGACGCTCTGCTCGACAAAGTAGCACTCCACTTTGTACGTCACCAGGGCTCCGGCAGGTAACAGGTGAGCGAGTCGCAAGCTTGTAAAAAGAAATTCCACTATCACTTTCTTCCCGTGTTCATGAGGTGCTTCTAACATTGACCCGCTCAGGTTGGGGCTTCAGAAGAGCGACCTTCGCCTCAAGTTGCACGATTCGTTCCTTCAGTGAGTCGTCCTTCACAGTGATCTTCAAACGAGGTAGCCGCGCCAAGCCCGCACCACCAAAGCTGTCGGTGATAATCCGACAAAGATGAGTAACCTCAATGCTCTTGTCGAAGGTCACCCTCTTTAGCTTGTCTCTCTCCACCGTTAGCTTGTCCATCGCTGCTGTTAGCTCATCTCTCTCTGCCGTCAGCTTGTCCATCACTGCTGTCAGCTCATCTCTCTTCGCTGAAAGCTCATTCCTTACTACCGTCAGTTTGTCTCTCTCAGCTGCCAATTCATCTTTCTGCCGTCATCTTCGTCAGAGAATGACAGAGTTGCCTGAGCCTCAGGCCGAGGTTAACGGCTGTTGACGAACCATCATCATCACCTTCGGGGGTTGTCTCCCTGAGCCTCTCTTCTAATTGCCGGATCTCGAGATCTCGACGGCCTAAGACAAGTCACAGATGATTCCGCTCACGTTCTGCTCTGCGAAGCCCCCACTTGACTTCGTAAAGTCGCCCTCGGCACCTAGCGAGGCATAACTTTGTCACCCCCAGGCCAACCTCGGGATGAGTCACCTCGGTCACATAAGGCACTTTGGCGAGCTGCGTCACTTCGACGATCTGAAAATTTCAAGGCAAGAGAACGTGAACAGTTAGTCAAATTTCGAAAATTTTGTGAACACTTAACCAAAACTTCTAGGCAAGGGGACGTGAACACTTAGCCAAATTTTGAAAATTTTGTGAACATGTAGCCAAAACTTCAAGGCAGAGCGACATGGACACTTAGTCAAATTCAAAGAAAAAAGATTTCATTCATTCAAAAGAGCAGTGGCCAGTCCGCGATTAGGCAATACATCGCTGATATATAAAAGAAAAAAAATGGTGGAAGAAGCGAAAAAGACTGAAATCAAGTCGCGACCTCTTTTCCGTGGCAGCTCGGGCTGCAGGTTCGGACTCCTCCGAAGGAGGGACAATCGCAAGGGGGCCACCTTGGATCCATGATGCTCGCCAACGACTTCGACCTCGGCATTCGCATCCTCATCCCCAACTTCATCCTCGTCTGACTCTTCATCAAAGCCATCGACGTGGTCGGGGAAGAGGCGCCACCCAGAGCAGTCGACCTCGGGGAAGCGCTCGGTCACTTGCTCGATGGCGCGAGCATAGGCCTTGTCTATGTTGGCTGCGAGGAACCCTTGGGCCTTCTCCATGGTTGCGGCTTCAGCCTTCTTCGCCGCCGCAATCTTAGCAGCTTCGATGGCTTCTGCCTGCTGCTTCGCCGCCACTTACTTCTGCCGGAGCAGATCATCCTCGAGCTTCTTCACATGGCCGTCGAGGTACTCCAACCTCGTTGTCTTCCCGTCTACCTCAACCATCAGCCTGTCGAGCTCGTTCGCGATCCGAGCTTTCTCGGCCTGAGTCCTGTCGACCTCCTTCTTTAGGTCCTTTTCAAGTTTGGTGATCTTTTCTATGAGATGACTGAAGTGACAGGTTATCTACAAAAAGAAGACAAGTTAGCAAGAAAACCATTCAGAAATAAATAAGCAATTCATCTCACAAGCGAAACCAAGCTACTCACCGACACCGCAGCTCGGGCGATCTTGAGGGCATCGTCTCCCATGCCGCCGGCGTCCATGGTGGCACAATCCTTCCGTGTCGCCAGATGTTTGACGGCCTGCATACTCAACACCGAGTTGTCGAGGAATCCGTCCAACTTCCGGACTGCCAGTCCGGAACAAAAATTTTCTTGTGTTCCTCGGTCAGGAACATTTCGGCCTCAGCCGTCAGTAGAGGCACCTTCATCCCTAGAGCAGCCGCCATCGGGAACCCGCTCGCCTCAGCTGATACCGAGGTTGCCGCAGTCGCCACCCTTGGGGTCACCGTCGCCGAAGCCGACGCCTCTTGGACAGCGCTGGCGACTATCTTCGGCTTCGAGGTAGTCACCTTCGTGGTGACCCTCTTCCATTTCCCCGGATCCTTGCTGTCGAGCGCCGCCCTTTGAGCCAATACCGCTTCGTAATCCATAGTTTCTATGACGGAAGAAGGAATGGTTAAAACGCAAGTTAAAACCGAATAAGGAAAGAAAAACTAACAAGGAAAATCGCATACTAGGGTCTATGCGGCTGAGCCCCCCCTGAAGAGCGCCTCCTCCGCCAGGTCCCTCCAATCGAACATCGGTCGGTCGAGGAGAACCTGAACCATTTCTTATTCATTAGGATAGAGCACCGGAAGCTCTCTCATCCTCTACATCACTTCCTCAACCCAATCCGAGGGGATATACCACGGCTCGCGACCCCGAATGATGAAGTATTTATCTCGCCAATGTTTTATTGAGTCAGGGAAGCTGATAAGCCGAGCACCGTGCCTCGGGGCCAAATAGTACCTGAACTCTGACTTGTGCTTCTGATGAAGCCGGTACAGCGTCCGAAGAACCCTCAGGTCCGGCTCGATCTCTGCCGCCTGGCAATGGAGTGCAAATCCGTTGATAACCCTCCACCCGTTCGGCATTAGCTAGATGGGGCTGACCCCGAACCACCACAAGACTTCGACGGCGAAGGGGTGGAGTGGCAGGCATGCTCCGGTGACGAAGGCATCGACCGGCCAGAAGCACATGTTCATCGGCATCGGCAAATTGGCCCTCACCCCGGGACCTGGCAGCATCAGCTCGAATTCTTCAGGGATATAAAAACATTCCCGAATCGCCACCAAGTCCGCCTCGTTGAGGATTGAGGTGGTGTCGACAACTTCCGAGGTCTCCCTCGCGGCGTTCTCCTCAAAACTCCGCCCCCTCCCATATATGATCCGTTCGGCATATTCCTCCGGAAGTTCCCGAACCCTATGGAGCCCCGTCAGAACGCCTGGCAGTCTCCCGAACTCCCCCATTCTGCTCGGGTTCTCCACTATGGTCTCCTCTACCACCGATGTAATACCCCGTAATTTGTGAGTAGTATAATAAATAAATATATATATATAGTTGGTTGTATATGGTATTGGATTTGGTTTGAAATGAGTTGGTTTGATAAATGTATGTGAAGATGTGTGCTATTGGTTGTATGGCCCACGGTTTGAAAAGATTTGAATGTTGCTGTTGTATGTTGAAATTTGTTGAGATTTGGTGTGGGCCGGGTTTGGAATTGTATGGTATGTTAAATATTGAAATATGGATTTGGTTGGTGACGTGTACGTAAGGTACACGGGATTGTGAGAGAGATTTGAGAAATATAGTCCCACATGGGAAAGATACAAAAATAGTTTGAGTATAAATATAATTGCCTACGATCAAGAGTCACCTAATTGGTTAACCACCTTTTGAGAGGCAGCCTGTGGTGGGCAGTTGTACTACATAGTATCTAATTTGTATTCTAAAAATAATAAAATTATCTAAGTATTGGGACGGGGCGTTACAAATGGTATCAGAGCCGACTTTCGACACCGGGTGTAGAAGAAGGCCTCAGTATGATCTGCGGTGTGTGATAGTCCCCGGAATTATCGAGGTGTGAGTGAAATAGTCTCCGGAATTACCTGCGGTGTGGGACTAGTCTCCAGAATTATCGGGATCGAGGACGACGCTACGTCGGCTAGAAAGGCGGATCCTACACTAGATGTGTGCCCCGTACTCAGCGAGGACGCTAATTTCTAAGGTGGGGTGTATGTAATACCCCGTAATTTGTGAATAGTATAATAAGTAAATATATATATATAGTTGGTTGTATATGGTACTGGATTTGGTTTGAAATGAGTTGGTTTGATAAATGTATGTGAAGATGTGTGCTGTTGGTTGTATGGCCCACGGTTTGAAAAGATTTGAATGTTGCTATTGTATGATGAAATTTGTTGAGATTTGGTGTGGGCCCGGTTTGGAATTGTATGGTATGTTAAATATTGAAATATGGATTTGGTTGGTGACGTGTACGTGAGGTACACGGGATTGTGAGAGAGATTTGAGAAATATAGTCCCACATGAGAAATATACAAAAATAGTTTGATTATAAATATAATTGCCTATGATCAAGAGTCACCTAATTGGTTAACCACCTTTTGAGAGGTAGCCTGTGGTGGGCAGCTGTACTACATAGTATCTAATTTTTATTCTAAAAATAATAAAATTGTCTGAGTATTGGGGCGGGCCGTTACAACCGAAGTAGGAACTTCGACTCTTTTGCCCCTGTCGACGAGACGAACCTGGCGCGGAGACGGTTCGTCAGAAACAGAAGGGGAGGGCTCTGAACGTGGGGAGAGGGAAGACATTTGACTAAAAAAATAAACTAAGTGTTAAGTTACCTGGAAGTGACAGTTGCGGTCGGAAAGATCACCGGAAAACGGTCAATGGTCGCCAGAAGCTCTCGTTAGTAAGAATTGTTGCCTGAGTAAAAAATCTGAGAAGTGAACAAATGAAGGGGGGTGAAGTCTTATAAAGCTGGCACACAAAACGAGAATAGTGGGCTCCAAAAACCCAATAGTTAGGCCCATTTACCACAAAACGACAAAAGAGTTTTACCGCCTCATTAATGACTAACGGTCAAATGGTCAGAAGTCCAACGGTTAAACGGCCAGCTGTCATCCCCAAGCTGTCGATAGGTCGTCTTGGACTTCGGCACCCTTTGCCGAGCATTCTTGGCACCGACGCTCAAACGTGAGAAAAAACTCTCACTTGGACTTCGCCGAGTGCTCTTGGCACCGATGCTCAAATGTGAGAAAAAACTCTCACTTGGACTTCGGTACACTTCGCCGAGCATTCTTGGCACCGATGCTCAAACGTGAGAAAAAACTCTCACTTGGACTTCGGCACACTTTGCCGAGCGTTCTTGGCACCGACGCTCAAACGTGAGAAAAAACTCTCACTTGGACTTCAGCACACTTCGCAGAGCGTTCTTGGCATCGACGCTCAAACGTGAGAAAAACTCTCACTTGGACTTCGACACACTTCGCTGAGTGTTCTTGGCATCGACGCTCAAACGTGAGAAAAAACTCTCACTTGGACTTCGGCACACTTCACCGAGCGTTCATGGCACCGATGCTCAAACGTGAGAAAAAACTCTCACTTGGATTTCGGCACACTTTGCCGAGCGTTCTTGGCACCGACGCTCAAACGTGAGAAAAAACTCTCACTTGGATTTCGGTACACTTTGCCGAGCGTTCTTGGCACCGATGCTCAATCGTGAGAAAAAACTCTCACTTGGACTTCGGCACACTTCGCTGAGCGTTCTTGGCACCGACGCTCAAACATGAGAAAAACTCACTTGGACTTCGGCACACTTCGCTGAGCATTCTTGGCACCGACACTCAAACGTGAGAAAAACCTCTCACTTGGACTTCGGCACACTTCGCCGAGCGTTCTTGGCACTGACGCTCAAACGTGAGAAAAAACTCTCACTTGGACTTCGTCACACTTCGCCGAGTGTTCAGGGCACCAATGCTCAAACGTGAGAAAATGGCTCGGAGTTCGGCAAGCCTCGCCGAACCTCTTTTGACACATGTCGCCACCTCGAGGCACCGCTGGACCTCGACAAGGGACCCCGAACCTCCCTCGACTTTGGCCTTCTTCTTGACACACGTCAGCTCCCCGAGGTGATTGGCAGGGGTCGGCAACATTGCTGAGGGTACTTACCACCGACCCCCGAATAGGGGAAAATCCGCTTTCATGCAACCACAGAAGTCATATCTCCCCGAAATTCGCGCCCGAAGTTGATGAAGAGCTCAGTTTGCACCATGTCATAAATAGGTATAAAAATCTATTTTTTATTTATTAAATTCGAATTATTTATTTAAAAATTGCGAAAAATGATTAAAAATTTAGGAAAATTAATTAAAAATTCTAAAAAATAATTATAAATTTGGGGAAAGATTTTTGAGCCCCTGAGTAAATAATTATTGCTTAGAATAATTAATTAATGATCTCGAAAAATAAATCACCGCTTTGCAAAATTGAATAAATTATCCGAAAAATAATTCAAAAATCGAGGAAAATCACCAAAAATACAGAAGAGCTCAAGCACAATCTTGAGTGTGCTACCTACTCAGAAAAACATCATAATGCCTCGTATAAGATCCGAAACGCCTCATTTGGACTCCGATACAACCCCGCAAGCCATTAAATCAGTAAAACTATTCCTCAAAGGCTGCTCAAACTCAGTCTTTGGGAGTTGGGGGCTCGTAATATGGCTAAAAATAGGGTTAAATCGGAACCGTTCAAATCGGGCACGAATCTTAAAGCTCAGGGGTAAAATGGTAATTTCACCTATAAATGGGTCTGAACTGGGAACTGGGTCTTTCTTCGAAGCCCAATAACCTATAAACGGATCTGTCTTACTGGGTACGGGTTCCAACCCGTAAGAAACCCAGTCTGACTAGATAGGAGAGGATTCAGATTCATGATTATCCTGAAATAGTGATTTTAACCACTTCTATCCATTTACATCGGGAAGTAGGGATTTGATCTTACCCTGAAACTGACTCCTAAGGAGGCTATAAATACTCCTCTCCCCACACTATTACCAGGTAATCAATCTTTTGCCAATTAAAGCTTTTTCTTAATCATTCAGATTACTGACAAGACCGTCGGAGGGTGCATCGCCGGAATCAACCCCGGTGTCTCGCACTTTTTGTAGGTTAATGGCGAGTAGATCTCGGTCAAACTCCGGTGAAGTCGTTCAGGTTTGACTATTCACATTCTCTTGAATCCACAAATCTATCTGTTTGCCTCCACACTGATTTCAGTGGCAACAGCTGGAAAGAACACGAATTCCTCTAAAACTCAAGTTTTATACCGAAATTAAGATACTGACCCTAAACTGGTCTAAATTACTGATCAAGACAGAATATCGACAAAACAAAGAATTTCCTCAAAAACCAAAATCAACATAAATCCAACGAAACTTGATCCAAACACAACCAAACATGAAAATGAGTCTACCAAGTGTCCAAACAACATGAAATACGGTATACGATACATCTACAACAAGTATAACACATGGATCTCACAAGTACTCAAGTTCTCATAATTTGTTCACATAAACATCATATTAAGATCGGGCAAACCTAGGTTATTCATGTTAAATTTTGTGTCGTGATTCAACTATGGTCAAATAGCACAATAGAGACAAAATCCCTCAAAAAAAACACACACACGAGTTGTCTCTAAAACCCAACTACACTATAAGCGATATTTTTGACTTGTATCATACAAAAGAATTTGAGTACAACTTACTTGCCTGAGAGATGACGATGAAAACGATGCAAGGAACAAGAATAACCGGAATGGATCTCGGGCACGCAGACAACGAACGGATCATGAACCAATCACGATCACAGGAAAAACGAACAAGATGAAGACTGTCATGCCCCGCTTCTCAAAAAGAATACGGAATACGGATACGTAACAAAAGTCCAGCGAATGATTTTCATCATCCATAAGTTGTTCAAGAATAATTACAATATTTCACAAGATAATCAGAGTCGGTAGCAAAAGGCACAACCAAACATGCATAATTGAAACAAAATACTAATAGAAATTATTTGAAACCAAATACAATAATCTCAAATAATCAAGTTCTGAACAAGTCAAATATTCTGGATCACATCGCCCAAATACAAGATAAATATCCAAGTAATCAAGTACATCTTATTCAAGTTCAAGCAACAAGTAATAATAATAAAATCATAAAGTAGAAAAATCCAGCACTAATACATCATCTCGCCAATACCATCTGGCAGCCGTCCATCCTGATATGCAATTAGTAAATTTGCAGGAGAGGAAAAGAGAAAAACAAGTACCTGTCAATTGCAAGTTACGGGTCACATATAATGTAGGATACAAGTACATGGAAATTGGTGAATCTAAGTATCAAACCTAGCATGGTATAATCATGATGTCCGAAATAAACAACTAGCATGGCAGAAGTGAACAAATGTTAATGGCTTAAATCAAGTGTCAAGAAATCAATTATCATGTAAACATGCATCAAATGTCAAGTGTCATGTAATCATGTATCAAGTATCATGTTTCAAGTGTCAGGGAAACAAATCTCATGTATCATGTAGTCAAGTATCAAGCAAGCATGTATCATGTTCAAGTATCAAGTTCAAATGGCATGTATCAAGTCTTGTAGTGATTTACTATCTAGGTAGCACTTCATGCATCCCGGTTTTTACTACATGGTTGCTACAATAAACAATTTCGCTTTAGATTTTGTAGGGGACCATACAGGGCAGTGTACTCAGGAACAAGCTCCAAGTATCAAGTAATCATGTATCATGTAAACAAGCTCCAAAACCCAAACAAGCTCCAGTGTCATGTGTGTACGTGTCATATATATCGTGTCTGTTCCACATGTAAACAAGCTCCAAAACCACTAGGTTCTTCCGAGTACACGTTTCTGCACTATCCACTACTAGATCTTACCCTTAACCCCGGCTTGTTAATTTTATTATTAATGTCAACAAGCATGTATATGTGCAAAACATATCAAGAATAGCATGGCATGATCATGTGGCAAGTTCAAGTTACAAGATAAACATGTACGTGTGCAAGATAGTTCATAAAAGAATAAAAATGAACAACTCTCAAGTTCAGGACATCAGGACCCTACTATAGTAAAACAATGATTCCCAGTGTTATAAACAAGCAAATCTGGATCCATCGAAGGATCTGGAAAATAGACTTCCACACAAATACAGAGAATATAAATAAGTCATATACTAATTCAAAAAATCATAACTCAAAACTGGTTTTAATACAGAAAATAGGTTCAGCCAGAATTTAGCAAAACGAGTTCAAGAACAGAGAAACAGCATGAAAAAATACCAAATAAATCCACGAAAAATCTGGGGTATTCCCCTATATGTCCAGTATCAAAATATAAAGTTTCAAATTTTTCCAGTAAAGTTAGATCAGCCATCAAAAATACGAAAGCATCAAGAAAACATAGTTTGGCAAATCTGGAATTCCCAACAATGCTGTATGAAAACTAAGATATCTCGCAACCAGTGAAACAAAATCCAATTGCGCCAAAGGGATATGAAAATAGATAAAATATAATAACTTTCACATTTCACAAACATTTTTTATACAGTAAAAGGAATCATAGTGAAAATAAGGTTCTTTACTGAACAACGAGCAAAATACAGCATGTATAGATTTTAGAAATGAGCATGAAACATCATGTAAAACTTATCAATAAAATTCACCAAAATTCTGGGTAATCCCTAACTTAATAAAGAAACACTGACCGAAGTTTTAGATCAAAATAATATGTATAGCATGGTTTTTGAAAATAGTTTGTTATCAAAATTACCTAAAAATAGAATCTGGAAAAGATCCACACCTCTGTACTAAAATAGTCATAACTCAGTCATACGAAATAAAATTCAAGCAAGATCAGAGGGTTTTGAAAATAGACGAAATTATCTAAAACTCATGTTTTATACCGAAATTAAGATATTGACTGTAGCACAGTCGAAAACAGCAAACAAAACAAAACATCAAGAAAATACAGATTTCACCCTTAAGAACAAAAACAAGTTTCTAAACATCATGAATTAGGGTTATTAACATGTCCACACCAAATATAACACATGGGTCTCAGCCAAATTACAAAATCTCACAACTAGTCTCACATAACATGATCAAAATCAAGAATGGGTAGGTCCTACGTTAATTCATGTCCAAATTTTGTCGTGAGTCATCTAGGGTCAAGTTTTCATAATAGAGACAAAACCTATCAAGGAAAAACACAAATAAGAGTCGTCTCTAGACCCATCTACACTATACGTGAACTTTTTGACTTGTATCAAACAAATGAATTGGAGTACAAGTTACTCGCCTTAATTTGGCGATGAAGAAATATGCAACCAAGACTAGAAGCAAAACCCACGAACGAAAATCTGCTAATCCACGAATCCAAACAATCACGAACAAAAATCTCCCCACGAACGAACTTCCACAAGCGCACGACGTCAAAGTGGAGAACACCACGAAGAGAACTGGGATTATATGGTGCAAGAGTTGATGATGGTGGTGTGGTGAAAGGTCGGCAAGGGATGGAGAAAGGGGGTTCAGGTTTTGATGGGTGGTCGGATGGAGTATGCCGGAGTGGGTGGTGGTCGGCCTGGTGGTGTGAAGGCAGGCCGGGAGGGGTGCTGGTCGGGTTGGGGGCAGCCACAAGAAGAGGGAGAGAGAGAGAGAGGGTCGGGATGTGAGGGAGAGAGAATTAGGGTTAGGGTTTAGGGTTTGTGAGGGGTGTGTTTATATATAGGGTTTAGATGTGGGTTGATGGGTTAATGGGTATTAGGAGTAGTAGTAGGTTTACAAATGGATTTTGGATTTTTGGTCAAATACAAATAGGAATGCAAATAGGATAGGGAATCTTTGGCTTTAAAAATCTTATTAGGGATCAAAATAATGGGAGTGGGAAAAAGACAACCAAAATGATAACGAGACCAAAAATGAGGGAAAGATCAAAATAATGAAAAATGAAACAAAAGAGACAATAAATCAAACACAAGGAGCTCAAAATGAAATAAAAACGAATATATATTGAAAACAAATCCAATATACGATTCAAAAAAAATACAAGAGAGAAAAATACACCAAAACAAAAAAATACAGTAAAAAAATACTCAAAAATGAAAAACAGAGGTTACAAAGACGATCGAGATCACGAACACATTCGGACGGTTGAGATCGAAGATCAAGATCAAGATGATCGGATCAGATCGGACGGTCAGATTTCTTGATGATGAAGATCAAGATCGATCGATCGAACGGCTGCGATCAAAGAAAGTTGATGGTCATCATGATCATGATGATCAAGAAGAGATCGGACGGCTAGGATCTAATCGGGTGATCTGGAGGAGATTGACGGCCCACATCCAATCAAGCAATGTGATCAAGATCTAACGGACGGCCAAGATCACCCCAATGGTGATGATCAAGATCAAATCAACGGACGGCTAGGATCAAAGCAATCCAGGAACCACGATGATCATGATGATCAAGAAAGAATCTGACGGCTCACAACCAAAGGTGATCAACCCACAACAAAACAAAGCATGGGGGGCTGCTCTGCGACTAGGTGGCTGGTGATGGTGGCCAGGGGCAGCACTGGCGAGGGGCAACACATAGGGGGGGTGCCAGCGATGAGAGGTCGCAAAGGCTTGCTGGGGCTGTAGTCGTCGAAGGCCGGGAGGACGCTGCTGTGTCGCTCGACTGGAGGTTGTTGCTGGCTTCGGGAGAACAACACAACACACAAGGAAGCAGTTCGCATAGGGGAGAAAGGCAGCACCGAGGATGCAGGGCACATGGGGAGGCACTAGCAGAGATAGGGCAGTGACTGGCTGGTGCATATTGCTGGAGGAACTGTGGTCGGCTGATGCTGCGGAGGAGCACAGACTGCAAGGGCGACACTGGTGCGATGGGAGGTCACGACAGGGAGGGTGCGCAGGGTGTCGCTGCACGCTGGTTGACTGTAGACGATGAGAGGAGGAGGATGGAGGGGCTGGCTGACGCGTCGCGATAGCGAAGCGACGGGAGGGAGAGACACCGGGAGAGGATGAGAGCGGGAGCAAGGGGGAGAGCGGTTGAGCGCAAGGAGCACGGGGATGGGTTCGGGGTGCAGGAAGTAGAAGAGGCGGCTAGGTAGGATTTAGGAGTATATGGGGTATAAATACATAGGGTTAGGGGTTTTGAACGGGTTGGGTTCAGATGGGTTGCAACAGGTTAGGGTTGTATAGGGTTTCGGGTCTGGGGTATAAACAGGGAATGGGTTTGGTAGTTAGGTAATGGGTTTGGGTATATTGGGTTATGGGTAAATGGTTAGGGGGTTTAAATGGTTTTGGGTATTAGGGATTAAATGGGTATTGGGTTGAATAAATCCAATAAGGAAAATAGGAAAAATATATAAATAAATAAATAAAATAGGACTTTTAATATAAAATCAAAAGGTAATACAATAAAATAATAATACCGATAATAGTAAAGAAAACAACAACAACAACAACAACAACAACAACAACAATAATAATAATAATAATAATAATAATAATAATAATAATAACAATATTAAAAACGGAAAAATACATTTTTGGGGAAACTGGGGTTACACCTATTCAACCTTATATATACTACCATTCTAATGCCCTATACTAAACCCTACCCTAACCCTAGCCACTATACCTTGTTCATCCCCTACCCCTGTGCAGACCCCATCTACTGTGCACCGTCTTCAACCTTCCCCTCACCCCCCTCGTTGCCCTCGTCCCTACCTTCCGCACCGTGCTCGCAACCTATCATCATCTCCGTCTCCACCCTCATCATCTTCACCGTCGACCCCTCTCATCGTCTTCGTGCTCCACCTCGTCCTCCTCATCACTGCTTTGTAATCTACCCATCCCGTCGAGCCGCCTACACCTCAGCCACCGCACCACCATCCAGCACCTCCATCCTCGACTGCTCCCCGTCGCCACCGTTGAGCAAGACCCACCGCCCTGCCATTGCCGGTCGCCATCCTCGCGAGTGATGGAACTGTGATGAGACCCAGGACCATGGATTGGTGTGCGTATCGATCATAAAAGCTTAACAGATTTAATACGTGATCTAACCCTTTATAGCGGAATCTAGGGTTCACGAATTATACCTGCGATGAGAAGAAGACGATAGTTTCTAGCAACCTCGAGCCGTCAGCGACCCCAAGATCTTCTGCACGTATTCCTTCCTCGGGTTGGACGTCGTGTGGGCGACGGTCTACCATCCTTTCTTCTCCTTGGCTGACCTCTCTTTCTCTCCTTACGTGAATCACGAATTTAGAGAAAACTTCTTATCTCTGATAATTATATGACGACCAGAGAATAGAGGATATATATATAAGGCTACGGCAGGGACCATGAGGAGAAATTAGGGTTAGGTCTCCTAACGAATCCGGGTATCCCGTGTTTAGCCCGAACACACAACCCAGGCCCATTAACAATAGCTCGGTCCACTAAAGAGCTATTATTGCACTACCTTCCTAATCCCAAATTATATTTATGGGCTCCTTTTATTATATGCTCATTCAGCTCCCTATGTTAAGATATCGAATGTCCGTCGATCAAATTAAGTTACTGACAACTATATTGATCAACATCTTTTATCCTTAAGTAGTACCACTCAACTTTATTTGTCATGTCGGATGTAATCCACCTGCAGGGTTTACATGACAATCCTTATGAGCTCCTTAAGGGGACATCATCAACCCGACGTATTGGGACATGGATTCCTTTTACAATCAACAGCCCATCATACATACAATGCTATTACCCAATTCATAGAGGTTGTTTATCCATAATGAATCTCACTCTTTTATGAGTCAAAGTAATGCACACTGCATATACATGTCTGTTATTATATCTGGATTAAGAGCATAAGCATCCATAATAACAGAGGTGTTTGTTCTCTTTTGTAGTCAGTACAAAGAGAACAACCTCAAGTGGTCCTGTTCAATACACACAAAGTGTACTAGTATAAACCTATAGTCAAGATAGACTAATACCAGATTACACTACAACCTTTCCAATGGATTGTCCAAGTCCGTCTAGGTTGTGAACTATTTATATATTCCATAGGGAACTATTTAATATGATCTTCTGTGTGTCTCCTCACACCATATTATCAACCTTATAGAATATCAGATACTTGCATTAATATTATAATAAACACAATATGCAAACATATGCCCATATGATTCTCATTCAAAAAAAAATAAGGAAATAAAGTTAATACAAAAGTGATGCTTTCAGTATATAACCCTAATAGCGAGTCCCTTCCTCATTGCCCAGCCAGCGTCGCCTCTTGCTGCACATCGCCGCCATGGCTGCAGTCGTCAACCTCCAGCTGTGACCCCCTTCCCTGTTATTCCTCTGTTTCCGCTCGAGCCAGCGCAACAGACCCCGATTGCCATCGACGTCGACCTCTAATCGCTGTCTGCCCTAGCCCCTGTTAGCCTCTGCTAGTGCCACCCTCGGCCAGTCGCTGCGCACAGCCGCCGCCATCGAAGTCCGCAATTGGTGCTTGCTGTTCTGATTGATCTTTTGATCATAGGATCTTGACCCATGATCGCGATCATGATCCTTAATCTTGATCCTAGATCTTTCGATCTAAGCCATCGATCGCTTGATCTTGAATCTTGATCTCGATATTTTATCTTGGCCGTTGGTTGCTTGACCTTGCACTTGATCGTCGGTCGTCATCGAGATCTATACCCGATCATGATCGTCACATAGATGTTTGCTTGGTTTGCGATCATTGCCGTTGCCGTCGGGATTCTCATCCCGTTATTCAATTATATATTCGGTTCTAACGTCGTCTATAAGGCAAGTCAATGTCCTCCTGAATTGTTAATTGTATCAAATTCAAGTTTTGTTGAAATTCTTCCAAGTAGATCCCTTTATTTATCGTATTATACATTGTTCATCTCTTTTGTTGGGTATATTGAGGGTTTACACGAGCTAACCCCAATTTACTTGACATCGTGCCACTTTTGACTCCAAAGATTGAATCTTTCATGTGTGCATATAGAATTGATAATGTTCGTATAATTGTCACACAAATAAATTATTGTAAAGAGAATTGCTAGGTTGTATGTTGTTTAATCGATTGATGGTTGACTGATGATAAATTGATGTATGTATGTGTTTTTAATCTTATTTACCATGTTTTTATACCCTTCAAGCTGATTGAGAAGTTTATCGACTAGTAGAATTGATACCTCAGTTTAATTAATTTATTTCATGAAAACTACCCAAAACCTGTATATTGCTTGTTGGCTGTATGTTGACTGCTATTTTCGACCCAGTAAATGATCTTAAAATAATTTACTTTCTGAATAAGAATTGTAGCCTTATCTTTCTAGTTTTTAGAACATCTTGAATTTCTAAATTCCGAGTTGTGTAGCAAAAGTTATGCTCATTGTACTACAGCTGTGTTTTTACCTCTAAACTTTCAGATTTTTGTATCTTTAATGTTTAAACAGTAAAAAGGCTAATAAAATGATAACATTTTGCTCTAAAAATTTCAAGATTGTTACTTAACATGTTTAGGAGGCTAGAAAATATTTTTAATGAATTTAATATTGAGTTTTTGCTGATCTAAAATTTTAACAACATGATGTCAAATTTCTGCCTAAACATAAAATCTGTAAAGAACAATATGTTTGGCCTAGTAACTGTTGTTGAATTTTGAACTTTAAATATGCGTTGGAACCATGTGGAATTCTAGTTTTTAGAATTTCTGATGGATTCAGTTTTCGATCCCTGAAACGACGGGAAACTACATTTTTGTGCAGACTACTCTTGCTATCCAGAATCTCACTTTTCAGTTTTAGTAGATTAAATTAATCCTATATCATTGTATTGTAGTTTTGTATGATTTAGAGTATATATATTGCATTGCATGATCCTAGTATCATATTGTCATCATTTTCATTGTCCTATTCAAGTTATCATCTGATTGTTTCTCTATTGTTACAATCGTTCATCGAAATGTCCCTTAATTACATATTGAATTGTTGCATCAATAAAATAATTAACAAGCCGGGGTTTAAGGGTTGACTCCAGCAGTAGACAATATAGGGACTATACTCGGATAAGGGGCTTGTGGTTCCCTATATCGTTATCTTTTGATCTTGTGATCTTGTATTCTTGTGATCTTGTTATCTTGTGATCTTGTAGCATCTTATGGATAAATTATCGTTATGGATAAAATATTGTTATCGTGCCGAGTACATGAACTATAAAATCTACCACTAAGTCTAAACGTAACTTGTTTGTATGTAGCAACCATGTGATAAATAAATGGGACGCATGAAGTGCTACATTAGTTAGGATTAAAATAATTAATAGACTTAAGGATTGACACCACATTGACATTGTATATTGTTCATTATTGTTCCTATTGATATCGAATATTAGATAAGTGTTATTGATATTAATCATTGAATATTGTTACCGAACATTGAATCATTGTTTATACCAATCGCATCGATTGTCTTGATATTGATTATTGATTATTTTCCCATGTTATTGATTCCAATCGATCCATTGAATTCATTGTTATACCATTATTCCATTGTTCTTTGCTTTCTCTACTTGCTATCCATGACTTACTCTAAGGACAGTTTTTCTCCTCTTTTTGGATGAAGTGTTTACAGGTGTTGATGGAGAATTGCCTGCTGGGATTGGAGAACAAACTTTCTGAAGATCTAATGCTTTCTAGTTGTTTATTGTTTTATTGAACTTAATGTATTGAGACTTATTATCTATTTGTGAGTGGATTATTATTGTATTGGTCTTATGTCCCGGATTTTTATTATTGTTTCTAGTCGTTGGATTATTGTATTTGAATTTTTCATATTGTTTATTCCAAGTATTATTGTTCATGAGATTATTATTATTGCATGCACAATTATTCTGTATTGATTTTATTGTTGAGTTGATCAAATAAACAGCTTATAGGTGACGTTAGTCATTCGCTGGGCCAATGTCATGTACTCGTATTCCGTATTTTTGAGAAGCGGGGCGTGACACAATTTCTTCTATAAATTATTCTATTCTTTTAAAACCAGCAAAGCCATTATATCATATTATTACTATTGATTATATTATTTTATATGAAGCCCAATCTTATATTTTTATTTCTAATATTAGAAGCCCAAACCAGTTTAATTTTTACCATCATTATTATCATTTTTCGAAAAGCCAAATTTTAGCCCACATTTAGATTAATTTGACTATCTTATTTGAAGCCCAATTCTTAAGCAAGCTCCAAGCCCACACCCTATTGTCTACCCAAACCTGAATTCCAATCCAACTCGTTAACCCATTAACCCAAATACAACACAAACCCAAAAAACCATAACAGTACAATCCCCCACAAATCTCCACTACCGCATAACTACCCCATGTTCTCACCCCATTATTTTAATATTGTAATTAAATAAAACCCTTTCCCCTACCTCTCTCTCTCTCTTTCCCTAACATTCTCTCTCCCCGTACTCTCTTTCCCACCTCTGTTCCGAAACGAAATAGAGAGCACCCCCGTCTTCTTCCCTGCTCAATTCTGAAACCCACAGCCATAGACTACCTCCCGAGCACCTCCACGTCGCCCTGCCCCCACCGCAGTCACCCCGCTAATGCAACCATCGCCAATCAAGCCTCGCCACCTGAGCGACTTCTCCCTACCTCCTTGCTCACTGCGTCTCACTTCGAGCCAGCGTCGCTTGCTACCCTCCATTACCGCAAGCCAGTACCCCCATCTTCTTCATCGTACACTGCCAGCATCCTGCTCACCTCCCTGCTCCACCGTCACCGCTCGTCGACAGCCTTGCATCTGCCAGCCACCGTTGCTCCGCCACGGAACCCATTGAGTTCTCCCTCAACCGCTCCTCCAAGACTCCATCCTCCAACCTGTGAACCCGACCTCGCCTTCTCCTTTTCCTCTGTTTCCTTCCAAAACAGAGCCTCATAGACCCTCATCGCTCCACCTGCTCGACAAAAACCAGAGCACCACTGAACCCTTGCCAGTCCCGTCGCCTCTCCCGTCAACATTCCTCAACCACCTTCGACTGTCACCAGTCACCACAGCCACCTTTCGCCCGGTGCCGCCACCCGCAAACCCAAGTTTTTGACTCTGTTGCCCTCACTGAAGACAAAGCTAAAGCCGCTTCCCGCCATTGTTGTTGCCACTCTCACTGTTGTCGCCATCGATCTTGCCGTTGTTTCCTGATGTTTTGTTTCGTGCACGTGGTGTGCACGTGCCTTTGAGGTGTGCATTTGTTGCATGTAACATGCACGTGCTTCGTTGCCCGGGATCCTAATCCCGTTATTCTATATTATCAGATCATCGTCATCTTTAAGGCAAGTAATTTCTCTTGTACAATTTGTTGTTCCGTACAAGCACTCTCGAAATACCGCATTTAGTTTGTTATTAAATTCTCACGTTTGGATCTCAACCCGCTAATATGTTTGTCTTGCTTGAATTATTGTTAATCCTATATTCGTACTAGAGCACGAATACCCCCTCTATATGCGTGCATGACACGACACATAACAAAACAACACTATATACACATATGAACCATTAGAATTGATCGTATAATTTTTTTGTATGCGATTGTGTTGAAATAATGAAACTTGATGTTGTAGTCTTGATAGTAATTCTCCCCATATTGATAATGTTAAAATCATTCTTGAATTACTAATGTGATGATTCACTTATTTCTAATTATAATTTTATAATTGTTCGGGCCAAGATCAAGTTATTATGAACATTTTAGCCCTGAAATACTACTGTTCTGATATGATTTAACAAATTCGACCCAGTAGATGACATTAAAATCTGGAACCTTGTAAACATAAGTTTTAGCCCCATGTGTCTAGTTTTCAGAACCCTTGATGGATCTGAATTCTGATATATATATTGTGCAAGTTATCACACTCTTGATGCTGCTAGGTTTTTAATTCAAGAATACCGATTAGGAGTATATCGACTTGATTTGTTAATTGAAAATGTTAGATCTCAGTATAATTATGGCCTGATAAATTCCAGTATGTGAACTAACATTGTTAGGGATTAAATTATGACTTTTATAAGATTTTTAAATAGTTTTATGACTATTTTATAACTGTAAGAACCTGAAGTGAAATTCTGCCAGAACATGAAATCTGTAAAGAACCGTATATTTGACCTAGCTACGGTTACTGTAGTTTATATTGTAAATATGCTTTGGAATCATCCTGAATTCCAGTTTCAAGAACTTTTGGCAGTTTTTAATTTGCTTTCCTCTAACAGCGGGAAACCCAATTTTGGTGCAGCAACGTCTTGCTGTCCAGAATTGGTATTTTGCTATGTTTAAATATTTGCATGTTGTTTCTTATATTTTACGATCCAAAACATGTTCCTTGCATCATATAAGCTCTTGATACATTTTTGTCCTGTCTCGATTTTGTTCTCGTTATCTCCTTATCATGTTTATTTTGTAATAAAATGTAACAAGCCGGGGTATAAGGATAAGACCTAGTAGTGAAAAACATGGGAGAGTGTACTCGGAAGTTGTCTTGTGTTTCCCGTAATAGTGGCACCTGATTTGGTTACATGATATGATTTGGTTAAATTAATATGATTTGGTTAAATGATATGGTTCACAACTGCAAGACCCGAGTACATGAACCTATAGAGTTTGCCACTGGAGTCTAAACGTAACATGATTGTATGCATTCAAACCTGTGATATGGAACGCAGGATTGCATGCATTAGATAGGACTGATAAAATTTTGATAGACATAAGATTTGGCACCGAGCACATGCATAATCCTGTCTACCAATTTCCTGATTTCGTTACAAGTTACATGATTTGGTTACATTATTTTGCTTTACAAGTCACATAATTTTGATTCACAAGTTGCATGAACTCATTACCGTTACATGTTTTCCAGTTACAAGTTGTTATTTTCCCGTTCATATGTTTACAGTTAGTTCCATTATACTTCATTTCATCTTATTTCATGTTCCTTGATCCTTGTCTTTGTTCCCGTATATTTCTTGGTTCTTCTTCCTTATATTTATTCCTGTTCCTTTTGCTTATAGTACTTGCGGCCCGTGACTTGCATTAACGAGCATCTTCTTATTTCTCCTTTTGTGATAATGTGCTTGCAGGCCTGGAAGGAGAGTTACCCGAAGGTGTTGCTGATCAAGTGTTTTAGTCTTGTTTGATTATCATGTTTACTTAGTTTATGTTTTATTCATTCTACTCTTTATTGTATTACGGGCGTGTTTGACCCGAAACTATATTTCGTTCCAATTGCTGGTTATGAACTATTTCTTAGTGTATTGTTATCCTGTTTGTGATTATATATGCTTGCGTGGTTGTTATTGTATTGTTGTTGAGTTATGTATACAGCTTATGGATGATGTGTTTGCATCATTCACTGCGCCTCGGTTATGTGCTGTATTCTCGTATAACGGGAAGCGGGAAGTGACATTTGAGGAGACGAAAATGTACAAATAATTGGAATACAGAAATACGTAGGAAATTACATTAAGACTATTACTCGTAACAGTACGAAATATATGTGTGTAACACACGTGGAAAAAATTGTCATAACTCAATTTTGCGGGGTGTTACACCTAGAGAGAGAATTCATCTCCAAAAGAACCAGTGGGAGAACAGTTGAACATGAAGAAATTCAAACTTCGCAAAGTAGCAGTGAAGCAATGGTGGAAAGGGGGTAGACTCCACAAATTATTGTGAAACAACCACCTGCTCAAGTAGAGCAAGGCCTACGTAAGTCTAGTAGGATACATCATCAACCCTAGAGATATGAATTTCTCGTGACTCAACATGGTGATATATTACTCCAGGATCAGGATGAGCCTACGACTTATGAGTAAGCTGTAAAAGGCCCAGATCCTGATAAATGGCTTGAGGCAATGAGATCTGAGATGGAATCCATGTATACCAACGAATTATGGACCTTGGTAGACCCACCTGAAGGGGGAAAATCTTTTCGGTGAAAATGGGTTTTTATGAAGAAAACTAACATGGATGGTAATGTGCATACATTTAAGGGGTGGTTGGTGGCTAAAGGTTTCAAGCAAGTTCATGGTGTAGACTATGATGAGACTTTTTCCCCAGTTGCCATGCTTAAATCAATTCGGATCTTACTTGCTATTGAGGCATATCATGATTATGAAATCTGGCAGATGGATGTCAAAACTTCTTTCCTAAATGAAAATCTTCTCGAGGATCTGTACATGACACAGTCTGAGGGTTTTTTCACTCCAAAGGATGTTGGAAAGGTGTGTAAACTGCAACGATCCATTTATGGACTAAAACAAGCTTCTAGAAGCTGGAATTTTCATTTCGATGATGCAATCAAAGTGTTTGGTTTCATCAAGAACGAAGATGAACCTTGTGTTTACAAGAAGGTTAGTGGGAGCACAGTTGTATTTCTGGTGTTGTATGTAGATGACATACTACTCATCGGGAATGACATCCCTACCTTACAGTCAGCAAAGACCTAGCTAGGAAAATGCTTTTCCATGAAGGACTTGGGTGAAGCTACCTATGTATTAGACATCAAGATCTATATTGATAAATCAAGAGGATTGCTTGGCTACATACATAGACAAAGTGTTGAAAGATTTTAATATGCTAGAGTCCAAAAGTGGATTGCTTGGCCTGAGTCAGAGTACATATATAGACAAAGTGTTGAAACATTTTGATATGCTAGAGTACAAAAGGGGATTTCTGCCTATGTCGCATGTTGTAAGTGTCACGCCCCGCTTTCCAAAAATACGGAATACGAGCACATGACGTTGGCCCAGCGAATGACTAACGTCACCCATAAACTGTTTTTTCGATCAACTTAACAATATAATCAATACAGAACAATTGCACAGGCAATAATAATAATCTCATGAACAATAATACTTGAAATAAACAATATAAATATCCAAGTACAATAATCCAACGTCTGGAAACAAGTAGCAATATTCGGGTCAAAAGCCCACTATACAATGAAATAACAATAGTTCAATAATTAAATCTACATGATAAAACACTAATTTATTAAGCAGTGATGCTATCAATTCCTTCACCAATATTGTTCTTCCAATCCAACAGGCAATTCTCCATCAACACCTGTAAACACTTCATCTAAAAAGAGGAGAAAAATTGTCCTTAGAGCAAGTCATGGACAACAAGTAGAGAAAGCAGGGAACAATGGAATAACGGTATAACAATGAATCAATGGATCAATAAGAATCAATAACATGGCACGATATAAATAATCAATATCAACGATAAGCGATGCAATTGTTATAAACAATGATTCAATATTCGGTAACAATAATCAATGATCAATATCAAAAACACTTGGCCAATGAACTATATGCAATGTCGATTTTGTGTCAATTGTTAAGTCAATTAATCATTTTAATCCTAACTAATGCATGTACTACTGCATTCCATACTACAGATTCGATGCATACAATCAATTTCTTTTAGACTTAAGTGGTGAATTCTATAGATCATGTGTCGGTATGGTAATCACTGATACGATACAATATTGTTGCACTTTCATTATAATGATACACTGATACACTGATTCACGAGTTCATGAGTTCACGGGTTCACGGTTTCACGAGTTCACGACACGAAAGATTGGGGTGCCGTAGTCAGCGCTCCACAATAAATCGATAAACACTGACCGACACAGTCACTATATTATTCACTACTCAAGTCATTCCCTTAAACCCCGGCTTGTTAATTATTTTATCAATACAATAATACAATATGCAATCTAGAGACATTAGGTGGACGATAGTAACAATAGGAAAAAAATAGGATGGTAACATGAATAGGACAATTAGAATGGTGACAATAACTCATTGGCATCATGCAATACAACATACATGCATACAATAATTCATGCAATAGTACAATATAGGAATAGTTAATCTATTAAAAACTGAAATATAAAATTCTAGACAGCAAGAGTAGTGTGCAAAAATGCAGTTTTCCGCTGTTTCAGAACTCGCAAAGTGAACCCGTCAGAAATTCTAGAAACTATACTTCCACACGGTTCCAATGCATATTTAAAGTTCAAAACCGAAAACAGTACCTAGGTCAAACACATTGTTCTTTACAGATTTTATGTTCAGGCAGAATTTCGACATTATGTTATTTTATTTTTAGTATCAGCAAAAAACTGAAATAAAATTCATTAAAAATACTTTCTGGACTCCCAAACATGTTAAGAAACAATTTGAAAATTTTCAGAATAATTTTTATCATTTGATCAGCCTTTTTACTGTTTAAGCCCGCAAGATACAAGAATCGAAAATTTGAAAGTAAAAACACAGTTGCAGTAAAACGGGCATAACTTTTGCTACAAAACTAGGAATTTAGAAATTGAAGATGTTCTGGAAACTAGAAAAATAAGGCTACAATTCTCATTCAGAAAGTAATTCATTTTAAGATCATTTATTGGGTCAAAAATAGCAGACAACATACAGCCAGCAAGCAATATGCAGGTTTTAGGTATTTTTCATGAAAATAAATTATCTAAACATGATAGGTATGGATTATTTAGTCAATAAACTGTGTAATCAACATGATGGGTGCAATAACATGATAAATAAAAATAAAATTACATACATACACTAAATTATCATCAATCAAACAACAAACAATCAACCAAACATACAACCTAGTAGTTGTTTCTACAATAATTAATTGTGTCATGATTATATGGTTAACCATATTATCAATTCTACATGAATGCATGAAAGATTCAATCTTTAGAGTTAAAAGTGGCATGATGTTAAGAATATTGGGTTAGCTCGTGTAAACCGTCAATTGACCCAACGAAGAGATGAACAAAGTATAATACGATAACAAGGAGATCTACTTGCAAGAATTTCAACAAAACTTGAATTTGACACAATTAACAATTCAAGAGGACGGTGACTTGCCTTATAGATGATGAAATTAAACACCAAGAATAACAGGATGAGAATCTCAATGCAACGAACTCACGAACTAACACAATCCACAAATAGCACGTGCAATATACATGCAAAAGCAGGGAGAACTCAGCAATAATAGCAACACACAAAAGCAAAGAGACAGCAGCAGCAAAGAGGGTGGCGGCGTCGCTGGTAGCTAGCAGGGCGGCGTCGACGGTGAGGGCATCGACAGGTGGCGGGACACGCTCAGGGTGGCACGACGTCGATCTGGAACAGGAGTAGTAGAGGGGCTGCCTGTTGACGATCGTAACAGGGCAGATGAGGAGACGCTGGGCTTTGGGGTGGGGTTTTGGGTGCCTGGGCGATGAGGGAAAAGGAGGGCAGTGGTGGGGAGTTGACCCGGGGGGGGGATGTCAACGGGAGGCGGTGGCCGGAGAAGAAGTACAGGGAGAGCTCGGAAATTAGGCGGGAATCCAAGGGTTGGGGAGAGAGAAAGAGGTGGAGAGAGAATAGGAGAGAGAAATTTGATGATGGCTACAAAATTGTGTTTTTGGGGGTTTTTTTTTCGGGTTTTTATTATGGGTGTATTTATAGAATACGAGTAGATTGTTGGCTTAATGGGTCAAGAACAATTGAATTTGGGTTTTAGGGTTTAGGAAGAGATAGGTCTAAATCAATAGGGTTCAAATAAAAATATCCATAATTAGATAGAAGAAAATAGGATCAACAAAATAGTTCAATCACGAAGAATGAAGAACTTCATGAACAAAATTTAAATCCAAATAAATAAATAAACAATACAAATGAATAGAATATAAATTGGGCCTGAAAATAAATTAAAAATTTGCCAATAAAATTAGATCCGGTACAATAATAAAATAATCAAATAGATGAATTTTAAATAGATAATCATTAAATAATAATTAATAATCATAATCATAATAGTAATAAAATTATACAATAAAATAGTATTCGGGTTTAACAATTTTATTAAAATAATCCAATAACAATAATACACTTGATTGTGGCTCAAATATAAATAGCCGATCAATAAGAGTAGAAAATTAAAATTAAAATATACCATTATTCGAAATAAATATAGTTTTCGATTAGAAAATGATCTAATAAAATATCTGAAATGAATTTAGCACAAAATCTATATAATAAATTACAAAGAAAGCTATCAAGTGGCTCTCATTCAATCTCCCCTAAAACCAATGGCCTAGATTGATTCTCACAAAACATATTTTTCCGCCCAAAATTTCAAACCCCAAAATTAAATTCCCCCCCCCCCAAACTAAAAAACTCATTATTTATTACTATCTCTCTCTTCTCTCTTCACTTTTTCATATTTCTCTCTTTCTCTCTCTCCCTCTCTCTATCCCATTCTTTCTTTATTTACTTGAAAATTTAGATTTTAGGACTTCAGGTTTGTAAAATTTTCAGAATTTTTATGTTTTTTTATTGCACATGTTATATTGAAAATAGCAAATATCTCTTCAACACTTAAATTTCATCATTTTCCACACTTGAAGTTCGAAGAAATTGGATTTTACACCCTTATTTATAATTATTTTTCAACATATACTAATAGAAACATGGACTTTTATTTACAACTAATTATTATCATACTATTCAAACTTGAACTACATAATTGCTATTTTACTATTTACAGGGCTTTTCGTGTATTGTATCGTTCCGAAGACGTGCCGTAGGCACGATCCCACTGGCAAATCTAGTAAATTTATAAAAATCAAATTGTAGAAAATACACGGAAAATACTTATTGTCGGGAATGGGGGTTACAGTAAATTTTTTCAAGGCTTAATGTCCTATAACTCAAGATGAGAGGGACGACATGACTAAGATTCCATATGCATCTGCAATTGGATCTATCATGTATGTCATGTTATGTACTCATCCAGATGTCTCATATGCTTTGAGCATGACGAGCAGGTACTAGTCAGATCCCGGTGAGAGTCACTGGACTGCTATCAAGAACATCTTTAAGTACTTAAGAAGGACTAACGATTCGTTCTTGGTATATGGAGTCGAGGAAGAGCTTGTTGTAACGGGTTACACTGATGCTAACTTTCAGTCCGATAAGGAAAACTCCAAATCGCAATCAGATTTTGTGTTTTGCCTTGGTGGAGCTGTGAGCTAAAAGAGTTCGAAGTAAGAGACAGTAGCCGATTCTACTGCAGAGCCTGAGTATATTGCTGCCTCCAATGCAGCTGATATGGCTAAAAATGGGGTTAAATCAGAACCGTCCAAATCGGGCACGAATCTTGAAGCCCAGGGGTAAAACGGTAATTTCACCTACCAATGGGTCTGAAGCGGGTACGGGTCCTCCTCCTCGAAGACCCACTAACCCGCGAACGGATCCATCTCAACTGGGTGCGGGTCTCAACCCGCAGCAAACCCGGTCCAGAAAGGATAGAATTAGGGTTTCTGATTAAATCTTGATCAACGACCCTGATTCATATCTATTCTTTCACTGGGGATTAGGGATTACATTTCTTATCTAACCACAGGGATTACATTCCTAATCTGATCCCAGCGGCACCTATAAATACCCCCCACCCACCTCCATTAAGAGGTAATCAATCTTTTCCCAGTTTTTGCGCTCTCTCATAATCATTCCTGATTACTGACTTGAGCGTCGAAGGGTGCGTCGCCAGGAACAACCCCGATGTCTCGCACTTTTTGCAGGTAAACGGCAGGAGCAACGGTCAAACTCCGGCAGAACAGATAACAGGTTTGATATTCAAAGTTTTCCAAGATTCCACAAATACTATCTGTTTGCCCCCACACCAGATTTAGCGGCAACAGATTGGCACCGTCTGTGGGAAACTAAAGAATAGCAGCCTCTCCTCTTCCCGTTGGACATATCTTCTCCAGCCATGCCTCCTAGGAAAGCCAGATCCAGAGGGTCCAACCGAGGACCCAACCCCGATCAGCAACAGGAAGTTCCCCCTCAACCCACTCAACAGCACGGGCAACTTCCGCCCCAAGCCGGGGACCCTCTCCAACAGGACCTACCTCCTCCTCAAAATCAACAACCTCCTAAGGGTCCCAACCCACAGAAACAACCTCTCCATCCGGACCACGTCTCCATCCACAATACCTCTTCGGATTCGATGGCCTCCTACAATCCCCAAGCTTCCGACCTTCACAACACTGTCCTCAATCGGCAGAAGGATGAGGATCTTCGCCGCCGTCTGGATGAAAAGCGGGCCCGAGAGGGAGCCTCCCGCCAACACCGTCCGGATGAGCGATCTCCTCACCGCCGAGACAACAGAAGGTCCCCTATCCGAAGGGGGCGGAGAGACTCCCCCGAACATCATAGAAGAAGACCACACTCCCCTGCAGGTCGGCAATAGCCTAGGAATGATGAGGCACCCATCACCCATGCCGAGTTCCAACAGTGCCAAGCGACCGTCCTACAAGCTCTCAATCTCCGTCCCCACACCAATGCTCCAAAGATCCCCTCTCCTCCTCCGGTCCGAAGTCCTCCGACGATCCCCAACTCCTCATCCAGCTCCTAGCAACTCCCGGCACATGCCAAGTCCTCGCCGCTCCCGGAGCTATCGTCTTCATAGCCCCCGCTCTCCCTCGTATAAAGACGAGTCTAGAGGCTCGCCTGATTACTATCGAAGGGATGACGCTGTATACCGCCGTCTCCACGAAATGGAGAGGCGCTTGGGTCAGTTAGACCGAGAAGAAGAGCTTAGAGGAAGGACCCTCCGTCCTAGTCGACCTCCTTTTTCCCGAACCATAATGGATGCACCTGTACCAATCGGCTTCAAGCCTCCTCAATTTGAGACCTATTCCGGGGAGAATGAACCCGTCGATCACATCGAAAGCTTCAAGACCCTCATGCTCATCCATCAAGCTTCCGATGCCCTGCTCTGCAAAACCTTCCCCGCAACTCTCAAGGGCCCAGCTCGAGAATGGTACTCTCGCCTTGCCCCATCCTCGATATTCTCTTTCGAGCAATTCGAGACCCTCTTCGTCACCCACTTCGTAAGTAGCCGCAGAACTGAGAAGACTAGCATCTCGCTACTCTACCTCCACCAGAAGAAGGGTGAGAAGCTGAGAGACTATGTGAAAAGGTTCACAGCTGAAGCCAGGTCCATAGCATCCCTCGACCAGTCGGTCGCTAGCAGCAGCATTTCAGTCCAATGTCCTCAACTCCAGCCTCCGCTCCTCCCTCGCCAAGAAACCCCCACAGAACTTCTCAGACCTCCTCCTCCGGAGCGAAAAGTATATTCGGGCCGAAGAAGCTGAGCACTACCCCAACTTGGAGGGGTCTTCCTTCGGGTGTAAAAGAAAGGGAACAGAAGAGGAAGGAGCCAAGAAGCTCCAGAAAGATAATGGCGGCCAGCGCCGACCTCCCCCCAGATTCGAGAAATTTACTCCTTTCACCACCCATGTCTCCACCATTCTAATGGAAGTTGAGAAGGAAGGGATCATACCTCCTGCTCCGAGGATGAACACCCCCGCCAAGAAGAGGGATAAAGAGAAGTGGTGCCGTTATCACCGGGACCATGGACACGACACCAATGATTGTCGGGCCTTGAAGAATGAGATAGAAGCCCTCATCTAGAGAGGGCAGCCGACCAGGTTCGTGAGAAAGGACCGAGCCAACCTTCCTCCCCCGCCTCGAGGGGCTAACAAGCGTCCGGAACGCGATGAAACGCCCGACTTCAAAGAGGAGCGTGTCCTACACCTCATTGGGGGCCCAATGGGGGGCTCCTCAAACTCCTCTCGAAAGGCGTTCATTAGGGAAGTCAATTCGGTTCGCGCCACCCCTCCTCCCAAAGACCTCGGAGTGCCCGTCACATTCTCAGACGAAGATCTTGAAGATGTCCGCACCCCCCATTGTGACGCACTCGTTATCAATCTCCATATGGCGAACTTCAAAGTGGAGAGAATCCTAGTGGACAATGGCAGCTTCGTTAACATCCTCTTCCTCGCCGCTTTTAAAGGCCTCAAACTCTCCCGAGACAGACTCAAGCCCGCCGGCTACAAGCTCCATGGGTTCACAGGAGTGCCAGTGACTATTGAAGGGGTGATCACCCTCAATGTAACTACTGGCAAAACTCCTACTACCCGAACGGAGTCGATGGACTTCATGGTCGTAGATGTTCCTGCAGCTTACAATGTCATTCTGGGTCGGCCCGGCCTAGCTGCCCTTGAAGCCGTCCCTTCCGCCTATCACCTCAAGATGAAGTTTCCCACTCGGGTCGCAGTAGGAGAAGTAAAAGGCAATCAGGAAACGGCCTGCAAGTGCTACGTGACCTCTACCCTCAGTCCGGTCCTCTCCCTAGAAACTCTGGAAATCCCCCAAGATGCTGCCCGACCGATGTCCGAGCCAGTGGATGAGTTGGAGGAAGTGCTCTTCTCTGAGCAGGATCCAACCCGAAAGTTCTTTAATAGCAAGAACCTCCCATCCGCCCTATGCTCAGACATTGTCCAGTGCATCCGAAGGAACTGATACCTCTTTGCTTGGTCAGTTGCAGACATGCCCGGAATTTCCGAAGAGCTCTTGGTCCACCACCTCGGCGTTGCTCCGGGGTCCAAACCGGTTCAACAGAAGAGGCGCAAGTTCACCTCCGAGCACCAGCTAGCTATAAAAGAGGAGGTGGACAAGCTCTTGAAGGCCCAGTTCATACAATTGGTGAACTATCCCGAGTGGTTGTCGAATGTAGTAATGATGGAGAAGTCCAATGGGATTTGGAGGATTTGTATCGATTTTACCGATCTCAACAAGGCTTGCCCTAAGGATCCCTTCTCTCTTCCGATTATTGACACTCTGATTGACGCCACTTTGGGTTATGAACTCCTCAGCTTCATGGACGCCTTCTTAGGCTACAACCAGATCCAGATGTTCCCCCCAGATATCCCGAAGACCTCATTCGTGACCGACCAGGGCCTCTACTGCTACAGGGTAATGCCCTTCGGTTTGAAGAATACAGGCGCAACATATCAATGCCTCGACAACAAGGTTTTCCAAGCTCAAATTGGCCGAAATATGGAGGTGTATGTTGACGACAGGCTTGTAAAAAGCATCCGAGGAGCCGATCATGTGACGGACTTACAGGAGGCGTTCGATGTTCTGAGAAAGCACAACATGAGACTCAATCCGAACAAGTGTGCCTTCGGAGTCTCGTCAGGAAAGTTCCTCGGCTTCATGGTTAGCCAACGAGGAATTGAAGCTAACCCTAAGAAAATCAAGGTCATATTAGACATGGCTCCTCCCAAGAATGTTAAGGAAGTTCAGAGGCTAACAGGCCACCTAGCCGCCATAGGACGTTTTCTCTCGAAGTCCGAGGAGAAATGCCTCCCCTTCTTCAAGGCCCTCAGGGGGGCTAAAGGTTTCGAATGGGGTCAGCAACAACAGGAGTCGTTCGACCAGCTCAAGGCTTACCTCGTCAACCCTCCTCTCCTCAGCAAACCCATTCTTGGTGAACCCCTCTACCTCTACCTGGCAGCCTCCGAGCAGACCCTCAGTGCCTGTTTTAGTAAGGGAAGAAGATCGGGCTCAAAAGCCCATCTACTATGTGAGCAAAGTACTTTGGGATGCCGAGCTCCGCTACCCGAGGATAGAAAAGATGGCTTATGCCCTGGTGATGGCCACGAGAAAGCTTCGCCCGTATTTTCAGTCTCATTCGGTGGTCGTTCTTACCGACCAACTGCTAAAGCAAGTGCTCCACAAGCCAGAGACCTCCGGTCGTCTTATGAAGTGGTCTATCGAGCTGAGCCAGCATGATATAACTTATCAGCCTTGGACCGCGATCAAGGCTCAGGCCTTAGCAGAATTCATAGTTGAAAGTACCATCTCCGAGTTCAGCCAAGCAATGAAGGGACCACCTGTCTGGTCGGTTTATGTGGATGGATCCTCCTACAATGAGGGAAGCGGAGCCGGGGTCATTCTGGCTGGCCCAGATGACTTCATCCTCCAATACTCCCTCCGTATCAACTTCAAGGCCTCGAACAATGAAGCAGAATACGAGGCACTCATAGTCGGCCTTGGAATGGCTCGCAATGCAGGAGCGCAATGCCTCCGGATCTTTAGCGACTCTCAGCTTGTCGTAAATCAGGTCCTCGACGAGTATGAAGCACGTGATGACCGAATGGTTAAGTACTTAGCCAAGGTCAGGAGCCTCATGGCACTATTTGAAGAAGCCCTCATCCAACGAATCCCCCGGGAAGAAAATGCCTAGGCCGATGCCCTCTCCAACCCAGCCTCTTCCTCCCTCCAAGGTCTCGAGCAGACCGTCTTGATAGAGGTCCTCCTGAAGCCAAGTATAGAGGATGAAACTTCCGACTCTATGGAGTCACTGCCAGTCCTGCTTGAAGATAACTGGATGAAACCCCTCGTCGAATTCTTAAGGGACGGGCTCCTCCCCGAAGATCCTAAGGAAGCTCGAAGAGGAAGAACCCGAGCCGAGCGTTACACACTGATCAGAGGCATCCTATATAAACGCTCCTTCACACAGGTAGACGGCAGGCCTTACCTGAGATGCCTCTCCCCCAGGCAGGCCAATTACGCCCTACAAGAACTTCACGAGGGCATCGGCGGGGCACATTCAGGGTCCAGATCTCTAGCCCGCAAAGTGTTGAATTACGGATATTTCTGGCCCACCCTCCTACGAGATGCCGAACGACACGTTTGGCAATGCAGCTTTTGTCAGAAGTACTCCGACATCCGACACCTCCCACAAGCTCCACTCACTTCCCTATCAAGTCCTATCCCTTTCGCAATGTGGGGGATGGATTTACTAGGGCCATTTTCACCGGCTCCCGGTCAGTTCAAATTCTTAGTCGTGGCAATCGACTACTTCTCAAAATGGATAGAGGCCGAACCCTTGGCCACGATCACCGAGAACAAGGTAGTTCAGTTCTTTTGGAAGAGCGTAATCTGCCGATTCGGCGTCCCTCGGGTCCTCATAACAGACAATGGAACCCAGATTACCGGGGCTGCCTTCCGAGCTCTATGTGATGACCTCGCCATCCAACACCGATTCTCCTCCATTTCCCATCCCCAATCGAATGGCCAAGTCGAGAATGCTAACCGACAGATCCTCTCCGGCATTAAGAAGAGGTTGGATAAATGTTCTAAAGGCTTATCGATTGATCAGCTTCCCAACGTGCTGTGGAACTACCGCACCACAAAACGGACCCCCATAGGAGAGTCTCCGTTCAATCTCACCTATGGGTCCGAAGCTATGATCCCCCTAGAAGTTGGTGTAACCTCTCCTTGTCTAATGGCTTATGAAGAGGAACAAAACGCCAAAGAGCTCCGAGCAAATCTAGATCTGATTGATGAGATCCGAGAAAGAGCTGCCATTCGCCAACAAAGCTGCCGAAGAAGGATCGAGTTGGCATACAACAAGAGAGTCCGTCCTGCCGACCTCAAAGAAGGGGACCTGGTCCTCAGAAAGTTAGCCATCTCTTTCCCCTGTCAAAAGAGCAAACTGGCTCCAAATTGGGAGGGACCCTATAAGATCGCAAAAGTGGTTCGGCCCGGCACATACAGACTAGAAGATCTCGAAGGCAGGGAGATCCCTAGGACTTGGAATGCCGACCATCTCTTAAAATACCAAGAGAGAGCACCAACGCCTCTCTAAGTATTTTGGGATGTCGAACCGTTCCACTCCTATTACTTGTAATGTTTTTCTTTTATTTCTCTCTTGTAATAATGGTTAGCAACTTTAGAAGCAGCCGACTATTAGTCATCAATAAAGAACGGTTTTTATATTTTACTTGTAAAAATTGTTTACATCTCTCTGCTTTTACTCTTCACTCTAACGATGGTTCGGAGTCCAACACCTGGCTCGATTCTACTTCGCAAGTTCGCTCTTAAGCGAGCTAGAAGTAGGTCGCCATTCGGAACTGCTCCCACAACCGTTGAACAACTCTAACGATGGTTCGGAGTCCAACACTTGGCTCGAGTCTACTTCGCAAGTTCGCTCTTAAGCGAGCTAGAAGTAGGTTGCCATTCGAAACTGCTCCCACAACCGTTGAACAACTCTAATGATGGTTCGGAGTCCAACACTTGGCTTGAGTCTACTTTGCAAGTTCGCTCTTAAGCGAGCTAGAAGTAGGTCGCCATTCGGAACTGCTCCCACAACCGTTGAACAACTCTAATGATGGTTCAGAGTCCAACACTTGGCTCGAGTCTACTTCGCAAGTTTGCTCTTAAGCGAGCTAGAAATAGGTCGCCATTTGGAACTGCTCCCACAACCGTTGAACAACCCTAACGATGGTTTGGAGTCCAACACTTGGCACGAGTCAACTTCGCAAGTTCGGTCTTAAGCGAGCTAGAAGTAGGTCGCCATTCGGAACTGCTCCCACAACCATTGAATATCTCTAACGATGGTTCGGAGTCCAACACTTGGCTCGATTCTACTTTGCAAGTTCGCTCTTAAGCGAGCTAGAAGTAGGTCGCCATTCGGAACTGCTCCCACAACCGTTGAACAACTCTAATGATGGTTCAGAGTCCAACACTTGGCTCGAGTCTACTTCGCAAGTTCGCTCTTAAGCGAGCTAGAAATAGGTCGCCATTCGGAACTGCTCCCACAACCGTTGAACAACCCTAACGATGGTTTGGAGTCCAACACTTGGCACGAGTCAACTTCGCAAGTTCGGTCTTAAGCGAGCTAGAAGTAGGTCGCCATTCGGAACTGCTCCCACAACCATTGAACAACTCTAACGATGGTTCGGAGTCCAACACTTGGCTTGAGTCTACTTTGCAAGTTCGCTCTTAAGCGAGCTAGAAGTAGGTCGCCATTCGGAACTGCTCCCACAACCGTTGAACAACTCTAACGATGGTTCGAAGTCCAACAATTGGCTCGAGTCTACTTCGCAAGTTCGCTCTTAAGCGAGCTAGAAGTAGGTCGCCATTCGGAACTGCTCCCATAACCGTTGAACAACTCTAACGATGGTTCGGAGTCCAACACTTGGCTCGAGTCTACTTCGCAAGTTCGCTCTTAAGCGAGCTAGAAGTAGGTCGCCATTCGAAACTGCTCCCACAACCGTTGAACCACTCTAACGGTGGTTCGGAGTCCAAACGCTCGGCTCGACTGTGCTAACTCAGTACCCCGAACCGAGCAGACAAGGAACCGACCTCCACATATGGAGAAAAATTCCGCCGAACCGATTTCACCGTTAGATCATCTCAAAATGCATACTAGAACGTGATGAACAGATCAGATCGTGCCACGTATCCGCAAAACGATAAGATAGTGTTTTCTTGAAACTCGTGCCTCTCACTTCGTGATGCGTGCCACGATCGTGATCGACCGTCCAGATTGAGCCATGTGGACTGAGTCTGAAATCCAAGCTATCACACCACTGAAGTGCAAAGTTACTTCGGTATACTCCGAGCAAAAAACTGAAGTTCTACGGCTAAGGCAAGAGTTTTACAGCTAAAACACTCGAAGAAGATAACTATGGGTCCTTATAGTTCGTTTCGAGAGTAAGGCAACTACGGCACAACAATGGGCAGACGAACTTCGATTTTATTGAAACAACTTCATAAATTTACAAGGTAAGAAGTTACAGTAAAAAAGCAACTTGATAAATTTACAAGGCATGTTATTACAATGAAGAAGACGATGCAAGAAGTCAAAAGCTCGATACAACTTGTTCAGCACCTCCTCGGAATAGGGACATTCCGATTCAGAGACACTCGAGGTTTTCGTCTCTTCACCTCCGAGCTCGTCTCTAGGCCTACGAACTGGGACGCCTCTTCACCACTAACCCTAATGGTGGCTCCGACCGAGGCTCCGCTCGAGCTAACAGCTACACCGCTCTGTGCGTCAGCTGCAGTCTGACCAATGACTGGAGGACGAGTCGCGAGCTCGTAAAACGATATTCCTCGCTCTCTCTCCTCGCGAGTACACGAGGTGCTACGGACGTTAGTCCTCACAGGTTGAGGCTTCAAATGAGCCACCTCCTCCTCAAGCTCAACGATCCTGTCTTTCAAAGTGTCGTCCTTGACCAGTATCTTGAATCGAGGGAGCTTCGCCGAACCCGGGTACTCAGCACTATCGGATATAATACGACGCAAGTTGGTCACTTCGATGCTCTTGTCGACCGTGACCCTCTGCAGCTGTACAACCTTCTTCGCGAGCTCGTCATGCTCGGCCCGCACCGAGGCTAGCTCTTCCTCCTTCGTCGAGAGTTCCTCCTTAACTATCCGTAGGTGGTGCACCTCGGCCAGCAGCTCGCTGTTCTTCTTCTCTACGTTGAGTGACACTCTCCGAATCAGCTCGATCTCACCCTCGAGACGAGCCTCGTGAGACTGCTTAAACAGCTCAGCACGATGCCGATCTGCTGCGGTGTCTGGAGCATGAACGAGGATCTGAAAGACGAGCACAATACATTCAAAGACTAAAAGTCCGAGCCAAACACTTGAGGCAAATTTGAAGAAACAATTTTATTCATAAAAGAAGAGGCGGTGGCCAGTCCGCAAAAAGGCGTTACATTTTTGAAAAAAAAAAAAAAACTAAAGTACAAAAGATGAGGATATCAGGGGTCCACCTGCGTCGCCGCCTCGACCACAGGCACCTCATCAGACGACCCCTCATTTCCCGTCGCCCCGGCCTGAGCGACCACCTCCTCCTCCTCTTCGCCTTCTTCCTCGTCGCCTTCCTCCTCCTCGCCTTCCCCCTCTTCACCATCTGCCGCAGCTCTAGGCCACAGCCTGTAGCCGACCCGCTGAAAGCCGGGGACGCGATCCTGGACGTGGTTGAGGGCTCTCTCGTAGGACTTCTCCATGTTCGAGGCCATGTGCGCCTTCGCCTCGGCCTCGACTTCGGCCCAGATCACCGTCGCCAAAGCGTCCTTCTCCGCCTTCACCTCTGCCAGGGCCTTCGCCGATGCCACCAGCTCCTCGGCAGCCTTGGCGGCCTTGGCAACCTCCTCAGCAAGCCGCCCCTTCGCTCGCTCCAGGTCTAGCCTCAAGGTCGGCAACCCAGACCTCCAAGCCTTCTGCTCGTCTCTGCTCTGCTTCGAGCTGCCGAACCGCTCTCACCTTGTCTGCCCTGTCCTTATCACTGGCGGCCTTCAGCTCCTTTTCCTGTTCGGCAAAAGCTTGAAGGAGATGGCCGAAATGACAAGTGGCCTGCCGAAAGAAAAAGAGAATAAGAACAAAGTATGAGCCGAACAACAGACTTAAAGAAATTCTCAAGAAAAAGTATGCAAAACTTACCGATATGAGCGACCGAGCGACTTCATGGGTGTCGTCGCCAACCGTCCCCGCCTTCAGCACGGCTCGATCCTTCGGGGTCGCCAAGTGCTTGACGGCTTGCATGCACATCTGCGAGTTCCCGAGGAAGCCGTGGTTCTTGACTCGCCAGTCCAGGACGAACAGTTGCTTATGCTGCTCGGTCAAGATCACCTCGGCCTGAGGGGTCAGCGGCGGAGCTTGGAGCGATAGCGCCGCCGAAACGTCGAAGGCCTCACCGGCCGTGGCAGATGCAGCAGGAGCCGAGGGGTCGGCGACAACGACTACCGCTGGCGAGGGGACCTCAGCAACGGGGGGAAGCGGAGTAACTACCGAAGCAACCTTAGGGAGCCGACCTGACGAAGCAGTCGTGCTCGGCCTCTTCCTCTTCCTTCCATCGGCAACTTTGCCTCGCTCATTCATCATCGCCAAAAAGTCCATCTTCGGCGCTTCTGTTCCAAACAACAAACAAACGGCAAGTTAGTGAAATGAGCTAAAAACTTGGAAAAAAAATAAGTTGCGAGATATCAGGAGCGTACTCGGGTCGATCGGACTAAGGCCCGACCCGTGTAGCACCTCCTCCATCAATTCCCTCTAGTTCAACATCGGGAGGGCCATGATCTTCCTCACCACTTCCTCCTCGGCCGCAGACTGTACCGGGTCGGCCCTTGCAAACTTTGGCACCTCTGCTTTCCACTGAGTCGGAATCTTCAGCATCGAGGGCTCCCTCAACAAAAAGAACTTCTCCTTCCAACCTTTGATCGAGTCCTGGTTTTCTATAATCCGAACACCTTTCCTCGGTGACAAGTAGTAGTGATGCTCGGTCTTGTTGCGTCCGGTGAACCCTATACATGCTCCGCAAGATCGTCAAGTCTGGCTCGACCTCGGCGTTGCGGCACTATAGCAAGAAGGCGTTCACGTGGCGCCAGGTGTTCGGCATGAACTAGGTCGGCGCAAGGCAGTACCACCTGAGGACCTGTAGCATGAAGGGGTGTAGAGGGAAGCGCAGTCCAGCGTTCAGCGAGTCGTAGTCGAACATACACATATCCGACGACGACAGTTTGGAGTTCGCTCGCGTCCCAGGGTCGGGGAGAATCAGCTTGTACTCCGGATGGATGGCGAACCCTTTTCTGATCCGGAGCAGGTCCCTCTCAGATAACACCGATGCAATCTCATCCACTTCGGTGGTCAGAACCGGGTTGTTCTCCTCGTAGACTTCCGACTGACCTATGATCGCCTTCTTCATAAGGTCGCCCTCGTATTGCCTGACCCCAGCATGCCCAGACAGTACACAAGGGTACCGGCCCGACTCAGGGGCTTGCCTCAGGGTCTCCACAATCTCCTCGACTACAGGAGATTGGGCCAATGCCCTCTTCTTCTTCTTCTTCACCTCGGCCACGGACAGCTCGGCCACCTGCTTCCCCTTTCTTCGGACCTCCATTCGCCTCCTCTCCTCGGCGCCCTATCGCCCGAGGACGAGGCCTCACTCCCCGAGTCTACCCTTGACATCTCTAAAAAAGCTAAGGCAAATAAACTGACCTTGATGTGACGTGTCCTTTAAGTGACGTTCACGGTCGGAATTAGTTCGCCGGAAATTGCCTGGCCCACGCGACAGTTAACACAACCACCTTGGAGCGAAAATCGCCGCTAGCAAAGAAAGCAGAGAGTAAAAGTGAAAACTTGGAGTAAAAAGTGAGAAATGAGCTTGGGGGGTGGGGGAAGTGAGAACTTATAACCACAATGCGACGTTTGGGCTTCCTTAGGAATTTAAAAAGCCCTACCAAGAGAAGCCAAAATGCCAAAACGGAAAGTTGTGACGTCTCAAAACAAAGACTCCTCAAATCGCTTAAGTCCATGACTCGGCCACCGGTGTGCCTAGCCGAGCTACCGAACAGCATGGCTAAGCAACCGAGCTACTGAGTCGGAGGGTGGCAACATTTCAGAGCCGGAATGCTTCAAAACGTCTAACTCCATACCTCGGCTAACAGCACTGAGCTTCTGAACCGAGGGGACGAGGAACCGACCCTCACATATGGAGAAAAATTCTACCGAGGCTGAATCACCATCGGATCGCTCCAAAATTCGTGTCAAAACTCGATGGACGGTTCAGAATGCGCCACGCTCACAAAACGACAAAATAACGTTTTCTCGTGATCTGAACCCCGTCCTCGTGATTCACGCAATGATGGACGCTCCAGATCTGGCCACGTGTACCTTCCGAGCTTCTGGCCACCAGTGTGCCTAGCCGAGCTACCAAACAGCTTGGCTAAGCAACCGAGCTACTGAGTCGGAGGGTGGCGACGTTTCAGAACAGGAACGCTTCAAGACGTCCAACTCCATACCTCGGCTAACAGCACCGAGCTTCCGAACCGAGGGGACGAGGAACCGACCCTCACATATGGAGAAAAATTCTACCGATGCTAAATCACCGTCAGATCGCCCGAAAATTCGTGTCAAAACTTGATGGATGGTTCAGATTGCGCCACGCTCACAAAACGACAAAAGAACGTTTTCTCGTGATCTGAACCCTGTCCTCGTGATTCACGCAATGATGGATGCTCCAGATCTAGCCACGTATACCTTCCGAGCTTCTGGCCACCGGTGTGCCTAGCCGAGCTACCGAACAGCTTGACTAAGCAACCGAGCTACTGAGTCGGAGGGTGTCGACATTTCAGAATAGGAACGCTTCAAGACGACCAACTCCATACCTCGGCTAACAGCACCGAGCTTCCGAACCGAGGGGACGAGGAACCGACCCTCACATATGGAGAAAAATCCTACCGAGGCTGAATCACCATAGGATCGCTCCAAAATTCGTGTCAAAACTCGATGGACGATTCAGATTGCGCCACGCTCACAAAACGACAAAATAACATCTTCTCATGATCTGAATCTCGTCCTCGTGATTCACGCAATGATGGACGCTCCAGATCTGGCCACGTGTACCTTCCGAGTTTCTGGCCACCGGTGTGCCTAGCGGAACTACCGAACAGCTTGGCTAAGCAACCGAGCTACTGAGTCGGAGGGTGGCGACGCTTCAAAATCGGAACGCTTCAAAACGTCTAACTCCATACCTCGGCTAACAGCACTGAGCTTCTGAACCGAGGGGACGAGGAACTGACCCTCACATATGGAGAAAAATTCTACCGAGGCTGAATCACCATCGCATCGATCCAAAATTAGTGTCAAAACTCGATGGACGGTTCAGAATGTGCCACGCTCACAAAACGACAAAATAACATCTTCTCGTGATCTAAATCCCGTCCACGTGATTCACGCAATGATGGACGCTCCAGATTTGGCCACATGTACCTTCCGAGTTTCTGGCCACCGGTGTGCCTAGCCGAGCTACCAAACAGCTTGGCTAAGCAACCGAGCTACTGAGTCGGAGGGTGGCGACGCTTCAAAGCCGGAATGCTTCAAAACATCTAACTCCATACCTCGGCTAACAGCACTGAGCTTCTGAACCGAGGGGACAAGGAACCGACCCTCACATATGGAGAAAAATTCTACCGAGGCTGAATCACCATCGGATCGCTCCAAAATTCGTGTCAAAACTCGATGGACGGTTCAGAATGCGCCACGCTCACAAAACGACAAAATAACATTTTCTCGTGATCTGAACCCCGTCCTCGTGATTCACGCAATGATGGACGCTCCAGATCTGGCCACGTGTACCTTCCGAGCTTCTGGCCACCAGTGTGCCTAGCCGAGCTACCGAACAGCATGGCTAAGCAACCGAGCTACTGAGTCGGAGGGTGGCAACATTTCAGAACAGGAACGCTTCAAGATGTCCAACTCCATACCTCGGCTAACAACACTGAGCTTCTGAACCGAGGGGACGAGGAACCGACCCTCACATATGGAGAAAAATTCTATCGAGGCTGAATCACCATCGGATCGCTCAAAAATTCATGTCAAAACTCGATGGACGGTTCAGAATGTGCCACGCTCACAAAACGACAAAATAACGTTTTCTCGTGATCTGAACCCCATCCTCGTGATTCACGCAATGATGGATGCTCCAGATCTGGCCACGTGTACCTTCCGAGCTTCTGGCCACCAGTGTGCCTAGCCGAGCTACCGAACAGCTTGGCTAAGCAACCGAGCTAGTGAGTCGGAGGGTGGCGACGTTTCAGAACAGGAACGCTTCAAGACGTCCAACTCCATACCTCGGCTAACAGCACCGAGCTTCCGAACCGAGGGGACGAGGAACCGACCCTCACATATGGAGAAAAATTCTACCGATGCTAAATCACCGTCAGATCGCCCCAAAATTCGTGTCAAAACTTGATGGATGGTTCAGATTGCGCCACGCTCACAAAACGACAAAATAACATTTTCTCGTGATCTGAACCCTGTCCTCGTGATTCACGCAATGATGGATGCTCCAGAGCTGGCCACGTATACCTTCCGAGCTTCTGGCCACCGGTGTGCCTAGCCGAGCTACCGAACAGCTTGACTAAGCAACCGAGCTACTGAGTCGGAGGGTGTCGACATTTCAGAATAGGAACGCTTCAAGACGACCAACTCCATACCTCGGCTAACAGCACCGAGCTTCCGTACCGAGGGGACGAGGAACCGACCCTCACATATGGAGAAAAATCCTACCGAGGCTGAATCACCATAGGATCGCTCCAAAATTCGTGTCAAAACTCGATGGACGATTCAGATTGCGCCACGCTCACAAAACGACAAAATAACATCTTCTCATGATCTGAATCTCGTCCTCGTGATTCACGCAATGATGGACGCTCCAGATCTGGCCACGTGTACCTTCCGAGTTTCTGGCCACCGGTGTGCCTAGCGGAACTACCGAACAGCTTGGCTATGCAACCGAGCTACTGAGTCGGAGGGTGGCGACGCTTCAAAATCGGAACGCTTCAAAACGTCTAACTCCATACCTCGGCTAACAGCACTGAGCTTCTGAACCGAGGGGACGAGGAACTGACCCTCACATATGGAGAAAAATTCTACCGAGGCTGAATCACCATCGCATCGATCCAAAATTAGTGTCAAAACTCGATGGACGGTTCAGAATGTGCCACGCTCACAAAACGACAAAATAACATCTTCTCGTGATCTAAATCCCGTCCACGTGATTCACGCAATGATGGACGCTCCAGATCTGGCCACATGTACCTTCCGAGTTTCTGGCCACCGGTGTGCCTAGCCGAGCTACCGAACAGCTTGGCTAAGCAACCGAGCTACTGAGTCGGAGGGTGGCGACGCTTCAAAGCCGGAATGCTTCAAAACGTCTAACTCCATACCTCGGCTAACAGCACTGAGCTTCTGAACCGAGGGGACGAGGAACCGACCCTCACATATGGAGAAAAATTCTACCGAGGCTGAATCACCATCGGATCGCTCCAAAATTCGTGTCAAAACTCGATGGACGGTTCAGAATGCGCCACGCTCACAAAACGACAAAATAACGTTTTCTCGTGATCTGAACCCCGTCCTCGTGATTCACGCAATGATGGACGCTCCAGATCTGGCCACGTGTACCTTCCGAGCTTCTGGCCACCAGTGTGCCTAGCCGAGCTACCGAACAGCTTGGCTAAGCAACCGAGCTACTGAGTCGGAGGGTGGCGACGTTTCAGAACAGGAACGCTTCAAGACGTCCAACTCCATACCTCGGCTAACAGCACCGAGCTTCCGAACCGAGGGGACGAGGAACCGACCCTCACATATGGAGAAAAATTCTACCGATGCTAAATCACCGTCAGATCGCCCCAAAATTCGTGTCAAAACTTGATGGATGGTTCAGATTGCGCCACGCTCACAAAACGACAAAAGAACGTTTTCTCGTGATCTGAACCCTGTCCTCGTGATTCACGCAATGATGGATGCTCCAGATCTGGCCACGTATACCTTCCGAGCTTCTGGCCACCGGTGTGCCTAGCCGAGCTACCGAACAGCTTGACTAAGCAACCGAGCTACTGAGTCGGAGGGTGTCGACATTTCAGAATAGGAACGCTTCAAGACGACCAACTCCATACCTCGGCTAACAGCACCGAGCTTCCGAACCGAGGGGACGAGGAACCGACCCTCACATATGGAGAAAAATCCTACCGAGGCTGAATCACCATAGGATCGCTCCAAAATTCGTGTCAAAACTCGATGGACGATTCAGATTGCGCCACGCTCACAAAACGACAAAATAACATCTTCTCATGATCTGAATCTCGTCCTCGTGATTCACGCAATGATGGACGCTCCAGATCTGGCCACGTGTACCTTCCGAGTTTCTGGCCACCGGTGTGCCTAGCGGGACTACCGAACAGCTTGGCTAAGCAACCGAGCTACTGAGTCGGAGGGTGGCGACGCTTCAAAATCGGAACGCTTCAAAACGTCTAACTCCATACCTCAGCTAACAGCACTGAGCTTCTGAACCGAGGGGACGAGGAACTGACCCTCACATATGGAGAAAAATTCTACCGAGGCTGAATCACCATCGCATCGATCCAAAATTAGTGTCAAAACTCGATGGACGGTTCAGAATGTGCCACGCTCACAAAACGACAAAATAACATCTTCTCGTGATCTAAATCCCGTCCACGTGATTCACGCAATGATGGACGCTCCAGATCTGGCCACATGTACCTTCCGAGTTTCTGGCCACCGGTGTGCCTAGCCGAGCTACCAAACAGCTTGGCTAAGCAACCGAGCTACTGAGTCGGAGGGTGGCGACGCTTCAAAGCCGGAATGCTTCAAAACGTCTAACTCCATACCTCGGCTAACAGCACTGAGCTTCTGAACCGAGGGGACGAGGAACCGACCCTCACATATGGAGAAAAATTCTACCGAGGCTGAATCACCATCGGATCGCTCCAAAATTCGTGTCAAAACTCGATGGACGGTTCAGAATGCGCCACGCTCACAAAACGACAAAATAACGTTTTCTCGTGATCTGAACCCCGTCCTCGTGATTCACGCAATGATGGACGCTCCAGATCTGGCCACGTGTACCTTCCGAGCTTCTGGCCACCAGTGTGCCTAGCCGAGCTACCGAACAGCTTGGCTAAGCAACCGAGCTACTGAGTCGGAGGGTGGCGACGTTTCAGAACAGGAACGCTTCAAGACGTCCAACTCCATACCTCGGCTAACAGCACCGAGCTTCCGAACCGAGGGGACGAGGAACCGACCCTCACATATGGAGAAAAATTCTACCGATGCTAAATCACCGTCAGATCGCCCCAAAATTCGTGTCAAAACTTGATGGATGGTTCAGATTGCGCCACGCTCACAAAACGACAAAAGAACGTTTTCTCGTGATCTGAACCCTGTCCTCGTGATTCACGCAATGATGGATGCTCCAGATCTGGCCACGTATACCTTCCGAGCTTCTGGCCACCGGTGTGCCTAGCCGAGCTACCGAACAGCTTGACTAAGCAACCGAGCTACTGAGTCGGAGGGTGTCGACATTTCAGAATAGGAACGCTTCAAGACGACCAACTCCATACCTCGGCTAACAGCACCGAGCTTCCGAACCGAGGGGACGAGGAACCGACCCTCACATATGGAGAAAAATCCTACCGAGGCTGAATCACCATAGGATCGCTCCAAAATTCGTGTCAAAACTCGATGGACGATTCAGATTGCGCCACGCTCACAAAACGACAAAATAACATCTTCTCATGATCTGAATCTCGTCCTCGTGATTCACGTAATGATGGACGCTCCAGATCTGGCCACGTGTACCTTCCGAGTTTCTGGCCACCGGTGTGCCTAGCGGAACTACCGAACAGCTTGGCTAAGCAACCGAGCTACTGAGTCGGAGGGTGGCGACGCTTCAAAATCGGAACGCTTCAAAACGTCTAACTCCATACCTCGGCTAACAGCACTGAGCTTCTGAACCGAGGGGACGAGGAACTGACCCTCACATATGGAGAAAAATTCTACCGAGGCTGAATCACCATCGCATCGATCCAAAATTAGTGTCAAAACTCGATGGACGGTTCAGAATGTGCCACGCTCACAAAACGACAAAATAACATCTTCTCGTGATCTAAATCCCGTCCACGTGATTCACGCAATGATGGACGCTCCAGATTTGGCCACATGTACCTTCCGAGTTTCTGGCCACCGGTGTGCCTAGCCGAGCTACCAAACAGCTTGGCTAAGCAACCGAGCTACTGAGTCGGAGGGTGGCGACGCTTCAAAGCCGGAATGCTTCAAAACGTCTAACTCCATACCTCGGCTAACAGCACTGAGCTTCTGAACCGAGGGGACAAGGAACCGACCCTCACATATGGAGAAAAATTCTACCGAGGCTGAATCACCATCGGATCGCTCCAAAATTCGTGTCAAAACTCGATGGACGGTTCAGAATGCGCCACGCTCACAAAACGACAAAATAACATTTTCTCGTGATCTGAACCCCGTCCTCGTGATTCACGCAATGATGGACGCTCCAGATCTGGCCACGTGTACCTTTCGAGCTTCTGGCCACCAGTGTGCCTAGCCGAGCTACCGAACAGCATGGCTAAGCAACCGAGCTACTGAGTCGGAGGGTGGCAACATTTCAGAACAGGAACGCTTCAAGATGTCCAACTCCATACCTCGGCTAACAACACTGAGCTTCTGAACCGAGGGGACGAGGAACCGACCCTCACATATGGAGAAAAATTCTATCGAGGCTGAATCACCATCGGATCGCTCAAAAATTCGTGTCAAAACTCGATGGACGGTTCAGAATGTGCCACGCTCACAAAACGACAAAATAACGTTTTCTCGTGATCTGAACCCCATCCTCGTGATTCACGCAATGATGGACGCTCCAGATCTGGCCACGTGTACCTTCCGAGCTTCTGGCCACCAGTGTGCCTAGCCGAGCTACCGAACAGCTTGGCTAAGCAACCGAGCTAGTGAGTCGGAGGGTGGCGACGTTTCAGAACAGGAACGCTTCAAGACGTCCAACTCCATACCTCGGCTAACAGCACCGAGCTTCCGAACCGAGGGGACGAGGAACCGACCCTCACATATGGAGAAAAATTCTACCGATGCTAAATCACCGTCAGATCGCCCCAAAATTCGTGTCAAAACTTGATGGATGGTTCAGATTGCGCCACGCTCACAAAACGACAAAATAACATTTTCTCGTGATCTGAACCCTGTCCTCGTGATTCACGCAATGATGGATGCTCCAGAGCTGGCCACGTATACCTTCCGAGCTTCTGGCCACCGGTGTGCCTAGCCGAGCTACCGAACAGCTTGACTAAGCAACCGAGCTACTGAGTCGGAGGGTGTCGACATTTCAGAATAGGAACGCTTCAAGACGACCAACTCCATACCTCGGCTAACAGCACCGAGCTTCCGTACCGAGGGGACGAGGAACCGACCCTCACATATGGAGAAAAATCCTACCGAGGCTGAATCACCATAGGATCGCTCCAAAATTCGTGTCAAAACTCGATGGACGATTCAGATTGCGCCACGCTCACAAAACGACAAAATAACATCTTCTCATGATCTGAATCTCGTCCTCGTGATTCACGCAATGATGGACGCTCCAGATCTGGCCACGTGTACCTTCCGAGTTTCTGGCCACCGGTGTGCCTAGCGGGACTACCGAACAGCTTGGCTAAGCAACCGAGCTACTGAGTCGGAGGGTGGCGACGCTTCAAAATCGGAACGCTTCAAAACGTCTAACTCCATACCTCGGCTAACAGCACTGAGCTTCTGAACCGAGGGGACGAGGAACTGACCCTCACATATGGAGAAAAATTCTACCGAGGCTGAATCACCATCGCATCGATCCAAAATTAGTGTCAAAACTCGATGGACGGTTCAGAATGTGCCACGCTCACAAAACGACAAAATAACATCTTCTCGTGATCTAAATCCCGTCCACGTGATTCACGCAATGATGGACGCTCCAGATCTGGCCACATGTACCTTCCGAGTTTCTGGCCACCGGTGTGCCTAGCCGAGCTACCAAACAGCTTGGCTAAGCAACCGAGCTACTGAGTCGGAGGGTGGCGACGCTTCAAAGCCGGAATGCTTCAAAACGTCTAACTCCATACCTCGGCTAACAGCACTGAGCTTCTGAACCGAGGGGACGAGGAACCGACCCTCACATATGGAGAAAAATTCTACCGAGGCTGAATCACCATCGGATCGCTCCAAAATTCGTGTCAAAACTCGATGGACGGTTCAGAATGCGCCACGCTCACAAAACGACAAAATAACGTTTTCTCGTGATCTGAACCCCGTCCTCGTGATTCACGCAATGATGGACGCTCCAGATCTGGCCACGTGTACCTTCCGAGCTTCTGGCCACCAGTGTGCCTAGCCGAGCTACCGAACAGCTTGGCTAAGCAACCGAGCTACTGAGTCAGAGGGTGGCGACGTTTCAGAACAGGAACGCTTCAAGACGTCCAACTCCATACCTCGGCTAACAGCACCGAGCTTCCGAACCGAGGGGACGAGGAACCGACCCTCACATATGGAGAAAAATTCTACCGATGCTAAATCACCGTCAGATCGCCCCAAAATTCGTGTCAAAACTTGATGGATGGTTCAGATTGCGCCACGCTCACAAAACGACAAAAGAACGTTTTCTGGTGATCTGAACCCTGTCCTCGTGATTCACGCAATGATGGATGCTCCAGATCTGGCCACGTATACCTTCCGAGCTTCTGGCCACCGGTGTGCCTAGCCGAGCTACCGAACAGCTTGACTAAGCAACCGAGCTACTGAGTCGGAGGGTGTCGACATTTCAGAATAGGAACGCTTCAAGACGACCAACTCCATACCTCGGCTAACAGCACCGAGCTTCCGAACCGAGGGGACGAGGAACCGACCCTCACATATGGAGAAAAATCCTACCGAGGCTGAATCACCATAGGATCGCTCCAAAATTCGTGTCAAAACTCGATGGACGATTCAGATTGCGCCACGCTCACAAAACGACAAAATAACATCTTCTCATGATCTGAATCTCGTCCTCGTGATTCACGTAATGATGGACGCTCCAGATCTGGCCACGTGTACCTTCCGAGTTTCTGGCCACCGGTGTGCCTAGCGGAACTACCGAACAGCTTGGCTAAGCAACCGAGCTACTGAGTCGGAGGGTGGCGACGCTTCAAAATCGGAACGCTTCAAAACGTCTAACTCCATACCTCGGCTAACAGCACTGAGCTTCTGAACCGAGGGGACGAGGAACTGACCCTCACATATGGAGAAAAATTCTACCGAGGCTGAATCACCATCGCATCGATCCAAAATTAGTGTCAAAACTCGATGGACGGTTCAGAATGTGCCACGCTCACAAAACGACAAAATAACATCTTCTCGTGATCTAAATCCCGTCCACGTGATTCACGCAATGATGGACGCTCCAGATTTGGCCACATGTACCTTCCGAGTTTCTGGCCACCGGTGTGCCTAGCCGAGCTACCAAACAGCTTGGCTAAGCAACCGAGCTACTGAGTCGGAGGGTGGCGACGCTTCAAAGCCGGAATGCTTCAAAACGTCTAACTCCATACCTCGGCTAACAGCACTGAGCTTCTGAACCGAGGGGACAAGGAACCGACCCTCACATATGGAGAAAAATTCTACCGAGGCTGAATCACCATCGGATCGCTCCAAAATTCGTGTCAAAACTCGATGGACGGTTCAGAATGCGCCACGCTCACAAAACGACAAAATAACATTTTCTCGTGATCTGAACCCCGTCCTCGTGATTCACGCAATGATGGACGCTCCAGATCTGGCCACGTGTACCTTTCGAGCTTCTGGCCACCAGTGTGCCTAGCCGAGCTACCGAACAGCATGGCTAAGCAACCGAGCTACTGAGTCGGAGGGTGGCAACATTTCAGAACAGGAACGCTTCAAGATGTCCAACTCCATACCTCGGCTAACAACACTGAGCTTCTGAACCGAGGGGACGAGGAACCGACCCTCACATATGGAGAAAAATTCTATCGAGGCTGAATCACCATCGGATCGCTCAAAAATTCGTGTCAAAACTCGATGGACGGTTCAGAATGTGCCACGCTCACAAAACGACAAAATAACGTTTTCTCGTGATCTGAACCCCATCCTCGTGATTCACGCAATGATGGACGCTCCAGATCTGGCCACGTGTACCTTCCGAGCTTCTGGCCACCAGTGTGCCTAGCCGAGCTACCGAACAGCTTGGCTAAGCAACCGAGCTAGTGAGTCGGAGGGTGGCGACGTTTCAGAACAGGAACGCTTCAAGACGTCCAACTCCATACCTCGGCTAACAGCACCGAGCTTCCGAACCGAGGGGACGAGGAACCGACCCTCACATATGGAGAAAAATTCTACCGATGCTAAATCACCGTCAGATCGCCCCAAAATTCGTGTCAAAACTTGATGGATGGTTCAGATTGCGCCACGCTCACAAAACGACAAAATAACATTTTCTCGTGATCTGAACCCTGTCCTCGTGATTCACGCAATGTTGGATGCTCCAGAGCTGGCCACGTATACCTTCCGAGCTTCTGGCCACCGGTGTGCCTAGCCGAGCTACCGAACAGCTTGACTAAGCAACCGAGCTACTGAGTCGGAGGGTGTCGACATTTCAGAATAGGAACGCTTCAAGACGACCAACTCCATACCTCGGCTAACAGCACCGAGCTTCCGTACCGAGGGGACGAGGAACCGACCCTCACATATGGAGAAAAATCCTACCGAGGCTGAATCACCATAGGATCGCTCCAAAATTCGTGTCAAAACTCGATGGACGATTCAGATTGCGCCACGCTCACAAAACGACAAAATAACATCTTCTCATGATCTGAATCTCGTCCTCGTGATTCACGCAATGATGGACGCTCCAGATCTGGCCACGTGTACCTTCCGAGTTTCTGGCCACCGGTGTGCCTAGCGGAACTACCGAACAGCTTGGCTATGCAACCGAGCTACTGAGTCGGAGGGTGGCGACGCTTCAAAATCGGAACGCTTCAAAACGTCTAACTCCATACCTCGGCTAACAGCACTGAGCTTCTGAACCGAGGGGACGAGGAACTGACCCTCACATATGGAGAAAAATTCTACCGAGGCTGAATCACCATCGCATCGATCCAAAATTAGTGTCAAAACTCGATGGACGGTTCAGAATGTGCCACGCTCACAAAACGACAAAATAACATCTTCTCGTGATCTAAATCCCGTCCACGTGATTCACGCAATGATGGACGCTCCAGATCTGGCCACATGTACCTTCCGAGTTTCTGGCCACCGGTGTGCCTAGCCGAGCTACCGAACAGCTTGGCTAAGCAACCGAGCTACTGAGTCGGAGGGTGGCGACGCTTCAAAGCCGGAATGCTTCAAAACGTCTAACTCCATACCTCGGCTAACAGCACTGAGCTTCTGAACCGAGGGGACGAGGAACCGACCCTCACATATGGAGAAAAATTCTACCGAGGCTGAATCACCATCGGATCGCTCCAAAATTCGTGTCAAAACTCGATGGACGGTTCAGAATGCGCCACGCTCACAAAACGACAAAATAACGTTTTCTCGTGATCTGAACCCCGTCCTCGTGATTCACGCAATGATGGACGCTCCAGATCTGGCCACGTGTACCTTCCGAGCTTCTGGCCACCAGTGTGCCTAGCCGAGCTACCGAACAGCTTGGCTAAGCAACCGAGCTACTGAGTCGGAGGGTGGCGACGTTTCAGAACAGGAACGCTTCAAGACGTCCAACTCCATACCTCGGCTAACAGCACCGAGCTTCCGAACCGAGGGGACGAGGAACCGACCCTCACATATGGAGAAAAATTCTACCGATGCTAAATCACCGTCAGATCGCCCCAAAATTCGTGTCAAAACTTGATGGATGGTTCAGATTGCGCCACGCTCACAAAACGACAAAAGAACGTTTTCTCGTGATCTGAACCCTGTCCTCGTGATTCACGCAATGATGGATGCTCCAGATCTGGCCACGTATACCTTCCGAGCTTCTGGCCACCGGTGTGCCTAGCCGAGCTACCGAACAGCTTGACTAAGCAACCGAGCTACTGAGTCGGAGGGTGTCGACATTTCAGAATAGGAACGCTTCAAGACGACCAACTCCATACCTCGGCTAACAGCACCGAGCTTCCGAACCGAGGGGACGAGGAACCGACCCTCACATATGGAGAAAAATCCTACCGAGGCTGAATCACCATAGGATCGCTCCAAAATTCGTGTCAAAACTCGATGGACGATTCAGATTGCGCCACGCTCACAAAACGACAAAATAACATCTTCTCATGATCTGAATCTCGTCCTCGTGATTCACGCAATGATGGACGCTCCAGATCTGGCCACGTGTACCTTCCGAGTTTCTGGCCACCGGTGTGCCTAGCGGGACTACCGAACAGCTTGGCTAAGCAACCGAGCTACTGAGTCGGAGGGTGGCGACGCTTCAAAATCGGAACGCTTCAAAACGTCTAACTCCATACCTCGGCTAACAGCACTGAGCTTCTGAACCGAGGGGATGAGGAACTGACCCTCACATATGGAGAAAAATTCTACCGAGGCTGAATCACCATCGCATCGATCCAAAATTAGTGTCAAAACTCGATGGACGGTTCAGAATGTGCCACGCTCACAAAACGACAAAATAACATCTTCTCGTGATCTAAATCCCGTCCACGTGATTCACGCAATGATGGACGCTCCAGATCTGGCCACATGTACCTTCCGAGTTTCTGGCCACCGGTGTGCCTAGCCGAGCTACCAAACAGCTTGGCTAAGCAACCGAGCTACTGAGTCGGAGGGTGGCGACGCTTCAAAGCCGGAATGCTTCAAAACGTCTAACTCCATACCTCGGCTAACAGCACTGAGCTTCTGAACCGAGGGGACGAGGAACCGACCCTCACATATGGAGAAAAATTCTACCGAGGCTGAATCACCATCGGATCGCTCCAAAATTCGTGTCAAAACTCGATGGACGGTTCAGAATGCGCCACGCTCACAAAACGACAAAATAACGTTTTCTCGTGATCTGAACCCCGTCCTCGTGATTCACGCAATGATGGACGCTCCAGATCTGGCCACGTGTACCTTCCGAGCTTCTGGCCACCAGTGTGCCTAGCCGAGCTACCGAACAGCTTGGCTAAGCAACCGAGCTACTGAGTCGGAGGGTGGCGACGTTTCAGAACAGGAACGCTTCAAGACGTCCAACTCCATACCTCGGCTAACAGCACCGAGCTTCCGAACCGAGGGGACGAGGAACCGACCCTCACATATGGAGAAAAATTCTACCGATGCTAAATCACCGTCAGATCGCCCCAAAATTCGTGTCAAAACTTGATGGATGGTTCAGATTGCGCCACGCTCACAAAACGACAAAAGAACGTTTTCTGGTGATCTGAACCCTGTCCTCGTGATTCACGCAATGATGGATGCTCCAGATCTGGCCACGTATACCTTCCGAGCTTCTGGCCACCGGTGTGCCTAGCCGAGCTACCGAACAGCTTGACTAAGCAACCGAGCTACTGAGTCGGAGGGTGTCGACATTTCAGAATAGGAACGCTTCAAGACGACCAACTCCATACCTCGGCTAACAGCACCGAGCTTCCGAACCGAGGGGACGAGGAACCGACCCTCACATATGGAGAAAAATCCTACCGAGGCTGAATCACCATGGGATCGCTCCAAAATTCGTGTCAAAACTCGATGGACGATTCAGATTGCGCCACGCTCACAAAACGACAAAATAACATCTTCTCATGATCTGAATCTCGTCCTCGTGATTCACGTAATGATGGACGCTCCAGATCTGGCCACGTGTACCTTCCGAGTTTCTGGCCACCGGTGTGCCTAGCGGAACTACCGAACAGCTTGGCTAAGCAACCGAGCTACTGAGTCGGAGGGTGGCGACGCTTCAAAATCGGAACGCTTCAAAACGTCTAACTCCATACCTCGGCTAACAGCACTGAGCTTCTGAACCGAGGGGACGAGGAACTGACCCTCACATATGGAGAAAAATTCCACCGAGGCTGAATCACCATCGCATCGATCCAAAATTAGTGTCAAAACTCGATGGACGGTTCAGAATGTGCCACGCTCACAAAACGACAAAATAACATCTTCTCGTGATCTAAATCCCGTCCACGTGATTCACGCAATGATGGACGCTCCAGATCTGGCCACATGTACCTTCCGAGTTTCTGGCCACCGGTGTGCCTAGCCGAGCTACCGAACAGCTTGGCTAAGCAACCGAGCTACTGAGTCGGAGGGTGGCGACGCTTCAAAGCCGGAATGCTTCAAAACGTCTAACTCCATACCTCGGCTAACAGCACTGAGCTTTTGAACCGAGGGGACGAGGAACCGACCCTCACATATGGAGAAAAATTCTACCGAGGCTGAATCACCATCGGATCGCTCCAAAATTCGTGTCAAAACTCGATGGACGGTTCAGAATGCGCCACGCTCACAAAACGACAAAATAACGTTTTCTCGTGATCTGAACCCCGTCCTCGTGATTCACGCAATGATGGACGCTCCAGATCTGGCCACGTGTACCTTCCGAGCTTCTGGCCACCAGTGTGCCTAGCCGAGCTACCGAACAGCTTGGCTAAGCAACCGAGCTACTGAGTCGGAGGGTGGCGACGTTTCAGAACAGGAACGCTTCAAGACGTCCAACTCCATACCTCGGCTAACAGCACCGAGCTTCCGAACCGAGGGGACGAGTAACCGACCCTCACATATGGAGAAAAATTCTACCGATGCTAAATCACCGTCAGATCGCCCCAAAATTCGTGTCAAAACTTGATGGATGGTTCAGATTGCGCCACGCTCACAAAACGACAAAAGAACGTTTTCTCGTGATCTGAACCCTGTCCTCGTGATTCACGCAATGATGGATGCTCCAGATCTGGCCACGTATACCTTCCGAGCTTCTGGCCACCGGTGTGCCTAGCCGAGCTACCGAACAGCTTGACTAAGCAACCGAGCTACTGAGTCGGAGGGTGTCGACATTTCAGAATAGGAACGCTTCAAGACGACCAACTCCATACCTCGGCTAACAGCACCGAGCTTCCGAACCGAGGGGACGAGGAACCGACCCTCACATATGGAGAAAAATCCTACCGAGGCTGAATCACCATAGGATCGCTCCAAAATTCGTGTCAAAACTCGATGGACGATTCAGATTGCGCCACGCTCACAAAACGACAAAATAACATCTTCTCATGATCTGAATCTCGTCCTCGTGATTCACGCAATGATGGACGCTCCAGATCTGGCCACGTGTACCTTCCGAGTTTCTGGCCACCGGTGTGCCTAGCGGGACTACCGAACAGCTTGGCTAAGCAACCGAGCTACTGAGTCGGAGGGTGGCGACGCTTCAAAATCGGAACGCTTCAAAACGTCTAACTCCATACCTCGGCTAACAGCACTGAGCTTCTGAACCGAGGGGACGAGGAACTGACCCTCACATATGGAGAAAAATTCTACCGAGGCTGAATCACCATCGCATCGATCCAAAATTAGTGTCAAAACTCGATGGACGGTTCAGAATGTGCCACGCTCACAAAATGACAAAATAACATCTTCTCGTGATCTAAATCCCGTCCACGTGATTCACGCAATGATGGACGCTCCAGATCTGGCCACATGTACCTTCCGAGTTTCTGGCCACCGGTGTGCCTAGCCGAGCTACCAAACAGCTTGGCTAAGCAACCGAGCTACTGAGTCGGAGGGTGGCGACGCTTCAAAGCCGGAATGCTTCAAAACGTCTAACTCCATACCTCGGCTAACAGCACTGAGCTTCTGAACCGAGGGGACGAGGAACCGACCCTCACATATGGAGAAAAATTCTACCGAGGCTGAATCACCATCGGATCGCTCCAAAATTCGTGTCAAAACTCGATGGACGGTTCAGAATGCGCCACGCTCACAAAACGACAAAATAACGTTTTCTCGTGATCTGAACCCCGTCCTCGTGATTCACGCAATGATGGACGCTCCAGATCTGGCCACGTGTACCTTCCGAGCTTCTGGCCACCAGTGTGCCTAGCCGAGCTACCGAACAGCTTGGCTAAGCAACCGAGCTACTGAGTCGGAGGGTGGCGACGTTTCAGAACAGGAACGCTTCAAGACGTCCAACTCCATACCTCGGCTAACAGCACCGAGCTTCCGAACCGAGGGGACGAGGAACCGACCCTCACATATGGAGAAAAATTCTACCGATGCTAAATCACCGTCAGATCGCCCCAAAATTCGTGTCAAAACTTGATGGATGGTTCAGATTGCGCCACGCTCACAAAACGACAAAAGAACGTTTTCTGGTGATCTGAACCCTGTCCTCGTGATTCACGCAATGATGGATGCTCCAGATCTGGCCACGTATACCTTCCGAGCTTCTGGCCACCGGTGTGCCTAGCCGAGCTACCGAACAGCTTGACTAAGCAACCGAGCTACTGAGTCGGAGGGTGTCGACATTTCAGAATAGGAACGCTTCAAGACGACCAACTCCATACCTCGGCTAACAGCACCGAGCTTCCGAACCGAGGGGACGAGGAACCGACCCTCACATATGGAGAAAAATCCTACCGAGGCTGAATCACCATAGGATCGCTCCAAAATTCGTGTCAAAACTCGATGGACGATTCAGATTGCGCCACGCTCACAAAACGACAAAATAACATCTTCTCATGATCTGAATCTCGTCCTCGTGATTCACGCAATGATGGACGCTCCAGATCTGGCCACGTGTACCTTCCGAGTTTCTGGCCACCGGTGTGCCTAGCGGAACTACCGAACAGCTTGGCTAAGCAACCGAGCTACTGAGTCGGAGGGTGGCGACGCTTCAAAATCGGAACGCTTCAAAACGTCTAACTCCATACCTCGGCTAACAGCACTGAGCTTCTGAACCGAGGGGACGAGGAACTGACCCTCACATATGGAGAAAAATTCCACCGAGGCTGAATCACCATCGCATCGATCCAAAATTAGTGTCAAAACTCGATGGACGGTTCAGAATGTGCCACGCTCACAAAACGACAAAATAACATCTTCTCGTGATCTAAATCCCGTCCACATGATTCACGCAATGATGGACGCTCCAGATCTGGCCACATGTACCTTCCGAGTTTCTGGCCACCGGTGTGCCTAGCCGAGCTACCAAACAGCTTGGCTAAGCAACCGAGCTACTGAGTCGGAGGGTGGCGACGCTTCAAAGCCGGAATGCTTCAAAACGTCTAACTCCATACCTCGGCTAACAGCACTGAGCTTCTGAACCGAGGGGACGAGGAACCGACCCTCACATATGGAGAAAAATTCTACCGAGGCTGAATCACCATCGGATCGCTCCAAAATTCGTGTCAAAACTCGATGGACGGTTCAGAATGCGCCACGCTCACAAAACGACAAAATAACGTTTTCTCGTGATCTGAACCCCGTCCTCGTGATTCACGCAATGATGGACGCTCCAGATCTGGCCACGTGTACCTTCCGAGCTTCTGGCCACCAGTGTGCCTAGCCGAGCTACCGAACAGCTTGGCTAAGCAACCGAGCTACTGAGTCGGAGGGTGGCGACGTTTCAGAATAGGAACGCTTCAAGACGTCCAACTCCATACCTCGGCTAACAGCACCGAGCTTCCGAACCGAGGGGACGAGGAACCGACCCTCACATATGGAGAAAAATTCTACCGATGCTAAATCACCGTCAGATCGCCCCAAAATTCGTGTCAAAACTCGATGGACGGTTTAGATTGCGCCACGCTCACAAAACGACAAAAGAACGTTTTCTCGTGATCTGAACCCCGTCCTCGTGATTCACGCAATGATGGATGCTCCAGATCTGGCCACGTATACCTTCCGAGCTTCTGGCCACCGGCGTGCCTAGCCAAGCTACCGAACAGCTTGACTAAGAAACCGAGCTACTGAGTCGGAGGGTGGCGACGCTTCAAAGCCGGAATGCTTCAAAACGTCTAACTCCATACCTCGGCTAACAACACTGAGCTTCTGAACCGAGGGGACGAGGAATCGACCCTCACATATGGAGAAAAATTCTACCAAGGCTGAATCACCATCGGATCGCTCCAAAATTCGTGTCAAAACTCGATGGACGTTTCAGAATGCGCCACGCTCACAAAACGACAAAATAACGTTTTCTCGTGATCTGAACCCCGTCCTCGTGATTCACGCAATAATGGATGCTCCAGATCTGGCTACCTGTACCTTCCGAGCTTCTTGCCACCAGTGTGCCTAGCCAAGCTACCGAACAGCTTGGCTAAGCAACCGAGCTACCGAGTCGGAGGGTGGCGACGTTTCAGAACAGGAACGCTTCAAGACGTCCAACTCCATACCTCGGCTAACAGCACCGAGCTTCCGAACCGAGGGGACGGGGAACCGACCCTCACATATGGAGAAAAATTCTACCGAGGCTGAATCACCGTCGGATCGCCCCAAAATTCGTGTCAAAACTCGATGGACGGTTCAGATTGCGCCACGCTCACAAAATGACAAAAGAACGTTTTCTCGTGATCTGAACCCCATCCTCGTGATTCACGGAATGATGGATGCTCCAGATCTGGCCACGTATACCTTCCGAGCTTCTGGCCACTGGCGTGCCTAGCCAAGCTACCGAATAGCTTGACTAAGAAACCGAGCTACTGAGTCGGAGGGTGGCGACATTTCAGAATAGGAACGCTTCAAGACGTCCAACTTCATACCTCGGCTAACAGCACCGAGCTTCCGAACCGAGGGGACAAGGAACCGACCCTCACATATGGAGAAAAATCCTACCGAGGCTGAATCACCGTCGGATCGCTCCAAAATTCATGTCAAAACTCGATGGACGGTTCAGATTGCGCCACGCTCACAAAACGACGAAATAACATTTTCTCGTGATCTGAATCCCGTCCTCGTGTACCTTCCGAGTTTCTGGCCACCGGTGTGCCTGGTCGAGCTACCGAACAGCTTGGCTAAGCAACCGAGCTACTGAGTCAGAGGGTGGCGACGCTTCAAAGCCGGAACGCTTCAAAATGTCTAACTCCATACCTCGGCTAATAGCACTGAGCTTCTGAACCGAGGGGACGAGGAACCGACCCTCACATATGGAGAAAAATTCTGCCGACCCTCCACAGCCGTTGGATCTTATCAAAAAATGCGCTCGACGTGATGGATGGCTCAGATCTTGCGACGTTCACTAAACGACAAGATAACGTTTTTTGGGGATCCGCACTGAGATGGACGCTCAGGATCACGCCACGTAGTTCGGCAGATTCTGAGCTAGGTGTCGAGCTGACGAGCCGAGGGGATGAGGAACCGACCCTCACATATGGAGAAAAATTCCGCCGACCCTTCTCAGCCATTGGATCTTGTCAAAAAACGCGCTCGTCGTGATGGACGGCCTAGATCTTGCCACGTTCACTAAATGACAAGATAGCACTTTTTGGGGATCCGCACTGAGATGGACGCTCAGGATCACGCCACGTAGTTCGGCAGATTCCGAGCTAAGTGCCGTGCTGCCGAGCCGAGGGGACGAGGAACCGACCCTCGTATACGAAGAAACTATCTGTCGAGGAACGCGGATCGTCCGATCGCCCAGAAAATCGCGCTCGGCGCTGATAGAGGGCCCAGATCGCGCCACGCCATAAATCGGTATTAAAAATTAGTTTTTATTTATTTTAATCGTTTTATTTATTTAAAAATTGTGAAAAAATTACTAAAAATTCGGGAAAAGTGACTAAAAATTCTTGAAAATAATTATAATTTCGGGGGAATATTTTTGAGCCCCTAAACGAACAATTATTGCCTAGAATGTGTTGTTAAGACCCCCGAACTACTGGTTAACACATCGCAAAATTAAATAAATAATCCGAAAAAATAGATAAAAATCACCAAACATCCAGAGAAGCTCAAGAACAACTTAGAGTACGAGCAACTTGAAAAAATCACCACACTACCTCCTTCAGAGGTTCAGAACCCTCCATTTGGACCCCGATACAACTCCACTAGACATTAAAACAGTAAAACTACTCCTCAAAGGCTGACCAAACTCAGTCTTCGGGAGAGGGGGGCTCGTGATATGGCTAAAAATGGGGTTAAATCGGAACCGTCCAAATCGGGCACGAATCTTAAAGCCCAGGGGTAAAACGGTAATTTCACCTACCAATGGGTTGAAGCGGGTACGGGTTCTCCTCCTCGATGACCCACTAACCCGCGAACGGATCCATCTCAACTAGGTGCGGGTCTCAACCCACAGCAAACCCGGTCCAGAAAGGATAGAATTAGGATTTCTGATTAAATCTTGATCAACGGCCCTGATTCATATCTATCCTTTCACTGGGGATTAGGGATTACATTCCTTATCTAACCACAGGGATTGCATTCCTAATCTGATCCCAACGGCGCCTATAAATACCCCCCACCCATCTCCATTAAGAGGTAATCAATCTTTTCCCAGTTTTTGCGCTCTCTCTTGATCATTCCTGATTACTGACTTGAGAGTCGGAGGGGGTGTCGCCGGAAACAACCCCGGTGTCTCGCACTTTTTGCAGGTGAACGGCAGGAGCAACGGTCAAACTCCGGCGGAACAGATAACAGATTTGCTATTCAAAGTTTTCCAAGATTCCACAAATACTATCTGTTTGCCCCCACACCAGATTTAGCGGCAACAGCAGCAAAGGAGGCTGTTTGGGTTAGAAAGTTCATCACTGAACTTGGTGTGGTTCCTTGTATTGTGGACCCGATGGACCTCTATTATGATAACAATGGGGCCATTGCACAAGCTAAGGAGCATAGATCTCACCAGCGATCCAAACATATACTTAGGCGCTTACATCTCATTCAAAAGATCATCGATAGAGGAGATGTAAAGATATGCAGAGTATCGACAGATGATAACATCGCTAACCCACTAACCAAGTCTCTTGCACAGTGAAAGCATAAGGGTCGTACTAGGTGTAAGGCATTAGATGTATGTCTGATCAGCTCTAGTGCAAGTGGGAGATTGTTGGTATATGCCCTAGAGGCCAGTTGTATATTGACATTACTAGTTACATTGCATCATGATATTTATTTCAAATATGAGGCATTTTATTTATTGTGTTTTTTTTGTTGTGATTAAATGAACATAGTAAAGTCCTTAGAATAGTAGATTCAATACCATGGGATATCAAGTGCATGACTTGATTGTGAGATCCTATTGGCTGTAATCGGAACACTATTCTTAAATGTCCCTAGTCAAGTATTATTGTGAATTAGGACAACAATAATGCATAGACTAGTATGTGAGTAGGCTGATGACCATATCTCACGGGTCATGGATATGAGATTTCAAGTCTTTACACGGGTACATATTAGAGTAATAATGTACCGAACTGACCCACCATGAGAACGCTGTATGGATCATTACGTGAGTGTCATAAGTGGTTCTCACAGTGACCATGGTGTACCTAGTCCTTTGACTTGAAGTCACTACGGTTCCCTACCTGAGAAATTGTATGCTTTAATATCGTCAAATGTTGTCTGTATTAGGGTGATTATAAAGTCGACTATTGGATATACTATAAATCATGCAGAGGGATATGAGTGACTTGGATAGGATTTGTTCCTCTTACATAGCATAAGTGATATCTATAAGCCCCTGATTGAGTGAGACTGCAAAATGCACGGTCGTGCTCAAATGAGTCAATATGATATATTGAGCTCATTTATTTTAGTAAGTCTACTCGAACATCAAGAAACCAAAGATTGAACTATACAAGAGTGACACTTTATGCCTTGTCGTCAATTAAGATATCTGGACAAAGGGACTAGACTACATAGTAACATTGCTCATAGATAGGTTATATCAAATCACTGACATTCTTGTTACTTGAGTAGCAGTGATGTATTGCTTGATACCGCTCACTGTTTGTAATTCTAATAATATGATTGTAGTATTTCTGTCAATGTAATGGGAACTGTCACGCCCCGCTTCCCAAAAAGAATACGAAATACGGATACGTAACAAAAGCCCAGCGAATGACTTTCATCATCCATAAGCTATTCAAGAATCTTTACAATATCTCACGAAATAATCAGAGTCAGAAGCCAAAGAGTCAACCACACATGCATAACTGAATCAATAAACCAACAGAATTTACTTGAAACAAAATATAATATTCTCAAATAAATCAGAATCTGGACAAGTCAAATATCCTGGGTCACATCGCCCAAATATAAAATAAATATTCAAGTACTCAAAATACATTGTTCCAAAGCAACAATAATAATAATACTAATTAAACAAGAAATCCAGCACTAATATCTCATTTCGCTAATACCGTCGGGCAGCAGACCATCCTAATCTGCAATTAATAATTGCAGGAGAAGGAAAGAGAAAACAAGTAGGATACAAGCACATGGAAAACTAACAAGTAGCATGGAATAATGTATCAACAGTAACAACTAGCATGAATCAGTAAAACAAGGTTAACTAGCATGGTATACTAACATTACAGATGTTTATGTCAAATGCAGTGTCATATGGCAACTAACAGTGTCTAGGAACAATAAGCTCCGTATATCAGTGATTGAGGATAACAGTATAACAGTATCAGTCTAACAGTATCAGTCTTATGTTCTTACAGTCTTGTGTATATTACTAGCTAGGTAGCACTTCATGCATCCCGGTTTTTACTACATGGTTGCTACAATAAATAGTTTCACTTTTAGATTTCATAGTGGACCATAATGAGGCAGTGCACTCAGGTATCAGTAACAGTAGCAGTAAAAGTAACAGTAACAGTAACAGTAACAGTAGCAGAAAAGTAACAGTAACAGTAGCAGTCGCAGAAAAGTAACAGTAACAGTAGCAGTATGGAATACTAGTGTAACACCCCGAATTCCAAAATACACTGAATTCGAGATTCCACAGGATCTTTACACTTCATTTAGTACAATTTTATAAGGATTTTAAAACTTTTCACTTTTCCATCAGAGTTACATGAAATCTTTACACTTTACATTTTACATCGGAAGCATATATCACAATAATTTACATGAAAAGACAGCGGAAGCAATTTACAACATTTATACAAGAGTACAACAATGAATAATCTCTAAGCATCAATTCTCCTTTAATCTTTATCAAGCCATTTATCCTGCATACAAAACTGTGGGTATGTCAGTTTATTCAACAGACGTAAATTATATACGGCCATCCTGTCTATGCCGGAAACAGTATAACGATTCTCATTTCTTAACAAACCACAAACTTGTTCACAAACAAAACTAAAGAGACTATCCTGTTGATGTCGTGTTGTGATTGTGCACTTAGTCCTTAATGCAGTTATTATGTTACATGACACTAATGCGCACTTGTTCGGATTCTATGCATCCCATACTACATAGGTCTGAGGGCAAGCCCTTAATCGTACTTCATCTTATAAGGTTCGATCCCTCGCCATGACTTAAACTACTACAGTAACTATGGTAAGTATCCTAGATGTCTTATGATCTATGGGCCCATGTCCAGGCAGTCTAGAAGGGAATCTCATGCACTGACACGATGCATCGAGCAGGCAGACTATGGACAATTCAGCCTCCGCCATGGAACCATGGAACCACCCATAGCCACTCAAACACCCCACAAGCGTCGCCACCGGGACGATAATTCTGGAGTAGTGCCCACGCCATGTCACGACGCATCAAGCAGGCATTCTGTGGATCACTCTCACACCGCCAATCCAATGGCCCTCATACTCATGTTTTTCTCTTACTTTCATCACATCATCACTATGTATCTAGTCCTTAGTTTATTAAAATCATGAACAAAATCAATTCTCTAGAGTTAGCCTTTTCACTATACCGGACTTAATTCTTTATTCAACACGACCCAAATCTTGGTCTTTTCATTTCAAATTTCATTTCAATTCATTTCTTTCCCATGCCGGTATGAGGCTTAGCTACACTCTAGTTCTCAATTTCAATTCTCAATTTCACAAGAATTGAGCCTTTCAAGCCCTTAAGTTCATGTTTCATATTCACAGTAGATTTTCCTTTTAATGTTCATAGCTTTCGCAATCATAAAACTTTTCATAAATTCAATAGAATGAATTACCTCACTTCATGTGCAATTTCGTGCAAAGACAAATAGAATTTACCCCTTTTTTTTCTAAATTGTCACAACGAATCTTTATTCATCAACAGTAGATACATAATCTTTATCATAACGCAAATCTAGAATTCTGAGATGTCAAAAACGGATCTGGACAGTCGACTCAGAACATACTCAGTCGACTTGTTCAGCAAAAGAAAATTTTTCAAGAAAGGTTTCGGGATAGTCGACTGCTGCACAAGACCAGTCGGCTGTTCCGCAGTGTTTAAAACTCTAAAATATCAATTACGGGGCAGTCGACTGTTTCTTAAACCAGTCGGCTGTTCAGCAGGGTTTTGATTCGAAAACTTTTGATGTTCAGGACAGTCGACTGCTACATCTATTCGGTCGACTGATCAGAGTTAAATTTCGAATTAAGGAAATGTTTCTTCCTTCCTTTTCTCGATTGGCACACAGCATTTTTGTTAAACTACAGTATGTTCAATATCGATACAACATGCAATTTCATCCGGTTACCATCATCATAAACGTAGTTTACAATTTAATGTAGAATTCTCATAACTAGTATTTTCTTTCATATAATTATGATTTCTACGACACATTTTTCCTTTACTCATTGTTGGTCTACAGAGATGAATATTAACTTCGAATTAGCATGCTAGAGTAAAATCAAGATAATGACACACATTAATCATATCATTTCATGGGGTTTCGAACTGTACATAATTCATTTTATTAGACCAGTTGACTGTTCGACGTAATCGGTCGACTGTACAGAAAAATTTCAGTTTCTCAAAATGTCTTTAGTTATTTTTCATTCATTCAAATTTCACGTGATATATAGCATGGAAGATTTCAACATAACAATCATTCTATCAATCCAATTTTTTTTCACACGCATAATGACAATTCAATCTCAATCCTAGCATGATTTCTAATCTAGAAGTCATGAGAAACACCCACCTTTTGATGAACTAAAGCGAAATCCCTTAGAGCTTCCTAGTTGCGATGTACGTCTTCTCCTCCTTGGTCCTTGCCAGAATCGAATCCTCCTATTGGTTATTGGAGGCCGGCCTCCAAAGAACAACTCAACTCTCTTATAAAAATTTCTCTTCTCCAATAGATTTCTAATGTAGAAAACAATTGAATGGGAGGGGTATTTATAAACAATTTTTGGGTGGATTGGATGGCTAGGATTTAGTAGATGGTTATAGAATAGAGGGTTAGGATGAGAGTAGGAGTTATAATAACTATCCACACACTCAAGTAACTACCCACACACAAATCCCCACTTGTATCCAAACCGGCCCCAATTAGTGTGCTCATGCACGTGTACGTGCAATGCACGTGCATTCATTAGTCCCCCATAATAAAAGTTGTACATTTTATTTTTTGTAAAAATAGTCTTATAAAAATATTCTACATTACAAGTTGTAATGAAAGAGAAATAGCTCATGGGCTTTATTTAATGGGCCAAATTAATAGTTTACAAAATAGTTTAGATTGGGCTAAAAAAGATGCTTTTGTTTATTTGAAGAAAATGGGCCTTTATAAAAACAATTAGAGAACACATATACATATATATATATATATATATATATATATATATATATATATATATATAGACACACACACACATTATACATAATGGAAAATAATTATAGGATTTTTATACTACAAAATTTCACGTGCGCAAATTAATAATTTTCATAAATGAAAATCGAGGTATTACAACACTCCCTCTTTAGAATAGTTCCGTCCCCGGAACTACAATTAAGAGCGAGAAAAAACATTCACAACAAGAAAAATAAAAATATAAATCAAGCAAAAAACTCAGGATAATCCTTCAACATCCTCTCCTCAGAATCCCAAGTAGCCTCTTCAACCAAATGATTTCTCCAGACTACCCTGACCATCGATGTAATATCCCGCCCTGTGAAATAATAAATATTTTTATTTTTATGCTATTTTTATTTTATTATTATTTTATTATTATTTTATTATTATTTTATTGTTATTTTATTATTATTTTCAGAATTGAAACATTTTTGAATATTACGTAGTTTAAATTATTAACCATCATCCGTATATATATACCCGCCAATATGTATGTACGATATACTGTTTTTGGTACTGGAAACTCCCGACCCGATGATAAAATTTATTTTTTCAGAATCAATTTATTTTTATACAGATTGTGCAGTTTTACAAACAAAAATTATTGGTGCGCTTAATAATCTACACGTGCGCTTATTGTATCGATTTCTTACATTCGTATGAATTATGTAGTATGTGTTTTGGACACAAAGAAAATATCTTTTATCATGATGGCTAGGTTTTAATTAAGGGTTTAAGCATAGAGATGGGATTAATTAGGACTACATAAGGGATTAAAGAAGACTTCTAGTACAAGTCTCCACCTCCACCTCACCATGCCACCTCACCCCCCCCCCCCCCCCCTTGCCTCATTTACCATTTCTTGAGAGAAAAAGAAAGAGAGAAAAACTCTAGAGTTCTCTTGTAGTTTGGAGCTTTCAAAGAAAAACAAAGGGGAAGGAGAAGGTTGCTAGGCTAGTTCTTCCTATTGAAAAGAAAAGGTGGGGGTTTCTCTACTTTCTTATGTGTTGTTTGTTTAGATTTGTTCTCTACTTATGTCTAAATATGGGTATGTATGCTTTATGTTGCCTAAAACAAACTTGGACTAAACTATGTGCATATAAGGAGTAATATGGATCAAAAGGATCCTATGAAAAGTATGAATGGTAGAACTTGAGAAAATAACATAAAGATGAGATCTTTAGCTTATCTATGGTTATGTTGTCTTCATGGTTAAATTTCACTAGTTGGACTTAATTTTTATGCATAAGGAAAAGTTGGAAGGATGGGACTCACAAAAAAGGTTCCCAAAATGGGACCTTGAACTTGTTATGTTGTTTTTGTTATTTTTGGTTACCTTGTGGAACATAAAGTTAACAACTTGGACTAATACTATGTGCATATGAGGCTAAGTGAGTAAGAATGGTCACATACCCATTTTGGTGGTGGTAGAACTTAACATGCTAATCAAAGACAAATCCCTTGTTGTATGTAGTTTCCTACTTTATTAAAGATCATGTCTTTACTAACTTTTATTCAAAAAAAGGCAAGTTTTCTTGATGTAGGAATTGTAGGATTGAAGGAAAGTAAGTTTATTTATTACCAAATAAGAGTTGATTATTGTTTATGTAGGAATATGTAATTTTGGTAAAATTAGTTCATTGTAATAAATGGGGCATGTAATCCCTAAAGGAAATAGGTTTGTAATAAGTAGTAACTTATCATGCTTGAGTTAGTAAGTAGGACTACCATGCTTGAGATGTGTTAGATCATGCTTGAGTTGGTGACTATGTCAAGAAGAACCCATTCATGCTATGTGACATTCTAGCAATTTATCATGCTTGAGTTAGTAAGTAGGACTACCATGCTTGAGATGTATTAGATCATGCTTGAGTTAGTAAGTAAGACTACCATGCTTGAGTTGTGTTAAATCATGCTTGAGTTGTTGTCTATGTCAAAAAGAAACCCATTCATGCTATGTGACATTCTAGCAACTTATCATGCTTGAGTTAGTAAGTAAGACTACCATGCTTGAGTTGTGTTAAATCATGCTTGAGTTGATTGTCTATGTCAAAAAGGAACCCATTCATGCTATGTGACATTCTAGTTAACTATCATGCTTGAGTTAGTAAGTAGGACTACCATGCTTGAGATGTGTTAGATCATGCTTGAGTTGGTGACTATGTCAAAAAGAACCCATTCATGCTATGTGACATTCTAGCAATTTATCATGCTTGAGTTAGTAAGTAAGACTACCATGCTTGAGTTGTGTAAAATCATGCTTGAGTTGTTGTCTATGTCAAAAGGAAACCCATTCATGCTATGTGACATTCTAGCAACTTATCATGCTTGAGTTAGTAAGTAAGACTACCATGCTTGAGTTGTGTTAAATCATGCTTGAGTTGCTTGTCTATGTCAAAAAGAAACCCATTCATGCTATGTGACATTCTAGTTAACTATCATGCTTGAGTTAGTAAGTAGGACTACCATGCTTGAGATGTATTAGATCATGCTTGAGTTGTTGTCTATGTCAAAAGGGAACCCATTCATGTTATGTGACCTTCTAGTTAACTCATCATGCTTGAGTTAGTATGTAGGACTACCATGCTTGAGTTATAATAGATCATGTTTGAGTTTGTATGCTATGTCAAAAAGAGAACTACCATGCTAAAGATTTGTTGTAGTTAATGATTCTAAGAGATGGACCAATGCTCCATGATTGTTCTAGCCAACTCTTAAAAGAGAAACCCATGAAACTAGCTCCATGATGGTTCTAGCTAATTTGATAAGAACCCATTCACATAGGTTCTATGTGATTCTAGCTCAACTTGAGAAAGAACTCATGAATCTAGTGTATGTAGTTCTAGTTCAATTTAGGGCATAAAGAACCCATGAGTTCTAGTAGTGTGAGGTTCTAATTAAAGTTGGAGCCTATCATGAGAACATTCTTCATCTTCCTTGTATGGGAAATTAATGGATTGAGAAAGTTACTAGTGTGGATAGCTTGGTGAAAGCTCGTCTAGGGTCTTGTAGCTACCCTAGGGGTCATTGATCATCAAGACTCGCATCTTACCGCCTTGGGAACTAGGATAAAATCTCACCTTGGGCACCGACGGATCTAACTGGTGTGGGTTGATCGCGGGCCGAGGGTGTTGACGAGATCCAAGTTAGGGGTAGTGATGAATAAGGGAGATCCCGTCGCTAATGTCTTGGATCAATAGGCCATAGGGTGGGGCCATGATGAAATCAAGAAATTCTTAGTTAAAGTCTCGTAGTTCGTTAGGGTTAGTGACATTGTTAGGTTAGTAACGCATAAAGATCATTACTTAACCATTTTTGCCAGAAAGAGAGGAGTTGGTAGTAGGGGGCACCTTACGACCAACCCGTCCTTTGGGGCCAACACTAGGCGGTGTATTGGGTTGTACCTTCCCGTCAAAGGGATACGTACGGTGTCATCTCACGAGTTGGGAGCACGGGTTGCGTATCTTGTCTGTTAATTCCTGAAATACTGTGGCTTGGGGTGCCACAGGATGCAATGTGCAGTCCTGCGCTTGCGAGACCCCAGGGGTGCCACAGGGTAGGCTTCGCGCTACCCTGCGCATGCGAGACCCTATGTTCTTTTTCCTTTCGAATGAGGCCCGATACACTGGGCAATAGTGGCAAACAGGGACACCACTATATGACTGTAGTGACGGAACTAGACCGTGCCTGCAACCTTGTTTTGAGTGAGGTCCGGCATGTCGGGTAGTAGTGGCAAACATAGACACCACGAGCGTACTGCATTAGTGGGACTTGACCACATATGCAACCTCATCAGTCATGTTGTATTATCAGGAACAGGATTGTGTACAATTAGAAATTCATAACGCGGGTTTAAATCCCTATATATGGAGAAACGGCTTGAGATGGGGCGTATGTAGTATGGGATGCATACTGTTCCAGAGACTCGCTTGCATTAGAATAGGAGCATCCTAGATAAGTTGACATTGCATTAGATTCTAGTCATTGCACTCACGAACACTTAAACTACACCGACATATTTTACCATGTTTTATATGTTTGTTTTTGGAGATTCACTGTTATCAGCCCTTAAGCGTCAGTGAATACTGACGTCCCCACTTCAATAGGTACCGCAGTATAGAAGTACAGGTATTGGATCGTAGTCGTGGATTCAGGATCACCAACCGGGAGGACTCCAGTAAAGGCATGGCTTACAATGAAGTGCCTGATATTGTCATCTTTCATTCTTATATACTCTGATGTAATGTGGAATCAATGGAACCACTCGGTCTGTAATATTGTAGTAGTAAAAAGTTTTAAAATTCTCCACAAATCTGTGTGTTGCGACTAATTGAATGTAAAGGTCCTGGCTCATGTCTCGAATCCTCCATATAGGAAGTTCGGGGCGTTACAAGTGGTATCAGAGCCGACTTCAATTTATAGTCCAAACATAGATGGAGAATAGACTTAGATACCTTGTAGGGGTTAGGGTTCTTTTTAGCTTGTTGTAGATAATTGTAATTCATATTGTTGTACCTTCAACTTATGCTTTATGATATTTCTATACCTATGCTAATTCCCGTGTCCACTCCTTGCAGGATGGCGAACGAAGCATTTCCCGAAGGAAATGGATGGGCACACGGGATCGCAATCGAGGTGGACTCTGACTTAGAGCCCATCTCAGAGGGGGAAGGAACGACAGTTGGGGCCGGAGTGGCCAACGGGACCCCCGCAGCTGCCGCAGCAGGGGATGTCCCTATGGGGATCCCAATCCCAGTACGCGTACCCCCTCGACCACCCCATCCTACCCCAGTAGAGCAGGTCCTTGAGCAAGTCCTTCGGGATGTTCAGACATGGGGTTGGTGTCACGTCTGTCTGGAAAAGAGGATGGATGCCTGCGAGTTTGTGACCCTCCACAATGAGAGGGAAGTGGGGGTGTTAAGGAGGGCCAGGGAGAGGGCCGATCGTAGGGTGGTGATCCAGAGGCACGCCTACCGTGTGCACTGTGCACGCATGGAGCGCAGGCTCGCAGAGCTGCAGGCGCAGATCTCCCAGCTGCAGGCACTACTAGCACCACCGCCTGCTGGAGGGAACCCAGCAGAAGACACCAGTAGTACTGAGTAGGCCGACAGGTGCCATAGGTTGTTTTGTTAATTGATATTTTGCTTCCTACATATATATGAATGTAAGGAAGATAGGTGCCATAGGTTGTTTTGTTATTTTGATATTTTGCTTCCTACATATATGATATGAATGTAAGGAAGATAATGCTTGTGTAAGATAAGTTATTATGATGAAATGAAATCTAAGCTTTATGTTTTCTACTAGTCTTGTCTGCATGTTGAGATTGGATAAATATAAATTGCAGTATAACAGTATAATGCTATATATTTTTCATTATCTTTTTCTACCAGATGTCGCGCAAGACAAGAAGCGGTCGGGGCGACCTAACCGAAGGAGAGGGTAGTGGTGGAAATGGCACCGGGCTAGATATAGGGGCGGAATTTGCCCGTATGTACCAAGCACTTGGAGACCTAGCCGAGGCCAGCAGAAATAATATACAGCACCAAGGGCCACCCGGAGGTAACCGAGGAGCAGCAAACACCGACCCGATTAAGATGGGCGAATCATTCCGAAGGATGAGGCCACCTATTTTTGAAGGACAGGCAGACCCGACAGCGGCTGATGATTGGATTCGGCAAGTGGAGACCGTGTTCGAGGTGATGCTGACACCCGCGGACAGCAAGGTCAGGTTGGCAAGCATTCTGCTAGAAAAAGACGCCGGGGTCTGGTGGGAGTCGGTGAAGAGAGGCATAGGCGAAGGGCCCATTACCTGGGAAGAGTTCCTCGCAGAGTTCAGGCAACACTACTTCCCACTGGATGTGCAAGAAGAGAAGGCTATGGAGTTCTTCAATCTAAAGCAGGGAAGCCTGACAGTTCGAGAATATGAGACCAAATTCACCCAGCTCTCCCGTTATGCTCCTGAAATGGTGCAAGATGAGGTCAAGAAGACCAAGAGGTTCGAGCAGGGGCTTAGGCCTATGCTTAGAACCAAAATGATACCTTTTTGCATCCGAAGGTTTGAGAAGCTGGTCCGCCGTGCAGCTACGACGGAATTAGATATGAACAGGGGGCCTGAACCGCAAGCGACCACCGGAGGATGGAATAAGGGGAAGAGGCCTGCACCTGCATCAGGATTCAGGAACCAGGGTCGAAATCAGAAGTTTCTAAGGACTGTTGGCCAGATTGGAGGCACCAAGCCAGGAAGCTGTTTCCTTTGTGGCGAGCCAGGGCATTTTCAGGATCAATGCCCCAAGAAGAACCCTCAAAACAATACCCGTGCCTGTTACAATTGTGGGGAGATTGGCCATGTTCGGCCACACTGTCCCCAGCTTCGGAGGGGCAATAGTAGGGCGGCTCCAAGGGCAAACAGCAAGGGGAAGGAAGTTGCCCGCCAAGGGCGAGTGTTTGCACTTACCGAGGAGGATGCCGAGGAAGACGAGGGAGTCATCACCGGTAGGTGAAGAATTATGGCCAAGCTATTATAGTATTTTGAATATTTAGGCATAAGATGTGTTTTATGTAACCACTTTTGTAAACAGGTTGGGTTAATATAAATGAAATCCAAGCAACTGTTTTGTTTGATAGTGGGTCATCGCATTCATTTGTGTCCAAAGCATTCTCTAAGAAGCTAAAATGCACCCAAGAGGCAACTCCGGAATCAGTTTTATTGGTTGCTACCCCGTCAGGAGCAACTCTCCCTACAAATTTGTGCTATAAGGGATGCAAACTCCACTTTGAGGGGGAGGCCCTGAGCATAGATCTGCTAGAGCTAGGCTTTGCAGGGACGGACGTGATCATTGGAATGGATTGGATGACAAGGCATAAGGCTAGCATCGACTGCAGGGAGAAGAAGGTAGTCATCGCCCCATTCGGAGGACCAGAGCTTGTGTTCCAGGGGAAGAAGAAGCAGAAGGAAGAAATTCTGGCTGCTACAACTGGAATACGTGTGCCAAGTGAAGTCAAGGTGATACCAATTGCACGAAATTTTCCCCGCCTATTTTTGGAAGAGCTACCTGGACTCCCACCCCACAGAGATGTTGAGTTCAGCATTACTATCCAGCCAGGCAGCGCGCCAGTGTCAAAAACACCATATCGGATGGCGCCAGTAGAGCAGAAGGAAGTGAAGGGGCAAATTGAAGAACTACTACAGAAAGGATTCATCAGGCCAAGTGCCTCGCCATGGGGGGCACCCGTGCTACTCGTGAAGAAGAAGGATGGGACCTCAAGAATGTGCATCGATTATCGGGAGTTGAACAAGGTTACTGTTCGGAACCGGTACCCCATTCCCAGGATCGATGACCTATTTGATCAGCTCCAGGGAGCGACTGTATTCTCCAAGATTGATTTGCGTTCAGGCTATCATCAAGTACGGGTTAGAGAAGAAGATATACCCAAGACTGCATTCCGAACTCGACACGGTCATTACGAGTTCTTAGTAATGCCATTCGGGGTGACCAATGCCCCCGCAATATTTATGGATATGATGAACCGTATCTTACGGCCATTCATCGATTCATTCGTGGTTGTCTTCATAGATGACATCCTGGTATACTCAAAAACAGAAAAGGAGCATGAAGAGCATCTGACTGCAGTTTTGAGCAAGCTACGGGAGCATCAGCTTTATGCCAAGCTATCGAAGTGTGAGTTCTGGAAATCAGAAGTGGCCTTCTTAGGCCATATCCTTTCTAAGGAGGGAGTGGCTACAGACCCGGAGAAAATTGAGGCAGTAAAGAGTTGGCCTCAGCCGAGAACTGTAAAAGAGATCAGGAGTTTTTTGGGCATGACAGGATACTACAGGAAGTTCATCCAAAACTATGCCAGAATTGCTGTGCCACTTACAGCACTGACCAAGAAAAACATGAGTTTTGATTGGACTGAGAGGTGCGAAAGGAGCTTTCAGGAGCTGAAGAACAAATTGATTTCTGCACCCATTTTGGTGCTGCCTCAGCCAGATAAAGGTTATGTAATCTACAGTGATGCCTCATTCTTAGGATTCGGATGTGTTCTGATGCAAGAGGGGAAGGTCATAGCATACGGATTAAGGCAACTTCGACCACATGAGAAGAATTATCCGACGCATGACTTGGAACTGGCAGCGATAATCTTCGCTCTGAAGTTGTGGCGGCACTATGTCTATGGGAACAAGGTGGAGATGTTCACCGACCATAAGAGCCTGAAGTATATCTACCAGCAAAAAGATTTGAATCTCAGGCAAAGGCGATGGTTGGAGGTTTTGGAAGACATCAGGCCAGAGATATTATATCATCCAGGGAAAGCCAATGTCGTAGCAGACGCGCTCAGTAGGAAACGGAGCATAGCCATGCTCATTGCAACAAGGAGAGAGTTAAATGACGAGATCAGACAAGCCGGTATTGAAATAATTGTTCAAGGTTTGAGCACGGTTTTGGCACGTCTGGAATTGCAGCCAAGTCTGAATGACCAAGTTAAGAAGGCTCAGATAGGAGATGCAGAGATCGAAGCACTAAAGCAGCAAGTCAGCGAAGGAAAAGCCTCAGATTTCAGCATGAAGGACGGATCGCTTTGGTTTGGGAGTAGGTTGTGTGTACCTAAGGTTGATGAGTTACGAGAAGATATCATGAAGGAAGCACACTCCACCTTACTCACAGTTCACCCAGGAAGCACAAAAATGTATAAAGATGTAAAACAACATTTTTGGTGGGCTGGAATGAAACAGGATGTGGCAGGATTCGTCGCCAGATGCCTTACATGTCAGAAAGTTAAGGCTGAAAATCAGAAACCCGGAGGTCTACTGCAACCATTACCCATTCCAGAGTGGAAATGGGAGAACATTAGCATGGATTTCATCACTGGTTTACCCAGAAGTTCGAAAGGGAATGACTCAATTTGGGTTATAGTAGATCGTTTGACAAAATCTGCACATTTTCTTCCAGTGAAAACGACTTGGTCCGTGGAGAAGCTGGCAGAAGTCTACATCGAAGGCATTGTAAAGTTGCATGGAGTACCCGTATCGATCGTTTCTGACCGAGATGCAAGGTTTACGTCTCGATTGTGGCAAAGCCTGCAAGAAGCATTAGGGACGAAATCAGAGTTCAGCACCGCATTCCACCCACAGACTGATGGGCAGACGGAGAGAGTCAACAGGATTCTCGAAGATATGCTTAGAGCATGCATAATGGACTTCGGAGGGAGCTGGGAACGACACTTGTCATTAGTAGAGTTTGCATATAATAATAGCTACTAAGCAAGTATAGAGATGGCTCCATATGAAGCATTGTATGGAAGGAGATGTAGGACACCTGTGTGCTGGTACGAGGTTGGTGAAAGGCAGATGTTTGGGCCCGAAATAGTGCAGCAAACATCCGAGAAAATTGAGTTGATCAGAAAAAGGATGAAAGTAGCACAAAGCAGGCAAAAGAGCTACGCTGATAATCGTAGACGAGATTTAGAATTCAAAGAAGGCGATTCAGTATTCCTGAAAGTCTCGCCTACAAAGGGAGTGATTAGGTTCGGGAGGGGTGGCAAGTTGGCACCGAGATATATTGGACCATACCCAATTTTGAAGAGAATCGGAGAGACGGCTTACAGGCTAGAGCTACCAGCCGAATTGTCCCAAGTGCACAATGTATTTCATGTTTCAATGCTAAGGAAGTACGTACCGGATCCAAATCACCAACTGCCAGACATCCCTAAGGACCTACGGGTGGACCTTACCTATAAGGAACAGCCGATAAAAATTATTGATCGTCAGGATAAGGTGTTAAGGAACAAAACCATTCCGATGATCAAGGTTCTTTGGAAAAACCAATTCGTGGAGGAAGCCACGTGGGAACCGGAAGATCGGATGAAGCTTTCTTTTCCCGAGTTATTTTGAGTATTGCCTTTATTTTCCGTTCTTCCCACTTAGTAACAGTTCTGAGGACAGAACTAGTCTAAGGAGGGAGTATTGTAATATCCCGCCCTGTGAAATAATAAATATTTTTATTTTTATGCTATTTTTATTTTATTATTATTTTATTATTATTTTATTATTATTTTATTGTTATTTTATTATTATTTTCAGAATTGAAACATTTTTGAATATTACGTAGTTTAAATTATTAACCATCATCCGTATATATATACCCGCCCATATGTATGTACGATATACTATTTTTGGTACTGGAAACTCCCGACCCGATGATAAAATTTATTTTTTCAGAATCAATTTATTTTTATACAGATTGTGCAGTTTTACAAACAAAAATTATTGGTGCGCTTAATAATCTACATGTGCGCTTATTGTATCAATTTCTTACATTCGTATGAATTATGTAGTATGTGTTTTGGACACAAAGAAAATATCTTTTATCATGATGGCTAGGTTTTAATTAAGGGTTTAAGCATAGAGATGGGATTAATTAGGACTACATAAGGGATTAAAGAAGACTTCTACTATAAGTCTCCACCTCCACCTCACCATGCCACCTCACCCCCCCCTCCCCCCCCCCCCCCCCCCTTGCCTCATTTACCATTTCTTGAGAGAAAAAGAAAGAGAGAAAAACTCTAGAGTTCTCTTGTAGTTTGGAGCTTTCAAAGAAAAACAAAGGGGAAGGAGAAGGTTGCTAGGCTAGTTCTTCCTATTGAAAAGAAAAGGTGGGGGTTTCTCTACTTTCTTATGTGTTGTTTGTTTAGATTTGTTCTCTACTTATGTCTAAATATGGGTATGTATGCTTTATGTTGCCTAAAACAAACTTGGACTAAACTATGTGCATATAAGGAGTAATATGGATCAAAAGGATCCTATGAAAAGTATGAATGGTAGAACTTGAGAAAATAACATAAAGATGAGATCTTTAGCTTATCTATGGTTATGTTGTCTTCATGGTTAAATTTCACTAGTTGGACTTAATTTTTATGCATAAGGAAAAGTTGGAAGGATGGGACTCACAAAAAAGGTTCCCAAAATGGGACCTTGAACTTGTTATGTTGTTTTTGTTATTTTTGGTTACCTTGTGGAACATAAAGTTAACAACTTGGACTAATACTATGTGCATATGAGGCTAAGTGAGTAAGAATGGTCACATACCCATTTTGGTGGTGGTAGAACTTAACATGCTAATCAAAGACAAATCCCTTGTTGTATGTAGTTTCCTACTTTATTAAAGATCATGTCTTTACTAACTTTTATTCATAAAAAGGCAAGTTTTCTTGATGTAGGAATTGTAGGATTGAAGGAAAGTAAGTTTATTTATTACCAAATAAGAGTTGATTATTGTTTATGTAGGAATATGTAATTTTGGTAAAATTAGTTCATTGTAATAAATGGGGCATGTAATCCCTAAAGGAAATAGGTTTGTAATAAGTAGTAACTTATCATGCTTGAGTTAGTAAGTAGGACTACCATACTTGAGATGTGTTAGATCATGCTTGAGTTGGTGACTATGTCAAGAAGAACCCATTCATGCTATGTGACATTCTAGCAATTTATCATGCTTGAGTTAGTAAGTAGGACTACCATGCTTGAGATGTATTAGATCATGCTTGAGTTAGTAAGTAAGACTACCATGCTTGAGTTGTGTTAAATCATGCTTGAGTTGTTGTCTATGTCAAAAAGAAACCCATTCATGCTATGTGACATTCTAGCAACTTATCATGCTTGAGTTAGTAAGTAAGACTACCATGCTTGAGTTGTGTTAAATCATGCTTGAGTTGATTGTCTATGTCAAAAAGGAACCCATTCATGCTATGTGACATTCTAGTTAACTATCATGCTTGAGTTAGTAAGTAGGACTACCATGCTTGAGATGTGTTAGATCATGCTTGAGTTGGTGACTATGTCAAAAAGAACCCATTCATGCTATGTGACATTCTAGCAATTTATCATGCTTGAGTTAGTAAGTAAGACTACCATGCTTGAGTTGTGTAAAATCATGCTTGAGTTGTTGTCTATGTCAAAAGGAAACCCATTCATGCTATGTGACATTCTAGCAACTTATCATGCTTGAGTTAGTAAGTAAGACTACCATGCTTGAGTTGTGTTAAATCATGCTTGAGTTGCTTGTCTATGTCAAAAAGAAACCCATTCATGCTATGTGACATTCTAGTTAACTATCATGCTTGAGTTAGTAAGTAGGACTACCATGCTTGAGATGTATTAGATCATGCTTGAGTTGTTGTCTATGTCAAAAGGGAACCCATTCATGTTATGTGACCTTCTAGTTAACTCATCATGCTTGAGTTAGTATGTAGGACTACCATGCTTGAGTTATAATAGATCATGTTTGAGTTTGTATGCTATGTCAAAAAGAGAACTACCATGCTAAAGATTTGTTGTAGTTAATGATTCTAAGAGATGGACCAATGCTCCATGATTGTTCTAGCCAACTCTTAAAAGAGAAACCCATGAAACTAGCTCCATGATGGTTCTAGCTAATTTGATAAGAACCCATTCACATAGGTTCTATGTGATTCTAGCTCAACTTGAGAAAGAACTCATGAATCTAGTGTATGTAGTTCTAGTTCAATTTAGGGCATAAAGAACCCATGAGTTCTAGTAGTGTGAGGTTCTAATTAAAGTTGGAGCCTATCATGAGAACATTCTTCATCTTCCTTGTATGGGAAATTAATGGATTGAGAAAGTTACTAGTGTGGATAGCTTGGTGAAAGCTCGTCTAGGGTCTTGTAGCTACCCTAGGGGTCATTGATCATCAAGACTCGCATCTTACCGCCTTGGGAACTAGGATAAAATCTCACCTTGGGCACCGACGGATCTAACTGGTGTGGGTTGATCGCGGGCCGAGGGTGTTGACGAGATCCAAGTTAGGGGTAGTGATGAATAAGGGAGATCCCGTCGCTAATGTCTTGGATCAATAGGCCATAGGGTGGGGCCATGATGAAATCAAGAAATTCTTAGTTAAAGTCTCGTAGTTCGTTAGGGTTAGTGACATTGTTAGGTTAGTAACGCATAAAGATCATTACTTAACCATTTTTGCCAGAAAGAGAGGAGTTGGTAGTAGGGGGCACCTTACGACCAACCCGTCCTTTGGGGCCAACACTAGGCGGTGTATTGGGTTGTACCTTCCCGTCAAAGGGATACGTACGGTGTCATCTCACGAGTTGGGAGCACGGGTTGCGTATCTTGTCTGTTAATTCCTGAAATACCGTGGCTTGGGGTGCCACAGGATGCAATGTGCAGTCCTGCGCTTGCGAGACCCCAGGGGTGCCACAGGGTAGGCTTCGCGCTACCCTGCGCATGCGAGACCCTATGTTCTTTTTCCTTTCGAATGAGGCCCGATACACTGGGCAATAGTGGCAAACAGGGACACCACTATATGACTGTAGTGATGGAACTAGACCGTGCCTGCAACCTTGTTTTGAGTGAGGTCCGGCATGTCGGGTAGTAGTGGCAAACATAGACACCACGAGCGTACTGCATTAGTGGGACTTGACCACATATGCAACCTCATCAATCATGTTGTATTATCAGGAACAGGATTGTGTACAATTAGAAATTCATAACGCGGGTTTAAATCCCTATATATGGAGAAACGGCTTGAGATGGGGCGTATGTAGTATGGGATGCATACTGTTCCGGAGACTCGCTTGCATTAGAATAGGAGCATCCTAGATAAGTTGACATTGCATTAGATTCTAGTCATTGCACTCACGAACACTTAAACTACACCGACATATTTTACCATGTTTTATATGTTTGTTTTTGGAGATTCGCTGTTATCAGCCCTTAAGCGTCAGTGAATACTGACGTCCCCACTTCAATAGTTACCGCAGTATAGAAGTACAGGTATTGGATCGTAGTCGTGGATTCAGGATCACCAACCGGGAGGACTCCAGTAAAGGCATGGCTTACAATGAAGTGCCTGATATTGTCATCTTTCATTCTTATATACTCTGATGTAATGTGGAATCAATGGAACCACTCGGTCTGTAATATTGTAGTAGTAAAAAGTTTTAAAATTCTCCACAAATCTGTGTGTTGCCACTAATTGAATGTAAAGGTCCTGGCTCATGTCTCGAATCCTCCATATAGGAAGTTCGGGGCGTTACAATTGATATCGTCTTATTCCTCAAGACCTTCTCCCGACTATCAAAAATCTCGACCGGAGACTCAATGTAACTCAGATCCAACTGCAAACCTTCCGGCACTTCAGGCAAATGATGACTCGGATCTAGAATATAACCTCTCAGCATAGACACAGAAAGACATTGTGAACCTGTGATAACTCTTCCGGTAACTCAAGCCGGTAAGCAGTTTTCCCGAGCCTTTTCAATATCTTGTACGGGCCTATAAACCTCGGGGCTAACTTCCCACTCTTGCCGAAACGGATCACGTCTTTGCTGGGCGATACCTTTAGAAAGACGAAGTCACCAACCTCAAACTCAAGGTCCCTTCTCCAGTTGTCTGCATAACTCTTCTGCCTGCTCTGAGCATCCACCAGCCTCTTCCTGATCAGATCAATCTTTTCAGAGGTCTGCTGCACAATCTCAGGTCCAAACATCTGATGCTCCCCAACTTCGAACCAACAAACAGGCGTCCTGCACTTCCTACCATACAGGGCTTCGTACGGTGCCATCCCAATACTAGTCTGAAAACTATTGTTGTAGGCAAATTTCACTAAAGGTAAGTGCCTTTCCCAACTGCCCCCGAAGTCTAGTACACAACACCGAAGCATATCCTCAAGAATACGGTTTACTCTCTCGGTCTGCCTATCGGTCTGGGGATGAAAAGCAGTGCTGAAATCTGTCTTGGTACCCAAAGCTGTCTGAAGACTCCTCCAAAAATACGAAGTAAACCGCGCATCTCAATCAGACACAATAGTCAACGAAACGCCATGAAGCCTGACAATCTCTCTAACATACAACTCAGCTAACTTGTCCATCGAAGCAGTGAGTTTCATTGCCAAAAAGTGAGCGGACTTGGTTAGTCGATCGACTATGACCCAAATTGCATCGTTGCCTTTAGGACTCTTAGGCAAACCTGTGATGAAATCCATACTGATGTTATCCCACTTCCATTCCGGAATAGGTAACAGCTGTAATAAACCTCTAGGTTTCTGATTCTCGGCTTGGACTTGTTGATAATCTCACACCTCGACACAAATTCAGCCATATCCCGTTTCAAACCTGACCACCAGAAATACTGTTTAATGTCCCTATACATTTTGGTTCTCCCAGGATGTACAGACAAAAGAGTAGCATGTGCCTCCTGAAGAATACTTTCTTTCAAGTCCGACTGATCCGGAACACACAGCCTCTCACCAAACCACAGCACTTCATCCCTGATTTGAAATCCGGGCAACTTGCCAGAACCAACCTGCTCTTTCATCTTCAGACTCTCTATATCTACCTCCTGACTTGCAATAATTCTTTCATTTAGTGTCAGTTGAAGCCTCAACTGAGGTAAAGATGATCCCAAGCCTTGCAGAATAACTTCAATGCCAGCCCGATCCAACTCTTCTGCCAACTGCCTCTGAGTTGTAATCAAACTCGCCAGACTGATCTTGCGGCTAAGTGCATCAGCAAAAACATTAGCCTTCCTAGGATGATACTTAATCTTCGGACGAATGTCCTCTAGTACCTCCAGCCATTTCCTTTGCCTCAGGTTCAGATCTTTCTGCTGATAGATGTACTTCAAGCTTTTATGGTCTGTGTACATGTTCAGCTTTTCACCATACACATAATGTCTCCATTGCTTTAAGGCAAAGATAATCGCGGCCAACTCCAGATCATGAGTCAGATAATTCTTCACATGCGGTCTTAGTTGCCTAGACCCATAAGCGATTACTCTTCCTTCTTGCATTAAGACACAACCAAGCCCACGATGTGAAGCATCGCTGTAAACATCATACTTAACACCTGTTCTAGGCAAAGCCAAAATAGGCGCAGTAGTCAGCCTCTCCTTCAAATCCTGAAAGCTTGCCTCGCACTGCTTGGTCCACTTGAAGTTCACATTCTTCTTGGTCAGACTAGTGAGCGGCACGGCTATCTGAGCGTAGCCTTGAATGAATCTCCTGTAATATCCAGTCAATCCAAGAAAACTCCTGACTTCCTTTACTGTAGTAGGCCTTGCCCAATCTCTCACTGCTTCTATCTTCTGAGGATCAGTTGCCACTCCCTCTTTAGAAATGATGTGACCTAGGAATGCCACTTCAAATTTCCAGAAATCGCACTTGGATAGCTTGGCATACAACACCTGCTCTTGAAGCTTTCCCAAAATTACTACCAAATGTTCAGTGTGCTCCTCCTCCAACTTGGAGTACATGAGAATATCGTCGATAAACACCACGACGATAGAATCAATGAACGGCCTCGAACTCTGTTCATCATGTCCATGAAGATTGCAGGTGCATTCATTACTCCAAACGGCATAACTAAGAATTCGTAATGCCCGTGTCGAGTTTTGAACGCAGTCTTGTGCACATCTTCAGTTTTTACTCAAACTTGATGATATCCTGATCGAAGATCTATTTTGGAGAAAATAGCAGCTCCTTGTAGACGATCGAACAAGTTATCATTTCTTGGAATCAGATATTTATTTTGAACAGTGACCTTATTCAGCTCTCGGTAATCGATGCACATTCTCATCGAACCATCCTTCTTCTTTACCAAAAGCACCGGCGCTCCCCAAGGTGACGCACTCGGTTGAATAAAGCCTTTCTCCAATAGTTCCTCAATCTGCCGTTCGATCTCATCCTGCTCCACAGGTGCCATCCTATACGGTGCCTTGGAAATAGGTGCACTCCCAAGCTGAATAGTGATGCTGAACTCTACATCACGATGCGGAGGTAAACCAGAAAAATCTTCCAAGAACACAATCGGATAATCCCGAACCACAGGAATCTGCTGCACCTCTGCAGGAATTCCCTTCTTCTAGCTGATAGCAGCAACCAACACTGAACACCTCTTCTTCCCTTGGAAAGTGACTTTAGGTCCACCTGGAGCCTTCACTGTTACCGTCTTGGTCTTCCACTCGATGCTTGCACTGTACACCGACATCCAATCAATGCCAATGATAACATCGACTCCCAAAATATTCAGCTCGATCAGATCGATCCCGAAAATTCGATCTCCAATCACGATCTCGCAGTTAGCATAGTACCGATCAGTGGTTAAAGTCTCCCCTGATGGAGTAGCTACTGCTAAAATCTTGCTTGGAAAGATCTTCGGTTCAACTCCCAACACTTTAGCAAAATTAGGAGACACAAAAGTATGAGAGGATCCAGTATTGAACAGAACAACAGCTTTCATTCCATTCAAATAAAGTTCTCCTGTTACATAATACATACTCATTACGTAACAGTTCACTAAATAAACGAGAAAAGAAAACAACATGAACCTCTAAACATCCGCCCTCGTACCAGTGATGACATGATCTACTTCATCGGCATCAGTTTCGGTCAAGGCAAATACTCACCCTTGTTGGTACGGTCTCTTTCCAGCCTGCTGAGTTGGTCCCCTTTGGACGACATCCTGCAACTTCGGGCACTGGGATCGGTAGTGACCTGTCTCCCCACAATTGTAACAAGTCACCACAGGAGGTCTCACCCAATTATTTTCGGGTCTCCCATCTATGTTGACAGCATTCGCTCCCGTTGGTTTGAACCTCTGGGCTGACGGCTGTTCCCTGGCACTCCCCGCAACTGCAGGCCTCTTCCCCATATTCCAGTTGTTCCTTCTATTCTGAACAGTGTGGAACTGCTCCATGTCTGCCTCTGTGGCTACCGCCCTGTTTGACTAGCTTGTCAAACCTCCTGATACCAAGAGGTATCATCCTGGACCTCAAGCTCGGTCTCAACCCATGCTCGAACTTACGAGCCTTCTTCGCCTCATCTATCACTAATTCAGGACATACCTTGAGAGCTGGGTAAATTTAGTCTCATACTCCTAGACTAACATGCCACCTTGCTGTAGTGATAGAAACTCCATAGCCATCTTCTCCTGGACATCGGAAGGGAAATAGCGACTACGGAATTCCTCCAAAAATTCCTCCCAGCCAAGAACAATACCTCCCATTGTCCGCTTCATCGACTGCCACCACACAGCCGCATCCTTCTCAAGTTGTAGAGTCGCCAACTTCACCTTGCTGCCTTCAGGGGTCTCCAAGACTTCGAATATAGTCTCTACCTGCCTGATCCAGTTGTCAGCCGCGTCAGGGTCTGACTTCCCTTCAAACATAGATGGTTTCATCCGCTTGAATGATTCCACGAGTTTAATTGTCTCGGGCACTGGATTCATAGGCCCCCTTCCTTGGTTCTGATTCATGGCCACGACATTGAGTGTCTGATAGACCCTCGCGAGTTCCGTTTCCAAGTCTAGACCTTCACCATTTCTAGCTCCTCTTCTAGCCATATTCTGATGCAAAAGACACATTAAATTCGAAGTATAAGACATGAGTTTTAAATCAACTTTGCATTTCATTGAACTTCAAATTTTATACATTCGAATTAAAATATTTCTTGACATCAGAATGAAAACAGTAGAAGTTACAACAGTCCAACTCCTACGGTTTCTCTTTGCTTCACGAAGTTCTCCCCGTAGTTCATCAATTTCTTCCTTCAGCACATCGGTCATGTTTTTTCCTCTTCTCGAGTTCCCATACACGATGAATGAGAACTGCAAAATCATCCTTGCGCTTTGCCAACTGAGCCTCCAATAGTCCTGACTCTCTATCGCAGTGTCTCAACCTGCCTCTGAAAAGATAAAACAAGACCGCTCGGAACTGGTCCTTCTCCGTCAGAAGAATCATTAGATGAGTCCCGAGGTGGGGTGATCTCTCGGGACTCAAGCTGTTCCTCTTCGTCGGAATCTGCTTGTCCTGGGTAGTACTCTTCCTCGGAATCTGCCTGTCCAGGATAATAATCTTCCTCGATGATATGCCAATTGTCGTCTCCAGCAGGGTCGAAGTGATCAGCCATCTTATAAATAGGGAAGAAGATGCATAAATCATAGAGCAACACAAATGTAAGTGAATTACATTTAAATCATAGAGCAACACAAATGTAAGTGAATTACATTTAAATCTCTAGACTCAACACACGCTCTAATGTCCACTTCTACGATGTCGTTGCTTATAAATTTGTACTAGTGTGAAGCGTAGCTCTGATACCACTCTGTAACACCCCGAATTCCAAAATACACTGAATTCGAGATTCCACAGGATCTTTACACTTCATTTAGTACAATTTTACAAGGATTTTAAAACTCATTACTTTTTCATCAGAGTTACATGAAATCTTTACACTTTACATTTTACAGCAGAAGCATATATCACAATAATTTACATGAAAAGACAGCGGAAGCAATTTACAACATTTATACAAGAGTACAACAATGAATAATCTCTAAGCATCAATTCTCCTTTAATCTTTATCAAGCCATTTATCCTGCATACAAAACTGTGGGTACGTTAGTTTATTCAACCGAAAAAAATTATACACGACCATCTTCTCTATGCCGGAAATAGTATAATGATTTTCATTTCTTAACAAACCACAAACTTGTTCACAAACAAAACTAAAGGGACTATCCTGTTGATGTCGTGTTGTGATTGTGCACTTAGTCCTTAATGCAGTTAGTATGTTACATGACACTAATGCGCACTTGTTCGAATTCTATGCATCCCATACTACATAGGTCCGAGGGCAAGCCCCTAATCGTACTTCATCTTATAGGGTTCGATCCCTCGCCATGACTTAAACTACTACGGTAACTACGGTAAGTATCCTAGATGTCTTATGACCTATGGGCCCATGTCCAAGCAGTCTGGAAGGGAATCCCACACACTGACACGACGCATCGAGCAGGCAGATTATGGACAATTCAGCCTCCGCCATGGAACCATGGCAGCACCCATAGCCACTCAAACACCCCACAAGCGTCGCCAGCGGGAAGATAATTCTGGAGTAGTGACCATGCCATGTCATGACGCATCAAGCCGGCAGTCTGTGGATCACTCTCACACCGCCAATCCGATGGCCCCCATACTCATGTTTTTCTCTTACTTTCATCACATCTTCACTATGTATCTAGTCCTTAGTTTATTAGAATCATGAACAAAATCAATTCTCTAGAGTTAGCCTTTCCACTATACCGGACTTAATTCTTTATTCAACACGACCCAAAACTTGGTCTTTTCATTTCAAATTTCATTTCAATTCATTTGTTTCCAATGCCGGTATGAGGCTTAGCTACACTCTAGTTCTCAATTTCAATTCAAAATTTTACAAGAATTGAGCCTTTCAAGCTCTTAAGTTCATGTTTCATATTCACAGTAGATTTCCCTTTTCAAGTTCATAGCTTTCGCAATCATAGAACTTTTCATAAATTCAATAGAATGAATTACCTCACTTCAAGTGCAATTTCGTGCAAAGACAAATAGAATTTATCCCTTTTTTTTTCTAAATTGTCACAACCAATCTTTATTCATCAACAGCAGATACATAATCTTTATCATAACACAAATCTAGAATTCTGAGATGTCGAAAACGGATCTGGACAGTCGACTCAGAACATACTCAGTCGACTTGTTCAGCAAAAGAAAATTTTTCAAGAAAGGTTTCGGGATAGTCGACTGCTGCACATGAACAGTCGGCTGTTCCACAGTGTTTAAAACTCTAAAATATCAATTACCGGGCAGTCGACTGTTTCTCAAACCAGTCGACTGTTCAGCAGGGTTTTGATTCAAAAACTTTTGATGTTCAGGACAGTCGACTGCTACATCTATTCAGTCGACTGATCAGAGTTAAATTTCGAATTAAGGAAATGTTTCTTCCTTCCTTTTCTCGATTAGCACACAGCATTTTTGTTAAACTACAGTATGTTCAATATCGATACAACATGCAATTTCATCCGGTTACCATCAACATAAACATAGTTTACAATTTAATGTAGAATTCTGATAACTAGTATTTTCTTTCATATAATTATGATTTCTACGACACATTTTTCCTTTACTCATTGTTGGTCTACAGAGATGAATATTAACTTCGAATTAGCATGCTAGAGTAAAATCAAGATAATAACACACATTAATCATATCATTTCATGGGGTTTCGAACTATATATATTTCATTTCATTAGACCAGTTGACTGTTCGACGTAATCGGTCGACTGTACAGAAAAATTTCAGTTTCTCAAAATGTCTTTAGTTATTTTTCATTCATTCAAATTTCACGTGATATATAGCATGGAAGATTTCAACATAACAATCATTCTATCAATCCAATTTTTTTTCACACGCATAATGACAATTCAATCTCAATCCTAGCATGATTTCTAATCTAGAAGTCATGAGAAACACCCACCTTTTGATGAACTAAAGCGAAATCCCTTAGAGCTTCCTAATTGCGATGTACGTCTTCTCCTCCTTGGTCCTTGCCAGAATCGAATCCTCCTATTGGTTATTGGAGGCCGGCCTCCAAAGAACAACTCAACTCTCTTATAAAAATTTCTCTTCTCCAATAGATTTCTAATGTAGAAAACAATTGAATGGGAGGGGTATTTATAAACAATTTTTGGGTGGATTGGATGACTAGGATTTAGTAGATGGTTATAGAATAGAGGGTTAGGATGAGAGTAGGAGTTATAATAACTACCCACACACTCAAGTAACTACCCACACACAAATCCCCACTTGTATCCAAACCGGCCCCAATTAGTGTGCTCATGCACGTGTACGTGCAATGCACGTGCATTCATTAGTCCCCCATAATAAAAGTTGTACATTTTATTTTTTGTAAAAATAGTCTTATAAAAATATTCTACATTACAAGTTGTAATGAAAGAGAAATAACTCATGGGCTTTATTTAATGGGCCAAATTAATAGTTTACAAAATAGTTTAGATTGGGCTAAAAAAGAGGCTTTTGTTTATTTGAAGAAAATGGGCCTTTATAAAAACAATTAGAGAACACATATACATATATATATATATATACACACACATTATCCATAATGGAAAATAATTATAGGATTTTTATACTACAAAATCTCACGTGCGCAAATTAATAATTTTCATAAATGAAAATCGGTGTATTACAACTAGTTCCCTTCCAAGTACACGTTTCCATATTTTCCACCACTAGATCTTCCCTTAAGAAACCCCGGCTTGGTTACATTTATTATGGTCATCAAACAGGTATGAATGTGTATGAAATAGTGTCAAACTAACATGGTATAATCAGTACTAAGTTCAGGGAAACACTCAAGCATGCATAGAGGATATACAATCACATAAACGAGCAAAACAGTGTATGTTCATATTCAGGACAGCAAGACAGTACAGTACTAAAACAGTGAATCTCGACGCTACAGAAATGCAAATCTGGATCCGTCGAAGAATTTGGAAAATAGACTCCCAACCGAATCCAGTGAATATAAATAATTTACATAGCAATTCACAAAATCATAACTCAAAACTGATTTGAATTCAGAAAACATGTTCAGTCAGAAATCAGTAAAACGAATTCTCAGTCCGAAAAACAGCATCAAAACCTCTCAAATAAATCTAGTAAAAATCTGGGGTATTCCCCTATATGTCTAGAATCAAAATATAAAGTTTCATAATATTCTAGTAAAATTAGTTCAGTCATCAAAAATAAGAAAACATCGAAAAATGCTAGTTTGGTAAATCTGGAATTCCCAACACTGCTGTACGAAAACTATGATATCTCGCAACCAGTGAAACAAAATCTAATTCCACCAAAGGGACAAGAAAATAGATAAAATATACTAACTTTCATATTTCACAATAATTTTCCATACAGTAAAAGAAATCAGGGTGAAAACACAATTCTTTACAGGATAACAAGCAAAATACAGCAAGTATGACTTTTGTAAACATGCATGAAACGACATATAAAACATATCAATAAAATTCACCAAAATTGTGGGTAATCCCTAGATAGATATAGAAACACTGACCAAAGTTTTGGATCAAAATAATATACATAGCATAGTTCTTTTAAATGATTCGTCATCAAAATTACCGAAAAACAGAATCTGGAAAAGATCGACACCTCTGTAGTAAAACAGTCATAACTCACTCATACGAAAACAAAATCAAGCAAAGTATGAGGGGTTTGAAAATAGATGACATTCTCTAAAACTCATGTTTTATACCAAAATTAAGATCCTGACTTTAAAATAGTCCAAAACAGCAAACAAAGCAGGTCAGCGACAAAATACAAATTTTTCCCTTTAACCACAACTCAACATATATCACACAAAACTTGATCAAAACACAACCAAACATGAAATCGAGTCTACCAAGTGTCTAAACGTCATAGTTTAGGGTATCTAGCATTTCCACCCCAAATATATCGCATGGGTTTCAACCAAATCACGAATTCTCACAAAAGTCTTACATACATGATCAAAATGAAGAACGGGTAAAACCTAAGTTAATTCATGTACATATTGTGTCGTGAGTCATCTATGGTCAAGTTTTCATAACTGAGACAAAACCCATTAACATAACACAAACAAGAGTCGTCTCTAGACCCAACTACACTATAGGTGGTATTTTTGACTTGTATCAAACAAATGAATTGGAGTGTAACGCCCCGAATTCCAAAATACACTGAATTCGAGATTTCACAGGATCTTTACACTTCTTTCGTACAATTTTACAAGGAAAATAAAACTTTTCACTTTACATCAGAGTTACATGAAAAACTTTACTCTTTACATTGCATAGCAGAAGTAAATTTACAACATTTAAATAAATATACAACAACATTGAATAATCTCTAAGCATCTGTCCGTCTTTAATTTTTATCATGTCATTTACCCTGCATACAAAACTGTGGGCACGTCAGTTTATTCAACCGACGAACATTATACACGACCATTCTCTCTAAACCCGAAATAGTATAACTGATTTTCCATATTTAACAAACACAAATTTGTCACATATCAAACTAAAGGGAATACCCTAATGATGTTGTGTTGTGCTTGTGCACTTAGTCCTTAATTCAATTATGTATATTACACGACACTAATGCGCACTTGTTCGGATTCTATGCATCCCATACTACATAGGTCCGAAGGGAAGCCCTTAATCGTTCTTCATCTTGTAGGGTTCAATCCCTCGTCATGTCTTAATTTACTACTGTAACTACGGTAAATATCCTAGATGTTTTCTGACATACAAACTCATGCCTAGGCGCCCAGGAGGAAATCCCAACGCACTGACACATGACTCATCATGCAGGCATCCTGTGGTAATTCAGCTCCTACCATAGACATGACACCACCCGCAGTCGTCAAACACCCCACGAGCGTCGCCACCAGGGACGGTACTCTGGAGCAGTATCCACGCCCTATCATGACTCATCATGAGACATCCTGGGATACTCTTTCGCTGCCAATCCAATGGCCCTCATACTCAATGTTTTTCTCTTACTTTCATCACATCTTCACTATGTAACTAATCCTTAGTTTAACGAAATCATGAACAAAATCAATCTTTTAGAGTTAGCCCTCTCACCACTACCGGTCTTATTTCTTTCATTTCTCAATGACCCAAACTGGTCTTTTCAATATCAATAATCATAATTCATCACTTTTCACTTGCCGGTGTGAGTTTTGGCTACACTCTAATTTTGAATTTCAATTCATAATTCATATGCTTGAGTTTTCATACTAAATAACATTTCTCTTTTCCAATAACATGATTTCTAAATCATTCATGAGTCCATAATCATACATGGAATTCAATTATTCATCAAGTAATTCATCACATATCATTTCCACATTAAAAATCATATCAAGATTTATAAATATCCACAACTCAATATGGTCACACTATTCTTCAATAAGAATAATACACATCACTTCACGTCATATAATTCCTTCTTATTCATATTTCTTTTCTAACACTTTATTTCAAATTCTTTCCGAATTATAACCTCCACAAAATACAAGTGTAAAATCATAGTTCTACTTATACATTTGTTCTCAAAAATATACTCTATTTTATTTTGATAACTACCAAATTATTTTTCATAAGTCCCACATATTTTTAGGATAATAATCATTTTTTTCCATAATTTTTAATCACAAAAAAATCCCCAAAAAAATATTTTTTTCCACAAATTAAACCCAGGCCGAGACCGGGTTTCGAACCAACAACCACAGGGAAACAAGCCACAGGCACAGACCACTAGGCCGATCGCACCAAGCAATATAAAGGAGGGCTGAGAGCTACACATGCTCTCGGCTGCAGTTAATTTATTTTTAAATGTACAAAACAAATATATGGTGCTAACGGGAATCGAACCATCGATTTGTGGGGAACCCCGCGCACTATAGCGATTAAGAGCATCCCGACCACTTGAGTTATAAGCTCAGGTTGTCTCAGATACAACTCGAAGTCTGCTTAAATCAATTCTTTCTGTTAATAGAACATTTCAATGTTCAAACAGCTCTCATTTGATTTTGCTCTTACTAATCTTGCTGTAAATTTCCAGATTAATTATTCCTCTAATAATTTATACTCCAGTATATAAAAAAAATAATTTTTTTTCAATAATTAAACATATATTTCCCATACAATTTGGTTAAATTGTAAGCTACTACTACCACATTTCTTTTTCGACATTTCTTATCCAATCATGATCTCAATAATCTCTATATCAATTCTCTAATTTTATTCATTTCATAAACACACAAATTATATTTTTTACGTCATCTATTGCAACATTATCACAAAAGTCCCTTTAAGCATATAAGGCAACATAGTCATCTACTAAGTTTTGCATATAGTTATTGATGCTAATAATGAACTTTTCTTCAAACAATCCATACCTATAATTAATCTACACACAACTTAAATTAAACGATGGAACACATACAAGCTATTTATTAACATTCCAATCAATTAACAAGCCATTTTGGGGATTAAAATGTACTCTTATTAATCTTTTTCATGCATCATCATATCAATTTAATTCTAGCATGCTTCCTAATTAGAAATGTGGAAAATAACTCACCTTAATTGGAGAGAAACACAATTTACAACACCTCCTAAACAAAAGTCCTTGCCAAGAGAGCGATCCTCCTTCTCGTCGATGCGCACACAAGCCTCCAAGATGCCGAACCCAAGCTCCTTTGATGCCGGCCTTCCTTGTTGATGCAAGCACAAACTCCCCACACACAACTCTCAATCTTTTAACTCACTTACTAAACTACTAATAATGTATTTTATACTATAGGTCTTGGAGAATTAATTAGTACAAAATAACTAGGCTAGGGGGGGGTATTTATACTAAAAATTTGGATAAATGGAAGGCTAGGATTAAACAAGGAGTTAGAAACAAAAGGCTAGGATTCAAAGAGGAGTTACAATAACCAACCATGATCAAGCAACCACCACCCATGACTCTACTCAAACTTTTCATTTCCCTCCATGTCAAAACCGGCCTACACATGTGCAGTTGCACGTGTACGTGCAATGTACGTGCATGCACTTGTCTCCATTTAACAAAAATTGTACCTTATATTTTTCATAAAAATAATCTTTAAAATGAGTTCTACATTACAAGTTGTATTTAAAATAAAAATACTCATGGGCTTTAGTTTATGGGCCAAAATAATAGTTTTATAAAAGAAAGTAAATAAATTAAATTTGGGGTAAAAAAAGGCTTATGTTTATTTGAAGAAAAATGGGCCTTTATAAAAATAATTAAAGAACACACATCATCCATAATAAAAATAATTATAGGATTTCATACTACAAAAAATTGCACGTGCACACTACGTGCAAAATAAATAAATATTTTTCATAAATGAAAATCTGGGCATTACAACACTCCCTCCTTAGAATAGTTCCGTCCCCGGAACTACAGTTAAGAGCGAGAAACAAAATTACTCACAACAAGCACAAGAAAATACAAAATACAAATCAAGCAAAAGCTCAGGATAATCCTTCAACATCCTCTCCTCAGACTCCCAAGTAGCCTCTTCAACCAAATGATTGCTCCAGACTATCTTGACCATCGGTATCGTCTTATTCCTCAAGATTTTCTCTCGACGATCAACAATCTCGACAGGTGACTCGATGTAATTCAGATCCAACTGCAAACCTTCCGGCACTTCAGGCAAATGTTGACTCGGATCTGGAATATAACCTCTCAGCATAGACACATGAAAGACATTGTGCACCTGAGATAACTCTTCTGGCAATTCAAGCTGGTAAGCAGTTTTCCCGATCCTTTTCAATATCTTGTACGGGCCTATAAACATCGGGGCTAATTTCCTGCCCTTGCCAAATCGAATCACACCTTTACTGGGCGATACTTTCAGAAAGACGAAGTCACCTTCCTCAAACTCAAGGTCTCTTTTCCGGTTGTCTGCATAGCTTTTCTGCGTGCTCTGAGCTTCTACCAACCTTTTCCTGATCAGAACAATCTTCTCAGAAGTTTGCTGCACAAGCTCAGGCCCAAACAATTGACGCTCCCCAACTTCAAACCAACAAATAGGTGTCCTGCACTTCCTGCCATACAGAGCTTCGTACGGCGCTATCCCAATACTGGTCTGAAAACTGTTATTGTAGGCAAACTCTACCAAAGGTAAATGCCTTTCCCAACTGCCTCCAAAATCTAGTACACAACACCGAAGCATATCCTCAATAATACGGTTGACTCTCTCGGTCTGTCCATCGGTTTGCGGATGAAAAGCAGTGTTGAAATCCGTCTTGGTACACAAAGCTGTCTGAAGACTCCTCCAGAAATGCAAAGTAAACCGTGCATCTTGATCAGACACAATAGTTGACGGAACACCATGAAGCCTAACGATCTCGCCAACATACAACTCAGCTAACTTGTCCATCGAAGCAGTGAGTTTCATCGCCAAGAAGTGAGCGGACTTGGTTAGTCGATCGACTATAACCCAAATCACATCATTGCCTTTAGGACTCTTGGGCAATCCCGTGATGAAATCTATACTGATGTTATCCCACTTCCATTCCGGAATACGTAACGGTTGTAATAGACCTCCGGGTCTCTGATTCTCGGCTTTGACTTGCTGACAAACCTCACACTTCTCCACAAATTCAGCCAGGTCCTGCTTCAAACCTGACCACCAGAAATACGGTTTGATGTCTTTGTACATCTTAGTACTTTCAGGATGTACCGACAAAAGAGTAGCATGCGCCTCCTTGAAGAATACTCTCTTTCAGGTCTGCCTGATTTGGAACGCATAGTCTATCTCCGAACCACAGCACTCCATCCCTGATTTGAAATCCGGGCAACCTGCCAGCACCAACCTGCTCCTTCATCTCCAAGATATCAGCATCAACCTCCTGACTTGCAATGATTCTTCCATTCAATGTAGGCTAAAGCCACAACTGAGCTAAAGATGCTCCCAATCCTTGCAAGACAACTTCTATACCTGCTCGATCCAATTCCTCTATCAGATGCTTCTGAGTTGTAATCAAACTGGATAAACTGCTCTTACGACTAAGTGCATCAGCAACAATGTTAGCTTTCCCAGGATGATACTTGATCTCAGGTCACATGTCCTCAAGCACTTCCAACCATCTTCGCTGCCTCAAATTCAGATCCTTCTGCTGATATATGTACTTCAAACTCTTGTGGTCCGTGTACATGTTCAATTTCTCACCGTACACATAGTGTCTCCATTGCTTCAGGGCAAAGATAATCGCAGCCAACTCCAGATCATGAGTCGGGTAATTCTTCTCATGCGGTCGTAGTTGCCTAGACCCATAAGCGATTACTCTTCCCTCTTGCATTAAGACACAACCAAGCCCACGATGTGAAGCATCGCTGTAAACATCATACTCAATACCTGCTCTAGGCAAAGCCAAAATAGGTGCAGTAGTCAGCTTCTCTTTCAACTCCTGAAAGCTTGCCTCACATTGCTCAGTCCACTTGAAGTTCACATTCTTCTTGGTCAAACTAGTAAGCGGCACAGCTAACTGAGCATAACCTTGAATGAATCTCCTGTAGTATCCAGTCATTCCAAGAAAACTTCTAACTTCCTTTACTGTAGTAGGCCTTGCCCAATCTCTCACTGCCTCTATCTTCTGAGGGTCAGTTGCCACTCCCTCCTTAAAAAGGATATGACCTAGGAATGCCACTTCAGATTTCCAGAAATCACACTTGGATAGCTTGGCATACAACTCCTGCTCTTCCAGCTTCTTCAAAACTGCTGTCAGATGCTCGGTGTGCTCCTCTTCTGACTTGGAGTACACGAGGATATCGTCGATAAACACCACGACGAAAGAATCAATGAACGGCCTCAGAACTCTGTTCATCAAATCCATAAAGATTGCGGGTGCATTCGTCACTCCAAATGGCATAACTAAGAATTCGTAATGCCCATGTCGAGTTCTAAATACAGTTTTGTGCACATCTTCAGCTTTCACTCGAACTTGGTGATATCCTGATCGAAGATCTATTTTGGAGAAAACAGCGGCTCCTTGTAGACGATCGAACAAATCATCAATTCGGAGAATAGGATACTTATTCTGAACAGTGACCTTATTCAGCACCCGGTAATCGATACACATTCTCATCAATCCATCCTTCTTCTTTACCAAAAGCACTGGTGCTCCCCAAGGTGACACACTAGGTTGAATAAAGCCTTTCTCCAACAGTTCCTCAGTCTGCTGTTTCACCTCATCCTGTTCCACTGGAGCCATCCTATACGGTGCCTTAGAAATGGGTGCACTTCTCGGTTGAACAGTGATGCTGAACTCTACATCACGATGCCGGGGTAACCCAGGAAAATCATCCAAGAACACAGTCGGATAGTCCCGAACCACAGGAATCCCTTGCACTTCCACAGAATCTCTTCCTTGCGGATAGCTGCCACCAGCCTAGAACACTTCTTCTTCCCTTGGAAAGTGACTTCAGGTCCACCTGGAGCCTTCACTGTTACCGTCTTGGTCTTACACTCGATGCTTGCACTGTACACCGACATCCAATCAATGCCAATGATAACATCGACTCTCAAGATAGTCAGCTCGATCAGATCAATCCCAAAGATTCGATCACCAATCGCGATCTCACAGTCAGCATAGTACCGATCAGTGGTTAAAGTCTCCCCTGATGGAGTAGCTACTGCTAAAATCTTTCCTGGAAAAATCTTCGGTTCAACTCCCAACACTTTAGCAAATTTAGAAGACACAAAAGTATGAGAGGATCCAGTATCGAACAACACAACAGTTTTCATTCCATTTAAATAAAGTTCTCCTGTTACATAATACACACTCATTACGTAACAGTTCACTAAATAAACGGGAAAAAGAAACAACATGAACCTCTAAACATCCGCCCTCGTACCAGTGATGACATGATCCACCTCATCGGCATCAGCTTCCGTCAAGGCAGATACTCGCCCTGGTTGGTACGATCTCTTTCCAGTCTGCTGCATGGGTACATTGCGATTCTCACTCGTAGTTTGAGACATTGAGATTTGTAATGTCCCGTCTCACCACAGTTGAAGCAAGTTACCGCAGGAGGTCTCACCACATTGTTCCCAGGTCCTCCAGCCACACTAATAGCGTTCGCCCCTGTCGGTTTGAACCTTTGTGCAGATGGTTGTCCCTTGAAACTCCCAGAATTTGCGGCCCTCTTTCCAGACTGCCAATTGTTCCTCCGATTCTGAACAACATGAAACTGCTCCATGTCTGCTTCAGTGGCTGTTGCGCACTTGACCAACTTGTCAAATCTTCTGATACCAAGAGGTATCATCCGGGACCTCAAGCTCGGCCTCAATCCATGCTCAAACTTACGAGCCTTCTTTGCCTTATCCATCACTAATTCAGGAGGGTACCTAGAGAGCTGAGTAAACTTGGTCTCGTACTCTCTAACTGACATGCCACCTTGTTGTAGTGATAGAAATTCCATAGCCTTCTTCTCCTGGACGTCGGAGGGGAAAATAGTGACTGCGGAATTCATCCAAAAATTCCTCCCAGCCAAGAACAATGCCTCCCATTGTCCGCTTCATCGACTGCCACCAAACAGCCGCATCCTTCTCAAGTTGCAGAGTTGCCAACTTCACCTTGCTGCCCTCAGGGGTCTCCAGCACTTCGAAGATCGTCTCTACCTGACGAATCTAGTTGTCAGCCGCATCAGGGTCTGACTTCCCTTCGAACACAGGTGGTTTCATCCGTTTGAACGATTCCACGAGTTTGATCGCCTCGGGCACCGGATTCGCAGGTACCCTTCCTTGGTTCTGATTCATGGCCACGGCATTGAGCGTCTGACAGACCCTCGCAAGTTCCGTTTCCAGATCGAGATCTTTTCCGTTTCTAGCTCCTCTTCTAGCCATATTCTGATGCAAAAGATTCATTAAATTCGAAGTATAGGACATGAATTTTAAATCAACTTGCATTTCATTGAATTCCAAACTTTAAACATTCGAATTTAAAAACATTTCTTGACATCAGAATGAAAACAGTAGAAGCTGCAACAGTCTAACTCCTACGATTCCTCTTCACTTCTCGAAGTTCTCCCCGTAGTTCGTCAACTTCTTCCTTCAGCACATCGGTCATATTCTTCCTCTTCTCGAGTTCCCATACACGATGACTGAGAACTGAAAAGTCGTCCTTGCGCTTTGCCAATTGAGCCTCCAATAATCCGACTCTCTCCCGCAGTGTTTCTATCTGCCTCTGAAGAGATATTACAAGACTATTTGGAACCGGTTCTTCTTCTTCGTCAAAAGAGTCATCAGATGAATCCGGAGGTGGGGTGATCTCTCGGGACTCAGACCATTCTTCTCCGTCAGAATCTGCTTGCCCTAGGTAGTACTCTTCCTCAGAATCTGCTTGTCCAGGATAATAATCTTCCTCGATGATATGCCAGTTATCGTCTCCAGCAGGGTCGAAGTGATCAGCCATCTTAGAAATAGGGAGGAAGAAGCATAAGTCATAGAGCAACACAAATGTAAGTCACCTACATTTAAATCTCTAGACTCAAACACACACTCTAATGTCCACTTCTAGGGTGTCGTTCCTTATAAATTTGTACAAGTGTGAAGCATGGCTCTGATACCACTCTGTAACGCCCCGAATTCCAAAATACACTGAATTCGAGATTCCACAGGATCTTTACACTTCTTTCGTACAATTTTACAAGAAAATTAAAACTTTTCACTTTACATCAGAGTTACATGAAAAACTTTACTCTTTACATTGCACTGCGGAAGTAAATTTACAACATTTAAATAAATGTACAACATTGAATAATCTCTAAGCATCTGTCCTTCTTTAATCATTATCATGTCATTTACCCTGCAAACAAAACTGTGGGTACGTCTGTTTATTCAACCGACGAACATTATACACGGCCATCCTCTCTATGCCCGAAATAGTATAACTGATTTTTCATATTTAACACACACAAACTTGTCACATATCAAACGAAAGGGAATACCCTAATGATGTCGTGTTGTGCTTGTGCACTTAGTCCTTAATGCAATTATTTATATTACATGACACTAATGCGCACTTGTTCGGATTCTATGCATCCCATACTACATAGGTCCGAGGGCAAGCCCTTAATCGTTCTTCATCTTGTAGGGTTCAATCCCTCTTCATGTCTTAATCTACTACTGTAACTACGGTAAGTATCCTAGATGTTTTCTGACATACGAACTCATGTCTAGGCGCCCTGGAGGGAATCCCAACGCACTGACACATGACTCATCATGCAGGCATCCTGTGGTAATTCAGCTCCTACCATAGATATGACACCACCCGCAGTCGTCAAACACCCCACGAGCGTTGCCACCGGGACGGTACTCTGGAGCAGTATCCACACCCTATCATGACTCATCATGGGACATCCTGGGATACTCTCTCGCCGCCAATCCAATGGCCCTCATACTCAATGTTTTTCTCTTACTTTCATCACATCTTCACTATGTAACTAATCCTTAGTTTAATGAAATCATGAACAAAATCAATCTTTTAGAGTTAGCCCTCTCACCACTACCGGTCTTATTTCTTTCATTTCTCAATGACCCAAACTGGTCTTTTCAATATCAATAATCATAATTCATTACTTTTCACTTGCCGGTGTGAGTTTTGGCTACACTCTAATTTTCAATTTCAATTCATAATTCATATGCTTGAGTTTTCATACTCAATAACATTTCTCTTTTCCAATAACATGATTTCTAAATCATTCATGAGTCCATAATCATACATGGAATTCAATTATTCATCAAGTAATTCATCACATATCATTTCCACATTAAAAATCATATCAAGATTTATAAATATCCACAACTCAATATGGTCACACTATTCTTCAATAAGAATAATACACATCACTTCACGTCATATAATTCCTTCTTATTCATATTTCTTTTCTAACACTTTATTTCAAATTCTTTGCGAATTATAACCTCCACAAAATACAAGTGTAAAACCATAGTTCTATTTATACATTTGTTCTCAAAAAAATATACTCTATTTTATTTTGATAACTACCAAATTATTTTTCATAAGTTCCACATATTTTTAGGATAATAATCATATTTTTTTTGCATAATTTTTAATCACAAAAAAATCCCCAAAAAAATATTTTTTTCCACAAATTGAACCGAGGCCGAGCCCTGGTTTCGAACCAACATCCACAGGGAAACAAGCCATAGGCACAGACCACTAGGCTGATCGCGCCAAGCAGTATAAAGGAGGGCTGAGAGCTACACATGCTCTCGGCTGCAGTTAATTTATTTTTAAATGTACAAAACAAATATATGATGCTAACGGGAATCGAACCATCGATTTGTGCGGAACCCCGCGCACTGTAGTGATTAAGAGCATCCCGACCACTTGAGCTATAAGCTCAGGTTGTCTCAGATACAACTCGAAGTCTACTTAAATCAATTCTTTCGGTTAATAGAACATTTCGATGTTCAAAAAGCTCTCATTTGATTTTGCTCTTACTAATCTTGCTGTAAATTTCCAGATTAATTATTCCTCTAATAATTTATACTCCAGTATATAAAAAAATAATTTTTTTTCAATAATTAAACATATATTTCCCATACAATTTGGTTAAATTGTAAGCTACTACTACCACATTTCTTTTTCGACATTTCTTATCCAATCATGATCTCAATAATCTCTATATCAATTCTCTATTTTCATTCATTTCATAAACACACAAATTATATTTTTTACGTCATCTATTACAACATTATCACAAAAGTCCCTTTAAGCATATAAGGCAACATTGTCATCTACTAAGTTTTACATATAGTTAATGATGCTAATAATGATTTTTTCTTCAAACAATCCATAGCTATAATTAATCTACACACAACTTAAATTAAACGATGAAACACATACAAGCTATTTATTAACATTCCAATCAATTAATAAGCCATTTTGGTGATTAAAATGTACTCTTATTAATCTTTTTCATGCATCATCATTTCAATTTAATTCTAACATGCTTCCTAATTAGAAATGTGGAAAATAACTCACCTTAATTGGAGAGAAACACAATTTGCAACACCTCCTAAACAAAAGTTCTTGCCAAGAGAGCGATCCTCCTTCTCGTCGATGCGCACACAAGCCTCCATGATGCCGAACCCAAGCTCCTTTGATGCCGGCCTTCCTTGTGGATGCAAGCACAAACTCCCCACACACATCTCACAATCTTTTATGTCACTTACTAAACTACTAATAATGTATTTTATACTATACGTCTTGGAGAATTAATTAGTACAAAATAACTAGGCTAGGGGGGGAGGGGGGTATTTATACTAAAAATTTGGGTAAATGGAAGGCTAGGATTAAACTAGGAGTTAGAAACAAAAGGCTAGGATTCAAGGAGGAGTTACAATAACCAACCATGATCAAGCAACCACCACCCATGACTCCACTCAAAATTTTCATTTCCCTCCATGTCAAAACCGGCCTACACATGTGCAATTGCACGTGTACGTGCAATGCACGTGCATGCACTTGTCTCCATTTAACAAAAATTGTACCTTATATTTTCCATAAAAATAATCTTTAAAATGTGTTCTACATTACAAGTTGTATTTAAAATAAAAATACTCATGGGCTTTAGTTTATGGGCCAAAATAATTGTTTTATAAAAGAAAGTAAATAAATTAGGTTTGGGCTAAAAAAAAGCTTATGTTTATTTGAAGAAAACTGGGCCTTTATAAAAATAATTAAAGAACACACATCATCCATAATAAAAATAATTATAGGATTTCATACTACAAAAAATTGCACGTGCACACTACGTGCAAAATAAATAAATAATTTTCATAAATGAAAATCGGGGCATTACATGGAGTACAAGTTACTTGCCTTAACCAAAGATGAAGAACAACGAAATCCAATAGTAAGGAGCAAAACCTACAAACGAAAATCTACGAATTAATGAATCCACGAACGAATTCACGAATCCACAACTCACGAATGAAGATCCACGAACCAACAACTCACGTGCAACTTACTTGCACGTGCACCAATCAAGAGAGAGAGACGAGGGAGTATGCGGTGGTGCGAGAGAGTTGTATGAGGGTGGTGTAGGAGATGGGCTGAGGGATGAGGGCTCGGGTGTTGGAGGGGGGCTCGGTGTGGATGCACAGGCTGGGGAAGGGTGTGCTCGGCCTGGAGGGGTGGCGGCCTGGGTGCTGTCGGGTTGGGGTGTGCAGTCGCCAAGGGAGAGAGAGGGAGAGACCGGGAGAGAAAGAGAGGCTAGATTAGGTGGAGAGGGAGGGGGATTTATATATATAGGGTTTAGTTGTGGATTAATGGGTATTAGGAGTGGTAATAGGATTTGTTTAATGGGCATCAATTGTATAGGATTTAAAAATAGGATTGGGTTTAATTTAGCTTTGGTAATCAATTAGGGTTCAACAATAGGTTTGGAAAAATAGGGTGAGCAACCAACTCCACCATGAGCATCCAAGAATAAAATAAAAAGAACAAGAATCCAATAAAGATAAAAGAACCATAATTGACGAAGAACGAAATAAAGACGAAAAAATCAACACAAAGAGCTCAAAATGAAATAAATAAATATATATTGAAACAAATTCCAATATACGGTCCAGAAAATACAAGAGAGAGTACAGAGAGAAAGAAAATACCCCAAAATGAAAAATATCCTCAAAATACACAAAATGGAAAGCACGGGTTACAATCCTACCCAGCTAACAAAAAGAATTTCATCCTCGAAATTCAAAAAGAAGATACATAGGGTAACCCCAAAACAACCAAAAGAACAAAACAAAACTACACAAACAAATGAGGAAACTTCTGCTGAATCTCCTCCTCCAGCTCCCAAGTCGACTCACCAGGCGAGTGAGGATTTCAAGCAACACGAACCAACTTGATTACCTTGTTCTTAAGCACTTTCTCCCGCCGATCTACAATAACAACTGGCAGAATCTCACAAGTCAAATCCGGTCGAACGGTCAACTCAGAATAGTAAATCACGTGGCTCTCAGCTCAGATATATCTCCTGAGTTATGAGACATGTAAAACATTGTGCACTCCTAATAACGCTGGCGGCAAAGCAAGACGATAGGCCACCTTGCCTACTCGTTCCAAAATCTCAAACGGTCCAATAAACTTAGGTCTAAGCTTGCCCCCACCACCGAATCGAATGACACCGCGCCACGACAATACCTTAAGGAAAACATGGTCACCAACAACAAACTCCAAAGCTCTCCGATGGACATCAGCCCATCGCTTCTGCTTATCCGGAGCTGCCTGTAAGTGCTTCCTGATCTGAACCACTACATCCACTGTCTTGGTGATCAACTCCGGACCCAACCACTGCCTCTCATCAATGTCATCCAAGCAAACTGGTGATCTGCACTTCCGTCCATAGAGTGCTTCGAACGGAGTAGCTTTAATACTGGCTTGAAAGTTGTTATTGTACGAGAACTCTACGAGATGCAAATGGTCCTCCCAAGATCCACCAAATTGAAGCATACAGGACCTCAACATGTCCTCAAGAATCTGAATAGTCCGCTCTGACTGTCCATTAGTCTGGGGATGAAAAGCTTTACTGTACTTTAATTTACTCTCCAAACTATTCTGAAGACTCTCCTAGAAGTGAGATCTGAATCTCGTATCCCTGTTAGATACAATACTGAATGGAACCCCATGAAGTCTAACAATCTCTTGCATATACCTCTCAGCTAGGCTCTCAGTAGACTGACCGACACGAAAAGGAATGAAGTGAGCACGCTTTGTCAAACGGTCGACAATCACCCAAATGACATTATGACCCTTAGGACTCCTCGGCAAAGTGGTCACAAAATTCATAGTGATATGTTCCCACTTCCACTCTGGAATAGGAAGCGGTTGAAGAATTCCAGCGGTTCTCTGATGCTCTGCCTTAACCTGCTGGCAGATCAAACACTGAGTAACAAACTGAGCCACAACATTTTTCATACCTTGCCACCAGAAATGAAGCTTCAAATCACGATACATCTTACATCCAGAATGGATAGAATACGAAGACTGATGGAATTCCTCAAGCAACCTCTGACGAACTTCACCTTCCGAGACGCATAATCTGGACCCAAAAAGAAGCGATCCATCCAAATGAATAACCATGCCCGTCATAGACCCAGACTCAACCTCAACTCGAAATCTCTGCAACTGTGCATCACTAGCCTGTACCTCTTTAATCTAATCAACAAGAGACGACTGCAGCTGAAGCACCAAACAACTCCGATCAGAACTCGGCAACAAAACTTCCAACTCCAACCTCCTCAGCAGAGTTGTGTCAATAAACCTATACCCGATCAGAACTCGACAACAAAATAATCAGAGTCGGAAGCCAAAGAGTCAACCACACATGCATAACTGAATCAATAAACCAACAGAATTTACTTAAAACAAAATATAATATTTTCAAATAAATCAGAATCTGGACAAGTCAAATATCCTGGGTCACATCGCCCAAATACAAAATAAATATTCAAGTACTCAAAATACATTGTTCCAAAGCAACAATAATAATAGTACTAATTAAATAAGAAATCCAGCACTAATATTTCATTTTGCCAATACCGTCGGGCAGCTGACCATCCTGATCTGCAATTAATAATTGCAGAAGAAGGACAGAGAAAACAAGTACCCGTCAATTGCAAGTTACGATCCACTTATAATGTAGGATACAAGCATATAGGAAACTAACAAATAGCATTGAATAATGCATCAACAGTAATAACTCGCATGAATCAGTAAATCAAGGTTAACTAGCATGGTATACTAACAGTACAGGTGTTTATGTCAAATGCAGTGTCATATAGCAACTAACAGTGTCTAGTAACAGTAAGCTCGGTATATCAGTGATTCAGGATAACAGTCTAACAGTATCAGTCTAACAGTATCAGTCTTATGTTCTTACAGTCTTGTATGTATTACTAGCTAGGTAGCACTTCATGCATCCCGGTTTTTACTACATGGTGGCTACAACAAAACAATTTCGCTTTTAGATTTCATAGTGGACCATAATGGGGCAGTGTACACAGGTATCAGTAACAGTAGAAGTAAAAGTAACAGTAACAGTAACAGTAGCAGAAAAGTAATAGTAACAGTAGCAGTAGCAGAAAAAGTAATAGTAACGGTAGCAGTATGGAACACTAGTTCCCTTCCAAGTACACGTTTTCATATTTTCCACTACTAGATCTTCCCTTAAGAAACCCCGGCTTGGTTACTTTTATTATGGTCATCAAACAAGCATGAATGTGTACGAAATAGTGTCAAACTAACATGGTATAATCAGTACTATGTTCAGGGAAACAATCAAGCATGCATAAATGATATACAGTCACATAAACGAGTAAAATAGTGTATGTTCATATTCTGGACAGGAAGACAGTACAGTACTAAAACAGTCAATCTCGACGCTACAGAAATGCAAATCTGGATCCGTCAAAGAATCTGGAAAATAGACTCCCAACCAAATCCAGCGAATATAAATAAGTCACATAGTAATTCACAAAATCATAAACTGATTTGAATTCAGAAAACATGTTCAGTCAGAATTCAGTAAAACGAATTCTTAGTCCGAAAAACAGCATCAAAACCTCTCAAATAAATCCAGTAAAAATCTGGGGTATTCCTCTATATGTCTAGAATCAAAATCTAAAGTTACATAATATTTCAGTAAAATTAGTTCAGTCATCAAAAATAAGAAAACATCGAAAAATGCTAGTTTGGTAAATCTGGAATTCCCAACACTGCTGTATGAAAACTATGATATCTCGCAACCAGTGAAACAAAATCCAATTCCTCCAAAGGGACATAAAAATAGATAAAAATTACTAACTTTCATATCTATATAATAAAACACAAAGAAAGCTATCAAGTGGTTCTCCTTCAATCCCTCAAAAAATTATAGGCCCAGATCTCACCTCACAAAACATATTTCCCCCCCAAAAGTTTCCCTCCAAAACTTAAATTCAAATCCCCCACCCAAAACAACTCCTATATTTTTATTTTTTTTTGTCTCTCTCTCTCTCCTTCCCTCTTCAATTCAAAAAATTAAGAAAATAAAAATTTTAAAATTTTTTTAAAAAATAGAAAATTTAAAAAATAAAAAAAATAAAAATTTAAAAACTTAAAAAATACTTTAAAAAAAACAAAAAAAATCATATAATATGCTTTTTGCTGGACCCCCAAAAGTTTATCATATAATATGTTTGCTACTTCAATTAATTAACTCGACCTCCAAAACTATTTTATATTATCAAACAAGGTGCACCGTTCCGAAGACGTGCCGTAGTCACGTGTCAACGGGCAAACCTAGTTTCACAATAATTTTCCAAGCAATAAAAGGAATCAGGGTGAAAACACAATTCTTTATAGGACAACGAACAAAATACAGCAAGTATGACTTTTGTAAATATGCATGAAACGACGTATAAAACACATCAATAAAATTCACCAAAATTTTGGGTAATCCCTAGATAGATATAGAAACACTGACCAAAGTCTTGGATCAAAATAATATACGTAGCATAGTTCTTTAAAATGATTCGTCATCAAAATTACCGAAAAACAGAATCTGGAAAAGATCGACACCTCTGTAGTAAAACAGTCATAACTCACTCATACGAAAACAAAATCAAGCAAGGTCAGAGGGTTTTGAAAATAGATGAAATTCTCTAAAACTCATGTTTTATACCGAAATTAAGATCCTGACTTTAAAATAGTCCAAAACAGCAAACAAAGCAGGTCAGCGACAAAATACAGATTTTTCCCTTTAACCACAACTCAACATATATCACACAAAACTTGATCAAAACACAACCAAATATGAAATCGAGTCTACCAAGTATCTAAACGTCATAATTTAGGTTATCTAGCATGTCCACACCAAATATATTCCATGGGTTTAACCAAATCACGAATTCTCACAAAAGTCTCACATACATGATCAAAATCAAGAACGGGTAAAACCTAAGTTAATTCATGTCCATATTGTGTCGTGAGTCATCTATGGTCAAGTTTTCATAACAACGACAAAATCCATCAACATAACACAAACAAGAGTCGTCTTTAGACCCAACTACACTATAGGTGGTATTTTTGACTTGTATCAAACAAATGAATTGGAGTACAAGTTACTTGCCTTAACCGAAGATGACGAACAATGAAATCCAAGAGTAAGGAGAAAAACCGACGAACGAAAATCCACGAATCAACGAATCCACGAACGAAAATTCACGAATCCACAACTCACGAACGAAGATCCACGAACCAACAACTCACGTGCAACTTACGTGCACATGCACCAATCAAGAGAAAGAGACGAGGGAGTATTCGGTGGTGCGAGAGAGTTGTATGAGGGTGGTGTAGGAGATGGGCCGAGGGATAAGGGCTCGGGTGTTGGAGATGGGGGGCTCGATGTGGATGCACAAGCCGGGGAAGGGTGTGCTCGGCGTGGAGGGGTGGCGGCCTGGGTGCTGTCGGGTTGGGGAGTGCAGCCGCAAAGGGAGAGAGAGGGAGAGACCGGGAGAGAGAGAGAGGCTAGGTTAGGGTTAGGGTTTAGTGGAGAGGGAGAGGGATTTATATATATAGGGTTTAGTTGCGGGTTAATGGGTATTGGGTTAATGGGTATTAGGAGTGGTAATAGGATTTGTTTAATGGGCATCAATTGTATTGGATTTAAAAATAGGATTGGATTTAATTTAGCTTTGGTAATCAATCAGGGTTCAACAATAGGTTTGGAAAAATAGGTTGAGCAACCAAATCCACCACGAGCACCCAAGAACAAAATAAAGAGAACAAGAATCCAATAAAGATAAAAGAACCATAATTAACGAAGAACGAAATAAAGACGAACAAATCAACACAAAGAGCTCAAAATGAAATAAATAAATATATATTGAAACAAATTCCAATATACGGTCCAAAAAATACAAAAGATAGTACAGAGATAAAAAGAAAATACCCCAAAATGAAGAATACCCTCAAAATACACAAAATGGAAAGCAGGGGTTACAGGAACCTACAGGGTCACACACTTAGAATGGATCAAAAATAGAATTCAAATTCATAAGATGAATTTAATTTGGGATCCAAGTTAGACTTGAACTCCTGACAATGGTTGGACATTTAATTAGATTAAATGGGCTGACTAAAGTTCAAAGGCCCACACACGAATCTGACCCAGGTCAGATTGTGAGCCCAACAGTCTCATTACTCTCTTAGGGTTGATTTTCTGCACATATATATATGATACGTATCTGTGGAAAAGATACATGAGAAAAACCATAGCCGTCACATAAATTATGTGAGAGAGAGATCGTGAAGAACATCCCCTTCCTGCAGCTAGCACCGCAGCGTGGGGGAAACCTTGATTTGATCCGTTCATGCGGATACCGTAGAGACATCGCAATATTGCAGTGTTGTGATGAACAAATTGTGGAAACAATAGGTCCATCTTCAAGGTATAACTCCTAAAGACGATTTATGGTTTTCTCATGGATCCATGCCTAGATTTCGATAATTTTTTCTTAATTTATGTGCGCAGTATTTATTCTGAGATTACCCTCGAAACCTAACAAGTGTACCTCGATGATCTTGTGCAGGCGACCATTCATGGGGCCGAGCTGAAGCGGAGACGGGACCAGTTTCAACAAGATGTGCATCGCGCAGAAGCAGCCGAGGCTGAACTCCTTTCATGGGCCTGCGACCTTCGAGAGTGCATAGGCCAGTTGGGGGCGGATTTGGACAAGGAAAGGGAGGCTCACGTGGAGCTTTCAAAGCAAATGGACCAGCTGATCTCCGAGAAGGGGGACGTGGCAGGCGGAGGTGGCGAGGTTGAAGAAGGAATATGATGGGGCCCTGGATGAGATTGTCGATGCTGAGGACAAGGGATACAGGAGAGCCCTCAACGATGTCAAGGCAAAGCACCCAGGGATCTACCTCGGTGGCCTTCTCCCTGAATCGGACGATGAAGTTGTAGCGCCCAGAATTTTCAATAAATAAAATTAGAAATAAGTGGCACAATTTTCAGAATCAACTTCAATTGCAACCATAAACACAGAATCAAATACAGGGAAAATTAACACTTTTTATTACAACTATTCTTTCTTACATTTGCACAACAAAAAATTTTAATACATTTTTTACAACACAACCCAACACTTAAACTTTAATCATCTTCAATCCAAGCTTCCACTTTATGTGGGCAACTCACTTGCAAATCCTGCAAAATACACTACAAGAAAAACCCTTTTCCGCAACGCCAAATGTCGTTGCTAAAACTCGTTTGTCGTTGCGAAAAATATTTTTGGCAACGACATTTGTCGTTGCAGGGTCGTTGCGCGTCCGGGCGTCGCTAAAGATTTTGACTACGACTTGCTGTCGTTGCCAAAAATAGATTGTTTCGCAACGACATTGCCGTTACAATATATTTTGTCGTTGCCATACCTAATTCCACCCGTGCTATGGTATAAAATCAATCGCAACAACCTTTGTCGTTGCCAAACATACTTCATATATTTGGTAACGACTCATGTCGTTGCTAAAGATACTTCATATAAAATCAATCGCAACAACCGTTGTCGTTGCCAAACATACTTCATATATTTGGCAACGACTCATGTCGTTGCTAAAGATACTTCATATAAAATCAATCGCAACAATCGTTGTCGTTGCCAAACATACTTCATATATTTGGCAACGACCCATGTCGTTGCTAAAGATATATTTTTCGCAATGAATGATTGTCGTTGCCTTACATTTTCTATTTTGGCAACGACTACTGTCGTTGACAAAGCTCGACTATTTTGCAATTATTTTTATAATTGCTTTGCATTACTTATATTTTGGTAACAACTATAGTCATTGCTAAAACTACCAATTGTCGTTGCGTAAGTTTAATTCTTTTCGAGACAAATTATATATTGCCGTTGCATCAGCCTTACCCAAACTAGCATACACTTCAAAAACATTGAAAACCAACATCATTCCAAAAACTATAATATTAACCTTGTCCAACATATTACATTTATGTCACATATAAGAAGCAATGCCCAAAATATTACAACCACCAACTTCTCAAAAAGATATCTAAGTATCTCATAATCATTTCCATTGTGCATAATAAGCTTAACCATGTTTTCTAATATTCTCTTGACATCTTAAACATTGCAACAAAATTGGATGCAAGATTGAAAGAACTGAATCAACTTAGAACAAAAGATATACTGTCAAAATATAACTAAATCATACACTGTCAAAATATGATACAAAAATATATGCTCCTGGACCAATGGCTTCATTCCCTAATTCTCCAAATACAGTTCCTTCTCGTGGTACCTACATATTTGAAATAATGATTAGTCCAGCAGTATACAATGAAACTATGAAAGATTGCCAAAACTATTGGAACCTGTATGCACAAAACAATACAGCATAATAGTGCCACTAAAATTAATAGTACCTTTGATCATTCGAGGAATTTCATGCACCTCTATTTGTAAGTTGTGCAAACAATTCTTGTTTCATTGCATCCATTGCAAGCTGCATATCTTCCTTTTGTTGTTCAATTTGTCTTGTTGTTCTTTCTTGAGTTTCTTGCAACTCCTTTATCATTTTCTGCTGCTCTTCAATCTTCTTTTGTTGCTCATTGATCAAGTTTTGTTGCTCAAGTTGCTGTCTTCCTTTACAATAACCTTTTAATGCAGTTCCCTTGCCACGAAAATACCCTGATCTAGGCTTCAAAACATCTAGAAGGATCTCCTCTTGAGTCATTGAATCACCATGTGCAGCAACTGCTACATTAAGTTGTTCCTAATTAAATAACAATAACAAAAAATAAAATTTACCATGAAACATCTTACAAAAATATCTTACAAAAATATCGCTAAAATATCGCTAAAATTATCCTTATTTTCCAACTTTCTTGTGATACCGGAGTATTTCCCTCATTTACTATTATCAAAGTTGGGAAATTCCAATTTTCGTTTTAACCTTTACGATATCTATGAACGTATCAAGTGAAGTACAGATGGCTCAAAAAAATGAGAATATTCTGTGCGTATTTTAATTTGGGCAGTGAAACTTAAGAGAATTTTAGTAAAAAGGTGTATGGTAAGGAATATTGTAACTACAAAATTGATCAATTATGGATCAATTATGGATTTTTTGCAATGGCCATAAACCATAATAATTTGATTATGTTGGCTGTAATAATAATCCTAAATATATTCAAGTCTAAAACATTCAAACTGTCAAATTAGCAGTTTGCATATCACAATGATGATAAGCACAAAACTAATACGAGAAAGACTTCTGAAAGATGCAGGGTTCTATTTTCGAATTCCAAGCTCAACTCTGTTCTTTCTCCCTTTTATTAAGATGCGTTTAGATGTTGTGATCTCTGAACTATTGACTTATTACTGCTCAAGACGGTAAACTAATTTTTATGAAATGTATTAGATCTTGTTAGGCATCCTTCAGAAGCTTTTACTTATGGTTATTACTGTTGATATCGTGAAATGGTCTTTTCTTGGTATAGCATCTTAAGATGGACTTTAGCTCAAATATCTGGGATCAGCCGATGACTCCTTTTGCTCCATACAGCCAGTTAATGACGATCTCCTCTATCAGATAACAACTGCTAAATGCTTTTTTTAACTGCCTCTTTCCAAGTCTGTAAGTCACTAAGTCCTATCTACACCTAGTCCTCCTTACATGTCATATACGTTCACATCTTAGGTTGTTTCCTGATGTAACAAATTTATCATAAGAAATCAATCCTGATTTTACAATACCCATAATATTAGAATAAAGATTCCAACAAAAAAAGAGAAAAAATGGGTAGTTTCCACTCCAATTTCTTACATCAATAAGGTGGTTAGGTTCTAATAAAAAACAAGAAACATTGACTCACCCCAAAACATCCGCTCTTTGTGCTATAGCATAATACTAAGAATAGCAAACACGCAAGGAAACATATGTCCAAGTACAACAACATAGCCCATCATATCTGTGTTCTTTAGCAAGACTCATAAGCTATTTCATCATGATGGATCAACTAAGGAAATAAAACAATACGCAAAGATATACAACAACATAGCCCATCATATCTGTGAAAGTTTTCCTAACTCAATATATAACAAGATCTTATTGATATTATGCTATATTTTGTTGCATTAGGTAACTTTGCTGCAACTTTTTAATGATCATAATCTCCAACTTTCTTTAGATTTTCGTCTTCTCTTGTCCATTAGCTATACTTTTACTTTGGGTTCTCTTCAATTTTTGAAAAGCTTATGAGAAAAGTAACAGTAGTAATAACATTTTCTAATAAACTCTGGTCAAAAAACATTTCCTAATATACCAGTTTATATTTGAGGATATTTGATATTATTCAAAGAAATGTCAGGAATTTGGTTAGTGAATCAATTGCGAAAGGTTAGATGCTTTGTCAGGAATTTGGTTAGTGAATCAATGAGCAAAATATAAACTGAACTTGTTGCTACACAAAAGGAGGAGGAAGAAGATGCTACCCAAATCACAGATAGATGGGGATTTTAGCATCAGAAATATCTCAAACAGAATGAGATAATTATAGGACAGCACTTCCAGGGATTTTACTACCATAATTCATCCGAAAATATACATTATTGACGCAGTAGAAAATCTGGTGATGAATCATACCAAAAAGCCAAGTGTAGATGAACTGCACTCTCTGTTGCTTCATGGTACTCGGACAATACTAAATAGGAAGAAATTGGAAGCCACATTGATAAACTATGATGATACAGCCGCCACATTGACAAACTATGATGATAAAGCCATTGATGATCTCCTTAAGCTCGACCCAAAACCTGACGAACTCTGCACTCCAGAAAACGATGGGTATCTAGGCAGTATCCAGAGTTTCTTATCCGACACTAATAAAATTGATGTGCCTGTGGCCTCACCAAAAGCTAAGGAATGGTTTGATATATTTGGACCAGTGCAATCAACAGCAGAGGATTTACGAAGGGGGAGAAGACAGAAGAAAGTGATTACTTATGAATGTGATGAAGCATCTAATAGTGATGATGTATATTCGCCAGAGGGTTCCTCTGAGTCTGACTCAGATGATGGTGATTTGAGTGATGAGCTCGAGTCACGGGATCAAGATGAATTGTAATTATTATCAGGTCATTTGCAGGTTAGTTTCGTATGAAATTTTGTTCTGGCGTTTTTGGAGGTGTACTTATATACTACCTTTTGTAGATCCATGGTTCTAAACTCAGATGGTTTGGTCATCACTTTAAAAGCTTATGAAAGTGTTTGTATTGAATTGAAGACTGATGTGAATTTTAATAATTGTGATTGGGTGAATTGCATCATATTTGAAATTACATATAGTTTATGTATAGATGATACAACACATGAATTTTCTGAAGCAACAATGAAGCAACATGGACTGTTAAGATTGAAACAACCAATATTACACAAAACATGAAAGAAACACTACAGTACTACAGATGACCACTTTTGACCAATATCGGTATATTTAGGGTCCTAATAAATGCAAAGTTCAAGAAATCATCAACACCCTCTCTATACTCGGACAATGAATGATCATTTATTTTCATCCATTCCTTATTGAAAGCCATTCCCTAAAATGCACTTTCAACTAAGTTAATAAAAATTGCAACATACTTCATATAGCACCATACATATCATTTACCTAAACATAAGAACATGTGCAGTATCATAAATATGGCACAACCTTTAGAAGGCAAGAAAGCAATGATTGTAGAGCAGTAAAGGGCTAAGAAAGAATACACAACATACTAAGATTAGGTTATTTCTTCCTCAGATTAGGTTACAAATCTTGTGTGCTTTTGTACTTGGTGTGGTCTACGTTGCTTGGTTGTTCATTGTGATCGGTTGCCTCCTCTCGGTTTAACCATCCGCAACGCCGAAATTCCCTAACAACTGGTATCAGAGCATCGGTTGTTCCTAACACTTGTGCCTTCCAATGTGTTGATACAACAAGATTAAGTCTAAATATTGGAGGTTTTTGCTGTAAGTCTTGTCTAAAAACTAGTTGAACTAGTAGTTGTTACATGTTCTCGAATTTTATATTTACTAATAAGAGTCTATTTGCTTATAATAAGTAGGACTTAATATTAGAGAATCTTTATAATGAAAACTAATTTGTACTATGTATATTTATATATAGGAGTGTTCATCTAATTACTTTATACCTATGAATCTTGTACCCTAGCATGCTCAGCCACTATTAAAAAAAATTGGGTGGTGTCTGAGAATAAACAAAGTAAATCTGACTTTGGATGCTATTCATATATTTATTTGAATTTATTATTTGCGAATTAAAAATGAAATAAGAGCAAGGGAGGTTAGAAAGAAGTATAAGGATTAGTGATCAGTGCATCGTAACATCCAATTGACCCAACTACTAACAAATAGAGTTCTTCTCAAATAACTGAAATTTGTAAAAAATTGATCTAGAATGTGATGTTATATTTTTACTAGAGGTTGAGTATGAAAACTGTAATTAATTTGCATACCTACTCACAAGAGATAATCAAAATTTGTACGTATGTTTAAAGTTGAGATATAAGGAAAAAGGTTTTAGCCAGCATCTAGTATGGGATAAGTTGATTATATTTCCTAATGAAAAGCTGAAATATATTAAGATATAATAAATTAAGTTCGACATTGGTTTTATAAAATTAAAAATTGTAGCCTTCGCCTTCAATCTGACGAAGATACATACTTTATATACATTTTTTTGTTTTTTTGAGAAGCACATAATACCTATACCTGATGATGATCTGTACCTTATAAAATGCATGCAAGTATTCTATATATTTTAGTAGGTTTGAGAATAATAACATTAATCTTTTGCATAATTTTCAGTATGAAAGTCATGTAAAATCTGAAGTTAATCTTTTTGAAATGGAGATATAACACCTGACACAACAAATTATTAGCAGTGGTTCTGTAAATTATAGTTATTTTTGTTCCCTTCCATACAGATATCTTAGCTGTAACCAAGAACCGAACTAAGCCATATTCGATCTTTTGTTCATTCTTTGTCTTCTCTTAGAATCTTAAGTTTCGCAAAAGATGTATTTAAAGGCCAGCTTTCAACACATACTTACTAACACTCACCCTCTGAACTTATTGCCAACCGTAGAGGAAAGCGACTACACTTCCAAGCTAGAAATGACAATCCGATATTTGTCAATCACAATGTGACTTGCTCAAAGGGAAATCAACTGATCAAACGTTATTGGCATCTCATACAGATCAAATAAACAGAGTACCCAAACTGATAAAGCCAAAAAAAATTGCTGCCTTCCATTTCAGCATACATAAATTAAAAAATACATAGTGACTTGTTCGACAACTAAACCATCAAATCAAGATTAACATATATAAATGCTAACTGATAAAATAAGTATAAAAAAAAAAAGGTTAATGAAAAGAAATTATGAAGTTCAACTAAATTAGATCATCAATTTATTTATAAGTTGGCTGGCGTTAAGTTCAAGTTTGCCGTCCAACAACCTGCATACCAAATTGAGGAATTCATTGGTCGATCCTTGGTTAATAATCTAAACTAAGTTCTAATTGTTTTTTTGTTTGTTTGAGTTCTGAGAGATCTCACTACAATTAAGTACTACTGGTTACTTATGAATTATTTATTACTTATGATAAGTAATGTAATTATCACTGCCTAATAACAAACCAAATGTGGAATAAAATCACAGTGGCTTCTGTTTTAGATGGGAACCTATTTGCTGCTCTTTGTTGGGATGAGTTCAGACCAGGAACAAATCTACATGTAAATTTTTAATAATTTCTTATGATAATTAATTAATTAATCATACAATTATACAAGCGGAGCTGCATGAGTTTTGTCACAACTAATAAACATAGAGAGATTGAAAATTAATTTTTAAATTTTAAATTTTTTTTAAAATTTTTTTTTTCTGTTTAATCAGGTGAGTAAGCAAAGGGACAAATTAAGTACAAATAATCTCACATTAACAAAATTTTGAATTATTGCAATGTAAGGAATCTTCAAGATCTGCTAACTTGCTTTAATGTAAACCATTAGACTAGTGAAGGGCCACCTGGAATGTGTCTGAAAATAGTGTCTGTTATATATATTAGTAAATTAGTCAACCATCCTCCCAAAAGCAAAGCTTAATAGTATGTTGTTTTGTGTAGTAGGGACCTGAGCAGAAGGCGCTAGGGAATGTGTCGTGCCTTTTTCTTATATTCGGCATAGTCTATGGGGCGACACTTGATTGGCTCTGTCTGGCTCATAGGCAAAGGCTGGTGATGATGATGCAATGTTTCGAGCATTTTAAATCTGTTGTTCATGAGAAACTAATCGCAGAAGTGTTTGATAGTTCAAGTGATGAACTGTCTAGTGCTGAAAAGGTTGAAGATCGCTAGCTAATTGTCATCTCCTGATATTATTAAGAGTAGTAGACTGTTTACCATGCATATTATAAAGCTGATGCATGTTGAATATAGTTGACAATACTGAAATTGGATGATCCGAACTTATATCTGAATCTCAAAATTTAGTGGGTACAACATCAACTTCAACAATATTTGCGGATCTGCAAGTGGATCACCCTAATTACTAGTTATTTCTAACAACTGAAATTGTATGCAGAACTCAAGGTTCTATTAAGTGCTTGAATTAAGTTGTGATTACAGGTAACCTAAAAGTCTATAAAAGAGTGAAACAATCTCAAAACTGTAATGTATGCAACTGCAACTACATCAAAACAAGCACCGCTTCAAATGTTATTAAACTGCAACATTGCAACATTGATTCAGCTCAAAAGTTCTGATCAAGTACTATAGAATATATCGACACGGCTGCTGCTGCATCATGGATAATATCATACAGACATTATAGCAATATTCATTATCTTTTTGCTCTTGCAGTGAATGGAAAGTATAACCAGTAATATAGACATGATGACTGTGTGTGTTCTTTTCGCTCTTGCAGCATATGTCAAAAGAAAAAAAGAAAACAAAACACACCAACCACACAAACAGAACCCATCTAAGAACAGAAGTTCAGTACAGCAAGTTCAGTACAGAACCCATAAAAAATATAGGGAAAAAAATTATACCAGTCCAACGCGGTGATGACCACGCCAGCCCACAGGGGCAGAACCCCCTGACTCAAAATCTTGATCGCGATCGCGCTCTGATTTGGTGGCGGGATGTGGTTGCGATCGAGCTCTGATGTGGTGGCAGCTAGGGCGGGATGTGGTGGCGGCTAGGGCAGAAGTGGTGGCTGCGGGATGTGGTTGCGGCTAGGGCGGGATGTGGTGGCGGCTAGGGCGGGATGTGGTGGCGGCGGGATGTGGTGGCGGCTAGGGCAGAAGTGGTGGCTAGGGCGGGAATTAGGAAAGATACGATTGGTGTGGTGGGTTTGGGAAATTAGAAAATTTTGTGGCGACATGTGGGGAATTTGATGCGGTGGGAGATATTAATTAAGTTAATTTTTATATATATATATTTTTTTGACAACAATACTGTCGTTGCAGTAGATATAAGGAAATATACGCAACGAAATTTGTCGTTTCCAATTTACACACAATCTGGCGCAACGATATTTATCGTTTCCAATCTACACACAATCTGGCGGGGATGTGTGAAGGCCCAGGAAAATTTTGTTTTATTTTTAGCAACGACTTTCGCGTTGCCGTAGCTAATTTTCACAATGACTAAAACGTCGTTGCCAAAACCTCGTTGCGAAAAAGGGGTTTTCTTGTAGTGATAAACTGAAGAGTGGGCACATCAGTTGAAGGCAATTGATGTCAACTATAGTAATAGTGATACTTCTAGATCTCGCAATCACAAACATGATGCATATTAATAAAACTATAATAAATGATTCATAAACAATAACAAATAGAACATTAAACAACAAGTGAAGCATATTAACACAGCAGTAATAAATGGAACATAAAACGACGATAAATGAAGCGTAAAACAACAAGTGAAGATAGGCTAAGTGTCAAGTGTATGAGATGAAACAAAAAGCAAGCATGCATAAAACAAGTCAAGAAACACAAATGCTTAAGATGATTTCTAATGCATACTTGTCGAATTCTATGCACCCGATACTACATAGGTCCGGTCCAAGCCCTTATCGTTCTCCACTTTATTGGGTTCAATCCCACGTTATGCAACTAACCTACTAAGGTGAAAGAAACAAAATTAGATACTCTGTGAATGGACCCCAGCTCCGGTACGCAACCCGCCACAAGTGTAGACACGCCAGTACCCTGCAAGCATTGCTCTAACTCTGGAGAATCACCTCCCTGCTGTATACCTCGCAAATAGGCCTGCCAATCCTCAATGCGCAGATACACCATATATTCCGCAAATAGGCCTGCCGACCCTCAACGCGCGAATATACTGTACATTTCGTGAATAGGCCTGCCGACCCTCAACACGCGAACATACCAAATTCGTCTCATTTCTAGACATTCCGCAAATAGTCCTGCCGACCCTCTACGCACGAACATACTAGAGAGACACAACAATGCACAGCCCCGAAATACATCAGTGCGACCATCAACAGAGCTCATACTTACGTTGCCCAAGTTCCGTCACAACTCCCAACTTAGTGCATGTCCTTATGTTTATTATTATTAATTAAATAAAATCACAGTCCCCCTAGAGTTGGTGTACCCTACCAGACTTAATTCTACTGAATCAATAACAAAAGCCCTCACTAGCTAAATTCCACAAAATCTCATTTGCCGGCATGCTAGCGTCCCACTCAACCTCAAGAGTCTCATAACTCAAAAATATCATCAACAATCCTTCTAGGGTCCACATCATAACCCTAAGCCTAAAATCAAAACCCAGCTTGGTTTAAATTATACAAAAATACTCTTTATTTATCACATTTCTTTAAATCAACCGATACTACCATAAACTCTTTCATATATGGAAACATATCCAACTTACGAAAATTCTTTAACTCTTAAATATTACTTTCCATCCATCCATATAGTTCAATTTATTCTACTATTAATTTCATCAATTCAAATAAAACAACCTTCTTAGACATGGGGATCTCCTCCCAAAAATCTGGAAATCTTTTGCCTAAAAATCTGAAATTAAATTCTCAAAAAATTAAAGTCTTGGAATCAATAACATATAACATTTAAACTTATTATTTCTCCACCCACTATTTTTTTTAAAGAAAGAAACTAAAAAAAACCACAAAAAATACTCAAAGAAACAAACACAAAAAATCTCAACAGTAAACAAAACTAACTCCCCCCGGGTTTCGAACCAGTGACCAATGACAAGGGCCCACAACGTCCAAATCTCCATGGCTTAACCAACTCCCCAATGCACTTCCTTTATCTTACTTAGGGCTAAATAGTTCATGTGTCGAAAACACTGCACAACCCTAGTTCTGTGCAAACCCGAAACCCTATTACCCCCAAACCTAAACACAATAACTTGGGTTACTGTTCACCTCATGAACAGTGAACCCCATAGGTCCCAATTCAACCATGCAACAATTATTCAAACCCCAATATTAAACTTGAGTTTCTAATAATAAAAAACAACGAATAAACATGGAAGGAATCTCACTTTAAAACCAATCAAGCATGAACTTAAGAGTAAACTATAAGTCCTAATTATCTCTACAAATCCTCATAATCTACATTTCAAATCTATGATCATCCAATCAATTTCATAGATCCCAAATTAAATCCTTATCGACTAAAAATTTGCATTTGTATGTTCATGAGAAACTCTAGGCTATAATATTAAAAACCCAATATTTAATACACAATCCATCATCATACAACAGATTCATAAATCAAGATGAGTTATTCTATGTTGCATGGATTGTGTATTAAATATTGTGTATTCATAAAAAAAACAACCTTCTTGCTCTTTTTAACATGATAATCACAACATCAATGGAGTTCTAATCCCATGAAAAATATCAATACCACACTCATTCCTCATGCATACATCCATCAAAACTCTAGAATCTAAAACATGAAATTAATTCTAATTAAAACAGAGAATTTTCTTATAAAAATTTCAACTTTTTAATGAACCAAGCAATGAATTTGCGTGTATTTAATGGTCTACAAATTATCATAACAAATACCCATCAACTATTGTAAACTCCATGATCATACAAGTATTTTTCTTTCTGTAAATCAATTCATGAAGATGTTATTTGACTACTCATTCATTGAGATTTATCCTTCAATAGATCTACATCTAGTTTTGTAATCATGCACGATCTTAACATATACCATACTTGGTCAATCATCATATTCCACAAGCATATAACAAATTAAGAGATAAGAAGTACTACCTACCTCAAAGAATATCAATTGAAGAGTAGTAATAACAAGAAAGAAAAGCTCTTCTCCTCCTTGCGAAAATGCAAATATCCAAGCCTCCAAAAACTCCAAGAATGATAAAGAAATTAATATTTTGTGAACAAAGAAAAGAAATGGTTGTTGCTATTTATTATAGGCGGGGAGGTCAGTCTTTTTAGGGTTCCTGCAAATATTTTACAAAACCCCCCCCAAGAATCAATTATTTACATATATATATTGATCTTCAAAATCAAGTAGTTAATTAAATCAATCAGGGAAAGAATTGATCTCCCCCAAACACTCCTAATTGACCGGCCCCAACTGCAGCCAAAAAATTTCAAAATTCGAAATTTGCCTCTAAGTGACAATTTTACATAAAAGTCCTTCACTTTGAAATATTTGCAAACATGCCATAAACTATTCATTAAAATCTAGAAAATTTAGAATTATTATCTACTAATAAAAGTTATATTTTTCAAATAAATTTTCTGACCAAGAAAATATTTACAATAAAGCCCTCAACAATCTCAAAATTGCATATATATATACTCAATAAAATCAAATCAAATCAAATTAGAGGGGTAAAATCTCTCCCCCCAATCTCTCTCCTATCAAAACTGGGCTACCAAAATAGCCCAACCAAAATTTGAATTCAAATTTACATCCAAACGACAGTTTGCGCAAAAACCCTTTTCTTTCAAAGTATTTACAAAAATAGTTTCTTTATTCAGAAATATCCAAAAATTTAGAATATACTCAATTATAAGTAGGAGAATTTATTCAGAAATTCAAAAGTAGAAATTTCCACTTCAAAAATATTTGCACGTGTTTTGCACATGCAAAAAGATAAATTCCATAAAAATGCTTTAAAATATATTAAAAATTTCTAGAATGTTACATTGCATTTGTAATGCCCTGAGCTCCTGCTCAGCTGCGTACGTGGCTACACGTGTGCGAAAACGCAAAAAAACAAATTCTAACAACGGCCTACCATAGACTTGCCTCACAAAAGGTGTCATGACTTGTAGGTACATATTGATCCTTGGCAATTATTATATATACACACACAATCCTAACTCACTTTCCATGTGGTTCTAAGTCACCACCACCTACCATAAACACCATGGCCCCATAGTAGTTAATTCATAATACCTATAGGGTCCAACCACACACTACCACAACTATAGGCCACATATGTATATATATACCATATATATATATACTCCTCAAGTACGGGGTCTTACAGAAGTGGCAGTCCCTAAGGTTGGGGAGGATTCGGCGAACCATATGCTGACCGTCAATGTCCCCTTAACCGAAGAGGGTCCCTGTCCCCAATGTAGGAAGTTAGGTCGCTTGTATTTTCGCCTTCTTTGCGGACTGGCCACCGCATTTATATTTGTTTGTTTGATGAATGAAACATGTTTTCCTCCCTATCTTCGAATTTGGTTCTTTGCCTTAGATCCTCGGGTCATCTCCTCAGGACCTAGGGTTCGACCTTCAATTTCTCCCGTGCTTGACAGGCATCGCGGGAGATTCCATGGCCCTGCTTGAATCACGTTCTCTGACAATTGTGATCATTGTTGATCTCAGGGTTGAGTGTTGACTACAACAAATGTTGAGACTTTCATGGTGAACTCCAACTACATACAAATCTCATTCGCCTTCATTCGATTTTCATATCGCAAGAGGAAATGATCGAGACATTGAGTGGGAGCATCGTCTTCTGAGTATTCGATCTAGAGGGGGTCAGAACTCATGCTTGTAATTTCGGGCTGCTTGTCCCAGATTTTGAGATCTGAGGATTTACTCCCGAGGCCCGAGAGATGGGGCATATTCGTGGTTTGGCTCATCTAAGGCTTGGGTGTGTTCAGCCCGACTGGGGTTTCTCATACTGGCAGCTCTGGCTCGTGAGAATCTAAACAAGACCGGGGCGATCCCGTTGAAGCTTCATCGGGTACATCTTGGATTCTGAGATCAGATGATTCCCTTCGGAATCTGAAGGCCGAAACTGAATATCCGCCTTTTGCGGCGGGCTTGAGGGTTCACCTAAGAGACGGTAGCGGCGATCTGGTGCTTGTTTGTCGCCTGGGCATCTTTAGTGTGGCTCCCGAACTCGCCGCCCGAGGAACCCTCAAGGTGGAAGTTTGCAGGGGCAGCCATGTTTTGTCTATGCGGTCGAGTCAGAATATTTTTGCTAATATTCCTGTTAGGGTTCCATTGTCGGGGCATGTCTGGTTTGGCATTTCAGTGGCAAGAGGTGGGTTGTATGAGCATTTAGCTGTAACTTCGTTGTAACTTTGTTTGATTTGCTGATAATTCTTTTGCTTAATATAAATCCTGTTATTTGTGTAAACCATTGAATTGGTTATCTTGTTGAGGTGTCGGCTCAAGTTGTGATGTCCGAGACAACTGAGTTGTGAATGTTCGGCCTTATATGCCACACCGAAGACACAGTGGGGTTAGACCTACTAAGTATTACTTAGGATCGGCCTCGGATTCCATGCCGAAAGCATTGAGAGTTGAGGCCTTTGAGAGCACATGAGAACTGGCCTCGGATCACACGAAGGAAGCGTAGAGTGTCATGGCCTATGAGAGCTCATGTGGATCGGCCTCAGATCTCACACCGAGGACAGAGAGTTAATGTCTGTGAAATCTTGTCTCCAAGGTTCGACCTCAGTTATCATTCTGAGGCGCGATACATATATAGGAATGTCCAAGGATTTGGTAGAGGCCCTTGGGGTTGGATACCATTTCAAGAGTAGTGCCGAGGAGGGTTCGTCAGGATTTTGTCATCAAGGTTTGGTTTTAGACGACACGCCGAGGATCAGATATGAGCTTCACCAGTCACGAGATATTGCACGTGTTTGCTTACGTCACCCGTGGATGCATTCAATGCACCAGGGGAGTTATAGCATTATCCACAATAAATGCGGGAAGTTGGGGAGTATTCCGTAGCATCTATAAAATCCCTGACACTGGGTGGTAGACTCACAACTTTCTCAAAACTCTCACCTTCAATATGCGATGTCTTGGTGTTCAACGGCGATTATGTTAAGCTGCCCAAGGTTTCGCCCATCGGTGAAGGACAGTGGGGAAATGTCTGGAGGGACTGGGCTCGACCCCATCGGGGTTGGTGTTCAGTTGGGGGACCCATCGTTGTCCCGAATTTTGAGATCTGAAGATCTTCCCACTGGGTCCTGAGGGGCGACGACGTTGCTCCATTCTTTCCCATTGGTACTTGGTGGGGTCTTCCCGGCTAGGACCCCTCATGCTGATGTTGCTTCTTCAACAAGGCTCGGAGATGGTATTCTGGATTTCGGGATCTGATGTCCCTAGTCGGGACCGGGGATGAGAGTTCCCTTCCTCAGAGAGAACTCTCTTTAGATGAAGGTCTTGCCATCAGGGTCGGGCACGTGTATGATGCCTTTTTTACGTGGCAAGTTAATCCCCTGTTTGTTTCCCTGCTCGGCCTAGGCAAGCACCCTTCATCATCATCGCTTTCCATCTCGGGGGTACCACCTCTGCACTTGGGGCATGTGTGATGCCCCTTCTGCACTTAAGGCATTGTAGATGGTGATGAGCCGAGGTGCAAATCGATCGCGAGTCGATGATGTAGTGCGAGACGACCTCATGGCACACGACGGGTGTCCTCAGCCAGTGCTAAAGTGCGAGATGACCATAAGAGGATCTAGTCAGTAGCTTACTTGTTTTGTTGTAATCACCAAAATGCAGATTGGCCACTGCCTCCATTGTAAATGGTTTCCTTTTAATGAAAAGCATTTTTCCTCGACTATTTGTTTGCACGGTTGTTCTGTTTGCACATTGTTTTTTATACATACGCCCTCGACATCGGGTTTGATCTCGAAAGAGATGGGCCAGCATTAGGAGCTCTATCAAAGGAGATCCTTCGAAGGTTGGCATTGAAACCTTCGGCATCAGAGGGGATCATTCAAGGATTTTTGGCATTGAAACCTTCGACATCGGACACCACCTTAAGGGGTATCCTTCAAGGACTTATGGTGTTGACACCTTCGGCATCGGACGCCACCCCGAGGGGGATCCTTCAAGGACTTTTGGCATTGAAGCCTTCGGCATCGGATGCTACCCCAAAAGGGACACTGTAGTGTTGTGGCTGGGCCTCGGGTGCCCAATACAAGTGACTGAATAGTTTGAATTTGGAATGAAAATAAAAATCGAATTTTATTTATTGAAGGCAAGTACATGCATCAACTTCTGAAGGCCTCATTACAAGTGCAGACCCCTAGGGGCCATCGAATAATTTCATCAGATGTTCTGCATTCCAGGTCCTCTTGATTACCCTGCCCCCGGGTATTCAAGTCGATATGTGCCTAGAAGGACCACTTTGGAGATCCTATACGGGCCCTCCAAATTGTACGCGAGTTTGCCTTTCTTGCTCTGCTTAGATATCTCAGGTCAACTGAAAACAAGATCACTTTCTTTGAAGTTGGCCGGCCAGACCTTCTTATTGTAAAATCGCTCTACCCTATGTTGTTAAAGGTATCTTCTGTTGGTCGCCCTCTCTCAAACTTCGTTGCGGAGATCTAGGTTGGCCCTGAAGCCGTCTGAATTAGAATCCTCGTCAAAGCTCATGACCTGTGGCGATGGCAACCTGACTTCTAAGGAGATTATTGCCTCGGTACCGAATGTCAAGTTGAAAAGAGACTCGCCTATAGGGGATCCTCTTGGTCATGCAGTAGGACCACAAAATGTTGGGCAGCTTATCAACCCACATCCCCTTGGGGTATTTGTTTAGTCGCTTCTTGAGGCCATCGAGGAATTTTTTGATTGCATTCTCGGCCTAGCCATTGGACTGTGTGTGCAAAATGGAAGAGAACCTCTGCTAGATGTCCAGGTCTTCGCAAAACTTACGGAAGCCCTTTCCTGTGAACTAGGTGCCATTGTCGATCATGAGGATCCAAGGAATCCTGAACCAGTAGATGATGTGCTTCTGGATGAAGTGTTGTGTTTGTTGTTCAGAGATAGTGGCCAGGTGCTCGGCTTCGACCCATTTTGTAAAATAATCGATAGCCATAATGACGAAGCACCTCTGGCTCGTAGCTTTGGGAAATCATCCCACCAAGTCCATCCCCCACATGGCAAAGGGGGCTGGACTGGCGAGCGACTTGAGATTAGCTTGGGGCAAATGGCAGATCGAATCGAACCTTTGTCAAGGGCCACATTTCTTTACCAGGTCTTGGGCATTTTGTAAGAGGGTCGGCCAGTAGTACCCTTGATTGAGTACTTTCCTTGCAAGGGATCTGCCTCCCATGTGGCAACTTCCTATCCTTGCATGCATTTCTTGGAGCGCATACTTGGCCTCCTCTAGTGACAGACAACGAAGGTTGCGTCTGCCACCGGACTTTGTGTAGGAGCACTTGAAGAGCATGCCACCGATAAGCACAAATTGCTTGGCTCTGAACCTGATCTTCCTACCCTTAGAGGAATCTTGGGGAAGTCCCCATTTTTTAAGTAGTTCAGGATCGGATCCATCCAGGTTGGTTGCCGGGTGGGTGGGTCGAGACAAAGGACTTCGGAAATTTCTTTGTCGTTGCTTGGTCGAACATGGACCTCCACCAGGCCTGTCTGATTTAGGCCTTCGAATGAGGAGGATGAAAACTTGGAAAGAAGGTCTTCCTGGCTATTCATTTCACGGGGAATCCTGACGATGGAGGCATCCTCAAAGTCTGTAGCGCCCTGGATCCCAGTTACCAGACATTCGTGACACAACCAGAATCTTTGCCTTCAAATGCATTTCAGCACAGTAATAACACGAAAATTTAAAAAAACTTTTTATTTCCAAATAAAATCATTACATCATTAATTAAAAATGTATCTGAACAGGAATACAAATTACATTAACTCATTAAAACTTATTACAAAATAATTACAGACTCCACTTGTAATGCTATCAGCTGTCTTCCTGAATGGTAATCGACTGATCACCGCCAAAACTCCAGTGAGTGGTCAATCTGCTTCCCTGGGATGTGCCTCCTGGGCTTGAGTCTTCCGCTGCACGACTCTGATATTTCTGCATCTGCTCGAATAGTAGGTAAGTACACTGCTCCTCCACTGGGATGTCGCATTTCCCATCCGATTTCTAGCTCCTAATTGAGTGGGCACGTCAGTACTTATACTCACGCAATGCTGATAAGAAACAGCGATCTCCAACTAGCAATCACAACCAATCTTTGATGAAAACAGAAATGTGCATCCTAATTTCATAGTGTCAGTGTATGCCATGACCTAAAGTCTAATGCATAATATACAATGCAAAGAAAACAGAGGCACTTAGTCTAATGTCAGCAAGACATTGGACACGCATGCATCCCATACTATATGCGCACCAAACCAAGCTGTCTTCTCCAGTTTCAGGGTTTGGAACCCCAGCCATGCAAATACATTTTACTATTGTACTCAACCTGTTCCTTTTAGATATAATCGTGGCTGGTGAATCCTGCAGTTATCACTGCTAAACACAGTGGATCCCTATTTGCCACTTGTGCCCCAATCCAGTCTGGATCACACCAAATGTCGTAACGATCTTACAGATACACAACCACATATTAATGGCACCGAAGATCCATGGGACAACAACCATATGGTCTGTTCGTGTCCACTCAACATAAGAACATGACGGCCTCAAAGGTCTAAGCCCCCTATCTGTTAGGAACCCTCCCGTTCTTACCACGACACATCAGGAATCAACAGTGCGAGATACGCACCGCAGCACGTATCCCTAATGACAGGAAGAGACAACCTTGGTTATCACCACCTAGTGCTGGCCTTTAGAACAAGTCAGATTATAGGGAATCATCCCTAACATCAACTCAGTCTTCAAGTGAAAATAAAGAAATACAATCTGAAGTAACATTGGTTGCTAAAACATGCTAGTTGTCAAATCATTCACAGTGTCTAACGAATGATTGAACCCAAGCGGTTCTGTCAAAATAATAATTAATCACAGCGAACTGACATTCATCGATTGCCAACACCTCTATAGGTCTTCGACCTAAAGTCTCTGGCCCGCAACCCTCAGTGAGCAGTACAACGACACCAAAGAAAGTGCCTCATACCCGGTAATAGAGGTGAAAGACACATAATTTACTAATATCCAGTCATTGACAGAACTAGCCATCAACACATTCTAGACGAGGTAGATAACCTAGCCTATCAACCCCAAACACCGGTGATCTGATCTCCATCAGTTGCCACCACCTTCGTCTCGAATCTCATCCAGTATCTCGGGCAGCGGTCAATCTTCTCTCAGTAAACGATCTGGCGGGGCACAGGAAATCCACTATCTCTTGAAGTGGAAATAAATCAATCACAAAACTTGCCAACTGGGTTGATAGTCCTAGGGTATCACAACCTAGACTAGCTCCAAGCTATACTAGCTACAAGCCCACATACAACAATCGACCATATAGCTATTCTCCCAACTTACTCATATGTCCACCATGAGTACCAAGCACAAGAATCTCATATAAGTCCCAAATGACGTGCTTAAATAAGGACAATCACAAATCCAGTAGCATGCAGAAAATTTCGTAATTTATGCTCCATTTATCGGAATCCAACAAAATTAGACTTTCTAGAAAGGTGGGAATCTCTACTACAATTACCTAGTTGACAACTCTCTCAAATTCCATAAAGAACTCAAGTTTCCCGATTTCAAACACATGCTTGAAATCGAACAAGACAGCAAATTTGCTGAAACTTGTAACCTTCATAACTTCCAAAATACAAATTGGAAGTGCGTTATATTACCCATTCAGGGAATCTAAGACTCTATACTACACGTCTCTAGTTAACCATATCTTCAAATTCAACCATCTAGAAGCTATAAAACCTACACATATTCTCAGCTGTGCATTCCTCCATACAATTGCTGCATCTTACTATTAGCACAAAAACTTGCTCACTTATCGGAATTACTCGATTTTGGATTCTATGAAAAACTGGGAATGTCTACTACAACTTCCTAGTTGAACACATCCTCAGATTCATCCATTAAATTCCTCTAAAACTCCAATTTCTATCAGTATACACACAGGAAATGAGTTTCCTTTACAAAAATCAAGTCCATCAATTTAGACTGGTTCTGCCCCAATCTAAAAAAAATCATAACTTTTGCTATAAAAACTAGAATTGCATGATTCAAGATGTTTTGGAAAGCTACGACTCTCTACTACAAATCTCTAGTTGATCATTCTTCCAAATTCTTAACACATCAATCCAGAATTATACAAATTCACTGATTACTCAAAAGCTGAACTGAACTGAACATAGCCCTTTCAAAATTCAAAATCAATTTAACCACAAGTCAAATACTTATGAAAATTTAGATTCATTACTTAGACATATACAAGAGCAATATCCCAAAATTTTATCTCCTAACTCATAATAGCCTAGGAGTTATGATTTTTCAAACAAGGGACAATTTCAGCCATTCTCAAACACAAACAGCAGCTATGTCCTTCTCGCTGCGCTGTTTTCAATCGATCGAATGAAGCACCAAATGTTCTCCAACAATTCTCAAATTTGTTACACTAATAGTAGACATATACAAGATGCTACATTTAAAATTTCACCACAAAATTCCATACCAATTTAGAGTTATGAATTTCTAAAGTCCAACGTTCACTCTCAACAGCAGCAGATTTCCCGTTGACCCGGATGAAAAAACAAATACATTAAAAATAGCAAATAAATTCCCGAAATTCTGAAATTTGGAATACAAGATGTTAACATATACAAATAACTTTTACTTTCAGATTCTAACTCAAAATTTCTTATAGATATCGAGTTATGAATTGTTGAACTCGACTTATATTACCCAAAAAAACTGTAGATTTCCCCCATTTACTAATTTCGGAAATTGAATTTGTAAACCCTTCAAATAAACTCCGAAAAATCCGAAATAATTCTAGCTTGCTCCTAACATCATCATCATCGTTCAGTAAAAATTTGGTATCGAAATTCCATCGTATCATCAAATAACAAAATCTCTATCATAACTAGTTCTTAAGCTCTATTTGCAAGATTCTCATTCTACACCAATTCTACTATCTCAACTAAACCATACTCCAGATTAAACTATCATTCAAGCATTCAAAAAAAACATCACAAGCATTATATCTTCACAAATAAAATTAAACATAATAAAGTTTAGAGAAAACCCACAAGTTGATTGAAGAAATGAAGAACCCCTTGCTTTTAGCTCCTCCTCCTAGTGATTTTCTCTTCAACCTACAAGAGAAAATCAAACTCTCTTTCTTTCTTTCTTGATAATAGGATAAGTAGGAGAAGTAGAAGAAGATGGAGGTGGAGATTTTGGGTGAAAAATGTGATGGAGATGAGGAGCTTTGGATTTCGGCCAGGGGGGAAATTGGGTTTCGGTGGCATGGAGTTGGGGAAGGGATAGGTCGGTGGAGATGAGGAGAAGGAAATGGGGAAGGGAAAGAGAGTGTGGTACTTTTATTAGATGTGGTGTGAGTCTCTTATACACCCCTACAATACAATATATTTACACACTCCAACTATACATATATATGTATATATACAATCTACTTCAATACAATTCAATTACACATGTATACATACAAATATATATACATATACATATATACATACACATATACATGTAAAATGCATACAAGTACCCATACATATATATCATATACAATTCAGACAGAATATACATACACTCATATATGTACATGTTTTACAAATAAAATACTTATTTGTAGGATATAAGAATATATTTTATAAAAAAACTATATGTCCTAAATATTGTCTCGTTAGGAAAATCGGAACAATAAACACAATTTAATTGAGAAGATATCCCGAATATACCTCATCGGGTTCAGAATAACTAATATATCGGAAAATTTCTCAATTAAAATCAATTATTATTAGAAAAATACATAATCCCATGCAATTCTCAACTGTGCACGGATTATGATGCAAAAAAGATATATGCTATTTTGCGGGATATTACATTACTCCTTCCTCAGAATCGTTCTGTCCTCAGAACGACGCTAGTAGAGAGGAAAAACAAAACACAATCTCCAATGATTCATGAGACATTTCACTGAACCATCTCCAGTTCCTCAAGTGATATTCTCGACAAACTGGTCTTCTACCAAGTTGTTCTTCAGTCTTCTGGACAGATCCATCATGAAGTTGATGCTGACACCCTCCTATTTATACTCTGGAGTAGACAACAACCGCATTATTTTGCTTGTCTTTGTCCACATGTGATGCTGATTTACTCCTTGATTATGACTTCTGCTGGTCGGTGACCACTCCCTCCTTAGAAAGGTCTCGGTCACGAATAGTTGCTTCAGTTCATTAGCAGCTTCTTTGATGATTTTGCCGAATGTTTGGCTTGGTCATCCCCTGTCTGGGTGAGATTTTCTCCTTGGCGTGCTCCTGGCGGTTGCTTTATCATAAGTTGATTTTGGAGAACTCTGCCGCTTCTGAATAATGATTGAGTTGGTCATCGATAGATCCTTCCTTGAGCCTAGTTTTGATTAGTTCTTGGTGATGGCGTATGGTTTCTGATGATTTCCACCAGTGCCTTCCTTGGTACAATGTGAATTCTAGTCTCGGTATTGAGTCATCGGTGCGGCCTTATCGTTCTTCCTCAACTTTTATGCTACGACTTGCCCTCATTTTTCGTTCAACTGCAAACATGTTACCTACACATCAGGTTACGAATTAGCTTTTTCAACATCCGGTTGCAGATTTGCCTTCTGGACTTTCGGTTGCAGACTTGCCTTCCGATATCCAGTTGCAGGTTTGCCTCCATTGATGTCTGGTTACAGACTAGCCGCCATGGAACATGGCTGCACCAAGCTTTTTAGTAAAAACGAAGTACAGTGAGACTAGTACAGATATAGGGAAGATCATAATCATAAGTTGAAAAGTGCTACCATATGAGTTACGATCATCCTATCTGCCAAACTAAACTCAATTTATCTGGCATTCAAGTCTAATTTCCTACTATGTTAGACTGCAATTTGAAGTCAGCTCTGATACCACTTTGTCATGCCCTGGATCTCCGTTACCGGACATCCGTAAGACAACCAAAATTTTTGCCTTCAAATGCATCTCAACACAGTAATAACACAAAAATTTTAAAAAAAAGTTATTGCCAAATAAAATCATTAAATCATTAATTACAAATGTATCTTGTTCCTGAACAGGAATACAAATTATATTAACTCATTACAACTTATTAAAAAATTACAGACTCCACTTGTAATGCTATCCGCTATCTTCCTAAATGGTAATCGACTGATCACCACCGAAACTCCACTGAGTGGTCAATCTGCTTCCCTGGGACGTTCCCCCTCGGCTTGAGTCTTCCGCTGCACGACTCTGATATTTCTGCATCTGCTCGAATGGTAGGTAAGTACACTGCTCCCCCACTTGGATGCCCGCATTCCCGATCCGGTTTCCAGCACCTAATTAAGTGGGCACGTCAGTACTTATACTTACGCAATGCTGATAAGAAACAATGATCTCCAACTAGCAATCACAACCAACCTTTGATGAAAACAGAAATGGTCATCCTAATTTCATAGTGTCAGTGTATGCCATGACCTGAACTCTAATGCAACACAATGGGCAGAAAACAGATGCACTTAGTCTAATGTCAGAAAGACTTTGGACATGCATGCATCACATACAACATACGCTCTAAATCAAACCGTCTTCTCCAGTTTCAGGAGTTCGAACCCCCTCCATGCAAATACATTCTACTATTGTACTCATCCTGTTCCTGTTAGATACAATCGTGGCTGGTGAATCCTGCAGCTATCAATGCTAAACACAGTGGTGTCCCCGTTTGCCACTAGTGCCCCAATCCGGTCTGGATCACACCAAACGTCGTGACGATCTTACAGATACACAACCGCATATCTATGGCGCCGAAGATCCATGGGACAGCAGCCCCATGGTCCGTTCATGTCCACTAACAATAAGAACATGACGGCCTCGAAGGTCGAAGCCCCCAATCCGTCAGGAACCCTGTAACACCCCAAATTCCAAATGATACTGAATTCGAAGTTTTACAGGATCTTTACACTTCTCTTCGTACAATTTACAAGGAATTAAAAACTTTTATTACATCAGAGTTACATTTAAAAAGCGGAAGCACATTACAAAAATTACATGAATGAAATAAACAACACTTGAATAATTCTTTAAGCATCAATTCCTCCTTAGTCTTTTTCATTCACTTTATCCTTCATAGAAACTGTGGGCACGTCAGTTCATTCAACTAACGCTAGGATATAATACATCAATTTATCTTACTTAGAAAGCACACACTTGTCACAAAACAAAGCTATGGGGACTATCCTATTGATGTCGTGTGTGAATGTGCAGTTAGTCCTTAATGCACTTATTTATGTTATATAACACTAATGTGCATTTGTTCGGATTCTATGCATCCCATGCTACATAGGTCCGAGGGCAAGCCCTTAATTGTTCTTCATCTTGTAGGGTTCAATCCATTGCCTTGACTTAAACTACTACGGTAACTACAGTAAGTATCCTAAATGTTCTATGAGTTGCGAGCCCATGTCCAGACAGCCTGGAGGGGAATCGCACGTTGTGACATGATGCATCATGCAGAGCCTGTAGACAATTCAGCCTCCGTCATGGAACGATGGCACCACCCGTAGTCACCAAACACCCCACAAGCATCGCCACCGGGACGATAATTCCGGGGTAATGTTCACGCCATGACATGATGCATCAAGCAGGCAACCTATGAATCACTCTCACACTGCCAATCCGATGGCCCTCATACTCGTGTTTTTCTCTTACTTTCATCACATCTTCACTATGTATCTAATCCTTAATTATTGAATCATGAATAAAATTAACATTCTAGAGTTAGCACTTCCTCTATACCGGTCTTAACAATCAATCAACACAGCGACCCAAACTTTGTCTTTCAATTCAATATTTCATCTCAAAAGAATTTTATTCAAATGCCAGCATAAGGACTTAGCCACACTCTAGTCTTTAATCTGATTTCATGTTCATAAAAATTGATTATTCACACTCACGAGTTTATCCTAATAATTCATCATGATTTTCCATTTCATTTTATGCACAAAGTTCATATATAAAGTGACAAATTCATTTTCCAATCTTTACCACATTCATGATAGATTTTCACAATTCTCTTCTATTTTCATAATAACATTCTTCACTTACCAAATTAATTCACAAATACTATTTTTCCAAAAATTTACCATGGAACGACTCTTTAAAATCTCTAAAAGAATGAGTACTACCTTTCTTTAATTACTCAATAATTCTTTTTAACAAATTTTAACAAGTTCCCTACTAAATTGGCCTTGATTCTCATTATAGTGGGTCAAAAGACTTATACAAATTTTTCATGAAGTCCAGGTATTTTCAGGATATTTCTTGTATTTTTTTTCTTAATTTTTCAAACATTTAAAACCCTTTAAAAAAATCGAAATACACAAAAAAAAAATAAACTCCAAAAATATTTGGCCTCGGCCGGTTTCGAACCAGGCCCAACAAACCCCCCACGTGAACAGTGACGCAACTAAACTGCACCCACTAACCAAAGTGGCCAAGGAGACTAACTGTTAAAGGGAGAGACTATAATCTATTTGAGTTTGGGCTCTCGGGTTTTGGGAAAAAGTCAAGTTTTTTTAAAAAAAGAAGTCTCTGCCGATACTCGAACCCAAGCACAACAAACCCCCAGGTGAATAGTAACGTCACCAAACCGCACCCCCTAACCAGAATGACCGAAGTGACTAAATGATATCATTCGTATTTCAAAACTATTAAACTCTTTTCTCTTCTAAATTAATTCATGAAACTTTCCAGAATACTGATTTTATAGATTAGCAACACAACAGTATTTTAGAAATATAATTTTGGGATAAAAAATGTGAATTTTACTTCTAATTTGCGTTCTAAGTCTATAAATTTGACATTGCCATTTATCAAGATCTCTACCTAATTCTAGCATTACAAACATTACAAAAATATTGTCTTTTACTTTTTCTTCTTATATTTCTACACTAATCTTTAACATAGCCTCATTTATCACACTAGTGTCACAATGAATTAATAAGCACAATTCATTTCTTTCAATTATTCATCAAGTCATTCAAAAGCATATTCTACATTCTAACATGGTTCCAAACTCACATTTTAATAGCACATGATAATTCTACTACCATAATCATAATTTATAGCAATTACCATACATTTCATCAAGCATTCATTTCATTATCTAATTAGTTATTTTTAAAGCTAACACATGGTTAATTTACTAGTTTCTTTAGCAATTTCATCAATCACAACATGATGTCTATTTTAGAAGTAGAGAAATCACCCACCTATTTGGAGAAAAATAAATACAAAGCTCCTAGAAATCTCCTTGAACACACGAACGGTCCTTCTCCTCCTAGATTGTGTCACCACGAGAGTCTTCTCCTCCTTGTACAAGTGAAACCCAAGCTTCCCTCTCCTCCTTGATGAATGATCGGCCTCTACTTGGGAAGGAACACACACAAAAATCCTCAACCTTTTCCTCGCAAAAGCTCTCAATCTTTTTACTCACTCTTGTTTCTTTTCTTTCTTTCTTTCTTTATCAAATTTTCTAATGTACTACATGAGAAGAATGAAGGGGTATTTATACTTATTTTTGAGTGAAATGGAGGGCTAGGACTGATCTAGATGGTTAAAGATAAAGGGCTAGGATGTATTAGGGAGTTGTAGCACCCACCCATGAACACAAAACTACCTCTTCACTACACCAACTCACCACTTCCCCTCTCTCCATTTCCGGCCTACCCCCTTCATGCACCAAGGCACATGCTAGTGCAATGCACGTGTCTCACCTAGTACCCCTAGTTACTAGTTGTACATGATTTAATTAATTAATTGTCTACAAAATTAGTCTCCACTACAAGTCATGATAATTAAAAGAGAAATAAACTAGTGGGCTCAAATCTAGTGGGCTAAAATTCTATGGGCGATTAATAAAAATAATTAATTAATTAGGGTGGGCTTGATTTAGACAATTAGGCCTAGAGTTTAAATAGGCTTTTAAAACAAAAGAGAAGGATTTAAAAAGTACTTGTTCATGTTATGAAAAGAAATAATTTTCCAAAAAAAAATGCACATGAATTTGTACGTGCAAAACACGTAAAAATCAATAAACTCTTATTTAATTATTATTAAAAGTTCAGGATGTTACAATACTCCCTCCTTAGAATAGTTCCGTCCCCGGAACTACGCTTGAAGAGTAAGAAGAAAAAAAAACAGAACACAACAAGAACAATAGAAAAGAAAAGAAGATACAAATCAAACAAAGAGCTCAGGATGATCCTTCATCATCCTCTCCTCAGATTCCCAAGTAGCCTCTTCAATCGAATGGTTTCTCCAGACTACTTTGACCATCGGTATCGTCTTGTTCCTTAAGACTTTCTCCCGACGATCCACAATCTGAACCGGAAGTTCAATGTAACTCAGATCCAACTGCAAATCCTCCGACACTTCGGGCAACTGACTTGAATCTGGAATGTAACCTCTCAGCATAGACACATGAAAGTCATTATGCACCTGAGATAACTCTTCCGGCAACTCCAACCGGTAAGCGGTTTTCCCAATATGCTTCAATATCTTGTACGGACCTATGAACCTTGGGGCTAACTTCCCACCTCTGCTGAAACGAATCACACCCTTACTGGGTGATACCTTCAAAAAGACAAAGTTACCAACCTCGAACTCAAGGTCCCTCCTCCAGTTGTCTGCATAGCTCTTCTGCCTACTCTGAGCATCCACCAACTTGTTCCTGATCAGATCGATCTTTTTAGAGGTCTGCTGCACAATCTCAGGCCCAAACATCTGCCGCTCTCCCACTTCAAACCAACAACAGGTGTTCTGCACTTCCTGCCATACTGAGCTTCGTACGGCGCCATCCCGATGCTAGTCTGAAAACTGTTGTTGTAGACAAACTCCACCAGAGCTAGATGCCTTTCCCAACTGCCTCCAAAATTTAGAACACAACACCGAAGCATATCCTCAAGAACTCAATTGACTCTCTCAGCTTGTCCATCTGTCTGAGGATGAAAAAGCAATGTTGAAATCCGTCTTTGTACCCAAAGCTATCTGAAGGCTCCTCCAGAAATACGAAGTAAACCGCGCATCTCGATCAGACACAATGATTAACGGAACACCATGAAGCATAACGATCTCTCCAACATACAGCTCGGCTAACTTGTCCATAAATGAAGTGAGTTTCATTGCCAAGAAGTGAGCGGACTTGGTTAGTCGATCAACTATAACCCAAATTGCATCATTGCCTTTTGAACTCTTGGAAAAACCCATGATGAAATCCATGCTGATGTTATCCCACTTCCACTCTGGAATAGGTAATGGTTGTAGTAAAGCTCCAGGTTTTTGATTCTTGGCCTTCACCTGCTGACAAATCTCACACCTCGCCACAAACTCAGCCACATCCCGCTTCAAACCTGACCACCAGAAATGTTGCTTGATGTCCTCATAGATCTTGGTACTCCCAGGATGTACAGATAAAAGAGTAGCTATGCCTCCTGAAGAATACTCTCCCTCAATTCAGCTTGATCCGGAACACACAACCTCTCTCCAAACTACAACACTTCATCCCTGATTTGAAACTCCGACAACCTGCCAGCACCAACCTACTTCTTCATCTTCTGAATCTCTGCATCTCCCTTCTGACTTGCTATAATCCTTTCGTTCAGCATGAGCTGAAGCCTCAACTGAGTTAAGGATACTCTGAAGCCCTGCACAACAACTTCAATACCAGCCAGATCCAACTCCTCTGCAAGATGCCTCTGAGTTGTAATCAAACTAGCCAGACTGCTCTTATGGCTAAGTGCATCAGCAACAACATTAGCCTTCCCAGGATGGTACTTAATCTCAGAACGAATGTCCTCAAGTACTTCCAGCCATCTCTGTTGCCTAAGATTCAGGTCCTTCTGCTGATAGATGTACTTCAAGCTTTTGTGGTCAGTGTACATGTTCAATTTCTTACTGTACACGTAATGTCTCCATTGCTTTAAGGCGAAGATAATTGCAGCCAACTGCAGATCATGAGTCGGATAATTCTTCTCATGCAGTCTTAGTTACCTAGACCCATAAGCGATCATTTTCCCTTCTTGCATTAAGACACAACCAAGCCCACGATGTGAAGCATCGCTGTAAACATCATATTCAACACCTGCTCTAGGTAAAGCTAAAATAGGAGCAGTAGTCAGCTTCTCTTTCAACTTCTGAAAGCTTGCCTCACACTGTTCGGTCCACTTGAAGTTCACATTCTTCTTGGTCAGTCCAGTGAGCGGCATGGCTATCTGAGCATAGCCTTGGATAAACCTCCTGTAGTATCCAGTTAGCATAAGAAAACTCCTGATTTTCTTCACTGTAGTAGGCCTTGCCCAATCCTTCACCGCCTATATCTTCTGCGGATCAGTCGCCACTCCTTCCTTAGAAAGGATGTGACCCAGGAATGCCACTTCAGACTTCTGAAAATCGCACTTAGATAACTTGGCATACAAATCATACTCCTTAAGCTTCTTCAAAACTTCGGCCAGATGCTCAGTGTGCTCCTCCTCCGACATGGAGTACACAAGAATATCGTCGATAAACAACACGACGAAAGAATCAATAAACGACCTCAGAACTCGGTTCATTATGTCCATGAAGATTGCATGTGCATTTGTCACTTCAAATGGCATAACTAAGAATTCGTAATGCTCATGTCGAGTTCTGAACGCAATCTTATGCACATCTTCAGTCATCACTTGAACCTGATGGTATCCTGATCGAAGATCTATTTTGGAGAAAACAGTTGCTCCTTGTAGACGATTGAACAGGTCATCAATTCGTGGAATCGGATATTTGTTCTGAACAGTGACTTTATTCAGCTCCTGGTAATCGATGCACATCCTCATCGAACCATCCTTCTTCTTTACCAACAGCACCGGTGCTCCCTAAGGCGATGCACTCTGTTGAATAAAGCCTTTCTCCAACAATTTCTCAATCAGCCATTTGATCTCATCCTGTTCCACAAGTGCCATCCTATATGGTGCCTTGGAAATGGGTGCACTCCCTGGCTGAATAGTGATGCTGAACTCTACATCACGATGCGGAGGTAACCCGGGCAAATCTTCCGAGAATACTGTCGGGTAATTCTGAACCACTGGAATTTGTTGCACCTCTAAAGGAACCTCCTTCTTGCTAATAACTGCCACCAAAACTGAACATCTCTTCTTCCCCTGGAAAGTGATTTCAGGATCCCTGGAGCCTTCACTATTACTTCCTTTGTCTTGCACTCGATGTTCGCACTGTACACCGACATCCAATCAATGCCAATGATAACATCGACTCCCAGGACATTCAGCTCGATCAGATCAATTCCAAAAATTCTATCCCCAATCACGATCTTGCAATCTGCATAGTACCGATCAGTGGTGAAAGTCTCCCCTGATAGAGTAGCTACTGCTAAGACCTTGCCTGGAAAGACCTTCAGCTCAACTCTTAAAACTTTAGCAAACTTAGGTGATATAAGAGTGTGAAAGGATCCAGTATCGAACAAAACAACAGTTTTCTTTCCATTTAAATCAAGTTCTCCTGTTACATAACACGCACTCATTATATAATTGTTTACTAAATAAAGTAGGGAAAAGAGAACAACAGAAAAACACTTCTAAACATCCGCCCTCGTACCTGTGATGATGTGATCCACTTCATCAGCATCAGCCTCAGTCAAAACAAATACTCGCCCTTGCTGGTATGGCTTCTTCCCAACTTGCTGCATTGGCCCATTACGGACGACATCTCACAGCTTAGGACAGTGAGATCGGTAATGACCTGTCTCCCCACAATTGAAACATGTCACCACAGGAGGTCTCACCCAACCATTTCTGGGACTCCCAGCCACATTGACAGCGTTCGCCCCAGTAGGTTTGAATCTTTGAGTCGGCGGCTGCCCTCTGATCGAAATTTTCAAGACTTCAAAGATAGTCTCAACTTGCCTGATCCAATTGTCAGCCGCATCTGGGTCTGACTTTCCCTCAAACATGGGTGGTTTCATCCTTTTGAATGATTCTATGAGTTTGATTGCCTCAGGTACTGGATTTGCAGGCATCCTCCCCTGAATCTGATTCATGGCAACGGCATTGAGGGTCTGATAGACTCTTGCTAACTCCGTTTCCAAGTCAAACCCTTCTCCACTTCTATCTCTTCTTCCAGCCATATTCTGATACAAAAGATCCATTAAATCCGAAGTAGAAAACATGAATTTAAATCAATTCTTCATTTCATTGAATTCAAACTTTGTACATTCAAATTTAAAACATTTCTGACATCAAATGAAAGCAGTAAGAAAATACAAAATTCTAGTTCCTATGATTCCTTTTGGCTTCTCGAAGCTCATCCCGTAGTTCTGCCATTTCTTCCTTCAGTGCATCATACATGTTCTTTCTCTTCTCAAGATCCCAAATACGATGACTAAGAGTTGTAATATCCTCTTTGCACTTCGCACACTGGGCCTGCAGTAGCTCTGCTCTCTCCCTCTGAGTCTCCACCTGCCTCTGAAAAGACAAAATAAGACTGCTCAGAACTGGCTCTTCCTCGTCGAAGGAATCATCAGATGAATCCGGAGGCAGAGTGATCGCTCAGGACTCAGGCCATTCCCCCTAAAATTCCTCGTTATCTTCTTCGTCAGAACCAGCTTGTCCGGGGTAGTAGTCATTGTAATGCCCCGATTTTCATTTATGAAAATTTTTTATTTTGCACGTAGTGTGCACGTGCAATATTTTTTGTAATATTAAATTTTACAATTATTGTATGATGATGAGTATATGCATATGTGCTCTTTAATTATTTTTTTTTATATAAAGGCTCTTTTTCAAATAAACAAAAGCCTTTCCTTTAAGCCCAAATTTAATTTATTTATTATCTTTTATAAACTATTATTTTGGCCCATAAACTAAAGCCCATGAGTATTTTTATTTTAAATGCAACTTGTAATGTAGAACACATTTTAAAGATTTTTTTTATGAAAAATATAATGTTCAATTTTTTGTTAAATGGGGACAAGTTTCTTGCACGTGCATTGCACGTACACGTGCACATGCATATGTGTGGCCGGTTTTGATCTTTGGAGGGAAAGGAAATTTTCAAGTGGAGTCATGGGTGGTGGTTGCTTGATCATGGTTGGTTATTGTAACTCCTCCTTAAATCCTAGCCCTTTGTTTCTAACTCCTAGTTTAATCTTAGCCTTCCATTCACTCCAAATTTTAGTATAAATACCACCCCCCCCCCCCCTAGCCTAGTTATTTTTGTACTAATTATTCCTCCAAAACCTATAGTTTAAAATACATTACTAGTAGTATAGCAAGTGAGTTATAAGATTGAGATTGTGTGTGAGGAGTTTGTGCTTGCATCAAAAGGAGAGGCCGGCATTCTTTGGAGCTCGGATTGCATCTTGGAGGCGCGTGTGCACTACGGCGTGGAGGAGGATTGCTCTCTTGGCAAGGACATTTGTTTAGGAGGTGTTGCTAATTGTATTCTCTCCAAATTAAGGTGGGTGATTTTCTGTATTTCTAATTAGGAAGCATGCTAGAATAAAATTGAATTAATGCTGCATGAAAAAGATTAATAAAGAGTACTTTTTAATTGGAAAAAAAATGGCTTATTAATTGATTGGAATGTTAATCAATGGCTTGTATGTGTTTCCATCATTTAAGTTAAGTTGTGTGTAAATAAATTATAGTTATGATTTGCTTGAAGAAAAATTTATTATTAGCATCAAGAACTATAAGCAAAAATTAGTAGACGACAATGTAGTTTTGTATGCTTAAATGGACCTTGTGTGATAATATTGTGATGAATGACTAAAAATATAATTTGTGGGTTTGTGAAAGGATTAAAAACAGAGAATTGATGTAGAGATTATTGAAATCAAAATTTAATAAGAAATGTCGAAAAAGAAATGAGTTAGTAATAGCTTATGATTTAACCAAATTGTATGGAAAATATGTGTTTAATTATTGAAAAAATTATTTTTAATATACTGGAGTATAAGTTATGATGTGAATAATCAATCTGGAAATTTACAGTAAGTTTAGTAAAAGCAAAATCAAATGAAAGCTTTTGAACATCGAAATGTTTTATTAGACAGAAAGAATGGATTTAATTAAATTTCGAGTTGCATTATTGACAACCTGAGCTTATAGCTCAAGTGGTCGGGATGCTCTTAATTGCTACAGTGTGCGGGGTTCAGTACAGGTCGATGGTTCGAATCCTGTGAACAACACATTCTTTTGTGCACATTTAAAAAATTAAGTTAACTGCAGCCGAGAGCATTTAGTGCTCTCGACCTCTTTTATATCGTTCGGCGCATGTGGCCCAGTGGCCAGAGCATGCGGCTTGCTTCTCGGGGGTTATGGGTTCGAATCCTGGTCTCGGCCAGTGGTTAATTGTGGGAAAAAAATATTTTTTTGAGTGTTTTTGATGATTAAAAAATTATGAAAAAAATATGATTATTATTCTGAAAATATGTGGGACTTATGAAAAATAATTTGGTAGTTATCAAAATAAAATAGAGTATATTTTGAGAACAAATGTATAAATAGAACTATGGTTCTACATTTATATTTCGTGGAGTTTATAATTCGCAAAGAAACTTGAAATAAAGTGCTAGAATGGAAGGATAATGAAGAAAGAAATTATATGAAGTGAAGTGGTATGAATTATCCTTATTGAAGAATAGTGTGACAATTATGAGTTGTGAGTACTCATTTTGACCATATAATTAGTGATGTGATTTTAATGTGGAAATGAAATTTGATGAATTACATGATGAATAATTGAATTCCATGTATAGTTATGGACTCATGATTAATTTAGAAATCATGATTGGAAAAGAGAAATATTTTTGAGTATGACAACTCAAACATGTGAATTTATGAATTGAAATTGAAAATTAGAGTGTAGCCAAAACTCACACCGGCAAGTGAAAAATGATGAATTATGATTATTGACATTGAAAAGACCAAGTTTGGGTCATTGTGAAATGGAAGAAATAAGACCGGTAGTAGTGAGAGGGCTAACTCTAAAAGATTGATTTTGTTCATGATTTCATTAAACTAAGGATTAGTTACATAGTGAAGATGTGATGAAAGTAAGAGAAAAACATTGAGTATGAGGGCCATTGGATTGGCGGCGAGAGAGTATCCCAGGATGTCCCATGATGAGTCATGATAGGGCATGGATACTGCTCCAGAGTACCGTCCCGGTGGCGACGCTCGTGGGGTGTTGGACGACTGCGGGTGGTGTAATGTCTATGGTAGGAGCTGAATTACCACAGGATGCCTGCATGATGAGTCATGTATCAGTGCGTTGGAATTCCCTCCAGGGTGCCTAGATATGAGTTCGTATGTCAGAAAACATCTAGGATACTTACCGTAGTTATAGTAGTAGATTAAGACATGACGAGGGATTGAACCCTACAAGATAAAGAACGATTAAGGGCTTGCCCTCGGACCTATATAGTATGGGATGCATAGAATCCGAACAAGTGTGCATTAGTGTCATATAATATAAATAATTGCATTAAGGACTAAGTGTACAATCACAACACGACATCAATAGTGTATTCCCTTCAGTTTGATATGTGACAAGTTTGTGTTTGTTAAATATGGAAAATCAGTTATACTGTTTCCGGCATAGAGAGAATGGCCGTGTATAATGTTCGTCGGTTGAATAAACTGACGTACCCACAGTTCTATATGCAGGGTAAATGACATGATAAAGATGAATGAGGAACAGATGCTTAGAGATTATTCAATGTTGTTGTACCTTTATATAAATGTTGTAAATTTGCTTCCGCTGTACAATGTAAAGTGTAAAGTTTTTCTTGTAAACTCTGATGTAAAGTGAAAAGTTTTACTTTCCTTGTAAAATTGTACTAAATGAAGTGTAAAGATCCCGTGGAATCTCGTATTCAGTGTACTTTGGAATTCGGAGCGTTACAGTCATCCTTCGATTATGTGCCAATCATCATCGCTGGCTGGGTCTAACTGGTCCGCCATCTTTGGGAAAGGAGAAGAAGAAGCATAAATCATAGAGCAACACAAATATAAATGACTTACATTTAAATCTCTATACTCAACACATGCTCTAATGTCCACTCTAGGGTGTCGTTCCTTATAAATTTGTACTACTTGGAACCGTGGCTCTGATACTACTCTATAACACCCCGAATTTCAAATGAGACTGAATTCGAAGTTCCACAGGATCTTTACACTTCTCTTCATACAATTTTACAAGGAATAAAAAACTTTTATAACATTAGAGTTACATTTAAACAGCGGAAGTAAATTACAACAATTACGTGAATGAAATAAACTACACTTGAATAATTCTTTAAGCATCAATCCTCCATAGTCTTTTTCATTAACTGTATCCTGCATAGAAACTGTGGGCACGTTAGTTCATTCAACTGATGCTAGGATATAATACATCAATTTCTCTTACTTAGAAAGCACACACTTGTCACAAAACAAAGCTATAGGGACTATCCTAATGATGCCGTGTGTGAATGTGCACTTGGTCCTTAATGCACTTATTTATGTTATATGACACTAATGCGCACTTGTTCGGATTCTATGCATCCCATACTACATATGTCCGAGGGCAAGCCCTTAATCGTTCTTCATCTTGTAGGGTTCGTTCCCTCGCCATGACTTAAACTACTACGATAAATACAGTAAGTATCCTAGATGTTCTATGAGTTACGAGCCCATATCCAGACAGCCTGGAGGGGAATCCCACGTCGTGACATAATGCATCATGCAGAGCCTATGGATAATTCAGCCTCCATCATGGAACGACAGCACCACCCGTAGTCACCAAACACTCCACAAGCGTCGCCACCGGGACGATAATTCTGGGGTAGTGTTCATGCCATGACATGACGCATCAAGTAGGCAACCTATGAATCACTTTCACACCGCCAATCCGATGGCCCTTATACTCGTGTTTTTTTCCTTACTTTCATCACATCTTCACTATGTATCTAATCCTTAATTATTTGAATCATGAATAAAGTCAACATTCTAGAGTTAGCACTTCCTCTATACGGGTCTTAACCATCAATCAACACAACGACGCAAACTTTGTCTTTCATTTCAATATTTCATCTCAAAAGAATTTTATTCAAATGCCGGTATAAGGACTTAGCCACACTCTAGTCTTTAATCTCATTTCATGTTCACAAAAATTGAGTATTCAGACACACAAATTTAACCTAATTATTCATCATGATTTTCCATTTCATTTTATGCACAAAATTCATATATAAAGTGACAATTTCATTTTCCAAACATTACCACATTCATGATAGAATTTCACAATTCTTTTCTATTTTCATAATAACATTCTTCACTTACCAAATTAATTCAAAAATACCTTTTTCCCAAAAATTTACCATGGCACGACTCATTAAAATCTCTAAAAGAAGGAGTACTCCTTTTCTTTAATTACTCAATAATTCTTTTTAACAAATTATAACAAGTTCCCTACTAAATTAGCCTTGATTCTCATTATAGTGAGTCAAAAGACTTATAAAAGTTTCTAATGAAGTCCAGGTACTTTCAGGATATTTCTAGTATTTTATTCTTAATTTTTCAAACATTTAAAACCCTTTAAAACAATTGAAATACACGAAAAAAAAACAAAACTCCAAAATATTTGGCCTCAGCCGGTTTCGAACCAGGCCCAATAGACCCTCCACGTGAACAGTGATGCAACTACCCCGCACCCACTAACCAAAGTGGCCAAGGAGACTAACTGTTAAAGGGAAAAGACTATAATCTATTTGAGTTTGGGCTCTCGGGTTTTGGGGAAAAAGTCAGGTTTTTTTTAAAAAAAGAAGTCTCTGCCGAGACTCGAACCCAAGCACATCAGACCCCCCAGGTGAATAGTAACGTCACCAAACCGCACCCCCTAACCAGAATGACCGAAGTGACTAAATGATATGAGAATGGGTAGAGTTAAATGTAATTCGACTTTCTGTTTACTAATATTCCTTTGTATTTCAAAACACTTAAACTCTTTTCTCTTCTAAATTAATTCATGAAACTTTCCAGAATACTGATTTTATAGATTAGTAACACAACAGTATTTTAAAAATATTATTTTGGCATAAAAATATGAATTTTACTTCTAATTTGCGTTCTAGGTCTATATATTCGACATTGCCATTTATCAATATCTCTACCTAATTCTAGCATTACAAACATCACAAAAATATTGTCTTTTACTTTTCTTCTTATATTTCTACACTAATCTTTAACACAGCCTCATTTATCAAACTAGTGTCACAATGAATTAATAAACAAAATTCATTTCTTTCAATTATTCATCAAGTCATTCACAAGCATATTCTACATTCTAGCATTGTTCCAAACTCACATTTTAATAGCACATGATAATTCTATAACCATAATCATAATTTATAGCAATTACCATACATTTCATCAAGCATTCATTTCATTATCTAATTAGTTCCTTTTTAAAGCCAACGCATGGTTAAATTAATAGTTTCTTTAGCAATTTCATCATTCACAACATGATGTCTATTTTAGAAGTAGAGAAATCACCCACCTATTTTGAGAAAAATAAATACAAAGCTCCTAGAAATCTCCTTGAACACACTGAACGGTCCTTTCCTCCTAGATTGTGCCACCACGAGAGTCTTCTCCTCCTTGTACAAGTGAAACCCGAGCTCCCCTCTCCTCCTTGATTAATGGCCGGCCTCTACTTAGGAAGGAACACACACAAAAATCCTCAATCTTTTCCTCACAAAAGCTCTTAATCTTTTTACTCACTCATGTTTCTTTTCTTTCTTTCTTTCTTTCTTTCTTTATCAAATTTTCTAATGTACTACATGAGAATAATGAGGGGTATTTATACTTATTTTTGAGTGAAATGGGGAGCTAGGATTGATCTAGATGGTTAAAGATAAAGGGCTAGGATGTATTAGGGAGTTGTAGCAACCACCCATGAACACAAAACTACCTCTCCACTACACCAACTCACCACTTCCCCTCTCTCCATTTCCGGCCTACCCCCTTCATGCACCAAGGCACGTGCTAGTGCAATGAACGTGTCTCACCTAGTACCCCTAGTTACTAGTTTTACATGATTTAATTAATTAATTGTCTTCAAAATTAGTCTACACTACAAGTCATGATAATTAAAAGAGAAATAAACTAGTGGGCTAAAAGTTTTTGGGCTATTAATAAAAATAAGTTCTTAATTAGAGTGGCCTAGATTTAGACAATTAGGCCTAGAGCTTAAATAGGCTTTTAAATCCAAAGAGAAGGATTAAAAAAGTACTTGTTCATGTTATGAAAAGAAATAATTTTCTAGAAAAAAATGCAAATGAATTTGTACGTGCAAAACACGTAAAAATAAATAAACTTTTATTTAATTATGACTAAAAGTGCAGGATGTTACAAACCCTTCCGTTCTTACCACGGCACTTCAGGAATCAATAGTGCGAGATACGCACCGCAGCACGTATCCCTAATGACAGGAAGAGACACCCCGGTTATCACTACCTAGTACTGGCCTTTAGAACAAGTCAGATTATTGGGAATCACCCCTAACATCAACTCAGTCTTCAATGGAAAAGTAAAGAAATACAGTCTGAAGTAACATGGGTTGGTAAAACATGCTAGTTGTCAAATCATGCACAGTGTCTAATGAATGATTGAGCCCAAACTGTTCTGTCAAAAAAATAACTAATCACAGCGAACGGACATTCATCGATTGCCAACACCACTGTAGTTGTTTGTCCTAAAGTCTCCGGCCCGCGACCCTTAGCGAGCAGTACAACGACGCCCAGGGGAGTGCCTTATACCCGGCAATATTGGTGAAACACACAATTTACTAATATCCAGTCATTGACAGACCTAGGCATCAACACATTCTAGACGAGGTAGATAACCTAGCCTATCAACCCCAAACACTGGCGATCGGATCTCCATCAGTCGCCACCACCTCCATCTCGAACCTCATCCAATATTCCGGCCTGCGATCAACCTTCTCCCAGTAAACGATCCGGTGACGCACAGGAAATCCACTATCTCTTGAGGTGGAAATAAATCAATCACAATACTTGCCAACTGGGTTGATAGTCCTAGTGTATCACAACCTAGACTAGCTTCAAGCTATACTAGCTACGAGCCCACATACAACAATCGACCATATAGCTATTCTCCCAACTTACTCATGTGTCCACCATGGGTGCCAAGCACCAGAATCTCATATAAGTCCCAAATAACGTGCTTAAATAGGGACAACCATTCAACATCTCAAAATTCCAATTAACTTAGTCACAAATCATGTATCATGCAGAAAATTTCTAAATTTATACTCCACTTATCGGAAACAAACAAAATTAGACTTTTCAGAAAGGTAGGAATCTCCACTACAATTTTCTTGTTGACAACTCTCTCAAATTCCATAAAGAACTCAAGTTTCCTGATTTCAAACACATGCTCGAAATCGAACAAGACAGCAGGTTTTCTGAAACTTCTAACCTTCATAACTTTCAAAATACAAATTGGAATTGCATGATCTTACCCATTCTGGGAAGCTAAGACTCTATACTATAAGTCTCTAGTTAACCATACCTTCAAATTCAACCATCTAGAAGCTATAAAACCTATATGTAATCTCAGCTGTGCATTCTTCCATACAATTGTTGCATCCTACTATTAGCACAAAAACTTGCTCACTTATCGGAATAACTCGATTTTGGATTCGATGAAAAGATGTGAATGTCTACTACAACTTCCTAGTTGAACACATCCTCAAATTCATCAATTAAAGTCCTCTAAAACTCCAATTTCTATCAGTATACACACAGGAAATGAGTTTCCTTTAAAAAAATCAAGTCCTTCAATTTAGACTGTTTCTGCCCCACTCTTAAAAAAATCATAACTTTTTCTATACAAACTGGAATTGCATGATTCAAGTGTTTTCTAAAGCTACGACTCTCTACTACAAATCTCTAGTTGATCATTCTTCCAAATTCTTAACACATAAATCCAGAATTACACAAATTCACTGACTACTCAAAAGCTGAACTGAACTGAACATAGTCCAATCAAAATTCAAATCAATTTAACCACAAGTCCAATACTTATGAAATTTTAGATTCAGTAACTAGACATATATGAGAGAAATACCCCAAAATTTTAGCTCCTAACTCATAATATCATAGGAGTTATGATTTTTCAAACACGGGACAATTTCAGCCATTCTCAAACACAAACAGCAGCTATGTCCTCCTCTCTGTGTTGTTTTCAATCGATCGAATGAAGCACAGAATGTTCTCCAACAATTCTCAAATTTGTTACACTAATACTAGACATACAAGATGCTATATTTCAAATTTCACCACAAAATTCCATACCAATTGAGATTTATGAATTTTGGAAGTACAACTTCACTCTCAACAGCAACAGATTTTCCGTTGACCCTGTTGAAAAGTAAATACATTAAAAATAGCAAATAAATTCTAAAAATTCTGAAATTTGGAATACAACTTGCTATCATATACATCTAACTTTTCCTTTCAGGTTCTAACTCAAAATTCCTTAGAGATATCGAGTTATGAATTGTTGAACTCGACTTAATTTACCCAAAAAAACTGCAGATTTTCCTCGTTTACTGATTTCGGAAATTGAATTTGTAAACCCCACAAATAAACTTCGAAAATTCCGAAATAATTCTAGCTTGCTCCTGACATCTTCATCATCTTTAAGTAAAAATTTGGTATTGAAATTCCATCGTATCATCAAATAACAAAATCTCTATCATAACTAGTTCATAAGCTCTATTTGTCAGATTCTCATTCTACACCAATTCTACTATCTCAACTCAACCATAGCAATCTTCTCAAGATTAAACTATAATTCAAGCATTCAAACAAACATCACAAGCATCATATCTTCACAAATAAAATTAAACATAATAAAATTTAGAGAACACCCACAAGTTGATTGAAGAAATAAAGAACCTCTTACTTCTAGCTCCTCCTCCTTTGCAATTCTTCTTCTCCATCTCCTCCGAGTGCTTTCCTCTTCAACCTACAAGAGAAAATCAAACTCTCTTTCTCTCTCTCTTGATAATAAGAGAAGTAGGAGAAGTAGAAGAAGATAGAGGTGGAGATTTTGGGTGAAAAATGAGATGGAGATGAGGAGCTTTGGATTTTGGCCATGGGGAAATTGGGTTTTCATGGCATGGAGATGGGGAAGGGATAGATTGGTGGAATTGAGGAGAAGGAAATGGGGAAGGAAAAGAGAGTGGGGGATTTTTATTAGATGTGGTGTGAGTCTCTTATACACCCCTACAATACAATATATATGTACACACTCCAATTATATATATATATATATATATATACAATCCACTTCAATACAATTCAATTACACATGTATACATACAAATATATATACATATAAATATATACATACACATATACATGTAAATTGCATACAAGTACGCATACATTTATATCATATACAATTCAGCCAGAATATACATACACACATATGTATACATGTTTTACATATAAAATACTTATTTATAGAATATAAGAATATATTTTATAAAAATACTATTTGTCCCAAAGATTGTCTCGTTAGGACAATCGGAACAATAAACACAATTTAATTGAGAAGATATCCCGAATATACCTTATTTGGTTCATAATAACTAATATACCTAAAATTTCTCAATTAAATCAATTATTATAAGAAAATACATAATCACGTGCAATTCTTAACTGTGCATGGATTATGATGCAAAATATCTATATGCTATTTTACGGGGTATTACATTACTCACTCCTTAGAATTGTTCTATCCTCAGAACGATGCTAGTCGAGAGAAAAAACAAAACACAATCTCCAATGGTTCATGAGACATTTCCCTGAACCATCTCCAGTTCCTCGAGTGTTATTCTCGACAAACTGGCATTCTACCAAGTTGAATTGTTGTTCTTCAGTCTTCTTGACAGATCCATCTTGAAGTTGAATTGTTGTTCTTCAGTCTTTCGAGCGGCCATGACCAAAGCATAGACGACTTTTTACATTTTTGGGGTATCGGAGCTCAGCATCGCGGAGGATTTTGCTGACATAGTAGATGGAGTTTTGGGCTCCAGCTTCTTCCCTGATCGGAACCGCATTAAGGGCCCAATCCGAAGCTGCCAAGTAGAGGTACAACACCTCACCGAGTTCTGGCTTGCTGAGGAGGGGAGGTTGGAGAGGTACTCTTTGAGCTGATCGAAAGCCTGTTGCTAAGGCTTTCCCCATTCGAAGTCCTTTGCTTGAAGAAAGGGAGGGACTTCTGCCCCGACCTTGAAAGAAAATGGCCAATTGCGGCGAGATGACCTGCAAGCCGCTGCACTTCTTTAACATTCCTTGGACGGGCCATATCCTAGATGTCCTAAATTTTCTCAGGTTTCTATCCCTCGCTGGCTGACCCTGAAGCCAAGGAACTGCCCTGCGGTGGTGCTAAAGGCACACTTAGAAGGGTTAAGTCTCATATTATGCATCCTCAGGACTCTGAAGGCCTCTTCCAGGTCGCTCACATGGTCTCTGCCTCGAAGGCTTTTGACGAGCATGTCATTAACATAGACTTCCATGTTTCGACCAATTTGTTCTTTGAATACCCCATTAACGAACCTCTGATAAGTGACTCTTTCGTTCTTCAACCCAAAGGGCATGATCCTGTAGCAGTAGAGCACCTGATCGGTGACAAAAGCCATCTTCGGAATGTCCGGGCAGTATATTCAAATCTGGTTGTAACCGGAATAGGCATCCATGAAGCTCAACAGCTCATGTCTGAAAGTACAATCAATCAGGGCATCGATTGTGGGAAAGGGGAATGGATCTTTAGGGAAGGCCCTGTTGAGGTCTGTAAAGTCGATGAACATTTTCTATTTGCCGTTGGACTTTTTGACCAGCACGACGTTAGCCAACCACTCTAGGTTGTTGACCTCTAGTATTAATCGGGCGGAGAGGAGTTTTTCGACTTCTTCCTTTATCACTTGTTGCCTTTTGGGGGCAAATTTTCTGAATCTCTATCGTACAAGCTTGGAGTCCGGGTGGACGTTTAGTCTATGCATGATGAGGTCCTCCGATATCACCGGCATCCAAGCAAACATGTCTTGATTGCGGCGGATACAATAGATAACTTCCCCATTGTGGGCATGGGGAAAAGACTTTCTCATTTTGAAGCATTTGGCGGGTTCGACCTCAGAGAATGGGATCTCCTCCAGCTCATCCACCGGCTCGAATCCTATTGAACATCAGTCCGATGGGAGCTCTATCGTTTCAAGAGGGAGGACAGTGCCCTCCACCATGGCAGTGTAACAAGCCTGAGTTGCTTCCTGATTTCCTTTGACGTCCCCGACCCTAGACATGGTTGGGAACTTCATGCATATGCGGTTGGCCGAGGGTACTGCCTGGAGGGAAACAAGGCTAGGTTGGCCCTGGATGGCGTTATAGGAAGATTAGACATCTGTAACCCTAAATTCACCACATTGTAGAACATAAAGTTTTGAATAAGAAAAATTCTTTCCAAATTGTGCGTGAGATTCGTTGTGATTTAAATCTTTTAAATTGGACTCAATGTGACTCAACTAGACCAAAATGAACCCAATTGGACATAACTTGACTTTACACTTGGTTTGTAGCATGGCATGTAACAAAAAAAATGAAGTGAACCCCTAGGGTTTGGCCGGCCAAGATGTTTGGAGGGAGTGGTAGGTGGTGGTTTGTTTTGGAGGGTTTTTTTTAATAAAGAATCCAGGGTTTTGTATGGGGACTCTCTAGCACTTGAGTGCTACAAGTTCCCACACACACCACCTCCCTCTCTCCTCCATCTAGTGCACGTGACCCTTCCTCTCCCCATCAGAAAATCTCGGCCCAAGATCTCCCCCTCTCTCTATTAAAGCCCCCTTATCAAATCCTAGCTTCATTTTTCTCATTTCTACTCCAACTTGACTATTTTCTCCATTCTAAACCACTACCAAATCCACTCCTACACTCTTAGCTACTGTTATGGGAGAAAGTAAGGGCAAGAGGAGCAAGAAGCAAGTAAGGAGCAAGAGGAGCAAGGAGCAAGAAGGGCAAAGAGTAAGGAGGTTGAAGCTTGAAGTGTCATTTTCCTTCAACTACACAACTAGTATGGTGGGTGTTTCTACTCCTTGGTATGTTTAAATTGTTTTGAATGTTTATTATGTAAGCATGATCTGTTTGTGATGCTAATTTGAATATATCTTGCGAAAATCTTGCAAAAGAACCAAAACAAAAACTTTCTTCTAAAGCACAGAACTTACTTGTTAGTCTGGAACTTATAGGTTAAAAAATACAAAGTATATAGCTCTAAAAATTTTATGATGATATCCTGAATGTGTCATGCACCTTCTGTGAAGTTTTTAGATTTTTATGAATTTTTCTGCTATTTAAATAAAATACAAATTTGCACACTAGTCAGAATAAAACGTAACAAAACTGCATGCCACTATTATATGTTTAGAGACTTGTAACTTTCTGTATGCTCTTGGGAATGATTTAAAATTTAAGTAGGTTAATCTAGAGTGTATGTAGAACATATGTTTCAAATTCCATGAAGTTCGGACTACTATAGCTATCGTAATAAAATCACGCAAACACAGACTATTAATAAAACAAACAGAACTGTTAATGTTCACTGCTCTGTTTTGAGTGTTATTCAAAAAGGCATAGCTCAAGTAATACTTAGTATAATAACTTGATTTTTGGATGTGTTGCTAATGCATGTCATGTGCTTAACTCCTAAATTTCATGACAATCTAATAACCTTCGCTAATTTTTCAATATTTTTACTTCTCACAACTTATAAGATGCTCTATTCTGATATTAATTTACTGCATGTTAAATTAAAGATTTCAAGCATGTGAACGACTGAAGCAGTAAGAGTGCTTAACTAAGAAATTATAGAGGACACTTGGATCTGTCTAAAAAGTCCGAGAATGAGAAAATTGATGCAGTAGGCTAATTTTAATGATTTTTACAGTACGCTAGTTTTACATGTTTAAACCCTGTACTTTCTGTTTGATGATTGAAGTGCATATTGAGTATCATATGATGATTTGTGGTTTGCAAATGCTATTATTGAGTCATAAGACTTAGTGTGCTGATGTGAGTTAGATTATAAGTTGGTATATGTCCCTAGTTCTTGTGTGGTTATTCTTAGGCCCTTAGCGATAGTCTCACTTGCTTAAGAGTGTCGCTTGTATGTGAATGTTATGTGAAATTGTAGTTTGCGAGGAATAGTTTGCCCCCACTCATGATGTTTCAACTTTTGCTTTACATCATGTACTAAATGTGTGGGTCACCCAGACATGTTTCCCTATGGAAACGGGGCCGGAAAGAACCCCGAATTGGCACAATTGCCGATTGTATGTTCGCTATTTGGAATTTGTAATTCCTGTTTTTGGACTTGAGATACCATTTGTAGGGCGTGGACATGTGGAGTTGCCCTAGTGTATTTGTGTTCATGTAGGGTCACTTGAATGGAATTTTGATATGAGATTGGTGACAGGTTATTTAGGAACCCGTGACCCCCGCACGTGTTGGAGCGACGACTCGGGTGCCGACGTGCTTGCCGTCTACGGAGGAATCCAGCATTGTGGGAGCTACCACTTGTCAGGAGGACATGGAGCGTGATGGTTAATGGAAGCAGCAATTTACTTCAGGCCGAGGTGGCGTGCGAATCCAAGCATGACGGGGGGTGGCGATCGATGTAGTCGATTCTCCAGTTTCTACTGGCCATGTTTTAGGTCAGGCTTGGGGTCCAAGTTTTGGACCCTAGTGTGGGTTGGGTTAAGTTCAAGGAAAAGATAAGTTAGTTAAAATAAAAGAGACCTACAAAGTAGAGCTTAACTAGAAGTTATAAAGAATCTAGTTATGTAACTTCTAAGCTAGGTGTGGAACTAGTGGATAGATCGCCTAACTAATTGATTAGTCGGGTAGAACTAGATCGCCTAGTGAATTAATAAACGTGATTGGGTAAATTGAATAGGGTTAGAGCTTTAGTTAAACCCTTAGAATCGGGAATCCAAATAATGGATTAGAACTTAATAAGGGAAGAAGTACTCCTTAACCATTGACCCTAGTTGGGGGTAGTATATGGACCTACTATAATTGGTAGGGACTTAGGGTAGATCGAGTCATTGTTGAATGTAAGGACAGGCACTAGTAGGTGTTGTGCTCGCCTGTCAGGGGGACGCATGGCGTCGTCACGTCTGGCTAAGTCCGAAGTTCCGTTTAATACGGGCAGGGAGCGTCGAACAAGACTCCGGGTAAGAGTAAGGCTCTGTGACTCTCGGTACGCGTGGTTAGAGCAAATTGCCTTTATGCTTGTAACCACTTTTGATGAGGACTGGCAAGGTGGCGTTGTCTCGACTGCAAGTTCGGCTTAGTGTAAGAAAGAGAACTAGCGGATAAGAGGGGAAACCCTTAGAGTCTGCCATGTCCTAAGCTATTCAACGTGGGTAGGGACATAGAGTGAAACACCGTACATGGAACTCTAATATCCTCTGCTAGAGGGGGTACCATGAGGCCTTATGCCCATGTTACAGTTTTTGAAGAGGTTCGGAAGGAGGAATCATTACAATAATAATATGTTAACTATAGCGACGGAAAGGAGAAACCGTACGACTACTACCGGGCATAGTGGGAAACAAACCAGGGGGTTACCTGACACCACTATTGACTGTAGTGACTGTGGCACCTGCAACCTCTTCATCACAAAAATTCGAGATAGGAGGGAGCACAAGATAGGATGCATGGTGGGGGATAGAACCCCAACAAGCTGGAGAACGTCGCTTGTTTAGGGAATGTGGAGTATGGAATGCATACCTCTCCAACCAAGTTTGCATTAGGCTAAGAGCATCATGTGCATTACGTGTGAATTAGTTCTAGGTCATGTCATACACTGACACTTGTGTTTGCTCATATTCTCTTTATCATCAAGTTTGGATTGTTGAGGTTTAGAATCGCTAGTTTATCCGTAGTAGCATCAGTTGCATTCAACTGATGTGCCCAATCTTTAGTTGCAGGACAAACCGATGCATGGGAGTGCGAGAAACTCAAGCTGAGAGAAGCATCCAAGTCCGAGACATCGTCCATTTACTGTAAACATGATGTAATATTATTCTTCCTGTAAATTTTGTAATTTAATTGGACATTGTAATATCATTTGTTCTAATAAAAAGTTTTTAATTTCCTGTGATTTTGTTGTGTTGTGACTCATTTGAAGGAAGATTCTGGAGTGTGTCATGAGTTCCTACGTTGGGAACTACAGAAGTAGGTATCAGAGCTTACTTCAAATTGTAGTCTAACACCACAGGAGATTATACTTGGATGCCCCAGTAGAGTCAGTATAGTATAGATATTTGATGATCGTAATTCATATTGTTGTACTTTCAAATTATGTTTTATGATTTACTATATCTATACTAACACCCTCGTTTTCCCTTGCAGGATGGCTGACGCGCAGTTTCCGCTTGTTGAGGAGGAAGTCACATCTGACGCGGAGGATGGCCTCAGGGCCAACCAGCCTCCACCACCACCACCTCCCTAGCTGGACGCGGTTCAGCGCACCCTGTATCGAGTCCTAAGGGAGTTTGCGACCTATCGCTTCAGCCACGATATGTTGGAGGGGAGACTCCACAACTGTGGAGTTTCAACTGGTGGACCTCATTGAGGTAGTGGCCAGGTTGAAGCGGTACAAGGTCAAAGCCTCTCGAAAGATCAAGAAGATGAAGGCTAGGCACCGAGAGAGGATTGCGGGCCTTAAGGCATGGCCAAAGCTGCTGAGGACCTAAGTGGCCCACCTATAGGCTCAGCCCAGGTCACGTGGAAGGCGGCAGGCTCTATAGGGTTGGTTCTCTTTTTATGATTTGTACTAGTGTCACGTCAGATGATTACTTTGGGTGTTTTTGCAAACTTTTGGTATTGCTATGATGCTATGATAGGATGTTAAGTGAATTGTGATGAATGATAAATCCACTGAAATGTTTTGTTATTGGTGTGTTTTCTTGTGGATGAATTGTGCATATTGTGAGGTTTAAGTTGTACTGCCTGAAACAAATCTTGACACATAGTATTACAATCAACAGCATAGATGTCGAGGAACACCAGAAGCGCCAGGACCATAAAGGATTGAGCGAGAAAGCAACGAAGCCAACAACACTGGCCTTAATATCGAAACCGAGTTCGCGAGGGTCTACCAAATGATGTGCACCTTCATGGAGGCGAGTAGGAACTTCGTTCCACAACAAGGAGCAACCACGGAGAATGTGGGACACACCACCCTAGAGTCAGTGAAATTGGTGGAATCCTTCAAAAGGATGAAGTCACCCGTCTTTGAAGGGCAGGCAGATCCCACGGATGCCGATGATTGGATCTGATAGCTCGAGACAGTTTTTGAACTGTTGGAGACGCCATCGGAAAGCAAGATCAGTGTAACATCCGTTCCCGATTGTGCGGATTTCAGTTTCTTTTCTCTTCCGTATTCTTGTATTTCGATTATTTACAATTCTTATGCTCTTTTAAATCCAATTGTACACACTAGAATATTCAAACCATTGTTAAAATATTTTCTTATCAACAATTATATTTATTTTGAATGATTGTATATTTTAACACAAACATTATCCCGGTTTATAAGTTTATTTAATTTCCTAATTGATTGATTATTTTTATCCATATTTTTGTACAAGAAATCCAATCCCAATTTCTAGTTCATACTATATTCTACTATTTAATTTATTATTTTTTTGAAAGCCCAACTTAACATATCCTATATTTATTCATTTTATGAATCCATAACTCAAGCCCAACCCAAGCTTATGTATATTTGTAAACCCAAAGATAAGCCCACATTTTAGATACAAGACCAAATCCTATTGAAACCCAAAACCCACTAAGCAAACCCTAAACCCTTTACTAACCCTCTTCCCACACTAATTGCATACACCCCACTAAATTACCCCATTATCTAATTTACTGCCTACTGTCTCTTCCAGTAAACCACATAATCAAATCCCTTTTAATTAGCCACTTATTCAACTTATTATTATAAAATTAATCACTCTCTCTCTCTCTCCCTCCCTCTCTCTCCATCTTCTTCCTCTGTTCCATACAGAGTTCCCAACCACTGCTCCTACATCTTCCTTGCGAGATGCCATCGCCAGCCTCCCTGAGCCGCGCGACCCTCGCTTCCACCACATCGACGACAGCACCCCAAGCGCCACCCATCTCACCACCACTGCTCCTCCGCTTCCCTGCAGCAGTCGTCTTCAGCCTCGACCACCATTACTGCCGTCGCTGCAGCCTAAACCAACCCCGCAGCTCCACTTCGATCGAAGCCATCGATCGCCCCATCTCCCTCTCTCCTCACCGCCATCATCTTCCACCTTATTGCTACATCCTCTCCATCATCGTCCTCCCTCGATTTCGACATTACTTCTACCTACGACCCCCCATCGCCACTCGACCGAAGCTCCACTCCAGTGCAACCACCATCGGCAACACCTTCCCCACAGTGAACCGAGCCCCGCCGATGCCTCTCAGCCCTCTGCCTCCTATCGCAGGCACCTTGACTGTAGTGCCTGCTCGTTCTTCCTCGTCGTCTTCTTCTCTCTCGCGATGCCCTCGCCAACCGCCATCCCCGTTGCTACTTGTGCCACCATCTGCCCTCGCAGTAGCCACTACGACCACCCGTCCTCAATTTCCATTGCCTCCCCACTGCTCCTCGATCACCGACAATGCTACCTCCGCCACCTCGCGCCTCTGCTCGCTGCCGAATCCATCTCTCCCCCAACCACCGACTGCCGAGCCCACTTGCTACACCTCGTCTTCTCTCCTACCGTCGACCCTGCATTTAGCCCATCACCAAACACCCCCATCTTGTACAACCGAACTCGAGCCCCAACTACCTCTTCCTCCTTCTCCCGTGACGCACCTGAAGCCACCCTCTCCACTGTAGCCAACCCCGCACCCTCAGCCACCGTCGCCGCCTTGCATCTCTGGCAGCAATCACCCCGTAATCGCTGCCATTCCTCTCTGCAACACACCACGAAGCCCTCGCCACATTCTGCCCCTCAACCACCACAGCCGTTGTGCCTGTGCATGTCGCAGTCGTCTCTCGCTATTGGTTGCCACTGTCTTTCTGTTCTCGCTAAAGTTATTGTTGCTGCTATTCTCAACATGTGTTGCACGTGCAGACGTCGTTGCCAACGGGACTCTCATCCCGCTATTCTACCACATTCGGCATCGTCCTCTATAAGGAAAGCATCCCTTGAACTCATTTTTATTGTTCTAGTTCAAGGAAACATTCATTGAATTCCGCCAAGTAGTAACTGAATTTAATATCGTAGCTAATTAAAATGTCATTACTAGTTCATTATTGATTCGTTATTTTCTTTATCATGTCATTTTTTGATTCATTATATTCGTATAGTGCCATTGTTATCGATATAAATCTTTAACCATAAATTTATGGCATTATTGAACATTCAAATATGCTGCCCTGTCATTTTCCCGATTTTGTACTGAGGTTTCAACACAGTTCCTAACATCGAAGCTTAGAACTTTGTACATAAAAATTGTAACACACTGTGTCTAGTTTCTAGACATCTTACGAATTCTCAATCTATTTACATGTTGTAAGTTATCACTGTTTTAGTACTATCATATTGTAATTTCCATAACCGAGACTGTGCACGAAATCCGTAAAAAATTGATTGATCGACCAAGCGAATATAAGTTTAATGTAACATCCTGAATTTTCAAATAATTAAATATAAAATTTTCATTTGTTTTCGCATGTTTCACACGTGCAAATTAATGTGTGTTTTTGGCTTTAAAAATTATTATAATGTCATGAACAAATATTTTCATTCTCTTTTAAGAAGCCTATTGTTATTTATTATTAATTCTTATGCCTAATAGTTTAATTCTAGCCCACTTAAAATTAGTTAATTAATTAATTAAGAGCCCATAGATTTTAGCCCACTAAATTAGCCCACTAGTTAATTCCAATATTAATTAAGACAACTTGTATGGTAGACATGATCATGTAACAAATTAATTGACAATTAAATGAACAAACAACTAGTGTACATGTGATGGCACGTGCATTGCACATGCATGTGCAATGGAACAAGGGGGTGGTCGGCCATTCACGGGGTGGGAGGAATGGAGAGAGTGGAGAGTTGGTTGCTTGATGATGGGTGATTCTTCTAACTCCCAATTGTATCCTAGCCCTTCATCCAAACTCATCTCAACCCTTCATTTGCTCTTGAGATGTGTATAAATATCCCTCCCTTGTCTTTCTTTATCTCTTACACTTAGAAAATTTTACAGAGAAAGAGAAAGAAAAAGGCTGTGAGAGGAAAAAATTGAGTGAGAAGAAAATTTGTGTGAGAGAAAGAAAGAGAGTGTGTGTTTCCTTTCCATTAGAGGCCGGCAAGCAAGAGGAGGAGAAGGCTTAGATTTTGTACAAGGAGGAGGCTCGGATTTTGCACAAGCTAGGAGGAGAAGGTAAGGCAATCATGCTTTCAAGGAGTTTTTTTTAGCAGTTTTCATTGTTTTCTCCAAGAAGGTGGGTGATTTCTCTACTTCTAATATAGTTACCATGCTAGGAATTTAATTTCATGAACATGCTAAAGAAACTAGTAAAATTGCCAAGTGATTGCCTAAAAAGACTAGTAGAGAAAAAGATAAAATTTTGATTGTGATTAGTAAATTGAAACTCATCATGGTTTCCTATTAACGAAATTCAAGCTAGAATATCTATTTTTAAATGAACCATGTAGTGTGATGATCTTGTTAAATGAATGGCGTAGTTGTAGATGAATAGATATTGCTATGTTTAGTTGTAGATTGTGATAAATAGATATTATCATGTTTAGTTGATAAAATGCGTAAATTGTTGTTATATAAATGTTAGTGTGATAAATGAAAAAGATTGCTAAACTCTTGTAGAATTAAAAGAGAACAAGAACATGCATTTAGTGGATCTATATTGGTTCTTTTGAAAGGAAACTGTAGTTCTGTTTTAAGTCAATAATATAAATTGTAAAGAAAACTTATTTTTAATGTCGAAATTAAGAGTTTTTAATCACTGTTATACTATATTTTTTAAAGGGAATATTCTGGGAAAATTTTGAATTGAAATATATAAGTTCATTGAGAAAATCGAAGTTGTAAAGGAAAATTTTGTGAACAGTCAGAAAGTATAAAGCTTTTTCATCTCTTCTTCTTAACAGAGAATTAATTTGGGTATATTGGCTTTCGGTGTGAGTATAGGGCGCTGTGTGCGGTGTATAAGGTCTCAGGTTCGAGTCTGGAAGAGGCTCTGTTTTTATAAAAATTTGATTTTTCTCAAAAGGCAGTACAGTCAACATATAAAGTAAGCATAATCATATCGGTTATTCACTCTGGACTTATTAGTCTTTGGGTGCCTTTGGGTGCCCTTGGGTCTGTTACTGTAGCTAGGCGGGGGGTTTGTTTGGCTCTGGGTTCGAATCCGCCGACCCACTTTTATTTTTTATTTTATTTTTTGAGTTTTTAAGAGTTTTAAAGTGAAAATAAAAATTGGAAAAAAATTCTATTATTCTTCATATATTATCCAGACTTTATGAAAAATAGTTCTACAACATTTTAATGTATTTTGTGAAGATTGGATGTGGGTTTTATATTAAAATGGATTAAATAACTTGATAAATTTTCTTTAAAATATGGTTTTAGTATAACTAAAGAAAGAGGAAAAGTATGAATGCAAGAAATTATGTGGAGATTAAATTATGAAATGTGGTAAGTTAAATATGAAATTTGATGTTTAATATATGCAAGTATGCATGGAAAATGAAATAAAATTATCAAGATGAAATGTGGAAATTTGTGAGTATAAACACTCATTTTTTTGTGAACATTAAAAGATGTTGAAAACTAGAGTTTAGCTAAGTCCTTACATCGCCATGAATGAAATTTTGAAGAGAAATGTTGTGATAAGACCAAGATTGGGTCGTGGTTAACAATTGATGTTTAAGACCGGTGTAGAGGTAACGCTAACTCTAGGGTGTTAATTTATTCATGATTCAAATATCTAAGGACTACACTATAGTGAAGAAGTGATGAAAGTAAGAGAAAAACACAAGTATGAGGGCCTCGGATCTACGGTGTGAGAGTGTTCACAGGCTTTCTGCATGATCCATCATGTCATGACGTAGCTACATCTCTGGAATTATCAGGACCGAGGCGACGCTTGTGGGGTGCTTGGTGACTACGTAGTGCCATCGTTCCATGACGGAGGCAAATTGTCCATAGGTTGTCTGCATGATGCATCATGTCATGACGTAGGATTCCTCTCCAGGCTTTCTGGACATGGGCTTATAACTCATAAAATATCTAGGATACTTACCGTAGTTACCGTAGTAGTTAAACTCATAGCGAGGGATCCAACCCTACAAGATGAAGTACGGTTAAGGGCTTGCTCTCGGATTTATGTAGAATGGGATGCATAAGTTCAAACAAGTGCGCATCAGTGTCATGAAATAATAAGTAACTGTATTTAAGACTAAGGCACATTCACACACGACATCAATAAGATAGTCCCCCTTAGCTTTGTTTGTGATCAAGTGTGTTCTTTCCAAGTAAGAGAAATTGATGTATTATATCCTAGCGTCAGTTGTATGCAACTGACGTGCCCACAGTTTCCATGCAGGATAAAATAAATGAAAGGACTAAAGAAGGAATGCTGCTTAAAGAAATGTTCAAATTGTTATTAATTTCATGTATCATGTTGTAATTATAATTCTGCTGCGTCGATGTAAACATTGTTGTATAAAAGTTTTAAATTCCTTATAAAATTGTACGAAGTGAAGTGTAAAGATCCTGTGGAACTTTGAATTCAAACTTATTTGGAATTCGGGGTGTTACATTTAACGTATCATGTGAATATGCACTGGAACCGGCAGAGAGTCTACTTTCTAGAATCTCTGACGGAATCCTGTAGAAATAAAAAGTGAATTTGAGTACCAATAGGTGCTGCTGTCCATAACTTGTATTGTTATATTTTTGCATATAAACTCGTATCTTTCATATTTAATGAATTGAACTATGTATATTTCATGTATTGTAAAGCCTTGATATCTCATTGATATTGTATTGATACTACCGTTCTCATCAATTGTGCCTGTTGAATAATTCTTGATACTACCGTTTCCATTGATTGTTTTAATTGCATGTATATAATTGATCGTAATTAAATGATAACAAGCCGGGGTAATAAGGGTCGACTTAGTAGTGGACAATATAGGAGAGTTTACTCGGAAGTTGATATTGGGCACAGCCCATGTTGGTCATTATTATCAGTCATATTGGTCACCGATCAATTTTGGATTACTAATTACAGTATCCCGATTCATCGTGTATTGGTCATCGGTCATCGGTCATCGGTCATCGGTCATTGGTCATTGATATTGCAAGACCCGAGTACATTATTCTATAAAATTCACCACTATAGTCTAAACGTTCACTTGATTGTATGCACCCGAACCTGTGGTATGAGATGCAGGATTGTGTGCATTAGATATGTTAATAAAGATGGATCAACATAAAGATTGACACTGAACATCAATTATTGTTTATTGTTATTGATTATTGGTCACGATTATTGATTATTGTTTATTGTTTACCGACTATTGGCCCATGAAATATTAAGTATCGACAATAGTTTATCGATCATTGATAACCGACCAATGCATCATCTATTGATACTATTATTGACCATTGTTTCGATTATTATTTCTACTGATTATTGATTATTGTTATTGACTATTGTTTATTAATTATTGATTATCGACTTTTGATTTTGTTATCGTCTGTCATTTATTGACTCCGATATCATTCTAATTTCTGTTCTTGTTATATAGTCATTTACATTCTTCACTACTTGCTACTACTTGTCGCCCGAAGCTTGCTCTAACGGGTACTCTCCATATTTCTTTTGAGTTATTATTTATACAGGTACAAATGATGAGATACTAGAAGAACTTGACGTACTACTATTGCAATGTGTATTCTCGGCCTTCTGTTAGTTCTTGTATCTCAGATATTGGTTATTGCGTTATATTCTTATTCCTGTGATTATTATTGTATATTGAGCTTGCTGGTATTGTACCGCTTATGGATGTTATGAGTTAGTATACTTATATTATCTGCTGGGCCTCAGCTACGTGCCCGTGTTTTTGATGGAACTGAGATAATTCCCAGAACTACGGATTGGTGTACGTATCGATTGTTAAAAATTTAACAGATTAAATGCGTGATCTAACCCTATATAGCGGAATCTAGGGTTCACAATTTATACCTGCGATGAGAAGAAGACGACAGGGACCCCAAGATCTTCTGCACGTATTCCTTCCTCGGGTTAGACGTCGTGTGGGCAACGATCTCCCAACCTTTCTTCTCCTTGGCTGATCTCTCTTTCTCTCCTTACGTGAATCACGAGTTTTGAGAAAAAATCTTATATTTCAGATTGTCAATGACGGCCAGAGAATAGAGGATATATATAAGGCTACGGCAGGGACCTATGAGGAGAAATTAGGGTTAGCTCTCCTAACGAATCTGGGTATCCCGTGTTCAGCCCGAACACACAACCCAGGTCAATTAACAATAGCTCGGTCCACTAAGGAGCTATTGTTGCACTACCTTCCTAATCCCAAATTATATTTATGGGCTCCTTTTATTATATGCTCGTTCAACTCCCCATGTTAAGATATCGAATGTCCGTCGATCAAATTAAGTTACTGACAACTATATTGATCAACATCTTTTATCCTTAAGTAGTACCACTCAACTTTATTTGTCATGTCGGATGTAATCCACCTGCAGGGTTTACATGACAATCCTTATGAGCTCCTTAAGGGGACATCATCAACCCGACGTATCGGGACATGGATTCCTTTTACAATCAACAGCCCATCATACATACAATGCTATTACCCAATTCATAGAGGTTGTTGATCCATAATGAATCTCACTCTTTTATGAGTCAAAGTAATGCACACTGCATATACATGTCTGTTATTATATCTGGATTAAGAGCATAAGCATCCATAATAACAGAGGTGTTTGTTCTCTTTTGTAGTCAGTATAAAGAGAACAACCTCAAGTGGTCTTGTTCAATACACACAAAGTATACTAGTGTAAACCTATAGTCAAGACAGACTAATACCAGATTACACTACAACCTTTCCAATGGATTGTCCAAGTCCGTCTAGGTTGTGAACTATTTATATATTCCATAGGGAACTGATAATATGATCTTCTGTGTGTCACCTCACACCATATTATCAACCTTATAGAATATCAGACACTTGCATTAATATTATAATAAACACAATATGCAAACATATGCCCATATGATTCTCATTCAAAAAAATAAGGAAATAAAGTTAATACAAAAGTGATGCTTTCAGTATATAACCCTAACAGTTTTTCGTATAATGGGAAGCAGGACGTGATAATCAGATTGGAGACAATTCTTTTGGTGAAGGCCGCAGGAATCTGGTGGCAGTCGGTTAAACGTGGACTAGGGGAAGGACCAATCATATGGGAAGAATTCTTAGAAGAGTTTCGACGACACTATTTCCCGCTTGACGTCCAAGAAGAGAAGGCCATGGAATTCATCAATCTTTCGCCAAGGGAACATGACTGTCAGGGAATACGAGACAAAGTTCACCCAATTGTCTCAATATGCCCCTGAGATGATCCAGGACGAAACCAAGAAAGCAAAAGGTTTGAGCAGGGTTTGAGGCGGGCCCTAAAGTCAAGGAAGGTGCCATTATGCATTCGTAGGTTTGACAAGCTGGCACAGGGCAGCAGTAATGGAGCAGGACATTAATCAAAACTTACCAACCCAGGGAAACACCAAAAAGTGGAACAAAGGGAAGCGGCCGAAGCCATCTACAGGATTTAAGAAGCAAGAGCTGAACCTGAAGTTCTAGAAGACCAGTGTTGGTGTAGGGATAGACCAGTCAATGAAGTGTTTTGGTTATGGAGAATCAGGGCACTATAAGGATCGGTGCCCAAAGAACAAGCAGCTAGTCACCCCGAGAAGTTGTTTCAATTGCAGAAAGGATTTTTTTGAACAGAAATGGTAATATTGTTTCCGGGGCATATTTGGCCCAACTGCCCCCAGTTACGGAAAGGAAATGGTGGCCCAGCCCAGAAAAAGGATGCTAAAAGGAAGAAACTATTTCGTCAGGGACGCATTTTTGGCCTTACAAAGGAGGATACTAATGGCGATGATGGAGTACTAATTGGTATGGGAAATGCAATGTAATTTGGTTGATGATGTAATTTGAGTATGAAGATGAAAATGTGATGAAGTTGTAACTTTTTGTAACAGGATATTTGGAAATTAATGGAATCATGGCAAGTGTTTTGTTTGGTAGTGGATCTACTCACTCTTTTGTGTCCAAATCTTTCTCGAAGAAGTTGAGATGCACTCATGTTGTAACTCCTGATTTGGCCTTGGCAGTGGCTACACCATTAGGAGCGACTCTAACAACTGATAAGTGTTATAAGAGATGTAAACTCCAAGTTAGAGGTGAGACCCTAGATATTAAATTGTTGGAATTGGTCTTTGTTGGAACTGATGCCATTGTTGAAATGGATTGGATGTCTAAGCATAAGGTCCACATTGATTGCAAGGGAAAGAAGGTGATTATAGCAATGTCCGAGAAACCTGAGATAGTGTTTCAAGGGCAGAAGGCCAGTGAGAAGAGGTTGGCAGCTACAGCCGAAAGGAAATTACTGAAGGACGTGAAAGGAATACCCGTTGTACGAGACTTCCCTCTCATATTTCTGGAGGAGTTGCCAGGACTACCCCCACCACAAGATGTGGAGTTCAGTATTGTAATCCAACCAGGTAGTGCGCCAGTGTCCAAAACAACAAATCACATGTCACCGATGGAGCAGATGAAGTGAAGAAACAGATCAAGGAGCTTCTGCAGAAATGTTTCATTAGGCCTAGTGCCTCACCTTGGGGAGCACCAGTATTTTTGGTCAAGAAGAAGGACGGGTCATCGAGGATGTGCATCGACTACTGGGAGCTGAACAAGGTCACGATCCAGAATAAATATCTAATTCCCATGATCGATGACTTTTTCGATCAACTACGAGAAGCAGCAATATTCTCGAAGATCGATCTACGGTCAGGTTACCTTCAGGTCCGTGTGAAGGAGGAGGACATACCAAAGACAGCCTTCAGAACTAGACATGGACATTACAAATTTTTTGTGATGCCTTTAGGAGTGACCAACGCTCCAGCAATCTTCATGGATCTCATGAATCAGATTCTACGGCCGTTTATCGACTCGTTCGTAGTGGTCTTCATTTACGATATCCCGGTATACTCAAAGATGGAGGAGGATCATGCGAGGAACCTGGCTGCAGTTCTAAGCAAACTTCAGGAGCATAAGCTATATGCCAAGTTGTCCAAATGTTAGTTTTGGAAGTCTGAGGTTGCTTTTCTTGGTCATATCCTTTCTAAGGAGGGAGTAGCCACTGATCCACAAAAGATCGAAGCAGTGAAGGATTGGCCTCAACCAAAGATGGTGAAGGAGATTATGAGCTTTTTGGGCTTGACCGGGTACTACAGGAAGTTCATCCAGGATTATGCCAAGATTGCAGTACTACTCATAGCCCTGACCAAGAAGGACAAGAAGTATGAATGGACCGATAAGTGTGAAGCAAGCTTCCAGGAGCTGAAGAATCGACTAATTACTGCACTGATTTTGGTCTTACCTCAGCCAGATAAGGGATACGAGATCTACAGCGATGCTTCATACATGGGATTTGGCTGTGTGTTGATGCAGGAAGGAAGGGTGATTGCCTATGATTTAAGACAACTTCGACCTTACGAGAAGAATTATACAACACATGACTTAGAGTTAGCTACTATAATCTTTTCCTTGAAGATATGGCGGCATTATATCTATGGGACTAATGTAGAGTTGTATAAGGAACACAAGAGTTTGAAGTACATATACCAGCAGAAGGACCTGAACCTGAGGCAGAGGCAATAGTTTGAAGTGTTAGAGGACATCAGACCGGAGATTTGGTACCATCCAGGGAAGGCTAACGTGGTAGCAAATGCGCTCAGCAGGAAAAGGAGCATCTCCATGTTAGTAGCAACAAGGAAGGAGTTGAAGAAGAAATAAGAGAAGCTAGCATCGAGATGGTTACTGAAGGTTGGGGACCCATTCTAGCTCGGTTAGAACTTCAACTAAGTCTAAAGGACCTTATAAAGAAGAGTCAGGAAGGCGAAGAGGACATCCGAGAACTTAAGCAGCAAGTGAACGAAGGAAAACTTTTGGAGTTCAGTCTAAAGAAGGGAGTGTTATGGTTTGGAGATCGGTTGTGTGTGCCAAGGATGGATATCCTAAGAGAAGAAATTATGAAGGAAGTGCACACTACCCTACTCACAGTTCACCCAGGGAGCACAAAAATGAACCGAGACGTGAAACAAGTTTATTGGTAGGGCAGGAACAAAGAAGAATATAGCATATTTTGTTGCCAGATGTCTCACATGCCAGAGAGTGAAAGCGGAGAACCAGAAGCCGGGTGGGCTATTGTAGTCGTTACTCATTCTCAAATAGAAGTGGGAGAATGTAAGTATGGATTTCATTGTAGGGTTTCCTATGAGTTTAAGGGGTAACGAATCGATTTGGGTAATCGTGGATCGACTCACAAAATCAGCACATTTTCTACCAGTTAAGACGACCTGGTCTTTAGAGAAGCTGGCAAAGATCTACATTCAAGAGATTGTGAAGCTACACGGTGTTCCAGTATCAATTGTATTCGACAAGGATGCAAGATTTACCTTGAGGTTCTGGAAGAAACTAAAGCAGCAATGGGAACAAGGAAAAACTTCAGTACAGCATTTCACCCGCAGACGGATGATCAGACCGAAAGGGTAAACCGTATTCTGGAGGATATGCTTCGAGCATGTATTTTGGACTTCAGAGGGAGCTGGGAGAAGTATCTATTGCTGGTCGAGTTCGCTTACAAAATCAGCTAACAGGCTAGTATTAGGATGGCTCCATTCGAAGTACTAAATGGCAGAAGATGTAGGACACTGGTATGTTGGTATGAAGTAGGCAAGAGGCAGATATTTGGACATGAGTTAGTACAGCAAACTTCATAGAAGATAGAGCTGATCAGAAAAAGGTTACAAATAGTGCAGAGCAGGCAGAAGAGCTACACCAACACTCACCGCAGAGAGTTAGAATTCGAAGAAGGAGTAGTCGGATTTGGAAAAGGAGGCAAGTTGGCCCCGAGGTACATTGGACCCTACATGATCTTGAGAAGCATCGGTAAGGCAGCCTACAGGTTGGAACTACCCGCTGAGTTAGCCCAGGAGCATAATGTTTTCCACGTTTCCATGCTCAGGAAATACGTGCCAGACCCGAGTCATCAACTACCCGAGATTCCAGAAGACTTGTAGGTGGATCTCTCCTATGAGGAACGACCAGTGAAGATACTAGATTGTCAAGAAAAAGTGCTGAGGAGAAAAATTATTCCGATGGTCAAGGTTCTTTGGAGGAATCAGTTCATCAAGGTAGCGACGTGGGAGCCGAAGAGCCGGATGCGAGAGGCATTTCCCGAATTGTTCATGTAATTTCTGTTACCTCCCCACTAAGCATAGTTCTGAGGACATAACTATTCTAAGGAGAGAGTGATGTAATGACCCTAAAGTTCACCACATTGTAGAACATAAAGATTTGAATGAGAAATTTTCTTTTGAAATTGTTTGTGAGATCCGTTGTGAGTTAAAGAAGTAGATCGATTGCCATTGATAGAAAACTAAATTGGACACAATGTGACTCAACTGGACCCAAATGAACCAAATTGGACATAACTTGACTCTACACTTGGTTTGTAGCATGGCATGTAACAAATATGTTAAAAAAAACTGAAGTGAACCCCTAGGGTTTGGCCGGCCAAGATGTTTGGAGGGAGTGGGAGTTGGGGGTTTGTTTGGAGGGTTTTTTTGAATGAAGAATCTAGGGTTTTGTATGGGGACTCTCTAGCACTTGAGTGATACAACTTCCCACACACACCACCTCCCTCTCTCCCCAATCTAGTGCAGGTTACCCTTGCCCTCCCCATCAGAAAATTTCCGCCCAAGATCTCCCCCTCTCTCTATTAAAGCCCCTTCATCAAACCCTAGCTTCATTTTTCTCATTTCTACTCCAACTTGACTATTTTCTCCATTCTAAACCACTACCAAACCCAATTCTACACTCTTAGATACTATTTTGGTAGTAAGAAAGGTCAAGAGGAGCAAGAAGCAAGTAAGGAGCAAGAGGAACAAGGAGCAAGAATAGCAAAGAGCAAGGAGGTTGAAGCTTGAAGTGTCATTTCCCTACAACTACACAACGAGTAAGGTGGGTGTTTCTACTCCTTGGTGTGTTTAAATTGTTGTAACTGTTTAGATTGTGAGCATGATCTATTTGTGATTCTAAGACATGTATGCATGTGTGAGTTTTGAAGATATCTTGCAAGAATCATGCTAAAGAACCAAAATAGAAACTTTCTGCTGAAGCACAGAACTTGCCTGTTGGTTTGGAACTTATAGGATGAAAAATATGAAGTTTTTAGCTCTAAAATTATTATGACGTTACCCTTAATGTGGCGTGCACCTTCTGTGGATTTTTTAGATTTTTATGAATTTTTCTGCAATTTAAATAAAATGCAAACTTGCACACTAGTCACTGAACTGCATGTCACTGTTATATGTTTAGAGACTTGTAACTTGTTCTATGCTTCTGGGAATGATTTTAAATTTAAGTATGTTAATCTAAAGTGTATGTAGAACCTACTTTTCAAATTTCATGAAGTTTGGACTACTATAGCTATGGCAATAAAATCGTGCAAACACAGGCTGTTAATATAACAAACAGAACTATTAATGTCCACTGCTCTGTTTTGAGTGTTATTCAAAAAGGCATAGCTTAAGTTATACTTAGTATAATAACTTTATTTTTGGATATTTGTTGCTAATGCATGTCATGTGCTTAAATCCTAAATTTTATGACAATCTAACAACATTTGCTAATTTTTCAGTGTTTCTACTTCACACAACTTATAAGATGCTCTGTTCTGAGATTATTTTATTGCACATTAAATTATTAAGTTTTTAAACATGTGAACGAATGAACCAGTAAGAGTGCTTAATAAAGATATTATAGAGGACACTGTGATATTTCTAAAAAAATCCGAGAATGAGAAAATTGATGCAGTAGGCTAATTTTAATGATTTTTACATTAAGCCGGCTATGCATGTTTAAACCCTATACTTTCTGTTTGATGATTGAAGTATATATTGAGTATCATATGAAGATTTGTGGTTTGCAAATGCTATTATTGAGTCATAAGACTTAGTGCACTGATGTGAGTTAGATTATAAGTTGGTATATGTCCCTAGTTGTTGTGTGGTTATTCTTAGGTCCCTAGTGACAGTCTCACATGCTTAGGAGTGTGGCTATGTGAATGTTAGGTGAAATTGTAGTTTGGGAGGAATAGTTTGCCCCCACTCATGATGTTTCAAATTGTGGTTTTCACCATGTATGAATGTGGGTCACCCGGACATGTTTCCCCAAGGAAACAAGGCCGGAAAGAAACCCGAATTGGCCCAATTGCCGATTGTATGTTTGCTGTTTGGAATTTCTAATTCCTGTTTTTGGGCTTGAGATACCATTTGTAGGGTGTGGACTTGTGTAGAGTTTGCCCTAGTGTATTTGTCTTCATGTAGGGTCACTTGAATGGAATTTTGAGACCCTAGTACTAAGCCCATGTAGGAGATTGGTGACGGGTTGTTTGGGAACCCATCACCCCCGAACGTGTTGGAGTGATGACGGGTGCCGACGTGATTGTCGTCTAGGAGGAATCCAGCATTGTGGGAGCTACCACTTGTCTGGAGGACGTGGAGCGTGATGGTTAGCAGAAGCAGTGATTTACTTTGGGCGGAGGTGGGGTGCGACTCCAAGCATGACGGGCAGTGGTGATCGAAGCGGTCGATTTGCCAGTTTTTGCTGGCCATGTTTAAGGTCGGGCTTGAGAACCAAGTTTTGTACCATAATGTGGGTTGGGTTAAGTTCAAGGAAAATATAAGTTAGGTAAAATAAAAGAGACCTACAAAGTATAGCTTAATTAGTAGTTATAAAGAATCTAGTTATGTGACATCTAATCTAGGTGTGGAACTAGTGGATAGATTGCCTAACTAAATGATTAGTCAGGTAGAACTAGATCACCCAGTGAATTAATAAACGTGATTTGGTCAATTGAATAGGGTTAGAGATTGAATTAAACCCTTAGAATCGGGAACCCAAATAATTGATTAGAACTTAATAAGGGAAGAAGTACTCCTTAACCATTGACCCTAGTTGGGGGTAGTATATGGACCTCCTGTGCTTGGTAGGGACTTAGGGTAGATAGAGTCATTTTTGAATGTAAGGACAGGCACTAGCGGGTGTTTTACTCTCCTGGCAGGGGGACGCATGGCGTCGTCACGTCTGGCCAAGTCCTAAGTTCTGTTAATTACAGGTAGGGAGCGCCGAACAAAACTCCAGGTAAGAGTAAGGCTCCGTAACTCTCAGGACGCGTGGTTAGCGCAAATTGCCTTTATGCCCGTAACAACTTTTGGTGAGGACTGGTGAGGTGGCAGCGTCTCGACAGCAAGCTCGGCTTAGTGTAAGGATGAGAACTAGCGAATACTAGGGGAATCTTTTAGAGTCTGCCATGTCCTATGCTGTTCAACGTGGGCAGGGACTTAGAGTGAAACGACGTAGATGGAACTCTAATATTCTCGGCTAGCAGGGCTACCGTAAGGCCTTATGCCCATATTATAGTTTTTGAAGAAGTCCGGAAGGAGGAATCATTACAATAATAATATGTTAACTATTGTGATGGAAAGGAGAAACCGTACGACAACTATCGGGCATAGTGGGAAACAAACAGGGGTTACCTGACACCACTATTGACTGTAGTGACTGTGGTGACTGCAACCTTTTCATCACTAATCTTCGAGACAGGAGGGAGCACCAGATAGGATGCATGGCGGGGGATCGAACCACAACAAGATGGAGAATGTCGCTTGAATGTGTATTATGGGATGCATACCTCTCTAACCAAGTGTGTATTAGACTAAGTGTAACGCCCCGCCCCAATACTCAGACAATTTTAATATTTTTATGAAATACAAATTAGATACTATGTAGTACAACTGCCCACCACAGGCTGCCTCTCAAAAGGTGGTTAACCGAATTGGTGACTCTTGATCATTGGCTAATAGTATTTATACTCAAATTAGTTCTTGTAAACCTCCCATGTGGGACGAAATTCTCAAATCATTCTCAATTTTCTCAAATCCTGCGCATACCAGTCGACTGCTACCAGTACCAGTCGACTGTTCGCTCTTTAGAAATCTGGGGTATTACATACACCCCACCTTTAGAAATTAGCGTCCTCACTGAGTACGGGACACACATCTAGTGTACGACCGCCCTTTCTAGCACCCTGCCTACTTCCGTGAATACCCCACGAAGCAAATTCCAGAGACTTATCTCCCTGCCGTGTATCAAATACACCCGCTGTGTCGAAAGTCGGCTCTGATACCATTTGTAATGCCCCGCCCCAATACTCAGACAATTTTAATATTTTTATGAAATACAAATTAGATACTATGTAGTACAACTGTCCACCACAGGCTGCCTCTCAAAAGGTGGTTAACCGAATTGGTGACTCTTGATCATTGGCTAATAGTATTTATACTCAAATTAGTTCTTGTAAACCTCCCATGTGGGACTAAATTCTCAAATCATTCTCAATTTTCTCAAATCCTGCGCATACCAGTCGACTGCTACCAGTACCAGTCGACCGTTCGCTCTTTAGAAATCTTGGGTATTACATACACCCCATCGTTAGAAATCAGCGTCCTCACTGAGTACGGGACACACATCTAGTGTAGGACCACCCTTTCTAGCACCCTGCCTACTTCCGTGAATACCCCACGAAGCAAATTCCGGAGACTCATCTCCCTGCCGTGTATCAAATACACCCGGTGTGTCGAAAGTCGGCTCTGATACCATTTGTAACGCCCCGCCCCAATACTCAGACAATTTTAATATTTTTATGAAATACAAATTAGATACTATGTAGTACAACTGCCCACCACAGGCTGCCTCTCAAAAGGTGGTTAACCGAATTGGTGACTCTTGATCATTGGCTAATAGTATTTATACTAAAATTAGTTCTTGTAAACCTCCCATGTGGGATTAAATTCTCAAATCATTCTCAATATTCTCAAATCCTGCGCATACCAGTCGACTGCTACCAGTACCAGTCGACCGTTCGCTCTTTAGAAATCTGGGGTATTACATACACCCCACCTTTAGAAATCAGCGTCCTCGCTGAGTACGGAACACACATCTAGTGTAGGACCGCCCTTTCTAGCACCCTGCCTACTTCCGTGAATACCCCACGAAGCAAATTCCGGAGACTCATCTCCCTGCCGTGTATCAAATACACCCGGTGTGTCGAAAGTCGGCTCTGATACCATTTGTAACGCCCCGCCCCAATACTCAGACAATTTTAATATTTTTATGAAATACAAATTAGATACTATGTAGTATAACTGCCCACCACAAGCTGCCTCTCAAAAGGTGGTTAACCAAATTGGTGACTCTTGATCATTGGCTAATAGTATTTATACTAATTAGTTCTTGTAAACCTCCCATGTGGGACTAAATTCTCAAATCATTCTCAATTTTCTCAAATCCTGCGCATACCAGTCGACTGCTACCAGTACCAGTCGACTGTTCGCTCTTTAGAAATCTGGGGTATTACACTAAGAGCATCGTGTGCATTAAGTGTGCATTAGTACTAGGTCATGTCATACACCAACACTTTTGTTTGCTCACATTTTCTTTATCATCAAGTTTGAATTGTTGAGGTTTAGAATCGCTAGTTTTATCGGTAGTAGCATCAGTTACATTCAACTGACGTGCCCACTCTTTAGTTGCTGGACCACCTGATGCATGGGAGCGCGAGAAACTCAAGCTGAGAGAAGCATCCAAGTCCGTGACATCGTCCATTTATTGTAAACATGATGTAATATTTGTTGATTCCTGATTTTGATGATTACAACACAATGCAAATTTGTTATTCTACATCTTATACATTGCAGTTGACAAAATGTTCAATCAAAGCTCTCACAGCAAATTGTTCAAGAAAGCTACAAAGGCTCTAAAAGCTTAAATCCAGCAAGCTTCATAGCCAAAGACAAAGGCTAAAACTCCAACTCAAGAATCAAGCCAAGACTCAAGACAAGACCTATACTCCAATGTGTTATATTACATGTCTTGTAAAACAATTGTAATTTTCCTTTTTTTGAGTCTTAGATTGATGTAATAGCCATGTCACACACACACACACTCATACATTTTTATAAATGAGTGTTTTTTTTCAAAATATTAAAGGTCAAAACAGTTTGAATTAGATCAGCTGTTAAGTACCAGTCCACTCCCCTATGGGACCAGTCGACTGTATCAGTACAAAACTGTTTGAATTTTTTCAAACTCTGACCAGTCGACTCATTATGGCAACCCAGTCGACTGTTCATATTTTTTTGGCAATTTTCTATTTTTAAAACTCATTTTTTCAAAATCAAATCTTTATTTCCGTTGGTTGACAGTTGGTACAACTGTTTCTCAATGTCTAGTGACTCTAACTCTATAAATAGAGTGTAGAAATCACTTGGTAAAGGTTACACATTCTCTTCTACAAGCTTTCAAGTCTTTAGTTTTTCAAAAAGAGAAATAAGAGTTTCAAAAGCTTTCAGATTCTCTAAGTCTTTGGTTCTCTGAATTTCAGTCCAATATAACATTGATATCGTTTTGGACTGATCTCAGAAGTGACCTATTAGCCACTATACAAAAATCACAATCACAAAACAAGGCTATAGTTGTTGTTCTTCACTCTCGGGTTGTGAGAGTGGTTTCCTCTCGGTTGGAGAGTAGGGCTCTAGGGTGTAGAGTCAGGTTTGTCACTCTTGGTAGAAGAGTGGGTTGCTTTCTCTAGTTGTGAGAAAGGACTACGGGTTGGACAAGGTTGTTGTCTAATGTCGTAGGGTGTTCTTGTAATTATTTGAAGAATAGTGGAAAATCTCAAGTGGGTTGCTTGGAGACTGGATGTAGGTCGGGAGGACCGAACCAGGATACATCGTGTGTACTCTGTGGTTGTATCTCTTTGAACTTGCATATCATTTTCTTACTTTATAGTTTTTCTGTGAAACTTGTCTGGCAAGTCGACTGTGTACTTTTGTAAGTCGACTGGTTAGACTTGTACTAATCTCTCTAAAAACTTGTGTGATAAGTCGACTGACTTTTCTATAAGTCGACTCCTCAGACTCGCTTTAAAAAATACTCTTCTTAATTGTGGCTTCAATCGACTGGTTTATGTTTCAAGTCGACTGAGCAGAAGAAAAGTTTAATTCCGAATTTTATTTTTTATAAAACACTATTCACCCCCCACCCCCACCCCTAGTGTTTCTTGCCTTGCCTACAGGATCCAACAATATTATTCTTCCTGTAATTGTTTTAATTTAACTGGACATTGTCATATCATTTGTTGTAATAAAAAGTTTTTAATTTCCTATGATTTTGTTGTGTTCCTACATTGGGAATTCGGGGCGCTACAACATCGACCACCATGAAGTCAATCACCTCCGTTCGGGAGGTCGGGAATTTTCCCGCGGTGACGTCCAGGGTAACAATTCCCTCGATCTGGACTGGGGTGCCGGAGAAGCCATGGAGGGTGTATCCTGCTGGTTTCAGCCTCTCCCGAAAGAGCTTTAAAGCTTTGAAGGCCGCTAGGAATAGAATATTTACCGAACCTCCGTTGTCGATGAGGATACGACGGACCTTGTGATTGGCGAGAGCAAGACTTATGATCAGAGCATCACAGTGCGGGACCCGGACACCATCAAGGTCTTCATCCGAGAAAAAGATCGCCAACCTGAGGCCTCAGGGAGGGGGGCAACTGTGATGGAGTTTACCTCCCGAATGAAAGCCTTGCGGGAGGAGCTAGACTATCCCCCCATAGGACCGCCATGGACACAATGGAGGATGGCCATATTAGTAGTATCCTGATGCTCGGGCTCTGGCTCAAGATGTGTGTTCCCACCCCGAAGGAGCGGAGATTCTCTCGAGCCATTTCAGGTTAATTTGGCAAGGTACCCTCTCCGGATGAGGGCCTCGATTTCGTCCTTCAAAACTCGGCAACTATCGGTGTCGTGGCCATGGTCCCGATGGAAATGGGAGTATAGCCTCTGGTCTCTCTTCATGTTGGGGTTGGTGGACCGAGGTGGGTGCTGGATTATGTCGGTACCCTCTATGTAATTCCCCATATTTTAGAGTATAATCCAAGGGTGGGCTTTCATGATTGGCTTTCATGGCCATCACGATGGGTTTTCTTGGTGGGGCTTAGTAATTAATGAGATGGGCCTATAGAAATAAATTGGATTAATGTGACCGTGAAGGAAGTGAATTGGATGTGTGTGGACTTAGTCCCACATGGATGGTGTGTAGGAAAATATGAGTGTGTATATTAGAAGCCAGGGATCCAAGGGTCACCTATAAGCCATGGCACCTTTCGTTGAGGCATGTCTGTGGTAAGCAGTAATAACAATGATGAAAATAAAATAACGCATATAGGATAGATATAGAAACAATTATAAGTAATAAGGTAATTAGTTAAATATGTATATAAGTATAACTGTATTATAAGTAATAAAGTTGAAGTAGCATAGGCTAAGTTTTAAAACATTATAAAATGGTATAAACTAGAAAAGAAAAAAAATTAATGGAATAGTGGTAAGTAATATATTCATAGAAATAAAGTGGGGGTTATTAAAGTTATAAAAAAAAATCTTCTTTGTTGTGGGTTTGCCTCATTGAGGTCCAACTGCAGACTCACCTCCTTGACATCAAGTTGCATATTTGCCTCCACGACATCCGGTTGCAGGTTGCCTTCTAGACATTCGATTGCATATTTTGCCTCCCCGACATCCAGTTGTAGTTTGCCTCCATTGATATCTTATTGTAGATTTTCCTCTCGACATCAGATTGCACCAGAGTGGAATGGTGCAATCTTCCATATGCACTTGGATTATGGATGTTTAATTTAAGTATGATGTTAAGTTTTTGAAATTTGTGATATAAAAATAGATGTAAAAGTTGGGATAGTCAGAGGAGGAAATGAAGTAAAAAATTACAACGATGAAATATTAAAATAGAAGTATAGATTTTAAATATCGAATATATAAAATTAGTAGTAATGAAAAGTATTTATAACATTAAGACAAAAATAGTATAAAGTATATGCATGAGCTCAAATACAAATGAGAACAATAATTATGTAGTATAGTAAATTAGGATAATAAACATAAATAATTATATATATATATATATATATATATAGAGAGAGAGAGAGAGTCCCCTTCGGTTGCACACTACTTTTGGTGAGCACTCCGTGAGCACTCACGAACTAGAGACCCTATGAAAAATCCGAACCGCTCATATTGTTCTATATGCTTTAGATAGCCTAACAATAAAAAATCAAGTAATTTGAAGTTCATTTGCCCATCCATCAAGCTGTTAGAATTTTCAGCCATACAATTTTGTGATGATGTAAATCATGGGCAAATGAACTTCAAATTACTTGATTTTTTATTGTTAGGCTATCTAAGGCATATAGAACGATATGAGCGGTTCGGATTTTTCATAGGGTCTCTAGTTCGTGAGTGCTCACGGAGTGCTCACCAAAGTAGTGTGCAACCGAAGATTTCTCTATATATATATATAATATAGTAATGTAGTAATTGGATAATGGTAAAATGATATGTATAGTAAGTATGTTGAAATACATGATATATATATGTAGTAATTGGATAATGGTAAAATGATATGTATAGTAAGTATGTTGAAATACATGATATATATATCCAATCATTGGAAAGTTTATGTAGTAACCAAGAATGTAAAAATATAAATAGTGAGTGTACATAGTAATTAGAGATGTATAAAGCGACAAAATTAATAAGTAGCTATTAATAGTAAAAAGTAAATATAACAAAACAAACTAGCAAATAATATGTAACAACAATAATATCGAACATAGGCTATAAAACAAAAATAGTAGGAAAAGAAGATTTCTAATATGTAGAAGTATGTCATATTTATACAAGTAAAATATTACAATCTTGTTAAAAATATACTGAAATGTTTAAGATATTGTAAAATAATTGTAAAATTATAGCATCATAAAATCAAAGCATATATAATATGAAAGTAAATATGCAAAATTTGAATATAATAGAAATAATGAAAGAAAATAGTAGTAGCAATAATAACTTAATACGTAGTAATTTAAAGCTTAACATAATACGTAAAAGTGATAGCAAAATAAATGAGTAACGTAAAAATGCTTGAAAGTAAGAAGGATAAAAACATCAAGGATGAAAAATGAGTAAGTCAAACTTAAAAGATTAAGACTAATGAAGATAGATAGAATAATAAATATCCAAGTGAATTAATAGTATAAGAAAATAATTCTTTTAAAAAAATATTAAACGTTAAAGATGGAAAGTAGTGAGATGAAAATCCACGAAGAAAATTAAAGAGAAAAGTTAGTCTATGTATAAGGTATCATGAATGTAGATTCGAACCAACCATAACAATCGTGATACAAAGGAAAACATGCTAGCATAGAATATCACATCAATGTATACGATAAGAGTATCATGAATGCAAGTTCAATAACTACCTCATTCATGACTCCAAACTGACACTCACACACTTATATCCACCCTAATTGTGTTTTCCTTATAATTTTGTACTACTTGTTGAAGTCGGCTAAGATACCACTCTGTAATGCCCTGAATCCCAAACACAGGTAATTCGTAGCATAAATAGGATCTTTTACTTCAACTTCATACAAAAATACAAGGAATTTAAAACTTTTCATTTACAACATCATTCTTTACAATAGCACATCAGAAATAAATAAGTACAATACACATATGATAATGAAAACTCTTCAATCTTGTGACATCCCTCACAGTGACTTCGAGTCCACGCCAAATACAATCCTGCAACTAGGAAACTATGGGCACGTCAGTTGCATACAACTAACGCAATGCTATGATACAACGATTTCACCATCTTAATAATCAAAAACTTGAATGCAGAAATAGAAAAGTGACTATCCTAATTATGTCAGTGTATGATATGAAGTTAATGCCTAATGCAAACATTTACACTTACAATGACACTAATGCACACTTGTTCGGATTCTATGCATCTCATACATAGGTCCGAGGGCAAACCCTTAACGTACTCCTAATTATAGGGTTCAATCCCTCGATATGAAATCCTACTACGGTGACAAAAACAAGATTTAGACATTCCACGAGTATAGGTTCCAGTCCCAGAGTACATCTGCCAGACCATACAGAATCCTCATTGCGTAAACATCCCGTAAGCGTCGCTCTAACTCAGAACACTGGAGACTCGTCTCCCTTCCGCCCGACTATTCATAATCCCAGAGTATATTCGCCCGATTATTCATAGGCCCGGAAATAATTGAGACTCATCTCGCATAAAAAAAATCGTAGTTTCGTAATACATCCGCCCGACCATGTTGAGCCCAGTCCCGAAATACATCCGCTCGACTGTAACTATATCCCGGAATACATCTGCCCGACTATAGAGAGTCACCCCGCTCACGTTTGCCCAAGCTTCATCACATCCCCATTTCGAGTGCTTGTCCTTAAGTTCAAACATAAATAATATCACATAGAGCTAGCTTACCCTCCTACCGGACTTAAGATCAACACACGAGAACCATAGCCCACACTGGCAATTTCTCAAATTTTCACATATCTCAACTTGCTGGTATTCTGGGTATCGCTCAGCCTCTAGCAATCAACCATTAACATAGCGATCATCTAGGTTACATCTAACCTCTTCATAAAATTTCTCATTCATTAGACATTATTCAATTCTTTTACATTTATCAATCTGAAACAACTTCTTGTAGTAACATTCAATAACACATTTAATTGGTTAAAACCCTTGTAGGTATTTCACGTTTATTATTCCAAATTTATCCTTTATTTATCTATTTATATCAACATTTTAATTTATAAAACTCTTATAAATATCACATGTTTCATATTCCGAAATCTTCCTTTAATTACTTTGTAATTCCTCATATATCACACTTTACATAAATTTCCAAAATTTTGAATATATTTCTTTATGGGATGTAAAACTTTTAGGGTAAACTAGATAAAATACTTCATGTTTCAATCCCTTAATCATGCTTAATTTAAAACATACTATCTCAAAATTTGCTTCTTAAAATAATTAAATTTCAATGTAGTTTTCCAACAATAATTTCCTAAATTTTTATTTAATCTTCTCAAACCACCCTCAAATTTTATTTGTTTTAAAACAAATAATCTTTCTTGAATTTAAACAAAAAAATAACCAATCTAACATATTATCTAATGTGAAATGTAAATTTAATCTCCAAAATAAATCTTAGAATTGTATAGGATTATTTAAAATATTCCTTTAGTATACTAGGATAATTCTACATTTCTTTTCTCAATTTAAAAATGCATATAAATGTTTATAACAAAAAAAACTAAAAGGAAACCCCTACCCGGAATCGAACTTAAATACAACAGCAAGGGGCCCACACCCTAAGCCGCAACTGACGACCAGAGAGCCAACAAGCAGTTGGGGAAACAGAATCACAAAAATTGATTGTAAGCTTTATTTACTGCTGAAGTATAAAAACCGAATTTCAAACAGAAACAGAGCCCTCGACGGCTCGATCTGTCGACTTCTGGTACTGTACACAGTACCCTAATCCCAATGCTAAGACCAGTAAATCCAGCCTTCTATTTTGTTTTCATTTCTTTCATAATTCTTTTAATGCAGCCCTCTTCGCAATACTAGAATAAAATTTCAAGCCCAAATTTTGATTCTACAATTTCTAATATAATAGGAATATTATTAAATTTCCAGAAAGGAAAACTATTTAATCTAACACAAATTGTTATGAATTTTGCATTTACTACAATCTACTTAAAATTTAATCGAGTTTAACCCATGGTTTCAGGCATAATTTCTCCAATTGAAGTAATTTCATAATAACAATTGATCACATGGAAAAATATTCATGCACAAAAATGAGAAAACAAATTTCCTATAGCATTTTACAAATTCATAATCTAATTACTTGATGCATGGTATGAAAGAATTTCTCCTACAACAATTTAGACATAATCATTAAGAGTATTCTACCGATACACATTCCATATAGATTTTAAATCATCACCTAAATGTATTTATACCTATGCATGCAATTCTACAAGACATTTAGAAGACAATAGAAAACACCCACACATTCACATACTAACTATGACTAAGAGTGCACAATTAAAATTCTCGAAAACTTCTATACTTATACACACCAATTAAATTAGCATCTACACATGTTATGGCTAAGCATGCACAATCTACAAAAAATTAGAAGACAATGAGAACACTAACCTTTTTGATGAATTTGCAATAGGAACTCCTAGAAAGTCCCCTAGCTTCTCCCTCCAAGACCAAGGCTCTTATGAAACAAAATGTTTGATTGAAAGAAAAGAAAAAAAATGGAAAATGAGAGGCTCTTGAATTGGTCGGGGTTCAATCTTTTATGGGGAGAGGATTGTTTATAAGGGAAAGGTTGTGGGACGTTTATTTAACTACCCAGTCACCATAAACCCTTTCAAATAACCTTTTTGATGAATTTGCAATAGGAACTCCTAGAAAGTCCCCTAGCTTCTCCCTCCAAGACCAAGGCTCTTACGAAACAAAATGTTTGATTGAAAGAAAAGAAAAAAAATGGAAAGTGGGAGGCTCTTGAATTGACCGGGGTTCAATCTTTTATGGGGAGAGGATTGTTTATAAGGGAAAGGTTGTGGGAAGTTTATTTAACTACCCAGGCACCATAAACCCATTCAAATAAGTATATACTCATTCAAAGCCATTTCCTTTCCCCCCATCATCAAGTGGCCGACCAATTCATAGGTGGAGGGGCACGGGTTTTCTATGGGTTTTTATACACGTGAGTTACACACCATAATACTATTAATTAGTGTTTAATATAATTATATATTCCACCCAAGTTAAAAATGAATAAAAGGACATAAAGCTAGCTTTTAAATTAATCATAGCGAGAAAAGTTTTCATGCACCTTTCATTAATTCTACATATATATATATAATTCAATAAAATCAATACGCGCATGAAAGAAAAACATGTGTAAAGCATGTGCCAATAAATATTCACATACAAAATCAATTCGAGAGAATAAAAAATGTCCATAACAATCGAAAAGCAAAATACATAAAAAATAATTATATTAATAATGTTACGGATATTACACGTGACGGTAAAATATACGTAAAACATTTATATTGATAATGTTACAGATATTTCACGTAACGGTAAAATTAATATAATCGACACGTGCTTTGAAAGCACGTGCAATGCGTGTAAAAATACAACGATTAAGATTAATATTTGAGTTGGCACAAAATAGGATAAAATGAATTTTGAAAGGACAGAAAATATATAAATAATCAAAATACAAAATACGTAGGATATTTATATTAAATACGTTACGGATATTTTCCGTAACAATACAAAACACAAGTATGTAACACGTGTGCTGCAAAATTGTAATAACACAATATTGCGGGGTGTTACACAGGAGATATTGCAACCCTAATTTTATAATATATATATATATATATATATATATATATATATATATATATATGATTTCTTTAAGCACAAAAAAACTATATCATATTTTTGGATGGAACTAGAAGTGAAACGTTTCATGAATCATATATTTATATCTACATTTTTTGAGTTGGGCTTGAGAAGCCCAATGAATTGTGAACCAAAACAAAACAAAACAAAACAACAAAAAAAAACAAAAAAAACAAAAAAATAGAATTGGCCCGTAGCATGGCCAGCCAATATATAAAGAGTTGGAGGGAAATTGAAAAGAGCATCTAATGAAATAAAATTTCACTTGATTGTTTGGGAACCCTAAGGGATTTGACACTCTCACACTCCACCCTAACCTCCCCACTCACCCAATCAAGCAGAAAAGGAATCCCGGCCCCTCATGACCCCCTCATCATGAAGACCCTCTATCTAAACCCCTCCTCATTTGCCTAGCTCCGTTTTCTCATTTCCAAATCATTTTCTCTATTCTAAACCACTCTAAAACCCACTCCTACATTCTTAGATACTGAATTGGTAGGTCAAAGAGCCAAGGAGGAGAAGAAGTGGATCAAGAAGGACAAGTAATTAGGAGCAAGAGCAAGAAGATCAAACTTGTAAAACACTGCTTTCATTCAACCAAACAAGGTGGGTGTCTCTAAATCTTCTGACATGTTTATAAATTGATTGTGGAGTGTTTTTTGAATGCCTAGAATGATTTGCGTGACTGTGAAATTTGATAAAATCATTTGGATTCAAGTTTGTGCTAGTAAACATACTAACAGATCTAGAAATGCAAACTCTGAAAATGCTAGTTAGTTTAGATATCATAACTATAAAATAATGTGAATTCTTGCATGAAATTTTTATAGCAGCATCCCGTATGGGTTGGGAACACTCCCACCAAATTTCATAATTTTTGAAAATTATTTGGTATTTTAAATAATTACAAACTTGACTATTGGCTGTGTAGAAAACAGACTTGTCTTGTGTACTGTTTTGATTTTCAAAGATTAATAACTCTCTGACCACTTGAGAACTACGGCTGAAATTTTAGTATGTAATGATAGCATGTGTCTAGATCCTAAATATAAATTTCATTGAATTTGTACATCATTTGCTCTGCCATTAAAATTCGTAAAGACTGACTAGTCTAATAGAGCATGCCCATGTTACTAGCTTGAACATAAGCTTACTTCTAATTGTCATAACTTGAAAAATACATGTTAGAATCACATGAAATTTGGATATGTTATAATCCCATGTGTTAGGATCTAGATTCTGGAATTTCATGAATTTTTTATGTAGTGCCCCGGACCCCACTACCGAAAATCTGTAACACAAACCAGAATCTTTTCCTTCAAATGAATCTCAACATAGTAATAACACAGAAAAATTTTATAAAAAATATTTCCAAATAAAATCATTACATCATCAATTACAATCATTATCTTATTCTTGAACAAGGAATACCAATTACATTAAAGCATTACTAATATTACTTAAACATTTTGCATGCCCTTCAGAATGGTAGTCAACTGATCATCTACTGGAACTCCACTGAGTGGTCAAACTGCTTTCCTGAAATGCACCTTGTCGCTCGAATCTTCTATTGCGCTACTCTGATATTCCTGTACCTGCTTGAATGGTAGATATGTACATTGCTACTCCACTTGGATGCCCTGCTTGTCTTGAGTCCTCCTGCATTCGCAACCCGGTATCCAGCACCTAATTGAGTGCGCACATCAGTACATATACTGATGCAATGCTGATAAGAATACAGCGATCTCTAACTAGCAATCACAACCTAGCGTTTAATGAAAACTGAAATGTACATCCTCATTTCCTAGTGTTAGTGTATGCCATGACCTAAAGCCTAATGTATAGTACACAATGTACAGAAAATAGATGCACATAGTTTAATGTCAGCAAGACTTTAGATATGCATGCATCCCATACTACATACGCTCCAAATCAAGCCGTCTTCTCCAGTTCCAGGTTTCGAACCCTCGCCATGCAATGCATTCTACTATTGTACTCAACCTGTTCCTGATAGATACAACGTGGTTGGTGAATCTTACAGTTATTACTGCTAAAAACAGTGGTGTCCCCGTTTGCCACTAGTGCCCCAATCCGATCTGAATCACACCAAATGTCATGACAATCTTACAGATACATAACCGCATATCTATGGCACCGAAGATCCATGGGACAGCAGCTCCATGGTCCGTTCGTGTCCACTCAACATAAGAACATGACGGTCTCGATGGTCAAATCCCCCTATCTGATAGGAACTCTCCCTTTCTTACCACGGCATGTCAGAAATTACCAGAGCGAGATACGGGTCCGTATCCCGTTGACAGGAAGAGACAACCCTTGTCACGCCCCGCTTTTCAAAAAGGAATATGGAATACGGATATGCGACAAAAGTCCAGCGAATGATTTTCATCATCCATAAGCTGTTTCAGAATCTTTACAACACATCAGAGAAATAATCAGAGTCGGAAGCTAAAGTTACAACCAACATGCATAATTGAAACAAATTACCAACAGAAAATTTGCTTGAAACCAAATACAATATTCTCAAATAAATCAGAGTCTGGAGAAAACAAATATCCTGGGTCACATCGTCCAAATACAAATAATATCCAATAAACCAAATACAATTTATTCAATGTTCAAGCAAAAATAAAAATAATAATAATAAAGCAGAAATCTCCAGCACTAAAACATCATCTCGCCAATACCTTCTGGCAGCCGACCATCCTGATCTACAATAGTAAATTTGTACGAAAAGGGGAAAAAAAGAAAACAAGTACCCATCAATTGCAAGTCGCAGTCACAAATAATATAGGATACAAGCACATAGGAAAACTAACTAATAGCATTTCATAATGCATCAACAGTAATATCTATCATTGTATCCTAACAGAATAAATGATTTTATGTCAAATGCAGTGTCATATGGCAACTAACAGTCTCTAGTAATAGTAAGTTCAGTATATCAGTGAATCAGGATAATAGTATGGTAGTATTAGTCCAATAGTCTCAGTCTAACAGTATCAGTCTAACAGTCTCAGTCTAATAGTATCAGTTTATATTCTTACAGTCTTGTGTGTATTACTAACTAGGTAGCACTTCATGCAGCCCACCTACATGGTTGCTACAACAAACAGTTTCGCTTTTAGATTTCATAGTGGACCATGATAGGGCAGTGTACTCAGGTATCAGTAACAGTAGTAGTAACAGTAACAGTCAGAACCTAGTGGTTCTCTTCTACTCTACAGCTTCTTACATAAGAAGTAATGAAGACAGGGTCAGAAAACAGTAACAGTAACAGTAACAGTATGGAACACTAGTTCCCTTCCAAGTACACGTTTCCATATTTTCCACTACTAGACCTTCCCTTAAGAAACCCCAGCTTGGTTACTTTTATTATGGTTATCAAACATGCATGATGCATACAAAATAGTGTCAAACTAATATGGTATAATCAGTATTAGGTTCAGGAAAACAAATAATCAGTCATAGATGATATACAGTCATATAAACGAGCAAAACAGTGTATGTTCATAATCAGGACAGCATGACAGTACAGTACTAAAATAGTGATTCCCGTGACTAAAGAAATGTAAATCTAGATCCGTCAAAGGATCTGGAAACTAGACATCCACATAAATCCAACGAGTATAATTAAGTCATATAGTAATTCACAACATCTTAACTCAAAACAAGTTCGAAGACAGAAAACATGTTCAGTCAGAAATCAGGAAAACGAATTCTCAGTCAGAAAAACAGCAATAAAACTTCTCAAATAAATTCAGGAAAAAACTGGGGTATTCCCCTATATATCTAGAATCAAAATATAAAGTTTCATAATATTTCAGTAAGAATAGATCAGTCATCAAAAGTATGAAAGTATCGAGAAAACATAGTTTAACGAATCTAGAAATCTCAGCACTACTATACGAAAACTAAGATATCTCGCAACCAGTGAATCGAAATCCAATTCCACCAAAGGGATATGAAAATAGACACAATTTACTAACTTTTATATTTCACAAAGAATTTTCATACAGTATAAGGAATCATAGTGAAAATAGGATTCTTTACTGAACAGTAAGCAAAATACAGCACAAGTAGATTTTAGAAATGAGCATAAAACACCACATAAAATTTGTCTTTAAAATTCATCAATATTCTGGGTAGTCCCTAACTTCATATAGAAACACTGACCAAAATATTGGATCAAGATAATATGTATAGAATAGTTCTTGAAAATAGTTTGTTAACAAAAATTAACCCAAAACAGAATCTGGAATTGGTCGACACCTCTGTACAAAAACAGTCATAACTCAGTCATACGAAATCCAAATCAAGCAAAACCAATGGGTTTGAAAATAGACAAAATTATCTAAAATTCATATTTTGTACAGGAATCAAGATACTGGCTTTAGCATAGACGAAAATAGCAATCAAAACAGAACACGCAGTAAATACAGACTTCACACTTCTAATCAAGAACATCATAACTTCAAGAATATTGATCCAAACACATCCAAACTTGAAATAAAACCTACCAAACATCTAAACATCATGATTTAGGGTTACTAACAAGTCCACACCTATTATTTCACATGGATCTTAGTCCAAACACAAATTCACACAAATATTCACATACATGATTAAAAAAATCAAGATTTGGGCAAATCCTAGGTTATCACCTATCAAGATTGGTGTCATAAGTCATCTATGGCCAAATTATCAGAATAGAGACAAAACTCATCAAGGAAAACACAATCTTTGGTTGTCTCTAGACCTAACTACACTATAGGTGAACTTTTTGACTTGTATCAAACAAATAAATTGGAGTACAAGTTACTTGCCTTAATTTGGAGATGAAGAACGATGCAAATCAAAAGTGGGAGCAAATCCCACGAACGAAAATCCACGAACTCACGAACGATCCACACGCGCACTCGAGCACGCGCAAGAAAACCCCAAGAGCAAGAGAGCGCGAGACGGTGAATGGAGAGAAACCGGGGAGATGAAGCACGGATGGCGCAAGGGTTTGGGAGAAAAATAAGTTGTATGAGATTGCAAATAAAAATATATATAATGATATATATACTAGGTTGAATAAAAGGAGATGCACACTTTTGGGTGGCGGCTATAGGAACAAAAAAAAGAGAATAATATGGGTCGGGTGGTGGGTAGTTTAGGTTTGGTAGGAATATAAAGTAAGGCAAGGATTAAGGTGGGAGGAAATATGTAGCTCACGGTTGGGTTGTATGGTGTAGGGATTTGGTTGGAATATAATTAAATGGCTATGGGTTTTATTGGATAACTAGATTTTTCCGTGGGTACGTGCCTACGGCACGTCTTCGGAACGATACCATACACGAAAAGCCCTGTAAACAGTAAAACAATAATTATGTAGTTCAAGTTTGAATAGTATGACAATAATTAGTTGTAAATAAAATTCCATGTTTCTATTAGTATATGTTGAAAAATAATTATAAATGAGGGTGTAAAATCCAACTTCTTAGAACTTTAAGGGTGGAAAATGATGAAATTGAACTATTGAAGAGATATTTGCTATTTTCAATCTAACATGTGCAATAAAAAAGCATAAAAATTCTGAAAATTTTACAAACCTAAAATCTTTAAATCTAAATTTCTAAATAAAAATAAAGGAAGAATGGGAGAAAGAGGGAGAGAGGGAAAGAGAGAAATATGAAAAAGTGAGAAGAGAAGAGAGAAAGTAATAAAGTAATGAGTTTTTTAGTTTTTTTTTTTTGGGGGGGGGGGGGGGGATTTAATTTTGGAGTTTGAAATTTTGGGCGGAAAAATATGTTTTGTGAGAATCAATCTAGGCCATGGTTTTAGGGGAGATTGACTGAGAGCCACTTGATAGCTTTCTTTGTAATTTATTATATAGATGGGTAGTGGTCTGGGTGTATAGTATACTATGTAAGAATATAAGGTAATAGGAAAGTATATTTGTAGGATCTAATTAGGTAATGGGTAATTGGGTTTAGGGTGTTTTAAAATGGGTATTTTAGAAAAATTCAATAAGAAAATATGGGTATATAAATTCAATAAAATAACAAATAAAAATATTGTCTCTAATAAAATGCAATTTGCATTACAAAATATAATTTATACAACTAGTAGATAAAATGGATTTTTAATAACTAGTCAAAAATAACAATGATAACAATAATACTAATAACAATAATAATAATAAGAGTAATAGTAACAAAAATAAGAATTTTTATTATAATATAAAAAAATCATAGAAAATAATTGCAAATAAATTTATTGATCGAAAACAGATTTTAATAGGAGATCTAAGAATACATTTTGATAAAAGAATTTGAAAACTGGAAAAATAGTTTGCAAAAATTTTTTAAAATACAGAAAAAACACAAAAATATATTTTTGGAAAAATAGTGGTTACAACCCTGGTTATCACCGCCTAGTGCTGGCCCTTAGAACAAGTCGAATTATAGGGAATCACCCCTAACATCAACTCGGTCTTTAAGCGGAAAGTAAAAAAACTTAATTAAATAACAGTTTACTGAAAATACATTTGTCACCCAAAATCATGCACGAAATTTTATCAAACAATTAATCCCTGACTGGTCTATCAAATTAATAACCCGGTGAGTCGATACTAATCGGCTGCCATACCCCTATTGGTCTTCGGCCAAATCCCCGGCTTGTGACCCTAGGGAAGCCTTACACCCGGCAAAAGAGGTAAACATACATAAACAACAATACCTGACCTATTGACAGACCTAGGGTACTAATACACCGACCAGTTTCAGTAATACCTAGGTTAGAAATGGATCTAACCTAGTCAATTAACTCAAACACTAGCGATCCAATCTCCATCGTTCGCCACCACCTTTGACTTGGATCGCATCCAGTATCCGGGTCCGAGATCAATAACCCATTGGGTAAGAGTTCGTCGGTGCACGAGGGATGACTATCCAGTTCTCGAGGAGGAAGAATTCATTTTTAGCCTAAGGGTTTTCAGTCGTAGGGTAATACCTTACCCTAGACGATCCCTCATACAACTCAAATCAATCTAACCATCCCACGCAATAAGACAAACTCAAACCCTGATAAAAACAAGTATTTTCAACATATAAATGCTACTAACACACAAGTCCAAGACATAGGTGTAGAGCAAAAACATAACTACTACTAACATGAATCTACCCAATTATTGAAATATCCATAACTTCTAATCCACAAACTGGAATTCCATGAATTGATACTTTTTGGAAAGCTGAGAATACCTACTTCTATTCTCCAGTTGATCATTTTCTCATATTCCAATCACACGGTTCCAGAAATCTACAAGTTTATAGTTATGTCAAAACAAGGTTTACTCAATTTTATATTGACTTTAATCATAACTCCTTAACTTAGAAAACTCATAACTTCCAAAATACAATTTGGAATTGCATGATCTTACCCATTTTGGAAAGCTAAGACTATCTACTAAAAATCTCTAGTTAACCATATATTCAGATTCTGCCATCTAGATGCTATAAAATCCCTATATGTTCTCAGTTGTACACTTCTTCACTGTAATTACTGCATTTTGCCAATAACATAATAACTCGCTCACTTATCGGAATTACGTGATATTGGATTCTATAGAAAGCTGAGAGTGTCTACTATAACTTCCTAGTTGATCACATCCTCAGATTCATTCATTAAAACACTGGAAAACCCGTATTTCTCACTAGGTGTACACAGGAAATGAGTAATTCTACAAAAAAAAAAAAGGTCTTTTTTTAGGACTGATTCTGTCCCAAACTTAAAAAAATCATATCCTTCAAACCACAAAGTGAAATTGCATGATTCAAGATGTTTTGGAAAGCTAAGACTCTCTACTACAAGTCTCTGGTTAATCATTCTTCCAGATTCTCAACCTAAATTTCCAGAAAAGCTCATGTTCACAGACTAGCTAAATCTGCACTTAACTGAACAGGGTCTATTCAAAAATCAATATCAATTCAACCATAAGTCCAATACTTATAAAAATTGGGATTCAGTAACTAGACATATACAAGTCTAACATATCCAAAAATTGCATTCAGTTTCAATATAGATAGAGAGTTATAGGCTTTTGAATATAGTATAAAAATATCTTCTATTCTCAGCAGTGTATAAAATCTCTGGTTACAAACTAATTTTGAAACCCCATCAAAGTTTGTCCAAATTATCTAAAATTTTAAATACATGATATAGATACATATTAGATGCTGAAATAAAAATTTCACTGCAAGATATACCATAAATTAGTTATGATTTATAAAAATTCATCCTGTGAAACAAAGCAGAACCAGTTTCTTGGTTCTGGACCAGTTAACAAACAGCATTTTTTAAATATAACAAATAAATTCATAAAAATCTGAAATTTGGAAAGAATGTTTTTAACACATCCAAGTACCTCCAGTAAAAACTTCAGCTTAAAATACCTTACAAATATCATAATATGAATTCCCAAACTTCACTTCACAATAAGGAAAAACACAATTTTCTTCATTGCTCTCTGTTTCGAAAATAAGAATTTTGTTGAGCTCCTAAACAAACCCAGAAAAATATGAAAAACATTAAGGATGCTCTAAACTCATCCTAGAACATGCCATCAAAATTTTTTGACCAGATTCTAAGTCATTTGCCCAGTAAAAAATCCTAAGTCAGCATACTACATAAGTGTTCTTTAAAATGAAACATCGTGTGAATTTAACTACTATACAAGTTTAATTTATCTAGCATATCAAACACTTATACATGGTAACCATGCCCTCTTAGCTAGTACTACACACCAATTTTCACACAAGAAATTACTAATTTAGAGTTGGAAAATACCCACCTCCTAATGTTGAGAAATAAGCCTAGTATTCTACTTCTCCTTCACCAAGCTAGCCTCCACTTGATCAACACCTACAAAAGAGTAAAATATTTGGTAGCTAAACACTCAAATTTCTCACTATTTTATCTGCCTTTTACTTTCTTTTCTTCGTCTTTTATTTATTTTTATTTTTTTGAACTAAGAAAGCATGAAGAAGAAAAATGGAGAAATGGTGAAGTGTTGGAGCTTTATAGAAAATGGGAGTGGGGGTTTTTAAGGTTGGCTGGAAATGGGTTTTGGAGGGTGGAGATTTGGATGTGAGGGGGTGATTATAATGGAGGGTGGAGATGGGATCCAACACACCAAAGATCCTAGAACTTTCTTGGTTTTTCTCATTTCTACAAGAAGATCAACACAAGGGTGAAAGTTAACCCTTGGATCTCATCAATTTTCAACCCAACACTAATCATGAGGTAGGGTTCCCAACCCTAGGTTAGGTTTCTAACCCTAGATTAGGTCAAGAAACCTTAACCCTAAGAAAAACAATGTATGGTTAATTACAATTCAAATTCATATGTATATTCATACAAAAATATATTTAAATTTTTAAATCATAAAATATATACGGACATATTCACATTTGAAATAATTATAGGTCATATGTCCAATACGATCTAATCAAATATATATATACTTAAAATTAAGATAATTTGAATATATAAAAATATATGTTTATAAAATTTATTATTTTCCCGAAGATTGTCTTATCAAAATGATCGGGGAAAATTTACATTTTTAGATATTCCGAATCTATCTCATCGGGTTCAGAATAGCTAATATATCTGAAATTTCTCAATTGAAATCAATTATTATTAGAAAAGCACATGATTGCGTGCAATTCTCAACTGTGCATGAATTACAATACAAAATAGCCATATACTATTTTGCGGGTTGTTACATTTGACACCATATGCTCTTTTTAATTGATTTTATCTCAAGACAATGTTGATGTGATGTTATGATCTGAAAATTTGTATGCATGTTAAATATGGAGCAATAAGAGCATGTAAACTGCTTAATCTCAAGAAGCTTGTAACTATGAAGTTGTAGTAGATACATTGATCTTTCTGGAATGTCTAAGAACTCGTGATTTGGATAAGTAAATGAATTTTAATGAATTTTTAAGTCACAACAGATACACAGAGATTCATAAAGCTCATTGTTTTACACTTTGCCTTTGGAATTGAGTTTGAACTTGTACAATTTGAGTTTTAAGTTGCTGTTGTGGGTCACAAATTATTTTGTATATGTGAGAATGAGTTAGGATTTAAATTTTCTAAAGTTACATGTTAAGAATAGCTCATACGTGCTTGTAGACCACAATATAGACATGGTTGTTCATTGCTTTGAACTAGAAATTGTGATAGATGTTTATGTTCTGTTGTTGATCACTTGGGGATGAGATTCATGCCCAATGTGTACTTGTGCTTACTGTATACTTTGATTGAAAGCATGGGGAGCATCCGATCACGTTTTTTTTAAAGAAACAGGACCGGGAATGACTCCGTTTTGGCATGAATGCAAATTGTATGCTTGCTGTTTGTAAATGTGATTTTCCATTTTTAGAGCACTTTAGCACTCTTTTTGAGTATTCTTGGTGTAAGATTTATTCCTAGGGTAGTGTATCCTTGTTGGGCTACATTGGATGAGTTTGAGACTCTAAGATTATGTCATGCTGGCATTATCTAGACGGATAGAATAGGAACCCATGTCGCATCGAACGCGTTAGAGGAGATGACTCGTGTGCCGACGTACTCGCCGTTCACGGAAGGATTCCGTGGTTGTGGTTGGTGCTACAACTTGTCGAGGACCATGGAGCGCAAAGTTTAGCAGGAGTTACATGTTGGTTGGGCCGAGGTTGCAATCAAACTCTAAGCGTAGATAGCGGTTGTGGTGATCGACGGAGTCGGTTCGTCGTTGGTTCAGGCCATGTGTGGGCCGAGGCGGGCCAATCCTTGTCGTGGGATGGGTTAGGTTCTAATAATGAAAATGTAACTAACTAGAAAATGGGTCTACAAATAAAACTTAACTAGTTGTTCATAACAAACGAGTGGTTTACTAAGTCAGGGCTTGGAGATACTTGATAGATCGCCTAACTAAGAGAATTGGTTAAAATGGAATAGACCTAGACTCACCTATTAATTCATACATTTAGTGAATGAGGATTAAAGAGTGATTGGAGTCTTGGAATTCTAATAATCAGATGATCAGGTAAAAAACTAGTAATCATATAATTAACCTCATTCTTAATCTTGGTCCTAGCGTGGGTTAGCACTTGTGATGTGGGTTGTGGTGTTGTAGGATTAATCGATTCATTGTTAAATGTGACAAGCACTAGTGGGTGTTGTGTTTGTGGGAACGCTTGGCGTCATCATGCCTGGCCAAGTCCTAAGTTTCGTTTAATGCTGGCAGGGAGCGCTGAACAAGACTATGGGTAAGAGTAAGGCTCCGTGACTCTCGATACACGTGGTTAGTGCAAAATTGCCTTTATGCCCGTAACAACTTTTGATGAGGACTGGCGAGGCGGTGTCATCTCGACTGAAAGTTTGGCTTAGTGTAAGGACGAGAGCTAGTGGAGAAGAGGGGAAACCCTTAGAGTCCGCCATGTTCTATGTTGTTCAATGCGGGCAGGGACTTAGAGTGAAACGTTGCACGTGGAACTCTAATATCCTCGGCTAGCGGGGGGTACCGTAAGGCCATATGCCCGTATTACAGTTTTTGAAGAGGTCCAAAAGGAGGAATCATTGTGATAAAAATATGTAAACTGTAGCGATGGAAAAGAGAAACCGTACGACTACTATCGGGTGTAGTGGGAAACAAATGGGGGAGGGGGGTTTCCTGACACCACTATTGACTGCAGTGACTGCGGTGACTGCAACCTCTTTATCACTAATGTTCGAGACAAGAGGGAGCACAAGATTGGATGCATGTTGGAGGATCGAACCCTAACAAGTTGGAGAACGTCGCTTGTTTAGGAAATGTGTAGTATGGGATGCATATCTCTCCAATCAAGTGTGCATTAGACTAAGAGCATCGTGTGCATTACGTGTGCATTAGTTCTAGGTCATGTCATACACCTACACTTGTGTTTGCTCACATTTTCTTTATCATCAAGTTTGGTTTGTTGAGGTTTAGAATCGATATATTATGGCATAGCGAGGATCGCTGTATTATAGCATTACGACAGTTGTATTCAACTGACGTGCCCACAGTCTGTCTAGTTGCAGGATTCCTGTTGGGGGAACACATGGGAGAACTCAGGCCATGGGAAGCATCCAAGCAAAAGTTACTGTCCAATTCTGCTGTATATTCAAGATGTATTAATTTATTGTAACTGTTATAATCATTGGACATTGTAATAAATAGTTTGATGTAATAAAATTTAATTTCCTGTGAATTTGTTGTGTTGGGACTCATTTGAAGAAAGATCCTAGAGTGTGCCATGGGTTCCTATGTTACGAATTCAGGGTGCTACACATCGACCGTGCTTTAGTCGTGAACCTCTAGAAAAAATTTCGAAGAGATTCCCTGTTCTTCTGTCAGAGGTTCAGCAATGAGGTACTCGTTTTTTGACAGCCTTTCTGCTGGTCACAAAGTGAGCGAGAATGCTCTCCTTAAGCTGAATGAATGAGTAGATTGAACCAGTGGCAAGTTTGGTGAACCATTCTCGTGTGGGGCCTCTCAGGGTTGCTAGGAACGCACGACAAAAAAGAGGATCTGAGGCGATGTGAATCATCATGAGGGTTTTGAAAAGCCCTCGATGTGACCAGCAGGATTTGTTTCTCCGTTAAAGGTCTAAAATGCTGGAGGCTTGAAGCTCCTCGGGACGGGTGCATCAAGGATATGGGAGGAGAAGGGTAGCCTGTTCGGCCGATATCTTTGTTTAGCCTGCTTCCCACCTTCGGCAATCCGAGAAATGTGACCTTCCATTTTTTATCGCCATTTGAGGATGGAGTCTTCGTGTCCCTCGGATCGGGTTGACCCGTTTGACTCATCGTTCAAGTGCTCGGCCGCTCCTGCTCAGTGAGTGTGTTGCTCAGTCCAGGCCCTGCCTCGGATGGCCAGGAGGATTTCGTCTCAAAATTCATGGAACTCCGCTCTGGTAACGTGAGCCCCCATCCCCGCAGTTGTTCAAGGGTCAGTGGTCCCTCGGGGTGCAGCTGTTCTCTCGGTCATGACCGTGGGAGGAGTGGTGGCTCTAACTCAAATTTCGGTCCGAGGTATACCCTCCATTCCGGGATCGGTTCAGATGATTTCGGAGGTCGTCCCCATCCGGTCGGTCGTTGATGACATTCCTTAGGTCGAACACCACCGGATGGGCGACCTCACGTGCTACCAAGCGGGATACGCTTGAGGCCAGTTTCTACAGCCCTTGGTCTTATGGCTGACGAGACCCTTGGTGGTCGCTCGGTTTCGCATAGGGTGTAGAGGACGAAGCGGAGGCTCGGAGGAACGACCCCCAGGTGGAGTCTTCTTGGCTTTAGGAGCCATAAGGAGCTTCGATCACGAAGCAGAGTCTAAACAAGATGATTGAATCTGTGTTTCCCACAGACGGTGCCAATCTGATGCTGCTTGTTTTCGGGCGTGGGAGCAATAGATAATGTGAGTTCTTCTAGGGAAGAGGAAACTCAGATCTCAGCCTCCGATCTGAATCTGCTATGAGGCTGATGTGATGGATGTCGTGGATCTGGGTGGTTTGACCGTCATTGAAAACCTGCAAAAAAATCTGAAACACCAAGAGGATTTCCAGCAACAGACCCTCCAACGCTCATGTCAATAACTAGAGGATTAAGAGAGGCTTAAGTAGTGAAAATTTTTATTACCTAGTTACTGTAGAGGTAAGGCTGTATTTATAGGTGTGAGTATCCGGTTTGGGAATATTCCTGGGTCCCCTGATTAGGGGATGCGACCCGGTCCACATTGGGTTAGATTTGGGTGATGGGTCTGTAGTTGCCCCACAGGGTTGTGAGATCTCCTTGAGATTAGTGCCAGGATTGAGCGGTGCAGATCGTCTGGAATTTTTACAATCATCAAAGCCCAAAACAATTTAATAAAAAACAGTTAAAGAATAAATGAATTAGAGTAATGCTTTAGCCACTACCAATTTCACTACCATTTGCTTCACTACCTTAGGTGGCATACTTCTATTGGAGAGTTCTCCCACCTACTCTATCATTCCCTACCTATTGGAATGTGCCACATAAGCTAGTGAAGAGAAATGTAGTGAAATTGGTAGTGGCTCTAGCATTACTCAATGAATTATTTATTTTCGGTTGGCCTCAGGCCCGAAATGATTAATAAGAGAAGGTATAGATTAAAATTCTTAATCGGCTAAAGAGACTCACGCCCAAACTGATTATTAACGAAACTGAAACTTTAGTTCAGGTTTTGGGTTTAATAATCCAAAACCCAACCCATACTTAAAATACATTTTATGGATTCGAGTTTGAATTAAAATCCAACAACCTGACCCACATCGTTATCTTCTTCTTTGTCTAAACTAAACTAGGGTTATGCTAGGTGGCGGCTGCGTCAACTAGAGTACCGACAGCCCGTGGTAGCAGCCCATCTCCAGTCAACGGTGGCAGAACTCTAACTCCCTCGGCCCCACCCTTCTCTCTCCTCTTGTTCTAGTTATTCTTCCTTTATCTGTCCCTTCGAACCCAAAAACAAAAATGACCCTCATAGCTTCACACGAAGAGTGGTGGGTGGTTTCAGGTTGTTCCAGCCTGAGTTCCAACTCAATGGCTAGAAGCGGCACCCTTCTTCCTCGGCATCGAACCTGGAAGAAACTAGGGTTTCGAGGACCAAGAAATATATAGAATACAAGGATGAAAGAAGACCAATCCTTGACTACAAATTTCGCAAATGTTCGATTACAATTTGGGTGTTTTATTAGCTCCCGACACACTTGTTTACAGTTGAAAGGAATCTCAGCGGTTAGAGATGGAGCTTGCCACTTAACAACCTACCAATCAATTATTACCACGTAGCATATACAGTGCACACCTTTATATTACTGGGACAAAAAATGAAAGAACGCAGGGACTAAATTGAAAATAACCAACAACAAAAGTAGTAATACACAAGGACTGATACGCAAGGAATCTGGACAAAAAGACCTATTAGAGGTCCAAAATCGTGAATTGTAGTTACTCCAATAAAACTTGCAGAAGCAAAATTTGAGGTTCAACTCGCCACTTGATGTGACACTCACAATTCATTGGAGGACCCATATAGCAAGTTTTGAAAATAACTATCCCTCAAAGTTGCTCCTACAACTACCTAAACACTCATTAAGCAAGTTTGGAAAATAAATCTTCCTTAGAATTGCTCCTACAGCTAGTTGGGTAGAAGACGGACAAATCTTAACTCCGTCAAACACTACGCACATCATGCGTATCCGATCAACAGTTCGTTAGCTATAGACAACAAGTTCGAGGCCTTGTTCTTTTAGCTACAAAGAACCCAGTCGACGGCACATCAACTTCTACCACAAGTTACAAAGCAAGAGTCAAACATAAGAAAGAATTCTCCAAGTCACGAAACTATCACAAATCTAAGTATGCAAAACCAGTGTCACTACAAATATTTACAAGTACAAACTATGGGAATACTACAAGCATCTAATTACAACGAGTCTACAAGTATCATTACAAAGGCATGCTTTAACAATAAGCAGTATAATAATTCTACAATATGATCTACAAACCATCCCTTCGGCTCCGCGGGAGAGGAATATTATTCCTAAGAGACACAAACCTCCTTATAGGTTTCTTGATGGGCATCATCCCCCCTGGGCCATTTACATCTGCTGTAGAAAGTGCAGATCCCACGAACCGAATCTATGAACTAGGACCCAATGCACAAGATTCTCCACCAGTGAAATGCAAACTCGACAAAGCAGTCACCCCGCTCTGAGGATTGCCAGGAGGATCAGTGGGTACCTGTGCAATCAAGCCTGCTCCTCGAACAACGAACCCAGCTCCACCAACCATTGCGTCCTTTTTTGCATCAGCCATTGTGCCCTTTTTTGCACCAACCATTACACCCTTTTTCACACCGACAATGCTTGAAGTACTAGTTGTCCGTAGCCCACCAAGCCTTGCTTGGAGATGGTACAGCTCCATATCCTTTTCAATGCGCACTTCTCTAAGTATAGCACACTTTCCAATACTATCTTTTGTCACCTTTGGAGGCAAGATCATATCGGCAAGGAAATCAACATGTAGGAGGGCTAACTCACAGTCTCGCTTAATAAGCACCGACTTGAAGGCAAACGGTCTCCAACCACTCATCTTCCGACTGTAACCCCCATTCCTAATTGTACGGATTTTTAGCTGTGTTTCTTCCTTCTTCTACATTTCTTGTATTCCAATTATCTGGAATATATATATATATATATATATATATATATATATATATATATATATATATATATATATATATATATTATTGCTCTCTTGAACCCAATTGCATCCTCTCGATATTCGATTACTTTGTTTGGATCCAAATCCTAATTTATTCGATAAAATTATTTGATTGATTATTTGATTTATTTGTAAACAACCCAATCCTAAACATCCTAAGATTTGATTATTTGATTCTTTATTATTCATCAAGCCCAACTCCTAGCCCAAACTCCTACTCCATTAACTGTTTTAAATCATAAGCCCAAACCCAGCCCAGCAATATTATTATCCTTGTTTATTAACTTAAGTTCAACTATTAAACCCAAACCCGCATTAGTGTACCCAACCCCATTACCCCAACTAAAACCCACTAACTCAATTTCGCCAGATCTCTCCAACTCCCTCTCACATTCCCCACATATCACTCTCCGCATCCCCACTAATCCTAACTAAACCCCGGATCCCCTCCTTAATCACTATAATTAATTCCTATTAATCAACTTAATCCCCTCCTAATCACCATCAGACCCAAACAACCCCATCACCCTCCACCTTCTTTCTACCTCTCCTACGTTCTTGTAACTACCGTTTTCGTTATTTTCCTTTTTCCCTTCATTGTAATCTTTATTTGCAATTTGAATAAGATACTCTATATTTTTCCTTGATCATTTCAATTAAATTTTGTTCATGAGCTATTCTTTTTCTTTTTATTGGGCAGTCTATCTTGTAGATTTTATTTTGTTAAATTGAGATTTTTATTGATCCATATTTCCTTCAAATCCATTTCTTATTGAACCCAAATTCCAGTTGCAATTATTTCTAGACCCAAACCCATTATTATTGGATCTTAGCCCAATAACCCAACAACCTAATTGCATTCTCTAAATACTACCCTAATGCAAACCCTAAAAATACAACCCTAAACAATTCAACCATCTCTCTCTCTGTTTTCTCTCCCTCTACAGCCAACCAACCCCTCCCACCTGCACCTCCATCTTCCCGCCAAACCCGCCACCTCCGGCGACCCCCCAGCGTCGCCACCTTCCTCGCCTGCGATGCCCAGCACCACCCGAAGACCCCACCATTGCTCCTCTTTCCCTCTCGACCTCGCTGTTGACTAGCCACCAAAACAGTCACGCCATCAATAGCTCCCCACCCCGTCGCCGAAACCCCCTCGACGCTAGTGCCTCTAGTCCCGCCGCTGCCCCACCGTCAGTCGACACCAGCAGCGCAGCCCCCTTGTGTTGTTGTTGCTGCCGCTCTTCTATTGTTGTTGTGCGCCCTTGTTGTGTTGCTGTGTTTCTCTTGTGCACGCAGGTTGCACATATTTCTTTGTGGATTTATGTTCGTTGCTCCGGGATTCTCATCCCGTTATTGTTTGGTATTCAAACTAATCATCGATAAGGCAAGTCACTTTCCTCTTGAGTTAATATTGTATCAAATTCATATTTTTATTGAAATTCTTGCAAGTAGATCCAATCGTTCATCGTATCGTATACTATTGTTCATCTTTCATTGAGTATATTGAGGGTTTACATGAGCTAACCCAAATATTCTCGATTTCGTTCCTTTGTTGACTCCAAAAATTGAATCTTTCATACATTCATGTAATATTGATAGTAGGGTTTATTCATACAAACAACACACAAATAATCTATCATAGAATTAATTGCTAGGTTGTGTGCTTGGATGATCGACTGATGTTTTGTTGTTGTTAAACCAGTGTATGTGTGTATTCTTAATTATGTTTACCATTATATTGTACCTACCATGCTGATTATAAGATTTATTGACTAATTGAAGTGGAACCCAACATGTTAGATCACTTTATTTTATGAAATATACTGAAAATCTGTATGTTTGCTGGCAGTCTGGAATTTGTGAGACATTTTTGACCCAGTATTTGACATCAAAATTAAAACTTTCTTAATAAGAGTTATATCCTTATATCTCTAGTTTCAAGAACATCTAAGATCTTTGAATACCGAGTTTTATTGCAAAAGTTATGATGAATTTACTACTGCTGCATTTTATTTCCAGAATTTCAGATTCATGTATATTTTCATGTTTAAACTATTAAAAAGCTAAATTAATGTTAAAATAATGCTTTGATAATTTTCATAATAATAGTTAACATGTTTAGGAGTCTAATGAATATTTTTGATGAATTTATGATTGAGTTTTTGCTAATTCTAAAGATATAACAACTTGATGTCGATTTTCAGTCAGAACATGTAATCTATAAAGAATGATGTATTTAACCTAGCTACTGTTTTCGAATTTTGTATTTTAAATATGCATTGGAATCGTTGGGAAGTCTACTTTCCAGAATTTCTGACGAATTCAGTTTTCAATTTCTGTAGCAGTGGAAAAACTACTTTTTGTACAGTGACCTCTTGCTATCCAAAATTTCGTTTTCCATATTTTCTTAATATAATTATACATATATCATTGTATTGCATGAATTGAAGTGTATATATTGGATTGCATGATCCTAATGTGCTATTGTTATCATTCTATTTGTTCCATCCAAATTTATCATCCTATGTTCCTCTATTGTTACTATAGTCCATCTAATGTGACTAAATTGTATAATGTATTGTTTGCATCTATAAAATAATTAACAAGCCGGCGTTAAGGGTTGATTAGAGTAGTTGGTGATGTAGTAACTATACTCGGAAGTGTGGGCCATGTTTCCCAAAGTAGTGTGTGTCGGTTAGTGTTATCGATTTATTGTTGGATTACTGACCACAGTATCCCAATTCATCGTATATTATTTTAGTACTATCGTGCCAACCAGTGTGCAACAAAGTTGAAATCAGTGTTATCGTGCCATGTACATGATCTATAGAATCTTCCACAAGTCTAAATGAAATTGATTATATGCATCGAACCTGTAGTATGGGATGCAGAAGTATGTGCATTAGTTAGGTTGAAAATAATAGACTTAAGAATTAACACAATATCGACATTGCATATTGAACATTATTGTTTCTATTGATATCAAATATTGTCTAAGTGATATTGACATCGACCAGTGAACATTGTCATCGAATATTGAATTATCGTGTATAACCATTGTCACCACTAGAGTCTAAACGTTCACTTGACTAATGTGCACCCGAACTTGTGGTATAGGATGCAGGATTGTGTGCATTAGATAGGACTGATAAAAGATGGATAGACTTAAGACCTACACTAAACACATGCATGACTCATGATTCCAGTTACATGATACTTGTTACCAGATTACATGATTCATGTTTACAAGATTACATGATTCATATTTACAAGTTATATGATTTCGGTTTACAAGTTACATGATCCCCGTTTACAAGCTTACATGATCCCTGTTAAAAGTTTACATGATTCCTGTCTACACGTTTGCATGATTCCTGTTTAATGACATATTCCCATTACATGATCCCTTGTTTCCTGATTGGTTATATTTTGAGACTTGTTCAATTCTTGTTTCGATTTTGTTATATATATTGTTCCTCGTTTTCATGCTTGTTCCATAATTGAATTGCCAGTTCTTATTGCTTTTCCTATTATGCCTTGTTTCATGTTTCTACTTGCTTGTACTACTTGCGGCCCATTACTTGCTCTAATGGGTACCATCTATCTTTCTTGTGAGTTAATGTTATATAGGTACAACAATGGGATGCTGCAGAAACTTGGCGAACTGTTCATTGTGTGTATATTCTCGAGTATATTGTAAGTTCTTGTATCTCATATATTGGTTTTGGTATTATATTCTTGTTCCTGTGATTATTATTGTATTGTTGAGCTTGCTGGTATGCACAGCTTATGGATGATATTAGTTGGTATATCATTCGCTAGGCCTCAGTTATGTGTCCGTGTTTCTGTATAATAGAAAGCGGGGTGTGACACAGACTGAACACGCAAACGACCGATAGCTAATTCCGATAGGCGCAGTCGCATACGAAGCTACTCAACTTCGTCACCATAGGGTTTCTCCCCTTTCCCCACAATCATCTATCTACAAGATGAATAGCATAGTCACGTACAAGACAAACAACTAAGAGAGACAACCAAGGGAACTAATTGCCACAATCAAGAGTCGCTCCAAATCACACAGACATAATACATAGGCAATGACGGCCAAGAAATAAGTTTTTCATCTACTGAAATGAATATACAGGAGTGCGGTGGCCAGTTTGCTATTAGGCGTCATACAGAGTCTAAATCAAAAGCAACTAAAGAAATAATAAAGCATAAAAGGGTGAATCAAGCATCCACATGTCTAGGTGAAACCAAGGATCCTCTGACGGCCTCCTTCCCTTTACTCTTCTTCCCGGAACCACTCTTTGCACACCCCCCCCCGGCAGGAGTGTCGCCCTCACCACCGTCCTCCTCGCTCTTATCAAGAGCCTCCTCAGGTCGAAGTAGCACGTGGCATCCCTTCCCATCGAAACCAGGAACGCATTCCACCATATGTGAAAGTGCCATTGCATAAGAATTGATGATCACACCCTGTAACTTGGACTTGGCATCGGCCTCAACTTTGGCCACTGCGGCCTTCAGCTCCAATATCGCGTCAACACAGGCCTTCTCTAACTCCAACAAGAGGTCATCTATCATCTTCGCCAAAGCATCCTCTCTCTTCTCCGATACCTCAAACTTGAGGCGCATTTCCTCCTCCTTCTTCTTCAAGGCCTCCTCCCTCTACATCGTCACCTCCAAATCGAGGCGCGCATCTTCCTTCTTCTTCAGCGTTCCTAACTCCGTCTTCAACTCCTTGACAGCTTTCTTCTAGTCTCGCTCAACATGCGAGACCTGTGCCCGCATATTCTTCTCCTCAGCGGCATAAAAGTAAACCAGGTGGCCGAAGTGACATGTCATCTGAAACAAGGACAAAACGATTAGAACATCATATTGCAAAATGGGATGAACGTAAGAGAAAAACCAAAAAAGATTAGATCATACTGTCATTTGTGCTCACGTGATCTCTAAGACCGATCTCTTGGGGGCTCCATCTTCGATCAACAGGAGTGAGATGCATCCCATGGAGGCAGGCGGTAGAGTTCCCCAAGAAGCTCTCCTCCTGCTTCATGCTCTAGTCGGAAATGTGAACCATCTCCCTATCATCAATAAGAATCTCCATAGCCTAAGCGATCAGCGGAATAGGCATGGAACTCTCCACGATCGCTGCCAAGGAAGATTCCACTACAGCAACATCGGGCGATGCCCTCAGAGCCGACACGGACGCAACAGCAAGAAGGGCTGGCAGCAACGAGTCTTGGGAAGGAGGATGACTTACCAACCTCTTACACTTCTTGGGCTCTTCGATCCTCTTGTTGCAGACTGCCTCCATATCCACTATCAAATCTTCATAGTCCATACCTACTTTTCCTGCAAAGTGAAACACGAAGAAGTTTGAACTCGTGATGCATGACAAAAGCAATACAAAAATAACAAAGGCATGAATAAAATGAAAAGATAGGCAAGTAAGCAAAAGCGGTAAATCGTACAGGAAACAACCGGGCCGAAACCACCTACGAAGAGTACTTCGTCGGTGACCTCTCTCCACGCCAACACCTCCAATGCGAGAAAAGGATTACTGATATTCTTCTTCGCAACAGTCACCACCGGCTCCGCCCTCACCACCGATGGAACTGTTCTCCTCCATGTCGTGGAATCCCCCTATTGATTAGCACTTCGAACAACAAGAAACTTCTCCTTCCAATGCTTAATTGAGATAAACACGTTGGTCACGCCCCGGTTCTTCCGAGGACTAAGGTACCAACATCCCTCCATTTTGTTCTGTTGGACGATCTTGAAGCGACATCTAAACACGATGAGACTCGAGTCAATCCCAAGCCTACGACACTGTAAGAAAAACCTCACAACCTGGCTCCACGTGTTTGGCATAAGATGCATAAGACACAGCCTATACCAGTTAAGCACCCCTTTAACAAAGGGTGAAGAGGCAAGCAAAGCCCCGCGTAGAAGGCATAGCAAGGAAAGAAGCAATATTCCTCCGACATTGTGAAGCAGGTCCTAACATCAGGACCCAGTAAGAGTAACTCGTACTCAGGGGGAATCCCGAAGCCCGCCCTAATCACGATGAGCTCTTCCCGTGTAAGAAGAGAAGTGACCTAATCAGCCTCAGTAGTGTGGACAGGATCCGGCTCGGCATAATCCATGCCACCCCTAAGGAAATCTTAACCAACTACGAGGTACTCCCTAATTAGTTTAGGGACTAGGAACAGTGGTTTCTTAAGTGCATATCCTGTATCTCTCTCAGGCTCAATGATCATATCCACACCGGTGGATGACTGACTACATCCTTCCCCTTCTCCCCCTAGTGAAATGGCTAGACTCAACACCGTCGTCTACCTCTAGACTAACCAAGGTGGAAGAAGAACTGTTCGACGAAATGCTAGGGATAATGGACAATGATAATAAAGAGGGTTACCTAATTGAAGTAACAGGAACACCAAATGCAACTAGCACCATCGTCGGACACTAGACGAACCACCAGCATCGCTCGGTAAACCACCACCATTTTTAGAGAGAGAAGCTCTCAAAAAACTTCTACAAAGAGAAAGTGGATGAGGTAAATGAGTGAGGGGTGGAATTGGGGTCCTATTTATAGGATTCTCAAGATTAAACTGCCACATGGCAACATCTCAGCCACTCACAAGATCCAATGGTCGGATTACACTACACTTGAATCAGTAAAAATAGTATCCCAGTAGTGGAACAGTCGATCAGTAAAACAAGTGAACGATACAATGCTTGGTAGATCAGAGAACAGTTTGATGGGGTAGACAAATCTACAAACACACAGTGAGCAAAAATCTAAGGAATCTCCAACCAACTAGCTTGAGTTCAATGGGGTAGACAAATCAACAAACACTTAGTGGGCACAATGGGGTAGGCAAATCAACAAACACTTTATGGGCATGAAAATCACCATCAACCAAAAAAAAACAAATGCACACCAAACTCATAGTCGATCAAGTACCACAACTACACAACCAAGCCCTGAGATGGTCAAGTTTACATGCTCTACAATATCCCCAACTTCAAACTCCGCTTCTCAAACAACAACAACAACTCAAAGTTCCAATAGAGGTGGTCAAATCCAAAAACTCTAACGCTCCTACCTCAGTGAGAGAGAAGAATGCCAAAGAACGATCAAGCTATAACCCAAATTTTGAAGCTCCTAAACTCCAACAGTAAGAGAAGAAGGAAATAGGATGGAGTCAACAGTCACCCAATGGCTAAAATTTGGGTTGGATCTCTTAAAACACGAAACCGAGAGACTAAGGCTTAGTTTAAAGGGAGGATTCGGGTTTGGGTTCAAACCCGATTCAACATCAAACCCAAAACCAGAAATCCAACAATAGAACCCTTTTCTTCAGAGCTCAACTCCAAACCCATGATCGACCGTTTGCATCGAGCACGATGAAGGAGCTCGTCAACGACTCCTCTAGCTCGATGATGCCCCGAGTAGCTCGACCAAATCCCATAGCTCGCCTAAACTCCGCAGCACGACAATGATGAAATGCAAAACTTCCTAGGTTTCCAATTGCGAGCTTCGGAGCCCTGAACTCGTCACCCTTGGTCGCCAACTACGTAGTTCGACAGCCATAGCTCGACGAGAAAGGCATGGCTCGACGAAGATAGAAGCTCGACCAAGCATAGCTCGACAAAAGCCATAGCTCGACAAAGAGTCATAACTCGATGAGAAAGTCGTACCTCAACGGAGAAGATGTGCTCGACCAAGCATAGCTCGACAAGGGCCATAGCTCAACAGGAAAATCATAGCTCGACGGAGAAGAGGAGCTCGACCAAAAAGCTCGATTGTGACTCCTAGTTCGACCAAAAATAATAGTTCAATGATGACTCCAAGCTTGACCAAAGCAATAGCTCGACGAAAAATCCATAGCTTGACTAAAAGCAGTAGCTCGACGACTGATAGCTTGACTAAAAGCAGTAGCTCGACGAGAAACCCATGGCTCGAAGAAGGAGGGATCCTCTACCAAAAACGAGCCATTCCGAATATAGCTCAACCAAACATAGCTCACCAGAGGTTATAGCTCGACGAAGAAGGACCATAAACGAGCTCAACCAAGCATAGCTCGACTGAACCCATAGCTCGCCGAAAACTCTGATCGCTCGTGCTTCTAGTTCGATGACGAAGAAGCTCCAAAAACCACCTAAATGACAAGCTAGAAAGGGCCCTGTCCGCCGTAGGCATCCAAATTCATAGCTTGACGAAGAACTAGGTTGACGAAGCCCCAAAATCCAAGTAAAAATGAGTGTAGCTCGATGAAACAGTCGGGCGAGCTAGGGGTGGCCGCTAAATCTCCCAGATCATCATGCATGAGCGAGATCAATGCTCGAGATCGGGCCACGTCACGAGTTTCTTCCCCACTGCTTTGCACTGTTCCCTGCCATCCGATCACCCAATTATGTGAATCCCTACTTAATGAATGCGCTAGGCGTTGCCACGTTCCCTTCATCACCACAATGCCATCACAGCCACACACTTCACTCAGTTGGCGAGCCAAATGCTAATCAACATTCTTGTAACCCCTGTTTCCGACAATACGTATTTTCTGTGTATCTTCTGTATTTCAATTCTTTATAAATTCTAATCCGTCTTAAATTTATTTATTTATTAAATTTATTTTGGATCTCCTAATAAAAATCTCTTCTAATCATCAACTGTATTCGTAACCATTTTCAAATAACTATATATGTTAACACCTCCTATTGCATTCTATACGTATACTCCATTTCTTATTTGATTAGCTATTTATGTTTTATCCCAAACCAAGTATAATACTATTATTTGATTATTTTTATTATTTCTGAAAAGTTCTATCTTAACCCATTCTATTATATTCATTTTTGCATTTAATTGTTTAATTAATGTTACTACTTGATTATTTAATGGTTACTTTTTATAATTAATAAATGTTTTTAAATCTACTTAAAGCCCAAACCCAAAACCCATACTATTATAACTATTGATTATTTTATTTATTGTGAAGTTCAGACCCAGCCCAATATTAATATTATTTATTTTGTTTATTAAGTGTTAAGCCCATTCTATAATTGTCTTGGATTCTTTATTGAGAGCCCATGATTCAATCCCTAGCCCAACTCAACAACAAATCCCCAACCCCTTCATCTTTTGTAACTGACTCTATTATAATCTCTAATTGATTCCCCATGATTTAATCCCCCATAATCTCCACTAACATCACAACCAAAATCTCATTATCTCCTAACTAATCCCCTATTATTTCTTCTAACCTTCATTAATCCTCTTTTCATCATCTTCTTCTCCTTCTCTTTCATTCCCGAAACCTGTGCGACCTCCTCTCCATTGCACCGCACCCGAACAGCATGCCTCGAGCTCTTTCACCACTACCTCGCCATCACCGGCATGCCACCAAACTCCTCCTCTCCTTGCCGACATCAGTGCCGAGCGCTACCAATGCCCCTCCTTACTGCCTCTCACCACTAGTCACACCCCGATCAGTCGCTGCCTCTCGACGGCCTCGACCTCACATCTTCGCCAACCCTACCATCCTCCTCACAACCCCCTACGTCAGCCATCACCACCTCCATTGCAGTGTATCACCTTGTTGTTCCTTCCTTGAAACCTGCCACTATCTCCTCACCGACTCCCCTCCGAGCCACACCCGACAGCACCATCGTCCCTCATTGCCATCCCCACCGCAAAACCATCATTGCTCGCTTCCTCTACATATCACAGCCACCGCTACAGCCTGTGCCTCCACTGAACACCGACACCATCCCATCCCTACTCTTCTCCTACTGCACCACCACCGACTGCAGCCACTTCCCCTGTCATCTCCCCCTCCGCCTTGCTGCCAAGTCGCTATTGTAGCCATTGTTGTCGTCCTTTACTACTGTTCTTGTACTGTTCTTGCTGTGGTTGTTGCCTTGAGCTTGCTTCCGTCTCTCTAGCTTGCATGTTGTCGCTGTCATTTTTGCTTAAGCTGCCATTCTTGCTGTTGCATGTGCTGTGTGTCGTGCATTTGCAGAGATCGCTGCAATCATCATGCATCTCTCTATTTTTTGTCACTCTCTGTTGTTTGTTGCTGTGTTACCACTGCCTCTCTCTTGCTCGTCATTGTCGTTGCTCATTGGCATAGTGCTCGCATGCTCGCACTCATCGTATAACAGGCAAGCATCCCTTGTACACATTTTATTGTTCTTATACAAGTATTTTTCTTGACGTCTGGCAAGTTGTTATCGATTTAAATGTCATATCTAATTGAACTCCATTATTGATTCATTATTTTCTTTATCGTATCTTGTTTTTTATTCATAGTCTTTTTATCGTGCCATGTTATTGTTCAAGTCTAGATACGTTAAATCATCATGTTATTGAACACTTGAATATACTACCATGTCTCTTGCCTGAGCTTGTACTGAGTTTTCGACCCAGTTTCCAACACTAAAATTTATAACTTTATACATAGAAATTGTATCACAATAAGTCTTGAATCCGGAACATCTTACAGATTCTCAATCCGATTTATAGATTGTAAGTTATTGTCATTTTAGTAATGTCATGTTGTAATTTCCAGAACCGAGATTGTACACAAAATCAGTAAAGAATGAATTTGTCACGCCCCGCTTCCCAAAAATACAGAATACGACACGTAACAAAAGCACAGCGAATGATTATTATCATCCTTAAGCTGTTTCAGAAATCTTACAACATATCTCAGGCAGTATATCAGAGTCAACATATATCAGAGTCAAAATATCGCAGTCGGAAGCAAAGAGTGGAACCAACATGCAACATCGAGATAATTTCACCAACAGGAATTAATTGAAATCAAATATCTTGTTCTCAAGTAAAACAGAGTCTGGAAAACAATATTCTGGGTCACATCGCCCAAAACAAAATAAATAATACATGTGTCTCAAATACAGAAATGAATCAAGTCTCAGGAATACAGAATAATGTTATAACAGAAAACAGAAATAATAATATCAGCATCTAATACTGCGAGCCACCAGTACCATCTTGAATCTGTCCACCATAATCTGCAATCATCGAATGCAGGAAAAAGGAAAAGAAGAAAACACAGTACCCGTCAATGGCAAGTCCGGGTCACAAATAGAATAGGATACAAGCACATTGACACTATCTAACCACAGGATATACTAATAGGTATGGATAAACCTACGTCTAGTGTCAACAGGTATCAGGTAACATGTATGATTATTAGGAATTCAGGTAATCAGGAAAATATGTATCAAGTATCAGGAAAACAGGTAACAGGATAATCAGGTAATCATGTAATAGGAAATCATAAATCAGGTAAACAGGATCATCAGGTTATGTTAAGTCTAATCTTTTATTAACTATCTAGGTAGCATGACATGTGCCCCAAATTATATCACATGGTTGCTACAACAAACAATTTCGCTTAGTAAGATTTTCATAATGGAGTCCATAGGGCAATGTACTTGGGTACAGGAAACAGGCAGAACCCAGTGGCTCTCTTCTACTCTACACCTTCTTACATAAGAAGCAATGTAGATAGGGTCAGAAACAGGTAAACAGGCAGGTAGGACACTAGTCCTCTTCCAAGTACACATTTCTATTTTCTCCACTAATAGAATCTTTCCTTAAACCCCGGCTTAGTTACTTTTATTAATAATATCATCAACAGGCATGAGAGTGTGCTAAATGATGTCAAACTAACAGGTTATACTCAGGTTTAAACTCAGGGAATTAGATCAGTAAGTATAGGTACAAAACATTCACAAATACGAGCAAAATGGTATAGATTTATAAACAGGACAGCAAGACCAGTCTGTACAAAAACAGTGATCCAAAGATCTACAGGCATGCAAATCATGATCCGTCAAAGGATCTGGAAACTAGACTTCCTCACGCTTCTAACAGGTATAATAAATCCATATGCTATTTCACAACGTCTCGACTTAAAACACAATTCAACACAGTTTTCATGTACAGCCAGAAAACAGGAGAAGAACTTAAACCACATGAAAACAGCATACAAAGTTGTTAATTAAATCCACGAAAATTCTGGGATAATCCCCTATATGTATAGTCTCAAAATATAAATTTTCATATTTTTACAGAAAGTATAGATATGTTTTCAAAAATAGAAAATAACACATAACACAGTTTTGATGGATCTGGAATACTTTAACACCGCTGTACAAAATGGAACACAAACAGCGCATCAAAATCCACTTCCGCCAAAACGGAATGAAAGTAGATACAATTACCCAACTTTCATATCTCACACAAAATATTCATACAGTAATTAAAAACAAGGTGAACACGGCATTCAACGTACAATCACACGCAGTTTACAGCAAAAGTGACATCTAGAAAAGAATGTAAGGCATCACTCAAAACTCATCTTTTAATTATCACAAAAATCAGAGAACTACCTAACATCATATTGAAACACTGGACAAAATCTTGTGGCATGAAATTATGTCTAACTTTGGTCTTGAAAATAGTTTGTCCACAAAAGTTACTCCGAACTGAATCTGGAAACTACCGATACACAGGCACTAAAATAATCATAACTAATTCATACAAAATCCAAACAGGGTTAAATCAGTGGGGTTAGAAAATAGATTCGATTATCTACAAATTTCTCAGAAATAGTCATGTTGAGATTCGGACTCTAATCCAGGTAAAAACAGCAATCAATCCAGTTACATCCAAATTTCCAGATTTCTCAACTAAACTTCAAAACATCATAACTTCCTCAAAAATCATCCAAACTCTTCCAATTTCGAATCGCTGTATACCCAATGTCTAATTATCATAAAAGAGGGTAACTAACATGTCAAAATCTAGTATTTCTCATATGGGCGTTCAATCAAACATCGGTTACACAATATGTCACATACGCGATTAACATCGCGTTAGGGTGAATCCTAAGGCATAACCCTATCAAAATTCATGTCCTAAGTCGTCTATGGCCTGTTTTGAACAATAGAGACGAAATCCACAATTAAAAACATGATCTTTGTCCGTCTCTAGTCTCAAACTATCCTATGTGTGAACTTTCTACTTGTATCAACCTAAGAACTTTAAGTACAAGTTACTTGCCTTTTTGTGATGACGAACGCGACGAATCCAAACCTTTCAAAGAGAATCCACGAGCAAGACGCCTTCTAGCGCGATTTCGAGCGAAACCCACGAACAAGATGCGCCAACGGTTGATCCCTTTGACACACGAACCGAAGTGGAAGATGCCCACAACTCAAAACAGCGAGGGGGGTGTTAAGGTGCTGTTTTGGAGTGGTTGAGTGCAGATTTGATGCTTGGCCGGTCACAAAAAGAGGAGAGACGAGGTAGAATCGAGGCGAAGTAGTATAAAGTAGCGGAGAAGGGAGATATGGTTGGTCGGCCAAGGCAAGAGAAGGCAGGGGAAGGTCGGCCTAGGGTAGAAGAAGGCAGGCCGGGGGTTGTTTGAGGAAAGGGGTAGCCGGCACACAATAGGAGAGGAAAGAAATAGATTAGGGTTAGGGATTAATTAGTATTAGGGGTATATATATATGAGATCAAATGTGGGTTAATGGGTAGTGGATATCAATAGGAAACCATGGGTATACAATTGGGTAATGGATATTGGGTAGATTTCAAAAGAGGATACAAAATACAATGAATCCTATGGCTCCTAAAAATCTCCTTAAGGGCCAAAAATCTCAAATTGGTCAAAACTCCCCTAAAAATACACCATGACCCTAAAATAATATTTATACATGAACGAGATCAAGAAATTGAGAAAAAGAACTCAAAATGTCGAAAAACGGCCAAACGGCGCACAACAGCAAAAAGGAAGTCAAAACTGCCAGAAAAATATTATAGAATAAAAATAATTAAATTTTATTATTCCAAAAAATACAATGGAAAAATAATAATTCACAAAAAATGAAGAATATCCTCAAAATACCAAAAAGCGAAAAACAGGGGTTACAATCCTACCCCCCTACAAGAAAATTTCGTCCTCGAAATTAAAAAGAAAGGTACATAGGATATCCCCAAGAAAACAAACAATCCAAAACAACACAAGCCACTACTCAAACAAGTGAGGAAACTTCTGCTGAATTTCCTCCTCCAGCTCCCACGTCGACTCACCAGGCGAGTGAGGATTCCAAGCAATACGAACCAGCTTAATGACCTTGTTCTTAAGCACTTTCTCCCGCCGATCAACAATAGCAACTGGCGGAATCTCACAAGTCAAATCCGGCCTAAAGGTCAACTCTGAATAGTCGATCACGTGGCTCTCATCTCGGATATATCTCCTGAGTTGTGAGACATGGAAAACATCGTGCACTCCCGATAAAGCTGGCGGCAATGCGAGACGATAGGCCACCTTGCCTACTCGCTCCAAAATCTCGAACGGTCCAATAAACCTCGGGCTAAGCTTGCCTCCGCCACCGAACCGAATGACACCGCGCCATGGCGATACCTTGAGAAAAACATGGTCACCAACTGCGAACTCCAACGCCCTGCGATGAACATCAGCCCACCGCCTCTGCCTGTCCTGAGCTGCCTGCAAGCGCTTCCTAATCTGAACCACTGCATCAACTGTCTTGGTGATCAACTCTGGACCCAACAATTGCCTCTCGCCAACATCATCCCAGCAAACTGGCGATCTACACTTCCGTCCATAGAGGGCCTCGAACGGAGCAGCTTTAATACTAGCTTGAAAGCTGTTATTGTAAGAGAACTCTACCAGATGCAAGTGATCTTCCCAAGACCCACCAAACTGAAGCATGCAGGACCTCAACATGTCCTCAAGAATCTGAATAGTCCGCTCTGACTGTCCATCAGTCTGGGGATGAAAAGTTGTACTGTACTTTAATTTGCTTCCCAAACTGCTCTGAAGACTCTCCAAAAACTGAGACCTGAATCTCGTATCCCTGTCGGATACAATACTAACTGGAACCCCATGAAGTCTGACAATCTCTTGCATGTACCTCTCAGCAAGGCTCTCAGTAGACTGACCGACACGAAAAGGAATGAAGTGAGCACTCTTCGTCAAACGGTCAACAATCACCCATATAGCATTATGACCCTTCGGACTCCTCGGCAAAGCAGTCACAAAATCCATGGTGATATGTTCCCACTTCCACTCTGGAATAGGAAGCGGTTGAAGAAGTCCTGCGGTTCTCTGATGTTCTGCTTTAACCTGCTGACAGATCAAACACTGCGAAACAAACCGCGCGACAGCCCTTTTCATACCATGCCACCAGAAATGAAGTTTCAAATCCCGATACATCTTAGTACCGCCGGGATGGATAGAATATGAAGACTGGTGAGCTTCTTCAAGCAACCTCTGACGAACTTCTCCTTTAGGGACACACAACCGGGAACCAAAACGAAGAGAACCATCTGCATGAATAACCATGTCCGTCCTGGACCCAGACTCAACCTCAGTTCGAAACTTCTGCAACTGCGCATCGCTAGCCTGCGCCTCTTTAATCTGCTCCACAAGAGACGACTGCAGCTGGAGCGCCAAACAACTCCGACCAGAACTCGGCAACACAACATCAAGCTCCAACCTTCTCATCTGCTCAATGAGATATTTCTGCTGAGTAAGAAACGAAACCGCTGGTCTCCTGCTCAAAGCATCAGGCACCAAGTTTACTTTACCAGGATGGTATTGCAAACTGATGTCATACTCGGCCATAAGTTCCAACCAACGCCTTTGCCTCATGTTCAACTCCTTCTGGGTGAAGACGTACTTGAGACTTTTGTGGTCTGTAAAGATCTCCACTCGGTCTCCAAGCAAATAATGCCTCCACAGCTTCAAAGCAAAAATCACTGCCGCTAACTCCAAGTCATGAGTAGGATAGTTCTTCTCATGTGGCCTCAACTGCCTTGATGCATACGCAACAACACGGCCCTTCTGCATAAGAACTGCTCCAAGACCCTTACCAGAAGCATCACAGTGAACTACAAATCCGCCTGAACCATCTGGAATAGTCAACACAGGCGTTGACGTCAGTCTGTTTTTCAACTCAACAAAAGCCACATTGCACTCATCCGACCAACAAAACTTCTGATCCTTCCCAGTCAATTTAGTCAAAGGTCCTGCTATCTTCGAAAAATCCTGGACGAACTTCCGATAATAGCCAGCCAAACCCGGAAAACTCCTGACTGCTGAAACTGACTTGGGAATAGGCCAATCCTTCACAGCTTCAATCTTGGCAGGATCCACCGAAATACCATCGCCAGAAACAATATGCCCCAAGAAAGAAATTCTGTCGAGCCAAAACTCGCACTTGCTCAGTTTACCATAGAGTTGATGCTCTCTCATAGTCTGCAGAACCACTCTAAGATGCTCAGCATGATCTTCCCGATTCTTAGAATACACCAAAATATCATCAATGAAGACCACCACGAACTTATCCAAATACTGCGAGAACACCCGATTCATAAGACTCATGAATACAGCCGGCGCATTCGTGACTCCGAACGGCATCACAAGATACTCATAGTGCCCGTATCTAGTCCTGAAAGCAGTCTTCGGTATGTCTGCAGCCTTCACCTTAACTTGGTGATATCCAGAACGAAGATCCAACTTCGAGAAAACAGAAGCTCCACTCAACTGATCAAACAAATCATCGATCCTGGGCAAAGGATACTGATTCTTCACCGTAACTCTGTTCAGCTCTCGGTAATCCACGCACATCCGACGACTTCCATCCTTCTTATCAACAAAAAGGACAGGAGCACCCCAAGGCGAAACACTGGGTCTGATGAAACCCAAATCAAGCAACTGCTGAATCTGCACCTTAAGCTCTGCCAGCTCAACCGGTGCCATCCTGTAGGGAGCTTTCGATATAGGTTCTGTTCCAGGCTGAACATCAATACCAAACTCTACTTCCCTATCAGGGGGTAAGCCAGGCAATTCATCTGGAAAAACATCCAAGAAATCCCGAACAACTAGAGTATCACCCAGATGCTCGGCTGCACCTCTCGTGGTTGAGATAGAGAAATCCAAAACAATGCAAGGAATGAGAAGCAACAAAAGGATCCTGGGGCCTGTGGGTTATGGGCCCACAACGCTTTCGCTGCGCCACTCTGATCGGGGAAGACTCCAATAGCATCCAGCGATGCAAACCGACGAACCAAGCAGAAAGAAAGGAATGGATGACACCAGAATCAAGGAATATGGGTATGAAAGAATGAATTCACACCCAACAAGAAATCAATCCAAAAGGATGACTGAAAAATACGGAAGAATCAAGGAATCAAGAATCCAATAAGAAGGGACCAAAAGAAAAGAGTAAGACTAGCATCCAGAATCTGTGTTGGTGTTATATTTCAATTTTGCATGTATGGTTAGTGAAATGTTGCAAAGATTCCAGTTCGAGCCAAGCTTATCTAATATATTAGGCAACTAATACATTAGCCAAACCTGATGCTCTGATACCACCCAAAACCCTGTCACGCCCCGCTTCCCAAAAATACAGAATACGGAACGTAACAAAAGCCCAGCGAAAGATTATTATCATCCTTAAGCTGTTTCAGAAATCTTACAACATATCTCAGGCAGTATATCAGAGTCAACATATATCAGAGTCAAAATATCGCAGTCGGAAGCAAAGAGTGGAACCAACATGCAACATCGAGATAATTTCACCAACAGGAATTAATTGAAATCAAATATCTTGTTCTCAAGTAAAACAGAGTCTGGAAAACAATATTCTGGGTCACATCGCCCAAAACAAAATAAATAATACACGTGTCTCAAATACAGAAATGAATCAAGTCTCAGGAATACAGAATAATGTTATAACAGGAAACAGAAATAATAATATCAGCATCTAATACTGCGAGCCACCAGTACCATCTTGAATCTGTCCACCATAATCTGCAATCATCGAATGCAGGAAAAAGGAAAAGAAGAAAACACAGTACCCGTCAATGGCAAGTCCGGGTCACAAATAGAATAGGATACAAGCACATGGACACTATCTAACCACAGGATATACTAACAGGTATGGATAAACCTACGTCTAGTGTCAACAGGTATCAGGTAACATGTATGATTATTAGGAATTCAGGTAATCAGGAAAATATGTATCAAGTATCAGGAAAACAGGTAACAAGATAATCAGGTAATCATGTAATAGGAAATCATGAATCAGGTAAACAGGATCATCAGGTTATGTTAAGTCTAATCTTTTATTAACTATCTAGGTAGCACGACATGTGCCCCAAATTATATCACATGGTTGCTACAACAAACAATTTCGCTTAGTAAGATTTTCATAATGGAGTCCATAGGGCAATGTACTTGGGTACAGGAAACAGGCAGAACCCAGTGGCTCTCTTCTACTCTACACCTTCTTACATAAGAAGCAATGTAGACAGGGTCAGAAACAGGTAAACAGGCAGGTAGGACACTAGTCCTCTTCCAAGTACACATTTCTATTTTCTCCACTAATAGAATCTTCCCTTAAACCCCGGCTTAGTTACTTTTATTAATAATATCATCAACAGGCATGAGAGTGTGCTAAATGATGTCAAACTAACAGGTTATACTCAGGTTTAAACTCAGGGAATTAGATCAGTAAGTATAGGTACAAAACATTCACAAATACGAGCAAAATGGTATAGATTTATAAACAGGACAGCAAGACCAGTCTGTACAAAAACAGTGATCCAAAGATCTACAGGCATGCAAATCATGATCCGTCGAAGGATCTGGAAACTAGACTTCCTCACGCTTCTAACAGGTATAATAAATCCATATGCTATTTCACAACGTCTCGACTTAAAACACAATTCAACACAGTTTTCATGTACAGCCAGAAAACAGGGGAAGAACTTAAACCACATGAAAACAGCATACAAAGTTGTTAATTAAATCCACGAAAATTCTGGGGTAATCCCCTATATGTATAGTCTCAAAATATTAATTTTCATATTTTTACAGAAAGTATAGATATGTTTTAAAAAATAGAAAATAACACATAACACAGTTTTGATGGATCTGGAATTCTTTAACACCGTTGTACAAAATGGAACACATCTTGCAAACAGCGCATCAAAATCCACTTCCGCCAAAACGGAATGAAAGTAGATACAATTACCCAACTTTCATATCTCACACAAAATATTCATACAGTAATTAAAAACAAGGTGAACACGGCATTCAACGTACAATCACACGCAGTTTACAGCAAAAGTGACATCTAGAAAAGAATGTAAGGCATCACTCAAAACTCATCTTTTAATTATCAAAAAAATCAGAGAACTACCTAACATCATATTGAAACACTGGAAAAAATCTTGTGGCATGAAATTATGTCTAACTTTGGTCTTGAAAATAGTTTGTCCACAAAAGTTACTCCGAACTGAATCTGGAAACTACCGATATACAGGCACTAAAATAATCATAACTAATTCATACAAAATCCAAACAGGGTGAAATCAGTGGGGTTAGAAAATAGATTCGATTATCTACAAATTTCTCAGAAATAGTCATGTTGAGATTCGGACTCTAATCCAGGTAAAAACAGCAATCAATCCAGTTACATCCAAATTTCCAGATTTCTCAACTAAACTTCAAAACATCATAACTTCCTCAAAAATCATCCAAACTCTTCCAATTTCGAATCGCTGTATACCCAATGTCTAATTATCATAAAAGAGGGTAACTAACATGTCAAAATCTAGTATTTCTCATATGGGCGTTCAATCAAACATCGCTTACACAATATGTCACATACGCGATTAACATCGCGTTAGGGTGAATCCTAAGGCATAACCCTATCAAAATTCATGTCCTAAGTCGTCTATGGCCTGTTTTGAACAATAGAGACGAAACCCACAATTAAAAACATGATCTTTGTCCGTCTCTAGTCTCAAACTATCCTATGTGTGAACTTTCTACTTGTATCAACCTAAGAACTTTAAGTACAAGTTACTTGCCTTTTTGTGATGACGAACGCGACGAATCCAAGCCTTTCAAAGAGAATCCACGAGCAAGACGCCTTCTAGTGCGATTTCGAGCGAAACCCACGAACAAGATGCGCCAACGGTTGATCCCTTTGACACACGAACCGAAGTGGAAGATGCCCACAACTCAAAACAGCGAGGGGGGTGTTAAGGTGCTGTTTTGGAGTGGTTGAGTGCAGATTTGATGCTTGGCCGGTCACAAAAAGAGGAGAGACGAGGTAGAATCGAGGCGAAGTAGTATAAAGTAGCGGAGAAGGGAGATATGGTTGGTCGGCCAAGGCAAGAGAGGGCAGGGGAAGGTCGGCCTAGGGTAGAAGAAGGCAGGCCGGGGGTTGTTTGAGGAAAGGGGTAGCCGGCACACAATAGGAGAGGAAAGAAATAGATTAGGGTTAGGGATTAATTAGTATTAGGGGTATATATATATGAGATCAAATGTGGGTTAATGGGTAGTGGATATCAATAGGAAACCATGGGTATACAATTGGGTAATGGATATTGGGTAGATTTCAAAAGAGGATACAAAATACAATGAATCCTATGGCTCCTAAAAATCTCCTTAAGGGCCAAAAATCTCAAATTGGTCAAAACTCCCCTAAAAATACACCATGACCCTAAAATAATATTTATACATGAACGAGATCAAGAAATTGAGAAAAAGAACTCAAAATGTCGAAAAACGGCCAAACGGCGCACAACAGCAAAAAGGAAGTCAAAACTGCCAGAAAAATATTATAGAATAAAAATAATTAAATTTTATTATTCCGAAAAATACAATGGAAAAATAATAATTCACAAAAAATGAAGAATATCCTCAAAATACCAAAAAGCGAAAAACAGGGGTTACAGAATTTATATGTATAGCTACTGTAACTATAATATATTGTGTGAATATGCATTGGAATCGGCAGAGAGTTTATTTTCTAGAATCTCTAACAGAATCGGATTTGCATTCCCTTAGCAGTGGGAAAGTGAACTTGAGTACCAATAGGTGCTGCTGTCCAGAACTTGTATTGTTACGTTTTGCATATAAACTCGTTATTTTCCATTTAATTAATTGAACTATGTATATTTCATTTATTGCATCATCTTTATATTTTCTTGATATTGTATTGATACTATCGTTCGCATCGATTGTACCCATTGCATAATTTTTGACACTCGTTCCATCGATTACATATTCATGATTTATGTTAATAAAATAATAACAAGTCGGGGTAATAAGGGTCGACTTGAAAGTGAATAATCGGAGACTGTACTCGGATGAGGGGCCTAGGTTTCCCTATATTGCAATTGTTATCAGTTATCATTTATCGATTGGTTGTGGACTACTGCTACAGTATCCCGATTGTATCGTGTATCGTATCGTGGACCAATTCTCATTATTGATCATTGATTGTGGATTATGGATATTGATTATTGTTGCCGAGTACATGACCTGTAGAGTTCATCACTATAGTCTAAATGTTTACTTGATTGTATGCACCCGAACCTATGGTATGGGACGCAGGATTGCGTGCATTAGATAGGCTAATAAAAGACTGATAGACCTAAAGGTTGTCACTATTGATTTATTGATTATTGATTATTGATTATTGATTATTGTTTATCGACTATTGTTTATTGATTATTGACTATCGACTATTGGCCCCATTGACTATTGTTTACCGATCATTGATTATCGCATATTGATCATATTATTGACTATTGTTTATCAATTATTAATTTACTAATTATTAACTATTATTTATCGACCATTGTACAATTGCTTATCGACTTTGGATCTTGTTATCGTCTATCATTTATTGACTCTGATATCGTTCTAATTTCTTGTTCTTTATATCATACTTTATTATTTCACTACTTGCTACTACTTGTTGCCTGAAGCTTGCTCTAACGAGTATTATCCATCATTCTTTTGAGTTATTGTTTATACAAATACAGATGATGGGAAACTGAAGGAACTTGGCGAACTGTTAACTACTATTACATTGTGTATTCTCGGCATTCTGTAAGTTCTTGTGTAACACCCCGAATTCCAAATAAGACCGAATTCGAAGTTCCACAGGATCTTTTCACTTCATTTCATACAATTTTACAAGGAATTTAAAACTTTTATTTTAACAATAATTACATGAGAGACTTTTACATCAACATGCAGCGGAATAAATAAAATACAACAATAATAAATGTACAACTGTAACAACTTTAACATTTAAATAATCATCAGCATCAATATCATCTTTATATCTTCTTGTAAACTCCAAGTCCTTCATATAAAACTGTGGGCACGACAGTTGCTTACAACCGACAAAATATTATACACGGCCATCCTCGCTATGCCAAACAGTATAACGATTCTTAAATACTTTAACAAACCACAAACTTGATCACAAACAAAGCCACAAAAGGACTATCCTATTGATGTCGTTTTGTGTTGTGCACTTAGTCCTTAATGCAGTTATTTATATTATATGACACTAATGTGCACTTGTTCGGATTCTATGCATCCCATACTACATAGGTCCGAGAGCAAGCCCTTAATCATTCTTCATCTTGTAGGGTTCAATCCCTCACCATGATTTAAACTACTATGGTAAGTATCCTAGATATTCTATGAGTTACGAGCCAGTGGCCAGACAGTCCAGAGGGGAATCCCACGTCATGACACGACGCATTGTAAAGAACCTATGGACAATTCAGCCTCCAACATGGGATATGACACCACCCGCAGTCACCAAACACCCCACAAGCATCGCCTGCGGTATGGACTCCTGGAGACATATCCACGTCATGACACGACGCATCGTGTAGACAGCCTATGAATACTCTCATGCCGTAGCTCCGAGACCCTTATACTCGTGTTTTTCTCTTACTTTCATTACATCTTCACTATGTATCTAATCCTTACAATTTTGTTTGTTTTAAAAGAAAATCATCACCACCTAGAGCTAGCTTACCCTACCGAACTTAAATCAAAACAACAGAGACAGTCAGCCTACCTGGCTACTTCTCAAGAGATGCTCAACCCACACTGGTTAACTCTCAAATTATAATTAAAAACTGCCAGTCACTAGGGTCTCGTCTAGCCTCTAGATTCCCACAACTATCTCTTTCTAGAGATCAAGTCATAATCAATCTCAAATTAATCTTTCATTTTCTTTATTAATATCTCTTTCTCAAAAACATTTCTTTTATAATCTCATAAGAGCATCCACAGTCGTTTTTCTCATTTCTTATAAAATGGCAGCTACAGTAATAGCAATTGGATGCGTATCGTGCAGTCGTGCTTTGCTATATTTTTCTCATTTGGATTAGAGACGGGATATGATATCCCGTCCCTATTTTTTTAATTTTAAAATGGCGGGACGGGGAATCATTCCCCGTCTCTCATCCTTTCAAATAAACTAAAAAAGTTAATTACTTATTATAACTATTAAACTATATTAATTAACTAAATTAAATAATATAATAATAACTAAACTATATTAATTAACCATCTAATCCTAATTATTACCTAAACCTACCAAAAGTACCAAAAGTCTTGGACGGGGATACATTCCCCGTCCGGGGAATCATTCCCCGGCCAATCTTTTTGGTTTTTTTTTTCTTCTCATCGGCCAATCATGGCCATTCGTTTATTATAAATAAAAAAAAAATTGTGTGGGACGGGGTTTGATACCCCGGACGGGGTATCATTCCCCGTCTGAGAACTTTTTTTTAAAAAAAAATATTCGTTAATGGTAGAGACGGGGTATCATACCCCGTCCGACCTAATTTTTAAAAAAAAAAAATTGAAAATTACTGAGACGGGATATGATCGTCCGTCTGAATCGATTAAAAAATAATTAAATCGAAGAGACGGGGTATCATACCCCGTCCTTTATATTTTGAGAAAGTTCATTTCGTTTCTCATATTTGAGAAATGAGAATAGGAGGTTTGCCAAAAAATGGGAAAATGAGAAACGATTGCAGCGCTCGTTTGCTATTCGTTTGCTATAAAATGGGAAAATGGGATATATAGCAAACGACTGTGGATGCTCTAACATGAGAACAATTCAATTCAACCTCTTTATCAATTTCATCATTCATACTCTTGTGTGCATTTCAAATAATCTCAATCAAGTATTAAAATTCATAAAATTTCATTAAGAGAAAAATCTAATTTCAATCCAAATATTCATCTCTATTTGATTTTACAAGAGACACACTATTCAGAAAAATAACTTTTTATTCTTCTAATCAAATAAACTCGAGTTCTTTAATGTAAAATCCTCTTTTAATCCCACAAAATATATCCAAATATTATAGAAATAATTTTCGTGAAGTCTACACAATTTTAGAATAATAATAGAATTTTTCTGAATTTTTTATCTTATTTAAAAACCATCAAAGCATATAAAAAAAATCAAAAATAAAAGAAAAGGGCCACACCAAGTTTCGAACCCACAACCTGAGCCCAAATCCACGCTACTTACAGTACCACCCTATAGCCCCCCTATAACCAAGAAGTCCATGTGACTACACTGTCACAATAGAAGGCCGAAAGCCATTACTACTCACTCTCGGTCTGAGGGTTAAATTAAAAATCAAAACCAAAAGAAGGGTCTATCAAGGTTCGAACTCGCGACCCAACACCACAGGCGCGCTACAGTAACGTTATTAAAGAGCTCCGACAAGCCAGTAAGTCCAACCCCGTACACTGATATGAAATCAGAGGCTACGATTTTGTTCATACAGCACAGTATTTAATTTTCCTTTAATAAATTTAATTCTTCAATTGATTTGTACTTACCTAAAAATTTAGTTCTTTTTCTAAAATATATTTCTATCAAGATATTACAGTATAGAATATTATATTCAAAATTTATAAAGTTCTATTTTGACAATATAACAAAGTTTCTCCCCAAAATGTATTAGAACACATAATCATTTTTTCCAATTAAAAGGGTTGTCTTTCATCAAAATTTTATTTATAAAATTTCTATTCTCATAAGATAAATATTAGTGAGATTAAACCCGAACTTCTCTTGACATTAGCATCAAAAGTTATTTTTCATACATATTGCATTATTTGGGACTACTATTACTTTAACATGCATCAAATCTCATTATAACACTTTTCTAAATAATATAATCATTTTTCACTTCTCAACTTAACACAAATTCTAATTGCTTATGCGAATCACACCATCAATTCACACATCATGACATAAAATAATTAAGATTAAGTAATCTACAACTAACATGCCAATCAAAATTTAACAAATTAAATTCTACAATATCTAGCATGTAATTTCTACTCCTAATATTAGAAAGTATTTTAGAAACACCCACCCAAATTGTGATGTACTCAAATGAACTCCTAAAATAAGAGCTCCTAGAAACTCTGATTGGCCTTCACGAAATCCGGGCACAAGAGAACCACTCCAATTTCATTCGGCAACATCAGCAAGAGCCTAACTCCCTCTTCGGTCAACAGCAACAGCATGACAATTCCTTCATATATGTGTACATATATATACAGTTATATATAATATATGTATGTACACACATGATGGAACACGATATAGATGTGAATAGGTGGAGTACACAGTGGACTTGGTGGGGTTTCGGCAAAGGCAGGGAAAAGGGAAAAAGCATTTCATTTCACTTCCATATACTTATATATACATATCTACGTTATATATATATATATATATATATATATATATATATATATATATATATATACATACAATAAGATATCTACTAAATTGAATGGAGGAACAGTGAGATGCTGGATGGGGAGTTTCGAATGGGGAGTTTCGGATGTGAGAGGAAGGAAGAAGGAAAGCACATCTCAACTTGGCATACCTACATATGTACATGAATTGAAATAGCTTTAAGGTACATATATGGGTGTATATAAGTATTAGATGGAGAAGCAAAAAGGAAGGCTGATGGGAGTTGCTGGATGTGATTTCGGCAGAGCAAAAATGAATAAGGAAAGATGGAAGAGATGAAGAGAAAGGTAAGATATTAGGGGTGTTTTTATAGAAGGATATTAGAGTAGTTATAATAACTACACACCACTAGACCACTAACTCCACTCTCTAGTCTACTCTCAAAATCAAAAAATATGTTTTCCCTCTTCTCCAAAACAGTCCGGTTTTCCCCCCATTTCAAATCCAAAAACACGTGCACGTGCGTGCACTAGTGCATACTTCACAATTTAATTATTTTTTAAAAACATAAATCATATATGTACATAATATGTACGTAAAAATTAGTTTAATTAAAATTATAAAGTCTCATGCACAAATAAAATAAATACACACACTCTGAAATTTATTTTGAAAATAAATACGCTTAAACACGTGCACCAAAATAAATACGTGCGTCACACGTAAAATATCAAAAATACAAAATTCATTTTTATCAGCGGAAAAATGTTAAAGATAATAAAAAATACAATATAAGAAAGTATAATTGTTAATTTATACATATTCCACACGTAATCAATATGTACGTAGAAAACACGTGCATTATACGTTTAAAGTATTTTAATTAAAATAAGGGAAAATAAATTTTCGTTTTAAAAAATGGATTTGAATACATAAAATAAATAATTGAAACATAGAAATATCACATATAGCGGTGGAGAAATACAAAATCGATACATGCATCAAAAACACGTAAAAAACACGTATAAATACCGAGATTGAAATGTTGCATTTGAGTTGACTCAAATAGGATAAAATCAATACGCAAAATGCATAAATAGTCAGAAATCGCAATACGTAGTGAAACACGTTACAAATATTACCAGTAAGTATACAAAATACACGAGCGTAACACACGAGGACAAAATTGTCATTTCTAATTTTGCGGGGTGTTACATCTTGCATCTCAGATATTGGTTATTGCACTATATTCTTGTTCCTGTGATTATTATTGTATTATTAAGCTTAATGGTATTGTATAGCTTATGGATGATATGAGTTAGTATACTTATATCATTTGCTGGACCTCAGTTACGTGTCTGTATTTCCGTGTAACGGGAAGAAGGACATAACAGTTCAAGATCGCTTCAAAATTTGCACAAAGCTGATAAATGAATTTAAAATCCCAAAATATTATTTAAAATTCAAAATTCTAATTAAAAATTCCAAAATTAATTAAAAGTTTTGAAAAATAATTTAAAATCAGAATGATTAATTGACAAATTCGAAAAAGTGATTTTAAATTAGGGAAATTTTTGAGAAAATCTGAAAAATTATGGAAAATTCCAGAAAAATGCGAAAAAATCTAGGAAAATATTCGCCACATCCAGAAGCTTCTAATCAATTCCATGTATTTCCAATCGTCCATGAAAGCTGAGATTGTACTCCAGAATTCTAAAATAATGTGAACTACTTCCTGAAAGCCAATAAAATTATCTTCCAGGAGTGTGGGGCTTATGATAATGGTAAAAATCACAGCAAATCGGGGTCGTATGATTCCAGCACAAATCGTACAGCTTCTACAGGCAAATTAATCATAACGGACCTCTTTAACAGGTCTAGGACTTCTTCAGGCTCATCTACAAGAACATGGGCCACTTTCAATCCCATTAAAAGTGACATATTAGGTCAACTAGGAGAGACACTCAGCCCATGAGGGCTGTAAGTCAAATCTCTTATCCCCGGACAGGAGAGTCTTATCTCTTAAGAGAGAGAATCAACGGGAGATAAGGAATTCATATCAATCTAATGGATTCATATCAATATTATATACTGTTTCTCAGTCCTATAAATATCCTTCCCCCTCCTCAGTCAGAAGGTAATTCGCAATTTATATCCCAAATTCTCTTTCTCTCTCTAGTTGTGACTTGAGCGTCGGAGGGTCTATCGCTGGGGCTACCCTCGGTGTTTCAGACTTTTTTCAGGTCCATTGCCCGCTTTAGCAACCATCAGATTCATATCATAGTGTTCAATCAACGATCCAGATCCAATCTCAGAAGCTCTAACAACTTTATACGGAGACGATCAAAGATTAGATTTTTAGTAGCTTCCTTCAAATATAATCTCACTATCTGTTTGCTCCCACACCAAAATAAGCAACAACTATATATATATATATATATATATATATATATATATATATATATATATATATATATATATATATATATATTATCTCCTTTCTAATCCTAATTTCATTTGATTAAAAGATATTAGTTTGTTTTATTTGATTAAAAGACGTCAAAAAAAAATAGATGTAGGATGTAGTTTTTGCAATTATTTTGGTTGACCGACTACTTGCTAATATTATACAAGTTGCTGCATCTTTATTCGCTTTAGTGTTTAAGTGTTAGATTTCTTTATGATGATTGATATAGGACAATAGTATGTAGTATTGAAGGGTCTTGGTTGGTTCATGATTATTTATGACTTATTATGATAGATGTAGTTATGATATTGATTCTATTGAATAGACTAGCCTACTTTTATTTGAATATTTCAGTCATGTAATATTGAAATTGGTGTTGCTGAAAACTTGGAATGATCCATTAGTATGTTTTATTTGACTTTGGCTTGTATTAATTTTAATTACTATGTTCTTATTTCTTCTTTTTTTACCTAGTAGTGCCCAGTTAGAAAGAGTGATTTGATAAGTATTGAGGGTAGAGTTAAGGATAGGGGAAGACCTAAACTTACTTGGATGAAAACGGTGAGAAAATATACGATAGCTTGTGGCCTTACAGAAGATATTGCGCTAAACCGAGCAGAATGGAAAACTAGGATTCATGTAGCCGACCGCAACTAGTTGGGAAAAAGGTTTTATTGTTGTTCTTGTTCTTGTTCTTGTTCTTATTTCTTATTTTTTATGTTCGTATTGAATTTCATATTTTAGTTTACTATTTATATATCTATATTAATTATTTTAATTTAGTGTATTATAACATACATGTATCCTAGCTTTTGAGAAACTGATGTATCCGCGTACCAGATACACGTACACGTATCCGTGATTCATATGTGAGAATGACCCAAAAGGAAGATCGAAAATTGTTAAAGGATCAATATGCTTGAGTACCAGTTTTCGTTGGTTAACAAACGGCTAAAATTAGTGACATCACTACGAACCACATGGGCTTTCCCGATATTTTTTTGGGCTATCCCGGCGTTTATAAATGCCGGGATAGATCGTAGCGGCGTTTCTGAAAATGCAGCATTTTCAGAAAATGCGGCGTTTCGGAAAATGCCGCCAGAAAAGCCGCCATAGCGAGCGTCGGGACAGATATAGGACCTATCTCGGCATTTTTTAGCAATGCCGCTATAGCCTATATCTATCCCGGCGTTTAATTGAAACAACGCCGTTATAGAGCTTTTGCCAGGGAAAAAAGAAAAGAAAATCTTTCCCGGTGTTTTTTGCAAAAACACCGGGATAGGTTATTAATTTTTTTTTTTAAAAGCACCCTATCCCGGCGTTTTTGTCTAGAAATGCCGGGATAGGTGGGTATTTTTTTTTTTTTTTGAATTTTAAAACATTTTTTAATAAAAAAATACCTTACATGAAGAAAAAAACCATATATATGTTATAAAACAATATAGAACTCCTCAATCCCATTTAATACAACCAATTGAATCAACATTACAAGTTGGTCCGCATTTCCGATTTTTTCATACAAGATGTGGAGAGAAAAGATGAAGAGTCCCCTTCAGTTTCATAAAGAACATGCAACTTGCATTGCCATCGTTTATAGTAAAACCTATATACCGTGTTCTATCATATTAAACCACTTCTACATTGGTTTAGGGAGCATAATCATGGTGTGCCTTCTACCTCAGAAGACCTGCAAAAGCACAAATCAACTGGAATCAATCAATACTGTGAAAGAGGATGAAGGTTAGAGTTTCCTTCCTGTGTCCTCCTAAAGAAACACACACACAACACCAGGGACCCATTTTCAGATAATTACCTTCCTGTGTCCTCCTGGTTATTAAAGAAACACACACACAACACCAGGGACCCATTTTTAGATAATTACAATAAATGGCATGATGAGGTACACAAAATATAAACACACATACCACATTTTGGAGGGCAGAAGCAGCAGTTCCACCATCTGCTGGATCTATAGAAAGAAGGGTGTCCACAAGGGCCAAAGCTGGTGGAGGAAAATCTTGAAATGTTTCGTTTACATTTCTTCTATAAGGTTGTGGTTTGAAAATGGTTGCATGCAGCAGTCTGGCATTTCTCCAATAATCTTCGGATGATGAACCACAGAGCTTGAAAATTTTGTGCAACTGCTCGACCTTCGAGTACATGGAGAAAATTATCAAAAAATCAGGGCAATGGCCAACAAGATTTGAAAATTAGAAATATTCCAAACAAGATGAGCAGTTGCAAAATTAATTATAACTCAAACCCAAAGGTGGAGGTAAAAGCAATTAGAAACTAATATTACCGAAAACATCAAACCCCTGGAATCTGCGTAGTAGAATGTGTGTTCCAGAACATGGTACCACTACAAAATAAAGCGGAATCGACGGCGTTTATTTTAAGAATGGCCGGCGTTTTCAAAACGCCGGCCTTTAGTTGTTGGCGTTTACGGAAACGCCGCCGCAAGCGCCGTCCTTTGCCGCCGCCGGGGAATCTATTAGTTTCCCCGGCGCAAATGAAACGCCGGGGAATTTTAGAAACGTCCCCGGCGTGTGATAAACGCCGGCCATTTTGTTTTGAATTTTTAAAATATATTACCGTTATTTAATATACCCCGGCATTGGTAAAACGCCGGGGATTGTTTCAAACCTGCTGAATCAATATTCCCACTCAACAAATCATGAAACCAGCGATTGTTTGTAGCCTCCAGTACTCCAGACACAATTCATCTACTGTACTCAAAAGTTGTAACCTCCAGTACTCCACATAATAGGCAACATCTTGAATAGAATACAAAGTCATAATAGCATACCATCTTATAATAGAATACCATCTTACTCCAGTACTCCACATAATAGGCAAGAACACAAAGTCATAATAGCATTAAACGAGGACTTCAAATATTTCTTTCAAGGGATAGCAAACACAAAGTCATAATAGCATCAGTTTTTAGAAGAACTAACTAGCATCAGATACAAAGGATAGCAAATACAAAGGAAGCACTGTTTTATATAATTCTCAACCCACTAATTTAATCACTTTGATATCCTCAGATGTTGTTACTGCCAGAATCCATAAGCACCGTCAGCCTTCGCGCCGTTTTCACAAACTCGCTGCACAATGGGAAAATAAATAAACTCAGTCCTGGTCAAAATGTATGAAGATAAATAGGCTAAAACAAGTTGAAAAAATAAATAATTTTTTTATAGGTAATTGAATAATTGATACATATAGCTGAAAATACGATAATATGTCTTGCGGCACACTACAAAAAATTCAGATCAGACAATGCTTACAGCAACAGCAAAAATCACTGCTAACTATTCAGATAATTATTATCTGACAACCGATGAATACCAGTGCAAAGGGAAAGTAAGGTTAGAAATCAGTATTTCCTTTGCTCAATAAGCTAAATTGTAATACATTTCCAATCCATGGTAGTGTTCTGCACAAAATAGTCCAAGGCATGTCATGAATTGCTACTACTGATACCTTTTGACAAACAGCAAGTCATATCAAAATTGCTAGTACTGATACCTTTTGACAAACAGCAAGTCATATCTTTGTGGGTTCTTGAAGACAAGGCATAGTTTGCAAGTCACAAAAGATAAAATTGTTTGAGTTAGTATGATTTTCTGAATGAACTATGAAGACCTAATTAAAGTACTACAACATCTGCTTGAACTAGAGATCTTATTCAGAACTGAAGTAGTAAGATACAAAATCTGCTTAATTAATTGTGTCTGGTAGGCTAACTGAGCCCAAAAAAAGAAACAAGCAATAATATTATCTCCATTTTTTGCAACTAGAAGATCATTTTCCTGAAGTGGTTATGCCAAACTAAGAACGAATATGGACTAATCTCTCCCCCTCTCATCATCAATCATTGTTTTATGAAAACTGACAATTGCCATAACGGGCCATTCAAATGCTCCTCAAGATAAGAGAAACAGCCTCTTTTCAGAATTGAAATGATGGGAAAGTGTAAAATGTAACACAGAAATGTAAAACACTAAATCCAATCCTCCATCTACATTCCTAATTGAACTTTTAAAATGTTGTCAAGAAATTTGTCTGGCTCAAATAAAAATCTAGCCATCCATTCAAAGAATATGAGTTGAATGTCAAGGAGTGAGAATGTAATGTTCGAGCCTTCCAAAGTGACCAAGATGTTTCAGAGTTGTTGTCTCAAATTTTGCCTACTTGATCTGAGATGGGAATTAGAACTGGGTCAGTACTGAACCAAAGAGGTAGTGCCCAAGATACAAGAAGTATCTCTAACGGTCCTTCGATACTGGTATATACCTACCTAAATTTCAACTTTCGAATTTTTTGTCATCCCAACTTTTTAACAGGAATTAAAACACAACCTACTATCCAGTCATTGAAAATTAGCAGAAACTGAGCCCAAAAAAAGAAACTATAAGAATAATAAGTGTAAAGTTTAAGGCATTCAAATAGTCCAACACATGCAGTACATAATGTTAAATATCCAATATGTATTTGGGGCTGAATGTACCTTTAATATCTTTTCTTCAGGACATTGTACGTCTACCGATGTCGTCGAAGGGATCACCAAGGTCGTCGGCTTCCTCTTCATTCGGACGACTGGATGATGTCGGATCTCTAACATCATGCTGTATAAGAAATAAGTATGAAAGATGCCATGAGTCGGATTGGTACACACAATTAGTCATATTCGTATAAAATGCTAATGCTAAGCAATTGGTAGACACAATTAGATAAGAACAATACTCTACATAATTTCTAACCTGTCTCGGTATGTTAGATGGGTTTTGAACATTTGTTCCCCTCACCATCTGTGCTAATTCTGCAACTGTTGCCTTAAGCTCTGCGACTGTTGCCTCTAGATTAGCTATCTTCTCATCTCTAGGATCCGGCTGTGATGATGAAGAAGCACGAGTACGAGAAGGTGTTGGTCCTAACCCCTTCCCACGCACAAGGCCAGGGCGCTCCGGACCAATGCTTTCGACCAACGCCTGGTGTTGAAGCTGCACTATATCGGCGGTGGGAGCGGATGACAGTTCGGCATACCTATTCCGAGCAGTTGCCTGTTTTAAAAAAAATATCCAAATTCATTGTTAAGGCATATTACACATCAAATAAGCAAATTTAAGATAGAAAAACTATTACCGATATCGTCGCAGCCTTTGAGGACGGAAATACGCCTTGTGAGTTCATGTGGGTTGCGTCGAAGAAGTCTAAATCACCGTACTGATCCGCACCTCCTCGCTCCACATCCTACATATATTAAAATCAAAATCAATTGAACTCGTTTTGAAAAAACGAAAGTTTTTTGGTATTAAGAGTTACTCTACAAGTATTATAGTGAAGAACAAAACACTTAGATATACCATCATTGCGCGTCGTCGTGCAAAGCTTGTACCTCCTGCAGTGTGCAGCACGTCTTGTGCTTCCCTACTTGCACGACCTCTTTCAGCTCTCTTCTGCACAGACAATAAAATTTAATAAGCCATATATCATATCAAAATATATTGCATCATATACTACAATTTTTTAATTACCTTCCCTTCAGGTGTATTCCAAAAATGGCATAGAAATTCCCAATCAGCACGCACGACATCTTTTGGGACTGCTCTTGCGTTCTCAGCCATTGTTCGGGTCTCGTCATAAAATTTTGCCTTAAGCTCAACCTTATAGTCTCTCCATTTCTTAGACATTGATTTATTCAGCCAATTCGCATTAACAGCCGCCGGGAAATCAAATTTTTGCTGCAACAATCATAAATCAATATCATATATTAAAGAATTTACGTCATAAGATAACTACCTCAAAGCATTAAACTACAACTACAAGAAGAAGAGCAGTCCCAAGAAGAAGAGCAGTCCCAATATCATATATTCGATGTTTGTATTACCAGAGATTGAAACCACATATGTGAACAGGGTTATGATGCGACTGTTGGGTTGTCTCATTCTACCTCACTTTATTGAACAATCAGGGCTCTGTTTGATTCATCGGAACTTTGTAGTTTCATGGTTCATATACATCTATGACATAGGGTTATTCTGACTTTATAGTTTATAGGATTTTCTATGCCACGCTTCTAACGCAAAATTCTGGAGTTATGTCGTTAGGGTTCAATCCTGGCATAGATTGCATTGTTTATTTGTATTGAGATATGGCCCATTCTTTGAATGAAAATTAGTTGTGGTGGTACTTAGAAGTAATCAGGGAAAATTAGAAAGGAATAAGTCTAAGAGAACTTTCTGTTACAGAAATTGTGATCTGATGCAACTGAAGTGAATGAAAACGATAAGCCAAACTCCAACAGTAACTTTATGCCCATCTTGTAAAATAGAAGTATTAGTGTGTGCAAATTTTTTCTAGCTTCCTCGTAGAGAGTAGTGTACCATAAACAATGTGGCAATGTGATTACTGGGAAACTCTATTCGATCTGTGTTAAGAATGTGCATCTGTGTTGGCCTATAAAATACATATAAATGTTCTGATGAATGTGCTTTGTTCAGAAAATTTCAACAACTATATATGATCTTTTCTGGTGTCCTAATTCTTGTTAGAAGATTTCTTTTAAGAATCTTGGTCTGAATTGCAAAATAAATACATCTGAATGTTCTGATGAATGTGTTTTCTGGTAATTTTGTGTGAATTCAAACTCAATACTGACTATATGAAGCATTGATGAGTTCAGTGCATCAAATCTGTTCTGCTTTTGTAGGGAAAAAGAAAATCCGTTTGGTGAGATATAATTCACGGATATATCGATCATCAATTGTTGGAATATATTTCAAAATATTATTGTTTTTAAAATAGTAAGTTGCTCTAGAAAACTGTTACTGTGTTCCAAACTATCTTATACTGTCTATATCTATACAACAAAGAACTATATGAAACTGATACTGATACAGACCAGACCATCAATAATGTATAATGCATACAGAACATAAGAATCAAAACAGAACATAATGTTCAATGGTACAAGTGGTAAAAGCAAAACAGAACATCAGAATCAAAATTATACAAACTATTTAAGAAATACCTATAACCAAACTATTTAAGAAATACTGTAAATATAAATGGTACCTTGATAACTTCCATAGCTCTAGTCCTTGTCGCTATGGGGATATTTGTCCATCTATCGAATGATAGTGGAAGATACTCGGAATTCCGAACAATCACCCCAATGAATGATGCAAAAGTCGCTGCACTTTTTCCTATGGGCTGATGATCCCCATTTATCTCCACTTCTATTTTTTGACCCGCGGGTAGCTTCCATACGTCAAATAACTTTGTCGCTCCCCGGGTCTTTTTTTGTGGGGGTGGCTGGGTGCTCCCCTCACCTACCTCTACGTGGGTATCCTCCTCGTTTAGAGGCTCCTCAATCCTTCTTTTAAGCGCTGTATTCCGTCGCGGCATAATTTACACCTGCTAATAAGAATTATGAAGCATACATTAAAAAATTAAGAACTCGGTATGCATGAAAGCTGTTCAACACTGAGAAACTACACATGAACTATGGTAATAAAGTAGTTCTTTTTCTTCCTTTACAGGTACCAAAGAAAGGCAAGATTTATTCTGTGAATAAGGGAAATGCGAAGAACTGTGATGCACATCCCAACTGCAAAGTATGCATGGTCCAGTATACTCTGTTCATTGTATTAGTAGCTTCAACTGAGTTTATATTCTTCACCTCCCCTTTAGGTATGTGGAGAACTGCAAGTGCAAGTTCCCCACAGATAGTTCTTCACCAAAATTGTTGCAATATGTTGGAAGGTGTGTTGCTTATTTATTTACCTTTATGTTATTTGTATTAAAACAGAGTGTGAGTCTTTGCAAAAATAAAAAATGGTGTTACTGAAAACTGAAGTCAGTTTCACTTGTAACTATTGATTATATAACTAAGTCTGTATATATCTTATGAACTATTATTTTCCAACTGAATGCAGCATTGTTGTAGGTGTTCCTCGAACTTTGCTGTATGGAGGCATATTTTTGTACCCTGCAGATAAGAATAGTTCAAATGGAAAAGTTTGGTAGGTACAGAAACTACACTATATATAAAGCCACATCATTTTCCTCAAAGAATAACAATCAGTTTTCAGAACTTGTAATTATGGTCTTTTGTGCTTTAAATATATAGTGTTCTTTATGAAGTATTCCCAATGTCATTCTTGATGAAACAGGCATGAGGACAAGCTTTTACAGGAAAGCAAAGGGTATGGAAATTATCCCCTTTGATATCCTTATGAATAATCAATCAGTTATTTAGCTATTCCTCTACTGACTTCGAACATCTCCATCATTTTGCATCCAGTATAATGATATCAGAAGCATCCAGTATAATGTATATATAATGATATCAGAAGCATCCAGTATAATGTATAATGATATCAGAAGCATCCAGTATAATGATATCAGAAGCATCCAGTATAATGTATATATAACCAGGAACAACAAAAGAATAACTAATATTATGGGAATAGTTTAAAATGAATGAACAAGAAATAGCATAAAGGAGAGTTTATATGCCTTGACAGAAATAGAGGACTTAGCAATTTTCCCTTCTTCAACAGATAAAAGAGCATCATCATGAATCCAGATTGAATTTTTGACTTTGGTATCAGACATAGAGATATAATGCTTATCATAAATGCCTACAAGGATGGAATAAGGCAGTTGGCATGTTAAATTGGCATGTTAACTTTAAATTGAACATCAACAAAACATTATAGTACTCAAAAGATTGAACATCAACAAAACTTTAAATTGGCATGTTAACTTTATAGTGATATAGATATTAACTTTATAGTGAATACACATTGAACATCAACAAAACTTTAAATTGGCATGTTAACTTTATAGTGATATAGATATTACATTATAGTGATATAGATAATAATTATAGTGATATAGATATTGGTCCGAATGTGTTCTATGTTCTAATTGATTGTGGTGCATTGGTGATGAAGATAACAAACTCTATAGTGATATAGATATTAACTTTATACAGATATAGATATAAGCAACATTAACTTTATACAAATATAGATATCAAACTCTATAGTGATATATATAAAACTGGATAAATGTAATGGAGCTATAACAAAACTTGTATATTTAATATTTCATGGGAGAATCTTAATACAAGTGTATAATGTTCAAATCCAGAAATGTCTAGCATAGCAAAAGGAACATATTCAATCAACTCTTTTCCATATCCAATACATCCCCTGGCTCTCCATCCGTGCGTAGCCAATTAGGTGTACTGTTGTCATCTGATATGTTTACATCAAACCTAGGAAATTCAGCAGCAACAAAAATGTTAGCGACATCTTCCTCCTCATCATCTGATGTCTCTCCCAACTGGTATACATCTCTTGGTTGCATAATAAGAGCCACGCAAGATTTAGGCGAAGCTGGATCTTCAACATAGAATACTTGGAGTACTTGAGATGGGAACACAAATGGTTCATGGCTGATGTGTGTGCCAGTATGAATCAAATTTGAAAAGTTTACAATTGTGAAACCTAAAGTATCCTTGTTTTGGGGATAATTCTTATCCATACCAGCCCAGTCTGCGCGAAATAAGACAACTCGAAAATGACCGAAATAGTCTAACTCGATGATATCAGTGAGAACCCCATAATAGTCAACATCTTCATCAACTGGATTTGTGTCATTCTTAGAAGCATAACTTCTTGTCTTTGACGTCACTACAATTCCACTATTCTGGGACTTTAAATAACGTTCACGATCCTTAGTATGAAATCTGAATCCGTTATATATATATCCCTTAAATCTTCTAACCATCTTATGGGGACCTGCAGCAAGAAACTTGATTTCAGGTGATACCAAATCATCATGCAACTTCGGAACCTATAGGATGTGATGGTAAACCATATTAGTAAAATTAAGATTATTATAACAAAAAAAGAAAGTACTTGATAATTTGGAACACTCTTACATAGTCTTTAAGCCACATATGAAATCTTTCATTCATCATCTTATTTTGGTCACGTGGTCTTAATTTCCTTGTTCTAAAATTCCTTTTCATTTCACGGATAAATTCTCTGTAAATATTTAAAAGAATGAAATATAATTAGATGTACATTGTTCGAACCGAGTTTAATTAAATATAAACCAACCCAATTATGACTTACTCTCGGAATGGCTCAACTGTTGCATGATGATCTAGCACATATCGATGTGCGTGTTCCCATGTTAAGTTATCTAACTCAACCGCATCAACTTTACCAATGGTATTTCCAGCAGTTTGAAATAGATAATTTGCCTCACCAAGGTTTGACCCAACTGGGTTTCTCCTTGGTCTAGTAAGACATGTCTCGACACCCTGAAGATATCGGGAACAAAAATTGGAGCACTCTTCCGAGAGATAACCTTCTGCAATTGAGCCTTCTGGATGAGATCTATTTTTAATATATCCCTTGAGTCGATAAAGATACCTATACATGTAAATGGTTAGATCAAAAAAAGGATGCACATTATCCAAATTTGAAGTATATAATTAACAAATATGAATAACTACCTCTCAATGGGATACATCCACCGATAATGTACCGGCCCACCAAGTCTTGCTTCGCCTGCTAGATGAATGACCAAGTGCATCATTATAGTGAAGAACGAAGGGGGAAATATTCTCTCCATTTGACAAAGTACCAAAGCAGCACGTTGCTCCAAGAGGTTAATGTCTTCAACACGTAGAACCCTTGAGCAAAGTCCTTTATAAATGCTACACAGATCCTTGATGACGGCAGTAACTTGGTCGCACATTGAGAACCTTAAAGCCATAGGAAGGAGATCCTGCATCAAGATGTGGTAGTCGTGTGACTTTAGACCCTGAAGCCTCTTCTCCTTATCATTGACGCACCTTGCTATGTTAGATGAATAGCCATCGGGAACTTTAAGCTCCTGTAGAACTTTGCAGAACGATTCCAACTCCTTTTTAGACATGCAGTACATTGCTGGAGGAAGGCGCACTCTGCCATTCGGTAAATATTCGGGGTGCAACTCGTGTCGTATGTCCAACTCAGCTAAATCAAGACGACACTTAAGATTGTCTTTTGTCTTCCGATCATCTCCCATGATAGTCCCTACACAATTTTCACCAATATTTTTTCCGATATGCATCACATCTAAATTATGGCGCAATAAATTGAATTCCCAGTACGGCAGTGTAAAGAAAATGCTCTTCTTCTTCCAGGACCCTAACTCAACAATGTCATCACAATCATCTTCATCGTTGTCATCATCCCTTGCTCTTTTCTTGCCCCGTTTTATGGCTTCTACTTCCTTACCATAATTGAAATGGTGACCATGTAGCCGCCTTAACACATCGGACCCAGACGATATTTCAGGTGAATGTTCCCACTCCTCAACCCCATCAAAGGTCATAGTTTCAGTCCTGAAATTGTGTGTGTCGGGCAACCATCTTCTATGACCCATGTAGCAGAACTTTTTCCCATTATATAGCCATCTTGAAGTAGTTTTATCAGCACAACAAGGACATGCATTACGCCCTTTGGTGCTATAATCGGATAAATTTGCATACACAGGAAAATCATTGATTGTCCAAGTCAATGCAACTCGAAGACGGAATGATTTCTTTGTTGTTATATCATATGTTGGAACACCCTCCCACAACTGTTGCAGCTCATCTATTAAAGGCTGGAGATAGACATCTATATCATTTCCAGGGCTTTTCGGTCTAGGAACTATTGTGGACAAAATAAATGATGATGGCTTCATACACTTCCAAGGCGGTAGATTATACGGTATCAACACTACATGCCATATGCTGTATGTACTACTCGTTTGCCGGAATGGGTTAAAACCATCACTGGCTAATCCAAGTCGCACGTTGCGAGTATCTTCAGCAAAATCAGGATATCTTTCATCAAAACTTTTCCATGCAGCAGAATCCGCCGGATGTCTGAGAATTCCATCATTCTTTCGCCCTTCAGCATGCCATCTCATATCAAAAAAAGTCTTAGATGACATAAACAACCTTTGTAGCCTAGGAATCAAAGGAAAGTAGCGCATCTGTTTTGCTGGCTTCTTTTTCCGCCTTGATTTAACTATACCACTTGCATCTTGTTCTTCATTCGGAACACCTTTCCATTTTGAAGTACCACAAATTTCACAGTTCTCCAGACTCTCCTTATCCCCCCTAAATAACATACAATCATATCGACATGCAACTATCTTCTCATACCCCAGATCAAAATATTTAAGGAATTGTTTTATTCCATATGCTGAATTTGGGAGACAAATTTCAGGAAATGCTTCATTCAACAATTTAAGTAACATTGTAAAGGATTTGGCAGACCAACTATTCAAACATTTGATCTGAAATAACCTCACGATGAATGAGAACTTCGAAAATTTGGTGCAATCATGATACAAGGGTGTACTAGCATCCTCCAACAACTTACTGAATGCTTCAAATTCTTTGTTAAATTCAGAGTTTTGCCTACCCTCCTCCACTTCACCCTCGTCCCCATCAGTGTGCGAAGTTTCAGTCGGTTCATCATGGACTTGAGTTGTTGAACTATTTGTGTGCATTGGATTGTTGTGAATCCCAAAAGCATCCCGCACTAGATTTTGCATCTCAGCGGCAAGACTGTCGTCGTCATTCACTAAGGGTTCATTTTCCTCTTCCAACAATTCTTGTCCAACCGGAATCGATGTGTCACGCTCTCCATGGCAGAACCACAGTGTGTACCCTTGCAGAAAACCATTAAACACCAAATGTGTTTGTACTTCGTAGCATGGAAGCAAATGACAGTTTACGCATCGGCGACATGGACAAAGGATAAAGTTGGGATCACGAGAATGTTGCTTGGCAAAGATAATGAAATCTCTAACACCATCTCGATACTCTTTGCATAATCGTGACTTACTCATCCAACTTTTATCCATTTCAATAATATCACTCAATCTGAAAATTAAATTAAATTTCACTTGGTCAATATGAAGGTTTGGTATGCTTTTGAAAACAATCAAATTCATACTTCGCATTGTAGGTGTGATGGTGAACTAAGAGGGAAATAGAAACAGACATAGATGTAATACAAAACTTGATCTGAGTGTTCATCCTAAAACTTTGTTCTACATTAGTTTTTGTAGTCTTGCAATTAGTTCTCTTCTAGTCCAGGATGATTAGCAGTTCATGTGACTTGTGCCTGTATCATCTACTCAAGATCAGTGGGGTGATGTTACTTAAAGCCAAGAATATAATATAGCGATTTAAAACTAATAATCCAATAATTCAAGTAATAATAAAGAAACACCAAAATGTGAAGCAATTGAAGTAAAAGAGTCTCATAGTCAAAAGCAAACTATGAAACAAGAAAGGTTAAATATGGCGATCATAGTCCCCACTGCGAAAGCAGAAACAATGCCCTTGGTTCCCCAGTCATCATATCTAGCTTACTTTTCACTTCATCTTTTATTAACAACATCAAAGGTTTATTTGCTATTAAATAAATAAGGCTATGAATTAGATAAGTTTTCTTGTATAACGTAATGGAGTATGAATTCTCTCCACATAGATATGAATGAAAATTAAATTAACTGTAGAAATACTCATGAATGCACAAAGAGCTACATCATGCTCAAAACTGACCTTCAAACTTCCAAAGAATGCAGGTTAGTATCAGAAGTCTACACAACCAAAATTAATCCGACGTGGTATCTCTTACTCGGAGTGATGAATACCTGCACACATCTGTTAGATAACAAAAGGGATTAATCACTGTCATGTTATTCAATACCATAAAACAACAAAATTCAACGAATGGCTCAACAAAAATCTACACCGTTAACCAACAAAATTCAAGATCCAAACCAACAAAAAAAATCCTTTGTGACTCTATTTAAACCAACAAAAAAAATCCAAACCAACAAATTATTCTGGTGCCGAAGATAATACTTCTAAGTAATATTATGACTCTATAAAAGTAAAGCCATTTCAGATGGTCTCGAATGTGCAAATAGACCAAAATGAACATGGATTCAGATTGTGAAGAGAAAGGATCTTAAATGTTAAATGCAAATGAAACTGAAAAGCTGACGTAAACATGGATGAAAAGAGAACAAAAGTTCACACAGCCTATGACAAATACAAAAAGAAAATTGACCATATTCTGCATGTACGCAGTAGTTTCCACATCGAGACCACCATATTTACAATATATTTAAACTTTTACTTCATATTATAGGTGATTTAACTAGGACTGACCTGGCATCTGACGGTATAGAATAATCACTAGTTCCATGCAACAGGATAATAGGAGGCAGTAGAAACAAGAAAGGTTAAATATGGCGATCATAGTCCCCACTGCGAAAGCAGAAACAATGCCCTTGGTTCCCCAGTCATCATATCTAGCTTACTTTTCACTTCATCTTTTATTAACAACATCAAAGGTTTATTTGCTATTAAATAAATAAGGCTATGAATTAGATAAGTTTTCTTGTATAACGTAATGGAGTTTGAATTCTCTCCACATAGATATGAATGAAAATTAAATTAACTGTAGAAATACTCATGAATGCACAAAGTGCTACATCATGCTCAAAACTGACCTTCAAACTTCCAAAGAATGCAGGTTAGTATCAGAAGTCTACTCAACCAAAATTAATCCGACGTGGTATCTCTTACTCGGAGTGATGAATACCTGCACACATCTGTTAGATAACAAAAGGGATTAATCACTGTCATGTTATTCAATACCATAAAACAACAAAATTCAACGAATGGCTCAACAAAAATCTACACCGTTAACCAACAAAATTCAAGATCCAAACCAACAAAAAAAATCCACACCATAGTGGCAGATTGCATAGTAACTAACTCACCATCTTCACCGATCCAACAGCGGCGGCGACGAGATCCAACGGCGGCAAGCGGCAGATTGAGAACGAAATCGAAATCGAAATCGAAGAACGAAGTGGAGATTGAGAACGAAATCGAAATCGAAATCGAAGAACGAAGTGGAGATTGTGAACGAAATCGAAATCGAAGTGGAGATTGAGAACGAAGTGGAGATTGAGAACGAAATCGAAATCGAAGAAGAAGGAAATAAGGGGCGAACGAAATCGAAGAAGAAGGAAAAAAGATTTAGGGTTTTGGGAGAAAGGCGCGGGTGGGAAATTTTAGGGCGCGACTAATTTGGGGCGAACGAAAAAAGAGAGAAGGAAGTGGGGAATATAGTGCGTGGGTAGGGGGGTTTTCCCCGGCGTTTTCCAGCGCCGGGGATACCTAGAATGGCCGGCGCATTAATAATAAGCGCCGGGTAATGTCCCGGCGAAAATCCAAAGCGCCGGGGATTTTACGCCATATATTCTTATTTATTTTGTAGTGTACATTAGTATTTTGGAATGGTAAAATGAATGTTCTGAAGCCTTAATAATTGTTTCGGAGCAATTCATAGGTAAATTTTTGAAAGGTCTTGCATTTATTTTGTTGTCTAATATACTAAACCAGTATCATTATATTCACTATCCATAATCAATATTTACTAATATTTAACAAGAGGCACACTGAGCTCATTTTCTGTAATCAAACTATACTGTCTAAGATAGTACTTTATTATTATACAAAAATGAAAATTATGATTTCAACATATAATATGTTATAGAAACAATATTTTGACCTGCAAATAAAAAGTGATGTGTGTGATAACTATAAAACAACGAAAATTGTACCTTCACAAGGGAACCTATCACCATCATCTTGACGATTCCATGCATCATCTTGTGCACCATCACCATTACTAGCTTGAAAACAAGTCATTCAGCCTAGTGAACAAGGAAAACAACCAAAAGGCATGTAATTGTAACACCCTAAAATCTATTTACGTAGACTTTGTGATTTTACGTGTTTTGCACATAATTTCATATGTATAATTTCGTTTATAAAAATATTTCTTGTTCTCTTTATTTTTCAAAAAGACTATTTTAAAAGCCTAATTAAATTCTAGGCCTATTTGTCTCTTTTAGCTCATTCTTATTTAATTAATTAATTTAATTAGGAGAGCTCATGGTTAATTGGCTCATTAGTGAGCCCATTTAACTTAATTTCTCTTTCTATTAATCTAACTTGTAGAGTAGACAAGTTTAGTGAACAATTAATTTTATTCACATGAACAACTTGTAAATGAGGAGTACTAGTTGGCACGTGCATGCACTAGAGTGTGCATTGCACACTTTTGTACCTAGGCTGGATGGGATTGGGAGAGTGGGAGAGATGGGAGTGGTGGAGAGTTTGTTGCTTCATCATGGGTAGTTTCTATAACTCTCTAGTTCATCTAGATCCTTGATCCCTAACCATTTGATCTCATCCTAGCCCTCCATTCACCCTCAAAATATGTATAAATACCCCTTCCTACACTCTTCATTCTCACTTAAAATTTTGAAAAGAAAAGAATAGAAAAAAAGAAAGAGAGGCAATTTAGTGAGACAAAAGATTGAGTAGTTTGTGAGTTTAAAAGATTGACTGCTAGTGTGTGTTTCTTCAACTCAATGAGGGGAGGCCGGACTACACCAAGGAACAAGAAGGGGAGGCTCGGGTTCTATCTAGCACAAGGAGGAGGTGGCTATTGGCAGCTCGATCTAGAAGGAGAAGGCCTTCACTTGTTCGTTGTAGGAAGATCCCTAGGAATTTTGTTTGGTTTTCTCTCCATCATAGGTGGGTGATTTTATTAAACTTCTAATTAGATATCATGCTAGGGTATGGTTGATAAAATTGAGAAGAAACTTTAGTTAATTTTAGCCATAAGTTGTGAAAATGAGACAAAATTGCAATGGTTGATTGTATGTCAAAAGAATGTAAATTAGTTGCAAATTGAGATTGTTAGTTTAGAATTGACCATGATACCATGCTTTAATTGATTGATTGTGCTAACTAAGGAGACATGATTGAATGTTTAGTTGGTCGAAATGATAACCATGCATAAAGGTGATTTTTGCTAATTCACTTGTTAATAATATGAAAAAGGGATGATTGTTACTGAAATATTTGGTTAATATTAATAAAAATAATAAAAGAGATTCACGAGAAGTTTGAATGCAAACTTATAAAAGAAACAACATTTATATGTACATTTTTGAAATTGTATTCAAAGAGAAAAAATACACTTTCCATGTCAAAAATTAAGTTTTAAGTTACTGATATATGAAATGCATAAAAGTATTACTCTGGAAATTTTGAATGAAAGTGGAGAAGAAACGAATTTGAAAATGGTTATTTTTATAAAAATTCGAATGAACCGAAACTCGAATCAAACCCCTAAAATCCCAACTCATATCGGATTAGCCACTTGGACTATTTGGTTAGCGGGTGCATTTGGGTGCGCTTACTGTAGCGGGGTCTGGTCTTGGTCTCGGGTTCGAAACTGAACAAGAGGCTTTTGCTTTATATTTTTCGGCAAAAATCCGAATTCTGGGAATGGGTTCATATGGGTTTGAGCCCTCCGTTTTGACGTGGTTGCGCCCTGTCCTTTATGGTTAGCATGTGCGCCACAGTGCGCTGCACTGTAGCATTGGGCTTGGCTTTGGTCGCTAGTTCGATTCCTGAACTCGGCATTTTAAAACCCCTTTTCAGTTTTAATTTTTTTTTGTGAATTTTGATTTTTAAAATTCGGGAAAAAATTTAATAATTATTATAAGAATATATGGACTTCATGAAAAATATTTGCACACTATTTTGACTTAAATTAAAGAGTGTGAGAAGTAAAAATTGAGTAGAACCCTATATAATTGATATTTGTATAAGTATAAAAAAAAGGGATTTTTATCCACGAGGAGTTATACCAAACTATAAAAGAGAATCTTGTATAAAAAGAACTTGTAATGTATTCGTTTATGGATTGTGTTCTTTATTTGGGTAATGTACGCGTTCGAAAGATAAATGTAATATGATCTTGATTTTGGAGAAAAAGAAATAATAGTACGAAAATTAAATGAAATTATTGAGACTTATTTGTTTGAATGAGAATGTTATAAATTGAAATTGAACTCATATATGAAGCTGAATAATAGGAAAGAGATGGAAATTTATTTGAACTATGAAAAAGACTATATGAGTATGAAAACTCAATTTTTGTGATTATGAATAGAAATTGAGAACTAGAGTGTAGTTAAGCCTAATACCGGTATTGAAAAAGAGATTGTTGTAATGAGATTTAAAATGAAAAGACCAAGATTTGAGTCATGTTATATAAATGGTTAAGACCAATATAGTAGAAGGGCTAACTCTAGAGAATTGATTTTGTTCATGATTCAAATAACTAAGGACTAGACACATAGTGAAGATGTGACGAAAATAAGAGAAAAACACGAGTATGATGGCCTCGGAGCTACGGTGTGAGAGTATTCACAGGCTGTCTACACGATGCGTCATGTCATGATGTTGATATCTCTCCAGGAGTCTGTACCGCAGGCGATGCTTGTGGGGTGTTTGGTGATTGCGGGTGGTGTCATGTCCCATGACGGAGGCTGAATTGTCCATAGGTTCTTCACGATGCGTCGTGACATGACGTGGGATTTCCCTCCTGGCTGTCTGGACATGTGCTCGTAACTCATAGAATATCTAGGATACTTATCGTAGTTACAATAGTAGTTTAAGTCATGACGAGGGATTGAACCCTACAAGATGAAGAACGGTTAAGGGCTTGCCCTCAGACCTATGTACTATGGGATGCGTAGAATCTGAACAAGTGCGCATTAGTGTCATGTAACAAGCGTAACTGCATTAAGGACTAAGTGCACCGCATAACACGACATCAATAAGATAGTCCTTTGTAGTTTTATTTGTAATCAAGTTTGTGGTTTGTTTAAGTATTTGAAAATCGTTATACTGTTCGGCATAGAGAGGATATTCGTGTATAATATTTCTTCGGTTGTAAGCAACTGACGTGCCCACAGTTTCTATGTAGGATAAAGTGATTAACAAGACTAAAGTTTGCATGTTGCTTAAAGAATGATTCCAGTGTTGTACATTTCTATTCATGTAATTTGTTGTAAATTGCTTCCGCTGTAAATATGTAATGTAAATATAAACTCTGATGTAACAAATTTTTTTAATTCCTTATAAAATTGTACGAAGAGAAGTGTAAAGATCCTGTGGAACTCTCGATTCAGTCTGTTTTGGAATTCGGGGTGTTACAGAGTGGTATCAGAGTCACGCTTCCAAGTTGTACAAATTTATAAGGAACGACACCCTAGAAGTGGACATTAAATCATGTGTTGAGTCTAAAGATTTAAATATAAGTCACTTACATTTGTGTTGCTTTAAGATTTATGCTTTTTCTTCTCCTTTATCTAAAATGGCAGACCACTTCGACCCTACTGGAGATGATGACTAGCACATAGTTAAGGAGGATTACTACTCCGGGCAAGCTGATTCAGACGAAGAAGATCCTGAAGAATTTGAAGAGGAATGGCCTGAGTCCCGAGAGATCACTCCACCTCCGAATTCATCTAATGATTCCTCCAATAAGGAAGAACCAGTTCCAAGTAGTCTCATTGTGTCTATTCAGAGGCAGGTAGAGACTCAGAGGGAGAGAGCGGAGCTGCTGCAGGCACATTGTGCGAAGTGCAAGGAGAGCATTTCAACTCTCAGTCATCGTGTTTGGGAACTCGAGAAGAGGAAAAACATGTACGATGCACTGAAGGAAGAAGTGGCGGAACTACGGGAAGAACTTCGAGAAGCTAAGAGGAACCGTAGGAACTAGACTGTTGTGTCTTCTTACTGCTTTCATTTGATGTAAGAAATATTTTAAAATCGAATGTATAAAGTTTGGAATTCAATGAAATGAAAATTTGATTTAAATTCATGTTTTCTACTTCGAATTTAATGGATCTTTTGCATCAGAATATGGCCAGAAGAAGAGCTAGAAGCGGAGAAGGTCTAGACTTGGAAACAGAGCTAGCGAGGGTCTATCAGACATCGTTGCCATGAATCAGAACCAAGGGAGAGTGCATGTGAATCCAGTACCCGAAGCAATCAAACTCGTGGAATCATTCAAGCGGATGAAACCACCCGTATTTGAGGGGAAGTCAGACCCTGACATGGCTAACAACTGGATCCGACAGGTAGAGACTATCTTCGAAGTCTTGGAGACTCCAAAGTTCAGCAAGGTAAAGTTGGCTGTGCTGCAGTTCGAGAAGGATGCGACTGTGTGGTGGCAGATGATGAAACGGACGATGGGAGATATTGTTCTTGGCTGGGAGGAATTCTTGAAGGAGTTCCGCAGTTATTATTTTCCATCAGACGTCCAGGAGAAGAAAGCCATGGAATTTCTGGCACTGCAACAGGGCAGTATGTCGGTTAGGGAGTATGAGACAAGGTTCACTCAACTCTCGAGGTATGCACCCGAACTGGTGATGGACGAGGCGAAGAAGGCTCGAAAGTTCAAGCATGGTTTGAGGCCAAGTCTGAGATCCAGGATGATACCCCTCGGTATCAGAAGGTTTGACAAGTTGGTCAAACGAGCTGCAGCCACTAAGGCAGATATGGAGCAGTTCCATGCTGTTCAGATTCAGAAGACCAACTGGAATGTTGGGAAGAGGCCCGCAGTTTTTGGCAACTTCAGGGGACAGCCGCCGGCTCAGAGGTTCAAACCAACGGGGGCGAATGCTGTCAACAAAACTGGGAAACCTGGAAACAATTGGGTGAGACCTCCGGTGGTGACTTGTTTCAACTGTGGTGAGACGGGACATTACAAGTCTCAATGCCCCAAGCCGCAGAATGTCACCCGTAGTGGACAAACGCAGCAAGTTAGGAAGAAGCCGTACCAGCAGGGGCGAGTATTTGCCATGACTGAAGCTGATACGGATGAGGTGGATCACATCATCACAGGTACGCGGGAGGATGTTTAGGAGTGTTTTTCTGTTGTTCCTCTTTTACTCGCTTATATAGTGAACTGTTATGTAACGAGTGTGTGTTATGTAACTGGAGAACTTATTTTGAATGGAAAGAAAGCTGTTATTTTGTTCGATACAGGGTCCTCTCACACTTTTGTATCACCTAAGGTTACTAAAGTTTTGGGAGTCAAACCGAAAGTCTTTCCAGGCAAGGTCTTAGCGGTAGCAACTCCATCAAGAGAGACTTTAACCACTGATCGTTACTATGCGGACTGCCAAATCGAGATTAGGGACAGACTTTTCGGGATTAATCTGATCGAGCTGAATGTCTTGGGAGTCGATGTTATCATTGGTATTGATTGAATGTCGGTGTACAGTGCAAGAATCGAGTGTAAGACCAAGGAAGTAATAGTGAAGGCTCCAGGTGGTCCTGAAGTCACTTTTCAAGGGAAGAAGAGATGTTCTGGGCTGGTAGCAGCTATCAGCAAGAGGGAGGTTTCGGTAGAGGTGCAGCAAATTCCTGTGGTTCGGAATCACCTGACTGTGTTCTTGGAAGATTTATCTAGGTTACCCTCGCATCGTAATGTAGAGTTCAGTATCACTATTCAGGTAGGGAGTGCACCCATTTCCAAGGCACCGTATAGGATGGCGCCTGTGGAGCAGGATGAGATCAAACAGCAGATTGAGGAACTGTTGGGGAAAGACTTTATTCAACCGAGTGCGTCGCCCTGGGGAGCACCGGTGCTATTGGTAAAAAAGAAGGATGGTTCGATGAGGATGTGCATCGATTATCGGGAGCTGAATAAGGTCACTGTTCAGAACAAGTATCCTATTCCCCAAATTGACAACCTGTTCGATCGTCTACAAGGAGCAGCTGTTTTCTCCAAAATAGATCTTCGAACAGGATATCATCAAGTTCGAGTGAAGACTGAAGATGTGCATAAGACTACGTTCAGAACTCGACACGGCCATTACGAATTCTTAGTTATGCCGTTTGGAGTGACAAATGCACCTGCAATTTTTATGGATATGATGAACAGAGTTCTAAGGCTGTTTATTGATTCTTTCGTCGTGGTGTTTATCGATGATATTCTTGTGTACTCCAAGTCGGAGGAGGAGCACACAGAGCATCTGGCAGCAGTTTTAAAGAAGCTCTAGGAGCATGAGTTGTATGCCAAGTTGTCCAAGTGCGATTTCTGGAAATCTGAAGTCGCATTCCTAGGTCTCATCCTTTCTAAGGAGGGATTGACAACTGATCCGTAGAAGATAGAGGCGGTGAAGGATTGGGCAAGGCCTACTACATTGAAAGAAATCAGGAGTTTCCTTGGGCTAACTGGATACTACAGGAGGTTAATTCAGGGCTATGCTCAGACAGCCGTGCCATTCATTGATCTGACCAAGAAGAATGTAAACTTCAAGTGGACTGAGCAGTGCGAGGCAAGCTTTCAGGAGTTCAAAGAGAGGCTGACTACTACTCCCATTTTGGCTTTTCCTAGAGCAGGTGTTGGATATGATGTCTACAGCGATGCATCACATTGTGGGCTCGGTTATGTCTTAATGCAAGAAGGAAAAGTGATTGCTTATGGGTCTAGGCAACTAAGACCGCATGAGAAGAATTATCCGACTCATGATCTGGAGTTGGCTGCGATTATCTTCACCTTAAAGTAATGGAGACACTACGTGTATGGTGAGAAGCTGAACATATACATGGACCACAAAAGCTTGAAGTACATCTATTAGCAGAAAGATCTGAATCTGAGGCAACGGAGATGGCTGGAAGTATTTGAGGACATTCGTCCTGAGATTAAGTACTATCCTGGAAAGGCTAATGTTGTTGCTGATGCACTTAGCCGCAAGAGCAGTTGGCTAGTTTGATTACAACTCAGAGGCATCTTGCAGAAGAGTTGGATCAGGTTGGTATTGAAGTCATTCTGCAAGGCTTGGGATCGTCTTTAGCTCAGTTGAGGCTTCAACCAATGCTGAATGAAAGGATTATCGCAAGTTAGAAGGAAGATGTAGAGATTTAGAGAATGAAAGAGCAGGTTGGTGCTGGCAGGTTGTCCGAGTTTCAGATCAGGGATGAAGTGCTGTGGTTTGGAGAGAGGCTGTGTGTTCCAGATCAAGCAGAATTATGAGAGAGCATTCTTCAAGAGGCACATGCTACTCTTTTGTCGGTACATCCTGGGAGTACCAAGATGTATAGGGACATTAAGCAGCATTTCTGGTGGTCAGGTTTGAAGCGGGATGTGGTTGAGTTCGTAGCGAGGTGTGAGATCTGTCAGCAGGTCAAAGCCGAGAATCAGAAACCCGGAGGTCTATTGCAACCGTTACCTATTCCGGAATGGAAGTGGGATAACATCTGTATAGATTTCATCATGGGTTTGCCCAAGAATTCAAAGGGCAATGATGCGATTTGGGTCATAGTCGATCGACTAACCAATTCTGCTCACTTCTTGGCGATGAAACTCACTTCGTCGATGGACAAATTGGCCGAGCTGTATGTTGGGGAGATCGTCATGCTTCATGGTGTTCCGTTAACCATTGTGCCTGATCGAGATGCGTGGTTTACTTTGCATTTCTGGATGATTCTTCAGACAGCTCTGGGTACCAAGACAGATTTCAGCACTGCTTTTTATCTGCAGAATGATGGGCAGACCGAGAGAGTCAATCGTATTCTTAAGGATATGCTTCGGTTTTGTGAACTAGAATTTGGAGGCTGTTGGTAAAGGCATCTAGCTCTGGTGGAGTTTGCCTACAACAACAGTTTTCATACTAGTATTAGGATGGCGTCGTACGAAGCTCTGTATGGCAGGGTTGGTTCGAAGTTGGGGAGCGGCAGATATTTGGGCCTGAGATTGTGCAGTAGACCTCTGAAAAGACCGAACTGATCAGGAAGAGGTTGGTGGATGCTCATAGTAGGCAGAAGAGCTATGCAGACAACCGGAGGAGGGACCTTGAGTTTGAGGTTGGTGACTTTGTCTTTCTGAAGGTTTCACCTAGCAAGGATGTGATTCGCTTCGGCAGAGGTGGGAAGTTAGCCCCGAGGTTCATAGGCCCATACAAGATACTAAAGCGATTGGGAAAACTGCTTACCGGTTGGAGTTGCCAGGAGAGTTGTCTCATGTGCACAATGTCTTCCATGTGTGTAGCGCCCCGAATTTCTAATATGAGAGCTTAGAAGATACGTGGTACATTTCCAGTGATCCACTTCAATATAACAATAAACACAACCAAACACCACTAAAATTTTCAACATTTTTTACAACAAAACTTTCACATATCACAGCGGAAGACTAAACAACTCAAAATTAGCTCAACATGACTTTACAACTCAACACTGAACACTAAATAGTCCATTTATCCAAAAGTTACTAACTCAAGCATCCATTCTCCAACTCTAAGCAATAACCTGCAACAAGTGAGGCTAGAGTTGAACCCTAACCCCCAAACTAAAGGGGTCAACCATAAATGGTGTGAGTGGCATAAAAATCAAATAGCAATATAAATGAACTTAAATCATAGCATCCAACCAATAATAACCAAAGGTGTAAAGTGTGAAATAGCAAGAAATGTAAACAACAAGTGAAATCCAAAACCAAAAGTCAGGTGTGAAAAAGCAGGAAATCCAAATGCAGAAAAGTGAGTCAAGAAAACATGATGACTAAATGCTGACAACGATGACTACTAACAGATGAAGATAAACTATGATAATTTGACCATGCTTGATCATTCAGGAGATAGATCCCACATCTCAGGTATTTCCCTGGATAATTCAGGAGATCTTCCCACATCTAAACACAGTCTCATCATCACAAGAATACCACAAAAGCGTCGCCTCGACCTTGATAATTCAGGAGTTCAATCCCACATCTCAAGATAATTACTTGGATAATTCAGGAGATATACCTCACATCTCAGGTTAACTACCTGGATAATTCAGGAGATAAATCTCACATCTCAAGTTAACTACTTGGATAATTCAGGAGATTAAGTCTCACATCTAAAGCCTTACTGAGGTGCATAACTCATGTTCCCATTCGTCATGACTTTACTAATGCCTGTCCTTATTAATTTGGGTTACTGAAACAAAATCTCCTAGAGTAGTGTACCCTACCGGACTAAAAATCTGAATAACTGAAAATTTGCCTCAATGGGCCTCAACAAATAACTCAACAAATATCTCAACACCAGTATACTAGGGTCACGTACCTCTAGAGACTCAAAAACAAATATCTGAACAAATTCCCACTAACCAAGTGGCTCAACTGAATATCTCCAAAATCATATTCTTAAAGAATATCTCAAAACAAATTACTGAACTGAATAACTTAAATTCCAATACTGAACTGAATATCCATCAGTCAAATACGAAGATCCTTCAGGACCAGTCGACTCATGCTGAGGTAAGTCGACTGTCCAGAGGACAATTTTCCAACATTTTACAAAAATAAACTAAGACATAATCAGTCGTCTGGGAAGTCATCGGTCGACTGCCCCGAGACAAATACAAATAATTCACATCAAATATTTTAAGTATATAAAGGTCGACTGAAAGGTTCATAGGTCGACTGTCTCGAAAGGACTGAACAAATTTACAAACAGCAGACCAGTCGACTGACACAGTCTAAGTCGACTGTCCCGAACAATTCTCAAAGACTGAAAGTACAGCAGCGGGCTCGTACCAGTCGACTGCTCCGTAGGTAAGTCGACTGTCGGCCTACAGTTTTCCAAAATAGGTCTGGATACGAAATCAACTGAAGATTTCTAAAGAATCATGGTTCATTATTTATCAAACAATAGTTCATACACAAGCCAAAGATAACTCTCAAATAATCTCCAATACGATTGCATTACTCATCAATCAATTCCTCAAATCTCAACTTCTCAAGATCTAAACCACAAATCTTCCATTAGGGTTTCTCAACAAAACTTCTTCCTCAACTCCTAATTAAATCTGATCTAACAATCATAAGATTTCGATGTCTAGCATCTGATCACAATATAATCAGTTCTCAACATGATTTCCAACAATACGATTCCATAGATCAATATTTCCTCAACAATCCTCGATAGTTCTCATATATAGTCCGAATATCAATAAGTATGCTCATCATCCATATCCAATTAAAAGATCCATAACATACATACAATGAGACAAACAAGTAGTATCATACCGATGCCCAAACAAAGTGTAACAAAGATCTTACGTCATTCATCAATCAAACAATCAAACCAAACAAACAAAACAAAACAAACCACTCACATTGATTTGAAGAAAATCCACAAAAGCTCTTCTCCTTGCTAGATCCAAAATTCTCTTCTTGCTCCTCAAACAAATCTCAAAAATCTGAATATTCTCTCAATGACAGCTGGAATAAAAATCCCTTATATATGCCGGATGATTATTAGGGTTTTACCACACTTTGCAAAACAATCCTTTCAAGAACACATCTTTCATATATATCCATTTTTCTTGTAATTTCAATAAAACTCCTTTAAATTAGGATCTAATAGAAAATATACTTTTAAACTTCAGCCAATACTGCTCAAAACGTTCAGAATGCCAAATTTTGCATTTCAACCCTTGAAAATGTCAATTTTGCAAATAAGTCTTCTTTTCTCAAAAATTGCAAATAGTATCAATTAATTTCAGAAAAATCTGGAAAAATACTACATAAATCCTAAATAATAAATAATGATTTTTCATAAAGAAATCTTAATTTTCAAACTTCTAAAAAGTCATTTGCACGTGTTTTGCACGTGTACAAAAGATAGATTTCTTAAAAAATATTAATTAAATCTCCAAAAATCATTTAAATTCATTTTCAAATAATTAAAATAATATTTGAAAATATGGGGTTCTACATCACTCCCTCCTTAGAAGAGTTCTGTCCTCAGAAGTACTACAATTGAGTTCAAACACATACCAAACAAAGGAAAATAGTTTCATATATATATAGAACATAATCCAAACAATTTCTTATAACATCACAATCAAGACAAAGGAATACATCATATATCAGTCAATAGCACAATCATCCAAAGAATTCCAATCACATACAAGAAATACACTCATACAAACAATTCAGGAAATTCCTTCAGCATGCGATCCTCGGGCTCCCAAGTAGCCTCCTCGAACTGTTGATTCCTCCACAATACCTTGACCATAGGTATCACCTTGCTCCTAAGGACTTTCTCCCGACGATCAACGATCTCAACAGGCTGTTCTTTGTAGCTCAAGTTCACCTGTAGATCTTCAGGAACTTCTACCAACTGATGATTCTGATCGGCCACATACTTCCTTAATAGCGACACATGAAACACATCATGTACTTGCGCTAACTCCTCAGGAAGTTTCAATCTGTATGCTGTCTTGCCAATCCTCTCCACAATCTTGTACGGCCCAATATACCTCGGCGCCAACTTGCCTCCCTTACCGAATCTGATCACTCCTTTGGTCGGAGAAACCTTGAGGAAAACTGCATCCCCAACTTCAAATTCCAAATCTCTTCGTCGAGTATCAGCATAACTCTTCTGCCGACTCTGAGCTTCAACTAACCTCTGGCGAATCAGCTCAATCTGCTCTGACGTCTGCTGCACGATCTCAGGACCATACATCGGCCTCTCGCCAACCTCATACCAACAAACAGGTGTCCTGCACCTCCGCCCGTACAAAGCCTCATACGGTGCCATCCCAATACTTGCATGGTAACTGTTGTTATAAGCAAACTCAACCAATGCCAAGTATCTCTCCCAACGACCACCGAAGTCCATAACACAAGCTCTCAACATATCTTCCAGCACTCGATTCACCCTCTCCGTCTGACCATCTGTCTGTGGATGAAATGCTGTACTGAAATCAGTTCTGGTGCCCAAAGCTGCTTGTAAACTTCTCCAAAACCTTGAAGTAAACCTCGGATCTCTGTCAGAAACAATCGACACAGGAACTCCATGAAGCCTCACAATCTCCCCAATGTACAACTCAGCCAATTTCTCCATTGACCAAGTAATCTTCATGGCTAGAAAATGTGCCGACTTAGTCAATCGGTCCACAACAACCCGAATCTAGTCATTGCCCTTCAAACTCCTTGGCAAACCTGTGATAAAGTCCATGCTGACATTCTCCCACTTCCACTCCGGAATGGGTAATGGCTGTAACAAGCCTCCAGATCTCTGATTCTCTGCCTTGATCTGCTGACAAGTCAGACACCTTGCCACAAAATCTGCTACATCCCGCTTCATACCAGACCACCAAAAATGTGGTTTGATGTCCCTGTACATCTTCGTGCCTCCTGGATGAACTGATAACATTGTACTGTGTGCCTCCTGCAAGATACTCTCTCTCAACTCTGTATTATCTGGAACACACAACCTCTCACCCATCCAAAGAACTCCATCTTGGACACGAAACTCCGATAACTTGCCTTCTGAAACCTGCTGCATCATCTTCTGGATCTCTGAATCCGATTTCTGACCTTCCACAATCCTCTCTCTCAAAGACGGCTGCAGCCTCAACTGAGCCAAAGATGCCCCTAAACCTCGCAGTACCACCTCGATACCTGCCTGATCGATCTCTGCTGCCAACTCCCTTCGAGTAGTGATCAACCTCGATAAACTACTCTTCCTGCTAAGTCCATCAGCCACTACATTCGCCTTGCCCGGATGATACTTGATCTCAGGACGAATGTCTTCCAATACCTCCAACCACCTTCTCTGCCGGAGATTCAAATCCCTCTGCTGATAAATATACTTCAAGCTCTTGTGGTCAGTGTACATATTGACCTTCTCACCATAGACATAATGCCCCCATAGCTTCAAGGCATAGATGATAGCTGCTAGCTCCAAATCATGCGTCGGATAATTCTTCTCATGCGGACGCAACTGCCTCGAACCATAAGCAATGACCTTGCCTTCTTGCATCAAGACACATCCCAAACCTCTGAGAGACGTATCACTATAGATATCATAATCCTTCCCAGCTTGCGGCAATGCCAATATAGGTGCAGTAGTCAGCCTTTCCTTTAACTCAAGGAAACTCTCTTCGCACTTATCTGTCCATACAAATGCCACATTCTTCCGGGTCAAACCTGTCATCGGAACTGCATTCTGAGAATACCCCTGAAAAAATCTCCTGTAGTACCCAGCTAAACCCAAGAAGCTTCTGACTTCCTTTACTGACGTCAGCCTGGGCCAATTCTTCACTGCTTCCACTTTCTGAGGATCAGTAGCTACTCCCTCCTTAGAAAGAATATGGCCAAGGAAAGCTACCTCAGACTTCCAGAATTCACACTTCGACAATTTGGCATACAAACTGTGCTCCTGCAATGTCTGTTACACCGCTGTCAAGTGCATCGAATGATCCTCTTCCGACTTCGAATATACCAAGATATCATCGATGAAGACCACTACGAAGGAATCAATGAACGGTCTCAACACCCGATTCATCATATCCATGAACACTGCTGGCGCATTCGTCAACCCGAATGGCATCACCAAAAATTCATACAGTCCATGACGAGTCCTGAACGCTGTCTTACTCACATCTTCCTCCTTGACTCGCACCTGATGATACCCTGACCTCAGATCAATCTTCGAAAACACCGTTGCTCCTCGAAGCCTGTCGAACAAATCGTCAATCCGCGGCAGTGGGTACTTGTTCTGAATAGTCACCCTATTCAATTCCCGATAGTCAATGCACATCCTCATCGACCCATCCTTCTTCTTGACCAACAACACTGGCGCTCCCCACGGAGAAGAACTCGATCTGATAAGCCCTTTGCTCAAAAGTTCCTCAATCTGCTTCTTCACTTCATCTTGCTCTACAGGTGCCATCCTGTATGGAGCCTTGGAAATCGGCGCGCTTCCCGGCTGAACATTGATGCAAAACTCTACATCTCTCTGCGGCGGTAATCCTGGAAAATCATCCAAGAACACCTGAGGAAAATTTCGAACAACCGGAATGCCCTTGACTTCATCCGAGATTGCCATCTTTGATACCATTGCAGCCACCTTCAGGATCTTCTTCTTCCCTTGGAAAGTTACTGCAGGTCCACCTGGTGCTTTCACCAACACCTCCTTCTGCTTGCAGTCAATTGTGGCATCACCTATAGCCATCCAATCGATGCCTACGATGACATCCACTCCCAACACTTGCAGTTCGATCAAGTCGATGCCGAACATCCTTCCACCAATCTCGATATCACAGCCCTCGTAATATCGATCCGCTACTAGCTCTTCACCTGACGGCGTTGCCACCGACAAAACCCTGCCTGGAAATAACTTAGGTTCCAAACCTAAGATCTTTGCAAAACTTGGCGATACAAATGTATGCGATGAACCAGTGTCAAACAAAACCTTTGCTTTAATTCTATTTATTAAAACAACTCCTGTTACAATAAGAATGATACTCAATCTTAAATTGTTTCTGAAATAAAAGTTTTATTCATTACACTGTTTCAAAATGAAAGAAATCAAAATTCCTGCATACCCTGTATTACATCTTCCGAGTTTCTCGCATCCTCCTCGGTCAATGCAAATACTCGCCCTTGCCTCTTCGGGACTTTGCTTCCACCCGAACCATCTTCCTTCAATTTTGGACAACGGATCTTGGAATGTCCAATCTGCCCACACTAAGAACAGATATGCTCTGCCAACTTCGGACATGCTGACCTGTAATGTCCTATCTCCTTGCAGTAGTAACAGGTCACTCCCTGAGCTGCAGGTGCCTTCTGCACCGATCCACTGAACTTTGCCTGCTTCGCGGGGAATCCCTTCCCACTCTGGCCTGATGCTGGCCTCTTGTTCCGGTTCCATGTATCCTGCTTCTTCTGAAATAGGTCCATATCCTCCTCAGTCATTGCTGCTCTTCTGACCAGCTTGTCAAATCTTCTGATACCCAACGAAACCATCCTTGACCTCAAGTTTGGCCTCAAGCCCTGCTCAAACTTTTTGGCCTTCTTCGCTTCGTCCATGACCAGCTCTGGTGCATACCTCGAAAGTTGAGCAAATTTCGTCTCATACTCTCGAACAGTCATGCTGCCCTGCTGAAGATTCATGAACTCGGTCGCCTTCTTCTCTTGTACATCCAGAGGAAAGAAGCGATCTCTGAACTCCTCCAGAAAAGCTTCCCATGTCAGCTGCTGATCTCCCAAGTTCCTCTTCAGTGACTCCCACCAAACACCAGCATCTTTCTCGAGCTGCATCGAAGCTAACTTCACCTTGCTAGCTGTCGGAGTCTCTGACACCTCGAAAATCGTCTCCATCTTCCTAATCCAATCATCTGCTGCTGTTGGATCAGCTTGCCCCTCAAAGACCGGCGGCCTCATCCTCTTAAAGGATTCAATCTGCTTGATGGGGTCGGCATTCACCAACCCATGTCCAGCTCCATGATTTGGCGGTGGATTCTGTTGCTGCTGAGCTTGCTACTGTTGCGCCACGTTGAATGCCATCAACGTATTCAGTGTTTGGTACACCTTAGCGAATTCAGCCTCTAGGTCAATCCCCATTTCTCGAGAACTACCTGATCCATCCTCATTGTTGCCACCATTTCTATCTCTGGGTGCAACCATTTTGATTACTGCAAAACGAGGATAAAGTTAGAGTAACACACACAATTCAAACTCATATCAATGCCCTATGGCAAAACCATAACCATGCCTCAAACCATAACTTCAAACCAAACATCATATTTTAACCCTATGTGATACTCACACTCTGATGTCCACACCTAGGTACTCACTCTCTAGTGTCCACACCTAGGTTGGTTTTCTTACTATGTCTATTATTACCATTGAAGCAGAGCTCTGATACCAATCTTTGTAGCGCCCCGAATTTCTAATATGAGAGCTTAAAAGATACGTGGCACATTCCCAGTGATCCACTTCAATATAACAATAAACACAACCAAACACCACTAAAATTTTCAACATTTTTTACAACAAAACTTTCACATATCACAGCGGAAGACTAAACAACTCAAAATTAGCTCAACATGACTTTACAACTCAACACTGAACACTAAATAGTCCATTTATCCAAAAGTTACTAACTCAAGCATCCATTCACCAACTCTAAGCAATAACCTGCAACAAGTGAGGCTAGAGTTGAACCCTAACCCCCAAACTAAAGGGGTCAGCCATAAATGGTGTGAGTGGCATAAAAATCAAATAGCAATATAAATGAACTTAAATCATAGCATCCAACCAATAATAACCAAAGATGTAAAGTGTGAAATAGCAAGAAATGTAAACAACAAGTGATATCCAAAATCAAAAGTCAGGTGTGAAAAAGCAAGAAATCCAAATGCAGAAAAGTGAGTCAAGAAAACATGATGACTAAATGCTGACAACGATGACTACTAAGAGATGAAGATAAACTATGATAATTTGCCCATGCTTGATCATTCAGGAGATAGATCCCACATCTCAGGTATTTCCCTGGATAATTCAGGAGATCTTCCCATATCTAAACACAGTCTCATCATCACAAGAATACCACAAAAGTGTCGCCTCGACCTTGATAATTCAGGAGTTCAATCCCACATCTCAAGATAATTACTTGGATAATTCAGGAGATATACCTCACATCTCAGGTTAACTACCTGGATAATTCAGGAAATAAATCCCACATCTCAAGTTAACTACTTGGATAATTCAGGAGATTAAGCCTCACATCTAAAGCCTTACTGAGGTGCATAACTCATGTTCCCATTCGTCATGACTTTACTAATACCTGTCCTTATTAATTTGGGTTACTGAAACAAAATCTCCTAGAGTAGTGTACCCTACCGGACTAAAAATCTGAATAACTGAAAATTTGCCTCAATGGGCCTCAACAAATAACTCAACAAATATCTCAACACTAGTATACTAGGGTCACGTACCTCTAAAGACTCAAAAACAAATATCTGAACAAATTCCCACTAACCAAGTGGCTCAACTGAATATCTCCAAAATCATATTCTTAAAGAATATCTCAAAACAAATTACTGAACTGAATAACTTAAATTCCAACACTGAACTGAATATCCACCAATCAAATACGAAGATCCTTCAGGACCAGTCGACTCATGCTGAGGTAAGTTGACTGTCCAGAGGACAATTTTTCCAACATTTTACAAAAATAAACTAAGGCATAATCAGTCGTCTGGGAAGTCATTGGTCGACTGCCCCGAGACAAATACAAATAATTCACATCAAATATTTTAAGTATATAAAGGTCGACTGAAAGGTTCATAGGTCGACTGTCCCGAAAGGACTGAACAAATTTACAAACAGCAGACCAGTCGACTGACACAGTCTAAGTCGACTGTCCCGAACAATTCTCAAAGACTGAAAGTGTAGAACCCCGTGTTTTCAAATATTATTTTAATTATTTGAAAATGAATTTAAATAATTTTTGAGGATTTAAATAAATATTTTCTAAGAAATTTATCTTTTGTACACGTGCAAAACACGTGCAAATGACTTTTCAGAAGTTTGAAAAATTAAGTTTTCTTTATGAAAAATCATTATTTATTATTTGAAGATTATTTAGTATTTTTCCAGATTTTTCTGAAATTAATTAGTACTATTTGCAATTTTTGAGAAAAGAAGGACTTATTTGCAAAAGTGACATTTTTGAGGGTTGAAGTGCAAAATGCGTTTGCTGGGCATTCCGATCAGTAATTGTTGAGGTTTGGAAATATATTTTTCTATTAGATCCTAATTTAAATGATATTTGGTTTAATTTTCAAGAAAATGATTATATATGTGAGATGTACTTTTGGAAAGGATTATTTTGTAAAGTGGGAATAAAACCCTAATATTCTATCCGGCATATATAAGAGAAATTCTCTTTCAGCCGTCATTGTAAAAGAATACAGATTTTTGTTGATTTGGATTTTGAAGAACAAAGGAGGATTCTTGGATCTAGCAAGGAGGAGCTTTTGTGGATCTTTTCTTCAAATCAAGGTGAGTGGTTTGTTTTGTTTTGCTTTGCTTTGTGGTTTTGATTGATGAATGACGTGAGACCTTCGTTATTACTTTTCGTGATCATTATGCCATTACTTTGTTAGTCTCGTTGTATGTATGATATGGATCTTTAATTTGGCTATGGATGATGAGAACTCTTAGTGTTATTTGGATCATGATGATAGAAATATTAAGATTTGTTGAGGATATGTTGATTGTGAGATCGTATTGTTGGGAGACATATTAAGAATTGATTGTGTTATGATCAGATGATAAACATCTAGATCCGATGGTAGTAGTTCAGATTTTGATTAAGTTATGAAAGAAGTTTTGTTGAGAAAAACCCTAATCCAAGGATTAAGAGTTTAGATCATGAGGATATGAGATTTGAGTATTTGATTGATTGAGAAATGTATCCTTGATGGTGATTATTGAGAGTCGTTTATTAGCCTGGATACAATTGATTTTATGTTCAGTGAATCTTTAGAAAACTCCAGTTTGATTTGTGTTCAGACCTATTGTTGGAAACCTGTAGCCAACAGTCGACTGGACTATAAAGCAGTCGACTGGCACGAGCCTGTTGTGTATTTTAGTCTTTGAGATTTGTTCGGGACAGTCGACCTATGACTCCTCTCAGTCGACTGATATACTTAGAATATTTTTGATGAGAATTATTTGTTTTGTCTCGGGGCAGTCGACCGACTTCTTGGTAAGTCGACTGGTCATGCCTTAGATTATTTTTGTAAAATATTGGGATATGTCCTCTGGACAGTCGACTGCTCCTTTATGCAGTCGACTGGTCCTGAAGGATCTTGTATTTGATTATGAGATATTTTGTTTAGTGTTGATTTTAAGATGTTCAGTTAAGAACATGATTTTGAGTTATTCAGTTGAGCCACTTGTTCAGTGGGAATTTGTTCAGATATTTGTTTTTGAGTCTCTAGAGGTATGTGACCCTAGTATACCGGTGTTGAGATATTTGTTCAGTTATTTGTTGAGGCCCTTTGAGGCACATTTTCAGTATTCAGATTTTTAGTCCGGTAGGGTACACTACTCTAGGAGATTTGTTCAGTAACCCAAACTAATAAGGATAGGCATTAGTAATGTCATGACGAATGAGAACATGAGTTATGCACCTCAGTATGGCTTTTGATGTAGGATTTTAATCTCCTGAATTATCCAAGTAGTTAACTTGTGATGTGTGATTTATCTCCGGAATTATCCAGGTAGTTAACCTGAGATGTGAGGTATTTCTCCTGAATTATCCAAGTAATTATCTTGAGATGTGGGATTGAACTACGGAATGATCGGAGTCGAGGCGACACTTTTGGGGTATTATTGTGATGATGAGTCTATGTTTAGATGTGGGATGATCTCCTGAATTATCCAGGGAAAATACCTGTGATGTGGGATCAATCTCCGGAATGGTCAAGCATGGGCAAATTATCATAGTTTATCTTCATCTCTTAGTAGTCATCGTTGTCAGCATGTAGTCATGATGTTTTCTTGAATCGCTTTTATGCATTTGGATTTCCTGTTTTTGCACACACTTGGCTTTTGGTTTTGGTATCACCCATTACTTTTTTATTGTTACTTCATACATTAGTGCTTGATTATTATTTGTTGGACATTATGCTTCAGATTCATTTATGTTATTTGTTTGATTAGTTGCCACTCACACCATTTTTATGGCTGACCCCTTTAGTTTGGGGGTTAGGGTTCAACTCTAGCCTCACATGTTGCAGGTTATTACTTAGATTGGAGGTTGGATGCTTGAGTGGGCAGGTTGAGATAATTGGATTATTTAGTGATTGGTGTAAAAGAATTGTAAAGACATATTGTGTGGTTATTGAGCTGTTAATGAAAGATTAAATTGAGTTGAGATGATTAGACTTCCGCTATGATTTGTAATAATTGTTGTAATAAAGAAGAAAAATTTTAGTGGTGTTGTTGGTGTCTATTGTTCTATTGAAGTGGATTACTGGGATTTCGCCACTTATTTTCTAAGCTCTCATATTAGAAATTTGGGGCGCTATAGAAAGTACAGCAGCGGGCTCGTACCAGTCGACTGCTCCGTAGGTAAGTCGACTGTCGGCCTACAGTTTTCCAAAATAGGTCTGGATACAAAATCAACTGAAGATTTCTAAAGAATCATGGTTCATTATTTATCAAACAATAGTTCATACACAAGCCAAAGATAACTCTCAAATAATCTCCAATACGATTGCATTACTCATCAATCAATTCCTCAAATCTCAACTTCTCAAGATCTAAACCACAAATCTTCCATTAGGGTTTCTCAACAAAACTTCTTCCTCAACTCCTAATTAAATCTGATCTAACAATCATAAGATTTCGATGTCTAGCATCCGATCACAATATAATCAGTTCTCAACATGATTTCCAACAATACGATTCCATAGATCAATATTTCCTCAACAATCCTCGATAGTTCTCATATATAGTCCGAATATCAATAAGTATGCTCATCATCCATATCCAATTAAAAGATCCATAACATACATACAATGAGACAAACAAGTAGTATCATACCGATGCCCAAACAAAGTGTAACAAAGATCTTACGTCATTCATCAATCAAACAATCAAACCAAACAAACAAAACAAAACAAACCACTCACATTGATTTGAAGAAAATCCACAAAAGCTCTTCTCCTTGCTAGATCCAAAATTCTCTTCTTGCTCCTCAAACAAATCTCAAAAATCTGAATATTCTCTCAATGACAGCTGGGAATAAAAATCCCTTATATATGCCGGATGATTATTAGGGTTTTACCACACTTTGCAAAACAATCCTTTCAAGAACACATCTTTCATATATATCCATTTTTCTTGTAATTTCAATAAAACTCCTTTAAATTAGGATCTAATAGAAAATATACTTTTAAACTTCAGCCAATACTGCTCAAAACGTTCAGAATGCCAAATTTTGCATTTCAACCCTTGAAAATGTCAATTTTGCAAATAAGTCCTTCTTTTCTCAAAAATTGCAAATAGTATCAATTAATTTTAGAAAAATCTGGAAAAATACTACATAAATCCTAAATAATAAATAATGATTTTTCATAAAGAAATCTTAATTTTCAAACTTCTAAAAAGTCATTTGCACGTGTTTTGCACGTGTACAAAAGATAGATTTCTTAGAAAATATTAATTAAATCTCGAAAAATCATTTAAATTCATTTTCAAATAATTAAAATAATATTTGAAAATATGGGGTTCTACAATGTGTCTATGCTGAGAGGGTACATTCCAGATCCGAGTCACCATTTGCCCGAAGTACCGGAGGGTTTGCGGTTGAATCTGAGTTACATTGAGCTTCCGGTTGAGATTGTCGATCATCGAGAGAGAGTCTTGAGGAACAAGACGATACCTGTCACGCCTCGCTTCCCAAAAAGAATACGGAATACGGATACGTGACAAAAGTCCAGCGAATGATTTTCATCATCCATAAGCTGTTCAGGAATCTTTACAACATATCACAATATAATCAGAGTCGGAAGCCAGAAAAGTCAACTACATGTACATATGAACCAAATACCAACAAGAATACTTGAAATAAAATATATTAATCTCAAATAGTCATGATCTGAAATACACAATAAATCCTAGGTCATATTGCCCAAATACAAGAATAAATCCAAGTATCAAAAATACAACATTGTTCAAGCAACTACAAGAAATAATGATAATAAAATGCAGCACTAATATTTCATGTCACCAATACCATCTGGAACTTGTTCTCCAAAATCTACAATTTAATAGATTGCAGGAAAGAGGAAAAGAGAAAACAAGGTACCCGTCAATTGCAAGTTACGGGCCACTTATAATGTAGTATACAAGTACATGGGAAAACTAACTAGCAACATGGTATAAGCATGATGTCAAACTAAACAACTAGCATGGTAATGTGATCAAGTACCATGTAGCATATATCAAGAGTCAATTAAGAAAGTATCATGTAAACATGTGTCAAGTATCGAGTATCCAGGTAAACATGTAACAGGTATCAGGTAACAGGTATACAGGTAAATATGTAATCATGTAACATGTCTCAAGTATCAAATCTCATGTATCATGTAGTCAAGTATCAAGCAAGCATGTATCATGTTCAAGCATCACTTATATAGTCTTATAGTTATTACTATCTAGGTAGCACTTCATGCGCCCCATATTATAACACATGGTTGCTATAACAAAATAGTTTCGCTTTAGATTTCATAGTGGACCATAGAGGGCATTGTACTCAGGGACATGTAATCCAAATCATATACCAAATTCCAAATAATCCAAATCGTATACCAAATTCCAAATTAACCAAATCATATACCAAATTTTAAATAATTCAAATCATATACCAAATTCCAAATAATCCAAATCATATACCAAATTCCAAATATGGAAAACACCGACCCTCTTCCGAGTACACGTTTCTGAATTATCCACTACCAGATCTTTCCCTTAACCCCAGCTTTGTTATTTTAATATTAATGTCAAATAGGCATGTATGTTTCACGAAACCAGTATCAGATCTAGGATGACAAATAAGCATGCATAGATGATAGACAGTCACATAAACGAGCAAAACAGTGTATGTTCATATTCAGGACAGCATGATAGTACAGTACTAAATCAGTGATTCCCAGTGTTATAAACATCCAAATCTGGATCCGTCGAAGGATATGGAAAATAGACTTCCACACGAATCTAGCGGATATAAATAAGTCAGATAGTAATTCACAAAATCATAACTCAAAACTGATTTGAATTCAGAAAACATGTTCAGTCGGAAATCAGTAAAACGAATTCTCAGTCCGAAAAACAGCACCAAAACCTCTCAAATAAATTCAGAACAAATCTGGGGTATTTTCCTATATGTCTAGTATCAAAATATAAAGTTTCATAATTTTTCAGTAAAACTAGTTTAGTCATCAAAAATCAGAAAGCATTAAGGAAACATAGTTTGGCAAATCTGGAATTCCCAACACTGCTGTACGAAAACTGAAACATCTCGCAACCAGTAAAACGAAATCCAAATCCGCCAAAGGGAGATGAAAATAGATGAAATAAACTAACTTTCATATTTCACAAATATTTTTCATGCAGTACAAGGAATCATAGTGAAAATAAGGTTCTTTATAGAACAGCGAGCAAAATATAGCAAATATAAATTTCATAAACGAGCATGAAAACACCACATAAAACTCATCAATAAAATTTACCAAAATTTTGGATAATCCCTAACTAGATAAAGAAACACTGACCAGAGTTTTGGGTCAAAATAATATGTATAGCATAGTTCTTTAAAATGTGTTGTCATCAAAATTACCGAAATACAGAATCTGGAAAAAACCGACACCTCTGTAGTAAAACAGTCATAACTCAGTCATACAAAAACAAAATCAAGCAAGGTCAGAGGGGTTTGAAAATAGACGAAATTATCTAAAACTCATGTTGTATACCGAAATTAAGATACTGAATTTAAACCAGTCCAAAATAGCAAACAAAACAGAACAGCGACAAAAATACAAAATTTTCCCTTAAAACAAAAACAACATAGAATCAAGAAAATTGATCTAAACACATCCAAACATGAAATCAAGTCTACCAAGTGTCTAAACATCATGATTTAGGGTATCTAACATATCCACGCCAAGAATTTTACATGGATCTCAACTAAAACAAGATTTCACACAATTTCTCACATACACGACCAAAAATCAAGAACGGGCGAAACTTAGGTTAATTCATGTCCATAGTGTCATGAGTCATCTATGGTCATATTTTCACTATAGAGACGAAACTCATCAAGCAAAAACAAACAAGAGTCGTTTCTAGACCCAACTATATATACTATAGGTGAATTTTTGGACTTGATCAAACAAATGAATTGGAGTACAAGTTACTTACCTTAAATCGGGATAAAGAACGATGTACTCAAAAGTAGGAGCAAGACCCACGAACGAAAATCTACGAACTCACGAACGATCTACACGCGCACTCGAGCACGCGCAAGATAACCCCAAAAAGCAAGAGAGCGTGAGACGGCAAATGAAGAGAAAACAGGAGAGATAGAGCACGGATTAGGAGCAATGGTTGGGAGAAAAAAAATTAATATGCTGCACGGTTGCAATATATATAGGGTATATAAGTAATAGGATTTGAAGAAGGGAAGGGGGCACACTGACGGCTATAGGAGGAAAGGGAAGAAAAAGATAAAAAAAAAAAGGGGGCCGGGGGGGGGGGGGGGGGGGGGGGGGGGGGGGGGGGGGGGGGGGGGGGGCTTTGGGTAGTATTAGGTTCGGGTTGCTTGGGCACATGGGTAGTAACCAGTGACTAGGCTTAGGCTTAGGGGATTCCTTTACTAAAACATATGGTTTGGTGGAGATTTGATCTTATGTAATGGTAGTTAGGAAATAGGATTAATAGTTAATAAATCTGGACATTAGATTAGGTAGAAAATCTGTATAGGATATAATAGGAAGTTAATAGGTATTAGTTATTAGAATGGGTTAGATGGGTTAATGGGTATAAAAAAATTCATTAGGGTTTCAATAAAAATAATTCAAAAAAATAAAATTAGATTAATATTATAAGTAAATAATTTATTCAACAGAAAATATACAATTAGAAATACCATAGTACAATAAATCAAATAGTATACACTCAGTTAATACTCAAATACTAGCAAATACAATAGGATTTTTTTTAATATAAAATCAAAATGTAATAACAATAAAAATAATGATACTAACAGTAGAATTTAATAATAATAAAAATAAAGTAACAGTAATAATAATAATAATAATATTTGTATTAAAATACAAAATCATACAAAATAGTTACAAATACAATTATTGATCGAAAATAGATTTTAATAGGAGATCCAACAATATATTTTGACAAAAGAATTTGAAAACCGAAAAAAAATAATTTTTGAAAATTTTAAATACAGAAAATATACGAAAATACATTTTTGGAAAAACAGGGGTTACAATACCGATGGTCAAAGTAGTCTGGAGAAATCAGTTGGTTGAAGAGGCTACTTGGGAATCTGAGAAGAGGATGATGAAAGATCATCCTGAGCTCTTTATGTGATTTGTATCTTCTTTTCTTTCCTTTTCTTATCTCTTTGTTGTATTCCTGTTTTTCTCATGTAGTTCCGGTGACGGAACTATTCTCAGGCGAGAGTGTTGTAACACCCTAAAATCTATTTATGTAGACTTTGTGATTTTACGTGTTTTGCACGTATAATTTCATATGTATAATTTCTTTTATAAAAATATTTATTGTTCTCTTTATTTTCCAAAAAGACTATTTTAAAAGCCTAATTAAATTCTAGGCCTATTTGTCTCTTTTAGTTCATTCTTATTTAATTAATTAATTTAATTAGGAGAGCCCATGGTTAATTGGCCCATTAGTGAGCCCATTTAACTTAATTTCTCTTTTTATTAATCTAACTTGTAGTGTAGACAAGTTTAGTGAACAATTAATTTTATTCACATGAACAACTTGTAAAGGAGGGGTACTAGTTGGCACGTGCATGCACTAGAGTGTGCATTGCACACTTTTGTACCTAGACCGGATGGGATTGGGAGAGTGGGAGAGATGAGAGTGGTGGAGAGTTGGTTGCTTCATCATGGGTAGTTTCTATAACTCCCTAGTTCATCTAGATCCTTGGTCCCTAACCATTTGATCTCATCCTAGCCCTCCATTCACCCTCAAAATATGTATAAATACCCCTCCCTACACTCTTCATTCCCACACTTAAAATTTTGAAAAGAAAAGAATAGAAAGAAAGAAAGAGAGGCAATTTAGTGAGACAAAAGATTGAGTAGTTTGTGAGTTTAAAAGATTAAGTGCTAGTGTGTGTTTCTTCAACTTAAGAAAGGGAGGCCGGACTACACCAAGGAACAAGAAGGGGACGCTCGGGTTCTATCTAGCACAAGGAGGAGGTGGCTTTTGGTGGCTCGATCTAGAAGGAAAAGGCTTCACTTGTTCATTGTAGGAGATCCCTAGGAGTTTTGTTTGGTTTTCTATCCATCAAAGGTGGGTGACTTTCTTAAACTTTTAATTAGATATCATGCTAGGGTATGGTTGATAAAATTGAGAAAAAACTTTAGTTAATTTTAGCCATATGTTGTTAAAATAAGACAAAATTGCAATGATTGATTGTATGTGAAAAGAATATAAGTTAGTTGCAAATTGTGATTGTTAGTTTAGAATTGACCATGACACCATGCTTTAATTGTTTGATTGTGCTAACTAAGGAGACATGATTGAATGTTTAGTTGGTCGAAATGATAACCATGCATAAAGGTGATTTTTGCTAATTCATTTGTTAATAATATGAAAAAGGGATGATTGTTACTGAAATGTTTGGTTAATAGTAATAAAAATAATAAAAAAGATCCATGAGAAGTTTGAATGCAAACTTATAAAAGAAACAACATTTGTATGTACATTTTCGAAATTGTAGACAAAATTGTATTCAAAGAGAAAAATTACACTTTTTATGTCAAAAATTAAGTTTTAAGTTACTGATATATTAGAAATGCACAAAAGTTTTATTCTGAAAATTTTGAATGAAAGTGGAGAAGAAACGAATTTAAAAATAGTTATTTTTATAAAAATTCGAATGAACCGAAACTCGAATCAAACCCCTAAAAACCCAACTCATATCGGATTAGCCACTTGGACTATTTGGTTAGCGGGTGTGTTTGGGTGCGCTTACTATAGCGGGGTCTGGTCTTGGTCTCGGGTTCGAAACTGAACAAGAGACTTTGTTTTATATTTTTTGGAAAAAATCCGAATTCTGGGAATGGGTTCATATGGGTTTGAGCCCTCTGTGTTGACGTGGTTGCACCCTGTCCTTTTTGGTTAGCGTGTGCGCCTTAGTGTGCTGCACAGTAGCGTTGGGCTTGGCTTTGGTCGCTGGTTCGATTCCTGAACTCGACATTTTAGAACCCCTTTTTCAGTTTTGATGTTTTTTTTGTGAATTTTGATTTTTAAAATTCGGAAAAAAATATTATAATTATTATAAAAATATATGGACTTCATGAAAAATATTTGCACACTATTTTGACTTAAATTAAAGAGTGTGAGAAGTAAAAATTGAGTAGAACCCTATATAATTGATATAGTATAAAAAAAAGGGATTTTTATCCATGAGGAGTTATACCAAATTATAAAAGAGAATCTTGTACAAAAAGAACTTGTAATGTATTCGTTTATGGATTGTTTTCTTTATTTGGGTAATGTACGCATTTGAAAGATAAATGAAATATGATCTTGATTTTGGAGAAAAATAATAGTACGAAAATTAAATGGAATTATTGAGACTTATTTGTTTGAATGAGAATGTTATAAATTGAAATTGAACTTATGTATGAAGATGAATTATAGAAAAGAGATGGAAATTTATTTGAACTATGAAAAAGACTATATGAGTATGAAAACTCAATTTTTTTGATTATGAATCGAAATTGAGAACTAGAGTGTAGCTAAGCCTCATACCGGCATTGAAAAAGAGATTGTTGAAATGAGATTTGAAATGAAAAGACCAAGATATGGGTCATGTTATATAAATGGTTAAGACCGATATAGTGGAAGGGCTAACTCTAGAGAATTGATTTTGTTCACGATTCAAATAACTATGTACTAGACACATAGTACGAAAATTAAATGGAATTATTGAGACTTATTTGTTTGAATGAGAATGTTATAAATTGAAATTGAACTTATGTATGAAGCTGAATTATAGAAAAGAGATGGAAATTTATTTGAACTATGAAAATGACTATATGAGTATGAAAACTCAATTTTTGTGATTATGAATCGAAATTGAGAACTAGATTCTAGCTAAGCCTCATAACGGCATTGAAAAAGAAATTGTTAAAATGAGATTTGAAATGAAAAGACCAAGATATGGGTCATGTTATATAAATGGTTGAGACCGGTATAGCGGAAGGGCTAACTCTAGAGAATTGATTTTGTTCACAATTCAAATAACTAAGGACTAGACACATAGTGAATATGTGACGAAAATAAGAGAAAAGCACGAGTATGAGGGCCTCGGAGCTATGGTGTGAGAGTATTTACAGGCTGTCTACACAATGCGTCGTGTCATGACGTGGATATGTCTCCAGCAGTCCGTACCACGGGCGACGCTTCTGGTGTGTTTGGTGACTGTGGGTGGTGTCATGTCCCATGACGGAGGCTGAATTATCCATAGGTTCTTCACGATGCGTCGTGACATGATGTAGGATTCCCCTCCAGGCTGTCTAGACATGAGCTCTTAACTCATAGAACATCTAGGATACTTATCGTAGTTACAGTAGTAGTTTAAGTCATGACGAGGGATTGAACCTTACAAGATGAAGAACGGTTAAGAGCTTGCCCTCAGACCTATGTACTATGGAATGCATATAATCTGAACAAGTGCGCATTAGTGTCATGTAACAGATGTAACTGCATTAAGGACTAAGTGCATCGTACAACACGACATCAATAGGATAGTCCCTTATAGTTTTATTTTTGATCAAGTTTGTGGTTTGTTTAAGTATTTGAAAATCGTTATACTGTTCGGCATGGAGAGGATAGCCGTGTATAATATTTCGTCGGTTGTAAGCAAAGGACGTGCCCACAATTTCTATGCAGGATAAAGTGATTAACAAGACTAAAGTTTGCATGTTGCTTAAAGAATGATTCAAGTGTTGTACATTCTATTAATGTAATTTGTTGTAAATTGCTTCCGCTATAAATATGTAATGTAAATGTAAACTCTGATGTAACAAAAGTTTTTAATTCCTTATAAAATTGTACGAATAGAAGTGTAAAGATCCTGTGGAACTCCGGATTCAGTCTGTTTTGGAATTCGGGGTGTTACAGTAATACTATTTAAAAATGAATTTCCAAAATAAATATAGTTTATTCTTGAGAGAGCTCTGGTACTGATGTTTTCCGTAGGCTTCCCCAGTTGATTCCTCTAAAAAAAAGGATGAAATTTAAGTGCAGCGTAACCATCCAGTCCAGCACCAAGCCCTCTTTTGGGATCTTTATCCTGAGAGAAAAAAGGATAATCCCCAGAAAACAGAGGGATGGTGGCATAATAATAGATAATGCAATGTGTTCTATAATTGTCATGCACAATCATGAAATGGAACTAGCTTCGGAAAATAGCTGTTCAAAGAATGCAAATATAAGGTGATGTTTGCATCAATGCACTTGAACATCTACTTATTTTTCATTTGCTACTTGAACAAGAACACTATAAGTAGTGTGTTCTTACTCATGCAACCATAATTGTCCAATTCGTATTCACACAACCTTTGTTCTGCATTAAAGTATACAATACAATTGTGACACTTGTGAGTATATACAGACTACAAGTTCTTCAAATTGCAAACAAGCCTCCTTATCAAATGCAACATATTTTTTTATTAAAAATTGATAACATGGATAATATTTATAGAACCATATACTAACAAACTCTTCAATTCAAAATACAAATTTATGAATTTGCAAGCGAAGATGTCAGCCTAATTGGATTGTAAATTGATCTTAGATTTTTATTTTGCTAGGAAATAAACTGACTTTAAACGGATTTACATTTGCTCTAAATTCTGTTTTTTAACCACATGACCTTATATAATGAAAGAGGTATGATTTCAACACCAAATGATGGGATACTACTAGTTCATACCAAATAGCTGAATTAGTTGGCATGACCATGCACTAGTTTTTACATTAATAAGCTACTTTATGCATTCTCTAATATACAGTGTCAGCTATCAAAGATGGAAACGCAAACAACATGCAGTCAACTCTCCTCTACACTGTGTTCGACACACATGCACACACAGGAGGCATCCTTAGGAAAGTACAATTTGGCTCTAAGGAAGTTCATACATATTAGAGCCAAAAACTTATGATTGAACTGGTGTTTGAAGTTGTTACTATTGCAATTCAGAGTTTACTCATTAAGCAAGAGCACAACAAATAAAAGTAGCAAAGAGAGTATACTGCTGAATATCTTTCTTGGGTGTGCATATCTTTTCTTCATTATTTGACCACTAGTATCATAGTAGTTAAGAGAGAGTATGCGTCAATGTCAGCTTTTTTTTGTTTTTTTGGAAAAAAATGTCAGCAAAATTTAATCAATACTGTTGTTGTTGTTCACCAATAATTTATCAATAAGATCACTTGCTTCATCTGAAGAGTAGTCAGGAAATCTGAGATCTCTGGTTATAATTCTCTGGAAGATGAGCCACTCACTCTTATCCTTGAAGGGAGAAGATCCAGAAAGCATTTGATACAAAGTGCATCCAAGTGCCCACAAGTCATTTCTGATTCAACAAACAGAAAGTAACTCAAGGGAGAGAGTTAGTATACACATTCACAAAATATGAGATAATATATACACCCTAACCGCCAAATAAACCTTAGGATCAACCAAACAACAAATAAAAATGTTGATTCCACCATACGGGAGATGCCAACAATACTAAAACATGGTATTTTTGCACTTGATAATATTATGGAGTGATGGAGTAGTTGATTTCATAAGTTGTTCAAGTAGGATTATACTGGAGAACTTAAGATTGAATCAAATGAATTAATCCATAAGAGAAAAAGAGTTGGGCATGGAGATATACCAAATGAAGTTGAAAATGCGTGAAATCAAAATAGACTAATTATTAAAATTCTAATAGAATATCTAATGCATGCGCCTATTTGGATTAAAGAAGATGAGAGATTGTAAATAACTTGATTGATTTGTTATTAGTATGTGGTAGTATATATATACAACTTACCAGATCTGATATTGGAGTAAATCAAGCTAACAAATTCCTACTGATTCTCCACTAATCAAGCTATCAACAGACTTACCAAAACTGAATATATATTCCTACTGATTCTCCACTAATCAAGCTATCAACAGACTTACCAAAACTGAACATATATTCCTACTGATTCTCCACTAATCAAGCTATCAACAGATTTACCAAAACTGAATATATTCCTACTGATTCTCCACTAATCAAGCTGTCAATCTGATTCTCCACTAATCAAGCTGTCAATCTAATTATTATTGTTGATATCCTCCCGCAAGTTGTATAATCTGGAAGAGAGATGCAACTTGGACAGTAAGGACTCGAACCGAGGACGAAGCAGTGGTTTTGTTAGAATATCAGCAAGCTGATCATCAGTAGACACAAAAGACACTTGAAACCTGCCATGTTGGACATTTTCTCGGACAAAGTGATAGGCTAAGGCTATGTGTTTCATCCGAGAGTGGAAAACAGGATTAGCACTTAGATTTGTGGCACCGAGATTGTCGCAATATATAACCGGATTGGTAGTGGGTGTGTGACCAAGTTCTGTAAACAAGGAAAGGACCCATAGTAGCTCACTAGCCGTGTCAGCTAAGGCTTTGTACTCTGCTTCTGTTGATGATCGAGCAACAGATCGTTGTTTTCGGGAGCTCCAAGAGATGGGAGTGCTGCCGAGATACAACAAATAACCAGTTGTTGAAATATAATCATCCTTGTCGCCCGCCCAATCCGCATCCGAGTAGGCATAAAAATTCAGCGGAGCAGTTGCCGAAATGAATACTCCTTTGTCACAAGAGCCCGCCAAATATCGGAGCACTCTTTTGAGTGCAGACCAATGCGTCGTTCGTGGGTTCTGCATGAACTGTGCAAGTTTGTTGGTGCTGAAAGCAATATCTGGGCGAGTAAGACTCAAATATTGGAGACTTCCAACGAGTGCTCGGTACTCAGTTGGGGAAGGCAGGAGGGAACCTGAATCCTTGAGTAATGGAACACTAGCAGACAAGGGAGTGGATGCCGGTTTCGTATCTGCCATGCCAGATTTATGTAGCAGATCAGTGATATATTTTCTTTGTGAAAGAAACATACCTGCAGCGGAAGGAATTACTTCAACACCCAAGAAATAGCTAAGACAACCAAGGTCTTTTAATGAAAAACGAGCAGCGAGTGTGGCAATGAGTTTAGACAACTCGGCAGAGGAGCTCCCAGTGACAATTATATCGTCAACATACACTAATAAGTACAGTGTAACACTCAGTTTTTGGTAGATGAAGAGAGAAGCATCTGCAGTTGAATTTACGAAGCCAAGGGAGAGCAGGAATACTCGGAGCTCCGTGTACCAGGCGCGGGGTGCCTGCTTTAGTCCATAGAGTGCCTTTTTGAGGCGACAGACATGATCCGGGAAGTCTTTGTTGACGAAACCAGGTGGCTGTATCATGAAGACTTCCTCCTTGAGTGTCCCCTGAAGGAATGCATTGTTGATATCAAGCTGACGTATGGACCAATCCTGGCGAACTGCAAGTGTTAGGATGACTCGAATGGTTACCGGTTTAACAACTGGGCTGAATGTTTCCGTATAGTCCCAACCAGGGCGTTGGTGAAACCCTTTGGCAACTAACCAAGCCTTGTAACGATCAATCGACCCATCCGGATTCCGTTTGATTCTGAATACCCATTTACAGCCAACCAAATTCTGAGCAGAGGACCGACTAACAAGATCCCAAGTGTTGTTGCGGTGTAAGGCATCAAATTCATCTTGCATGGCTGAGCGCCAATCAGGGTCGCGAAGAGCCTGGGTGATGGTGCTGGGTTCGATGGGAGAGGAGGGTCGGACATGGAGGTTAAGCTTGTTGATGGGTTTGACGATGTTGTTTTGAGACCGGGTGATGATCCCACCGCCATTGGGTTTCTGTCTCTTGACAGCGGGTTGGGTTGGTGGGGCAGGAAGTTGTGGAAATGGTTGGGAGATTGAACTGGAGGATTGAGTGGTGTGGGTGGGTTCGTTTGAGGGTGATGATGGAGCCGGATTTGGTGGGTGGGTGATGGAGGGAGAGGGAGTGGCAGCAGATAAGTCTTCAGGTGTGTTTAGAGTGGTACTCACCGTGGGTTGGTCTATGGGCTGTAAAATGGAGAGTTGGAGTGGGCCTGTTTGTTGCTCTACACTTGAATTGGATTGAGCCACTAGCGAGCTGAACGGGAATTCAGATTCTACGAACTTCACATGGCGAGAAGTGTAAATCCTTCCTGTTTTGGGGTCGAGACACAAATACGCATGTTGATCAGCCGAGTAACCTACAAAAACACACATAGCAGACTTTGGCGCAAGTTTATGATCAGCATATGGTTTAATCCAGGGAAAACACAAACATCCAAAACATTTTAACTTATGATAATCCGGGCTAATGTTGAGCAATTTGGAATAGGGTGATTCATACCCAAGAATTGGAGTTGGAAGGCGATTTATGAGGTAGGCTGCGGTGGTCATGGCGTGAGGCCAATAGGTTAGGGGCAATCCCGAGTGATGGAGGAGAGAGAGACCGGTTTCGGCAATGTGACGATTCCGGCGTTCTGAAATTCCGTTGTGCTCGGGTGTATGAGGTGGGGTGGTGTGATGACTTATACCATGGTTGCTTAAAAAGGGATGAAGACCAATATATTCGCCACCATTATCTGTGTATAAGATTTTTATTTTGTGGTGGTAGAAATTTTCAATAAGTGATTTAAATTTTGGGAATATGGTTTGCACATCAGATTTGTGTTTCATTGGATAGAGCCAGATATAGCGAGTAAAATGATCAACAAACATGCAATAGTAACGAAGACCATCAATGGATAAAATGGGAGAAGTCCATACATCCAAAAAAATTATTTCCAATGGATAAGAAGATTTTAGAGTGGATTCATGAAAAGGAAGCTTGTGACATTTGGTAATTTGGCATGAGTTGCAATCTGATTGCTGGAATTTATTTGAGCCCAAAGAAAAATGCTGTTGAATGAATTTGAAGATTGAAGATGAAGGATGCCCAAGCCTATGGTGCCATGATGCAGAGGATTCCGTGTGGACGGTGTGGACGGACGGTGAGGTAGCGGGCCAGAGATAAAGTCCATCCACACATGGGCCTTTATGGGTTGTTTGGTCCGTCTGCAAGTTCTTTACATAAAAAGAGTTTGGCAGGAAAACAACAGCAGAGTTAGTTTGTTTGGTAAGTTTACAGACAGAGATGATATTTTGTTTCATGGAAGGAACGCACAAGGCATTAGACAAGGATAAATCATTAAGTAATAGTGTTCCAGAATGAGAGATGTTTGAACCTGAACCGTTACCCATAAACAACGAGTCGGGGCCAGTGTACGGGTGATGAAGCGCCAGGTTTGCAAGATCATTGGTGATGTGATGCGTTGCTCCACTGTCAACCAAAAAACCAGTCTGAGATGGGCCAGCAGCTGCAGTATTGGCCCGAGCTTGTCCAGTGTAAGCCGGAGGATCCCGAGGGGGAGGCGGGATACCGGGGTGTTGTTGTTTGAAGGTGTGGCACTGAGATAGAACATGCCCTTTGACATTGCACCACTGACATCGACCTAGAAACGGTTTTGGAGGGTTGCGGTAGCCAGTGCGCTGATTAGACTGTGCAGAGAATTGCCCTGACCGAGACCTGTTGTTGGAGTTAGGCCGAGCCTGAGCACTCAAGGCTGTAATTGGAGCAGGATTCTGTCTCTGAGAAGCAACGATGGAGAGTTCCTGGATGAGAAGCTTCTCGAGGAGGTCATCAAAGGTGATTGGGATGTCCCTTGCATTCACGCCGTCAATGACGGCTCTGTAGCCGTCGTCGAGACCGCGCAAGACATGGTCAGTCATGTCTTCAACAGAGACAGGAGATCCAAGTGATGCAAGAAGATCTGCTGTTTGCTTCAGGGAATGCATATAGGTTGTGATGGATTGTGTACCTTTGGAAGCAGTACGGAGACGCTCCTTTAGTTGCTTGAGATGACTGCGGGATGCCTTGGCATAGGTGCTTTTGAGAAGGGTCCAAAGATCATGCGACGTCTCTGTCTGAGACACCAGGGAGGCCACTTCATTGGAGAGAGTGGTGAGGAGGGCGCCATAGATGAGGCGGTCCTGTCGACGCCATGTCTGATAGGCAGGATTTGGGGTCGTCACTGGAGGCGATGCAGTGGTGGAGATTGTTTCCGATGGCGCGGGGAAGGATCCATCTGGATATTTGAGGAGATCATGGCCATCAAGGAGAGCTTCAACTTGGAGTTTCCAATTAAGATAATTGGTGGGGAGAAGCTTGGTGACACTGATAAGAGTGATACAGGCAAAGGGTTTGGAAGGTTCATAGGGGTTGGAAATGAAGGAGGTGCTGTCGTTGGCCATTGGAGGCAAGGGTGAGGGTTAGAGTAAGGAGCGGCGTCCTTAATTAGAGAGAAAGAGGGCAGGATCGTTTTGGCTCTGATACCATAAAGAAGATGAGAGATTGTAAATAACTTGATTGATTTGTTATTAGTATGTGGTAGTATATATATACAACTTACCAGATCTGATATTGGAGTAAATCAAGCTAACAAATTCCTACTGATTCTCCACTAATCAAGCTATCAACAGACTTACCAAAACTGAATATATATTCCTACTGATTCTCCACTAATCAAGCTATCAACAGACTTACCAAAACTGAACATATATTCCTACTGATTCTCCACTAATCAAGCTATCAACAGATTTACCAAAACTGAATATATTCCTACTGATTCTCCACTAATCAAGCTGTCAATCTGATTCTCCACTAATCAAGCTGTCAATCTAATTATTATTGTTGATATGGATATCGCGACCCCATCTGCCTATTGTCTTCTTCTTTGAGTTTTTCCTTTTTCTCTCTACTTTTGGAATTGGCCTGACCGATTCCGTCATTGATGCGAAGCCTGGCCGATTTGGAAAGTCTGCGAATACTAAAAAAAATAGTCAAAATGCTCCTGAACATTCTTCTATCATTGAGATGATTAATGCGAAGAGAAAGGGGAAGACTTCACTTCACCCAATTTCCCATCTCATTTAAAGAATCTAACTTTATCATAATCTCAATCCCATCAAAATCCTAACCCTAGCTCCAAATCAAAAATATCTGCAAACAACAACAAAAATAACGAAAATAAGAATCTAACTTTATCATCACCTTAGAGGTGCCGAACCCGAACTAGAAGAGGTCGGTCTAGTCGCCGGAGCCAGTCGACGACGACGACAGCGACATCGATGGAGACGGCAACATTGATGGCGACGACGACAGCGAAGGGAACGGTTACGGGCTTTGATTTGGGATTTTGAGATATGTATGGCTTTTGATTTGGAGGGATTTTTTAGAGATTAGAGGTTGGAGGAATTTTGATTTGGAGAGATTTTTGAGAGAATTGGGATTGGAGGGATTTTGATAGAGTGGAAGTAATTTTGAGAGAGGCTATTCCGGCGTTTCTATTAAAAATGCCGGGATAGCTAGTAGCTATTACGGCGTTTGTCTAAAATACCGTTACAAAATAACATAGTAGACCTTTTGCACTTTTGCAGGGGTCTACCACGGCGTTTTACATAAACGCCGGCAAAAAAATGCCGGGATAGACCATTTATTTTGTAGTGCATGGGCTTGAGAAAAGATGGAGTGTAGCAGTATTGTGTCTACTGCAAGCATGATGGATCAAGATGGTAGTGGAACTATTGGTGGAGGTGAAGGAGTGTGCTACTACAATGGTGATAACAAATGGGAAAATGGCAGAAGTGATGATGGTTAATGTTGCAGATTTTTATTGAGCACTGCAAATATGAGTTTGGTTGTATTAGGTGAGGAAGCAACAGATAGTTCGATCTCACTCTGAGCTGTTGAAATATAGTAATTGTATATTCTGTTTCCTAATATAGGAAACAGATTCCCCAAATCTCTCATCTTCCCAATCTTTTCTCAATCTCTTTTCTTCTTCTCCAAGAATGTAATCCTTATATATAGTAATTGTATATTCTGTTTCCTAATATAGGAAACAGATTCCCCAAATCTCTCATCTTCCCAATCTTCTCTCAATCTCTTTTCTTCTTCTCCAAGAATGTAATCCTTATATATAGATGTATACAGAAAAAAATAAAGTACAACAAGAAGAATAAGAATTATTTTCCCCAAAATTATTTCTTCATGGTATCAGAGCCTAACCAGATCTAGGCCAATTGAAGAAGAAGAGGTGATCAGATCTGCCTCCTCGTCATCCAAAGATCCCGTTGCTGATCCCGTCACCGATCATCATCCCGTTACTGATCCCGTTGCTGATCCAGTCACCGATCATCATCCCCGTCGACTCCAGATCTCCAGATAGTTACTGTTCATCTTCCCCAAATCCCCTAAAACCCAATTTCCGATCACCTTCTCCGACAAGTTCCCGACCACCCCCCGTCATCTCTTCTCCCTCCGACAACCCCCATCGTCGCCACCAGCACAACCTCCGAACCCCCTTCTTCCGTTCGATCGACAGCAGAACCAAAAAAACCCTGATTCCCCTTTCCGTCCTTCTTCTCCGACCACCCCAAAGCCGCTCGCCTGCAACGCCGCCCCCATGCTCCTCCTCCGGCGACGTCGACCTCGCCCCTGGTCGCCAGCGCCGCCGCCCCTTGGCCGACCGTCGACTCTTCACTGTTGCTACTGTCTCTCTCTCTCTCTTGCTGTTTATTGAGTGAGTTGTTAGCTGAGTTGCTGATTGATCAAATCAGATCTGAGGAAGAAAAAGATCCCGATCCTGATCCTTCTTGTCGTCCTCCCGAGCTCCCGATCCCTGATTGGTGTTTGTTGGTGTTGGTGCTTGCTGTGTTACTGTTGGTGCTGTTTGTTGTGTTGCTAGTTGCTGTTCTTGGCCAAGTCGTGTCGATCAAATCCGTTGTTTTTCGGGTGCTACCATGGGACATACTGATAGAGCTGAGAAGAGTATTGGACTCGCCTCTACATTAGTTACAGCTGCAGGTAATGATAGTAAGGTATTTAATATTTCTGCTTCTGTTATGAATAGTGCATGGATAATTGATTCGGATGCTACCGACCATATGACTTTTGATTCTAGACAAGTTCAAAATTTTCAACCATCCACTAAATCGACTGTGTCCACTGCCAATGGTGATCTTGCCACTGTTACTGGGGAGGGTACCATACATCTCATAAACAACCTAACCTTAGATACCGCCCTAGTTGTGCCATCCTTGAATTTCAACCTATTATCTGTTGCTTAAATAACTACTGCCTTACATTGTATTGTAGTCTTTTGGCCTTCCCATTGCGTGTTTAAGGATATTCGGACTCGCAAGACGATTGATTATGGGGTTAGGCATGGTAAGCTCTATTACCTAGATTTAGAATTGAATGTTCGAGCAAGTTGACTCAAGCTCTAAGTGTGGAAGGATCCGAAGATGAGAAGAAGAAATCAGACATTTGGCTATGGCATCAATGTCTAGGGCATGCTTCTTTTTGTTATTAGAAGAAATTATTTCCAAGTTTATTTTTGAAGTTGGATATATCTACCTTTCGATGTAATGTGTGTGAACTAGCAAAAGGTCATCATGTCTCTTTTCCTCCAAGTCCAAGTAAAAGCTCCCTACCGTTTATGATTATTCATTCTGATGTTTGGGGTCCATCCAAAACCACTACATTTGGAGGAGCCAAATGGTTTGTGACCTTTATTGATGACTGTACCCGTATGACCTGGATTTGTTTGATGAAGTCGAAAAGTGAAGTTAGTGGTTTGTTTCAGAAATTTCACAAGCATGTTATGATTCAGTATAAATCACAGATTCAAGTTCTTAGGAGTGATAATGGCGGAGAATACCTGAGTTCAAATCTGCAACAATATTTGGTAAAACACGGAATTGTTTATCAGACTACATGCTCGTATACACCTCAACAGAATGGGGTTGCAGATAGAAAAAATAGACACTTGCTCGAAGTGGTCCGTGCTTCTCTCATCCATGGAAATATGCCACTCATTTATTGGGGAGAAGCCCTTGTTTCTACTGTATACTTAATCAACCGAGTTCCCTCTAATATCCTAAACTTCCTCATGCCATTTCAAGCATTAACTGAAGATGTGAATGCACCAAAAGTTGTCAACCTGCCACATCGTGTATTTAGGTGTGTTGCATTTGTTCAACTTCATCAACATGAACGCAATAAGTTAACTTCTCGAGCTGTCCGCTGTGTTTTCGTGGGATATGCACAAAATAAGAAAGGGTATCGGTGCTATCACCCACCAACTCAAAAGATGTTTGTGACTATGGATGTTGTGTTCCATGAAGATGAGATGTATTTTTCCTATGAGGTTGAACTACAGGGGGAGTACCGAGGTGAAGTTCAAACTCTTGCCTATGATGAAGTGGTTACTATTCAAACTGAACAATCAGATATAAGGGGAGAAAATCAGGATGTAAGTAATGATGATCACTCGAACGAAGACTTGGTTAAGGAAGAAAATTTCCACGAAGATCTGCATTCAATGCCGAACCTCCATGAAGATGAGCCATCTCCACCACCAGCACCATCTGAACCATCTCCACCACCAGTACCATCAGATCTATCTCTACTCCCAGCAGAACCCCAAAACCAATCGTCATCGCTGTCCGAAGCTCCAAGAAGGGAACTCCCAAACCGTACTACTAGAGGTATCCCAAAACCCACTTACGAGCCTAATCCCACTAGTAAAGTCAAGTATCCCATGAGTCATTATGTGTCCACTCACCGATTGTTTGAATCAAATAAGTCATTTGTGAATCAATTATCTACTGTATCTATTCCTAACAATATGCAGGAAGCCTTAGCCGATCCAAGGTGGAAAGCAGCTATGGATGAGGAGATGAAGTTCTTGAAGAAGAATGAGACTTGGGAGATAGTCGAGCTGCCGACAGAGAAGAAGCCAGTAGGATGCAGATGGATTTATACAGTGAAATATAAATCGGATGGTTCGATAGAGCGATACAAGGCAAGGTTGGTTGCCAAAGGGTACACTCAAACTTATGGAATTGATTATAACGAAACATTTGCACATGTGGCAAAGTTCAACACTATTCGAGTTCTACTGTCACTTGCTGCAAATCTTGACTGGTCGTTGGAGCAATTTGATGTGAAGAATGCTTTTTGGCATGGGAAATTGACAGAAGAAGTCTATATGGATCTTCCACCAGGGTCGAATAGACCAGTCCAACACAGCAACAAAGTATGTCATCTGAAGAAAGCATTGTATGGACTGAAGCAGTCGCCAAGAGCCTGGTTTGGGAGATTTACAAAATCAATGAGGACATTCGGATACGATCAGAGTAATTATGATCAAACTCTATTTCTAAAAAGGAAAGAAGGTAAAATTACTGCTCTTATTATTTATGTTGATGATATGATAGTAACTGGAGATGATCCTGAGGAGATGAGGGCATTAAAGAACTACTTGTCACAAGAGTTCGAAATGAAAGATCTTGGACCTTTGAGATACTTCCTTGGTATTGAAGTTTCTCGCTCAAGAAAGGGGATATTTCTTTCTCAAAGAAAATATGCTCTGGATTTATTGAAGGAAACTGGAATATCCGCTTGTCAACCGATTAGTACACCATTGGAAGAAGGACTAAAACTATGCAACGAAGCTGATCAAGTGCCTTGTGATAAGGAAAGATATCAGAGATTGGTTGGACGATTAATGTATCTTGCACATACACGGCCAGATTTTTCATATGCTTTAAGTGTGGTAAGTCAGTTTATGCATGCACCTCGGGAACAACATATGGACACGGTAATGAGAATTATGAGATACATTAAGTCAGCCCCAGAAAAGGAGTCTTATTTGCGAAACATGGTAACTTGAAGGTTGAGGCATATACTGATGCTGATTGGGCAGGATTTACAATTGATAGGCGCTCTACTTCAGGATATTTCACCTTTGTTGGAGGAAATTTAGTTACATGGAGGAGCAAGAAGCAAAATGTTGTTGCACGCTCTAGTGCAGAGGCTAAGTATCGCGGAGTAGCTTTAAGTATAACAGAAGCTTTATGGCTAAAACTCCTGTTGCAGGACTTAGGATATGGTCTAAAGGAACCTATGAAGGTGTATTGTGATAGTCAATCGGCATGTGATATTGCGGCTAATCTAGTTCAGCATGATAGGACGAAACATGTAGAGGTGGACAGATTCTTCATCAAAGAAAAATTAGATGAGAAAGTTATTGAGATATCCAAAGTGAAGCCAGAAGATCAACTCGCAGATATCCTAACCAAGGCCGTTTCGACTCGGCTCTTCTTGGAATTTGTTGACAAGTTGGCCATACTCGATATCTATGCACCAACTTGAGGGGGAGTGTTGAAATATAGTAATTGTATATTCTGTTTCCTAATATAGGAAACAGATTCCCCAAATCTCTCATCTTCCCAATCTTCTCTCAATCTCTTTTCTTCTTCTCCAAGAATGTAATCCTTATATATAGTAATTGTATATTCTGTTTACTAATATAGGAAACAGATTCCCCAAATCTCTCATCTTCCCAATCTTCTCTCAATCTCTTTTCTTCTTCTCCAAGAATGTAATCCTTATATATAGATGTATACAGAAAAGAATAAAGTACAACAAGAAGAATAAGAATTATTTTCTCCAAAATTATTTTCTTCATGAGCATTGGAATGCTACCGGTGCCTGCAACAAGGCAGTCGCTAAAGTTTGTTCTCCAATAGACAACTCTTCGATCTCAACCTAGTGGAGGCTTAATCAAGAGGTTTTTGACTGAAAAAAATGATTGATTACTTCTAACCTATAACAAGGTTGAGTTGCAAATTACAATGTGCAATGTCTCTGGCTCTGCCATGCTCGAGCACTACAAATCGCAAAGGCAATACCGACATTTTTTTAAACTGATAACGGCGTTTTAAAACACCGCTATAGATCATAGCGGTGTTTCTGCCAATGCCACGCGAAATGCTGCTAGAGTGAGCATCAGGACAAGTGAGGGGTCTATGCCAGCGTTTTTATCAAATGCCGCTATAGACCATAGACTTATGCTAGCGGTTACAAAACGCCGGTATATGTCTCTTCTCGATTTGGGCATTCTAAAAATTTGAACTATCCCGGCATTTCAAAATGCCGGGATAGTTATTTTATTTTTTTAACTTGCATAATCTATGGCAGCGTTGTATGTACAGCACCGGGATATACTCATTTGGACGATGCATACTATAAGCCTACAGCGGCGTTTCGAAACACCGTAATAGGTGAAATTAGATAAACCTAGGTTATATCTATCTCGGCGTTTTTAGGAAAAATGCTGGATAGGCACTGTCTGTTTTTGGCAATTCCAATTAATTTTTCAAATAAAAAATGTAGATAATTAATCACATATTAGAAATACCTGTAATCACATCTAAATTGAATGCTCAAATATTCAAATCAATACTAACAACATAACAAACACATATAAACTGATCACAGAGAGTACATATATATATATATATATATTCTCTACAATTTTAAGATCATGCAATGTTGCAAATGCTAAAGCAAAGACTAGAACTACTAGTTCATATGAGACCAGATTATATATGGAAGGTTTACAAAGTTTTTGCTATATATATGTTGCAAAAAGTGAAAGGAAGAAAGTGAAAAAAACTGCTACATTTAATTAAAGTAGTGGATTTTCAAATGCTTCATGCCACGGTAGTGAACTTTGACATCTTCATCTGCATTCAATAAAGAAGAATATAAGTGCATGACCGATAGAGCAATTCATAAAATTAAGAGTAAAAAACTAGTCTTGATCAAGTAATTTTTTTTGCAGGTGGCCTTAATTTCATACAATATATTAGTTACTATAGAGAGCTTGGTCAATGTTTCGGATCAGAGTAATGAGTTGTTTCTCTTGCATATTCAATGGAGGACATACTTCCAGGCTACAAATGGCTGAGGGTGGCAGAGGTACTCCTATCATTTATGGGTTTTATGTTGCTTTTGTTTCCCTGTTGCTTTTGTTTCTTGTGGTTGTGATTCTAATACATACATCCATCTCGATTGTTTTTGTTTTCAGAAATTATTGGCATTGAAAATGTGAAACTATACATTTATAAAGAAATGAGAAATGCCACTAGTGATTTTAGTGCTGGTTATGAAGTAGGGGAAGGAGGGTTTGGATCTGTATTCAAGGTAATGTTCCCCTTGTATTAAAACTTTAGCTCCATTTAATATTCTAGTATATTAAATCGTGGTTTTCCTTCAGGTGCTCTCAACTGACTCAAGACAAGGAGCACAAGGAGCACAAGAGTTCTTGAATGAGCTTAAAACGATCTCCCATATAGTTCATGAGAACCTTGTTATACTGCACGGTTGTTGCGTGGAAGGAGATCATAGAATTATAGTCTACAATTATCTCGTGAATAATAGCCTTTCACAAACCTGATATATGGTAACTATACCCAATTTCATGACCAACCTGATTAAATTAATATAATAAAATATGATGTTAAAATTGGTCATTGTTATTCTATAATGGAACCTGCCAAGCCTATTAAAAATCTTGATGGCTCCAAGAGTAGCATTTGATTTCAGGCCTGTTTGATATCACAAACAGTGATTGAAAATTTAGGAATAGTGAATGTGATATTAGAGAGATGAGCAACCAAAAAATTCAAACACAGGCACTTTTATATGGATGTCTTTTCATGTCTTTACCTGCATCAGACCTAATGTGTCATAGTTTGATGTAGTAACTTTAGAGTCTGTTTGGTTCAGTTCAGGGGAGGGGAGGGGAGGGGATGGGAGGGGAGGAATTTTCATGGAGGGGAGGGGAGGGGAGGAAAAGGGAGGGGAGAGATTTTAATCAAGACTCTGTTTAGTTCAAAAGAGGGGAGGGAAGGGGAGGGGAGGAAAGGGAAAATAATTATCTTCTTGTTTGGTTCATAAGGGGAGGGAAGAGATTTTATAATTAAATTACTTTTATACCCTTTTACATTTTAGAAGAGTCTATGTATTATTGTTTCTAATTCTAATTTGCTAATATAAACAAAATAATGAAGACCAATAAACAAAATAATGAAGACAGATTGATTGAAAGATATTGTTGCTATAGCAATCAATACAAATGTTTCGTAGTACTAGTGCCTTTAACCTAAAAATGCTAAACTATGGATTCTAGAATGATATCTCAAGGGAAAAAATATAATAATAATAATAATTATTATTTATAGGTTGTATTTGCAGAATGTTGTTGGTGGTAAAAATGGCCAACAAGTCCCACAGTGATCGTATTCAGGAGTTCGACCAAGACTTATTAGTTTTATATTCATTAGAAAAAAAAGTAGGAAAATAGGTATTGAAAATATGATTCCCAACCTTTGGTCAAAACTGTAATAATACTGACATCTAAGTATCTAACTCTTCATAGAACATGCTTAACAATATGGTCAAAACAATGCATTCAGAATTTCAGATTCTTCTGTAAAGGGGCTTGAAAAGAAGTAGTTTAAGCTAGAATAGAATACATTTTGTTAAACATAATCAAGATTTAATCATATCAAGCTCAATAAAGTTGCCATATGAGTAAATGAAAAACAAACTAGGCATTAAAAAATATGACAAAAATAACTCTGAGAGTGCCTCTATTCAACATCGTTTAGATATGTGAACATTGATCAATAATGACGATTGACGGAGACGAGAGGGGAGGCGACGAGGAGGGGGAGAAAGAGAGAGCACGAGTGGGAGAGAGAGAGTCGGGGATCTATTTTTTATTTTAGAAAAATAGATCTTAGGGATTTAGATCTAAAAAGGGCAATTCAGTCCAATCACTTAAAAAAATAGACCTACTTTCTCTCCCCTCCAAATCCCCCCAATATTGGAGGGGAGCCAAAATTGTCTCAGGAGGGATTTTGCACCCCTGCATTCCCCTCCCCTCCTAAAAAATGAACCAAACAAGAAATGTTTTAAAAAATTCCTCCCCTCCCCCCCCCCTCCATTCCCCTCCAACCAAACAGACCCTAGAGTTTTCCATATATCGGTACATCTTCTTAGGGTCTGGTCCTGAGATCTAAAGATTGTGAATGTTTACAAATAGTATATTCATATACACAAACTTACAATAATAGCTCCTTATGCATATAGCATGCAATAATGGAAAATTAAAATAGATTACTTACAAGGATATTATGTTATATTGAGTCTCATATTGTAACGCCCCGAATTTTCAATATGATATCTCAGAAATACGTGGCACAATTCCCAGCATCAACTTCAATTATAATAGTAAACATAGCCAAAAATACAGATAAATTTTTCTTTCAACCTTTATTACATTAGTTCATTACAAAACACAGCGAAAAACAAACACCTTGAATTACAGTCTTTTCACTACAACACCTTCTTTACAATTTTCATAAGCTTTATTATCATTCTATCTTATGCATCCAAATTCCAATGATATAGGTAATCACTTATAAAACATGAGGCTAGAGATAACCCTAATCCCCAAAACTACAGGGGTCAGCCATAACGGTGTGAGTGACATAAAAACAAAGCAACATAAATAGAACATGAAACATGGAATCATAAACAACAGGTAATAAAGACAAGAATAATTGAATTAAGAAATAACAATGAAACATGAAAAACATCAAGTGTAACTAGACTAAGTTTCAAGTGTAGAAAACAGGAAAAACACATGCATAAACCAAATCAAGAAAACACAATACTAAATGCTGACTCTCTAATGCATACTTATCGGATTCTATGCATCCCACTCTACATAGGTCCGATGCAAGCCCTTACGTCTCCACTTTATAGGGTTTAGTCCCCCGCCATGCAACTAATCCTACAACGATGACTACTACGAGATATAGGTAAACTGTGAGTATTAGCCCATGCCCCGATAATTCTGGAGGTCAAACTCTATCCACAGATAATTCCATAGACTATTTCACTCACACCTAGGAATCTTCGAGAATATCCCACACCGCAAGCTATGGCACCTCATCACACGAATACCACATGAGTGTCACCTCGACCCCGATAATTCTGGAGATCAATTCCACACCACAGGTAATTCCGAAGACTATTTCACTCACATCTGGATAATTCCGGGGATTATCTCACACCGCAAGCCATACTGAGGTCCATAATCCATGTTCTCATTCATCATATCACCACTAGTGCATGTCCTTATCTTTTTAAGTTAATTAATTTAATTACGAACCTCCTAGAGATGGTGTACCCTACCAGACTTAACTCAACAACTGATCAACAATATGCTTCAACAGGCCCAAAACACAATAACTCAACTGTCGGTATACTAGCGTCCCACACAATCTCTAGAGACTCACACTCAACTATTCAAACCCAACAATAAAACATCTTGAAAACATATGTTCTGTAGAAAGATAATATTTAGGATAGTAAGTTATAGATCCCAAAAACATTTAAAAAATCAATCGTTTAAAGAACATCAGGATAACTCAAGGAACATCAGTAACAGTCGACTGTAAACCGGAGTCGGTCGACTGTCCAGAGCGAAAAACCAACACTTCAAGAAAATAATTCTAAGTAGTGGCAGTCGACTGTAAAAAGTCATCGGTCGATTGTACAGAGCGAAAATCCAACATTTTAATGAAAAATAATTCTAAATAATGACGGTCGACCGTAAAAGTCATCGGTCGACTGTCCAGAGCGAAAATCCAAAACTTCGAGAAAACGTCAAAACATAGCAGAGTCACTCGACTGTAAACGTAGGTCAGTCGACTGTCCCGCACAAAATTTCAAAACTTCGAGAAAATGCAACAGCTAGGTAGCGACGATCGACTGTCGATAATGATCAGTCGACTGTTACTCCTACAGACTGCAATTTTTGTTTGTGCACATTTCAACCGATACAGAGTTTTACTCTATAAAAACGAATTCTTTAAGAGGTATAATTCTGATATGTTCAAATACGACTTATAGAGTATATAAGAGTCCACAAAACCAATCAAAACCACTTTGAATTGATAAAAATAGTTTTTTGGTGAATTCCTTCAAGTTTTTTTTTGATAACACAGATAGAAATCTTACGATTCCAGCCCAATAAATATATAAATCATAGATTGTAACAAATTACAATTTTATCAACAGTTAAACCAAACGCAAACAGCAACAACGACAAATACACAATATGCAACTGAGAGAATTGCTACAGAAAAACATCGAAACACAAGGAGACCCGAAAGAAAGCTGTAAACGAGGAGAGGGTTGAATGGGAAGCAAGCGACCAACACAAAAACCCAGACCCAGAGTGAGTAGCAGGTCCTTCCAACTCCGAGCACAGGGAGAAACTGCAAGCCCCAGGCCCCAGGGAGCGTAGCATGTACACCATCCACACAACAAGAGGCCCTGTCGCTAAAAAGAAACACCCGAGAGTGGAGCACAGCCAGAGGAGGGCCGCCAGCCACAGAGCCAACCTCACAGCAAGGGGAAGCAGGACCAATGTAGACTCCGAAAGGAGAAAAAAAAACAGAACATAACAGGTGATGATGGTATGAAGCTCCTAAAAATGAAGGCTCAATACTGGCATCAACGAGGCAGGATCGGAGAAGCAACCAACCACCAACCAAAACGACGCTAAACGCTAGCCACAGCAACACAACAAAGAGCTAAGTGAACCATAGTCTACTAGAACGAAACAGAAAGGGGAAGAGCAAAATAGAGAAGATAAGTGGGCAATACCGCTAACAAAGCCCAAAGAAACAGAGCTCCTGAAACATAGCAAGCCAGAAAAAACTCATAAACAACGAAACTGCCGATAACCGCCTCTCAATCAAAACAAAAAGAAACACAGCTCGCTGAGTATACCTATACAACAAAAGAGGGAGGCAAAAAAACATACGATACATCTAGTGGCCACAAAAGAAAAGGGTGAGCCAAAAGATGGCTAGCAGAGCATACCCAAAGACCTCCTACCTTACATCACCGTAAATAGGAGAACACGCTATACATCCAAAGCAAAACATCTCAGCCAAAGCCCCCACCTCAGAACCATAGTTACCAAAACACAGCAAGCTAGCAATTACTGACAAATATTGAAACCGCAGGTAACAGCCTTGCAACCGAAACAACAAGAACACAGCCAGATGAGTATACCAATACAACAAAAGATAGAGGCAAAAAACCATACGATGCATCTAGTGGCTACAAAAGAAATGGGTAAGCCAAAAGATGGCTAGCAGAACATTCCCAAAGACCTCTGACCTTACATCACCGTAAAGGAGGAGTACAAGCTATACATCAAGACCAAAACATCACAGCCAAAAACCCCCACTTTCGAACGAGTGGGCCAGAGGAACAAAGACCAAAATTGATGGTCCAGAACAAAAACCCCAAAAAGCTAGCTAAGAAGAAGGCATGCAACCACCACAACAGCATCAGGTCTGCACAAAAGGCAAGAATTCACTAATTATAGAAAGAAAAGAAAAAAGGAATAAGTTCTAAGATGAACGAAATACACTAATCGCGTAATCTAGGCAAGAAAGTTACAGGCCTTCCACTTTATCATCCTTTAAAGTGGATGGCCAGAACTTAACCAAAAATAAAAACTCCTTAATGATTCTATCAATCGACGAAACCAATTGGTTAAAAATACGATTACTACGTTCAGACCAGATAACCCAAATAATGGCCATAATAGAGAGGTTCCTGGATTGACGGAATTCTTTTCTGATCGATTGATTCATCCAACAGGTTGGAATATCACAGGGGATATGCGACGCTTGCCAGGCAATAGCGGAAATCCTCCATAATGGTTGGATAAAGCTACATTTCAGAAACAGATGGTCTGCATTTTCATGATCTAAGGAACACAAAGCACAGAGTTGCCCTATGGCCAAGTTCCTCTTCTTAAGGACATCAACGATAAGAAGTTTGTTGTTAAGCGCTAGCTAGACTAATATTTTAGCTTTGAGGGGCACGCAACTAGACCACAGGAACTTAGCACTCAGGGAGTAGATACCCCCAAAATTGAGGAATATATAGAAGGATTTAACAGAGTAATTACCCGAACTGGTCCATCTCCATTTGAAATCGTCAATGGGATGCCAGGGATAATGGTTGATGCAACTGAAAAGGTCTTGAAGGTAGACCACAAGGGGCGGCGATAAGACACACGAGAAAGGAATCAACCAGAATTTGGTTTTTGATTAGCAGAACATAGTCCTCCACCGTAGTGGAGGAAGTGGACACTAAATGGTATAACATAGGGAAAGCATTAGCAAGCTTGAGGTTACCGAACCAAAGGTCTTCCCAGAATTTAGTCTTGGCACCCACCGCCCACACGTGTGCTAAACCACACCGGAACGGAGCAACAACTTTCCATACTCCCTTCCAGAACAAAGAAGCCTTGCTAGAAGGGAGGGTAGGAAACTCCCACATCTTGCGACGGGAGAAGCATCTGAGAGAGATAAGTCGAACCCAAGGAAGTTGATCATTTTTAAGAAATCTATATAACCATTTCCCCAGAAGAGCTAAGTTTTGGTGTCTGAGGTTGAGAAACCCGAGACCGCCCACAGCTTTCGAGGTACAGATCAACTTTCAATTGCAGAGATGAGAACCCGCTTTATAAGACCCTCCTCCCGACCAGAAGAAATACCTTCTGAGTTGATCGATCCACTTAATCACCTAGGAAGGGAGATAGAAGAAGGACATCATATATAAAGGGATGGCAGAGACAACGAAGTTAATAAGGATTAGTCTACCACCTCTAGAAAGAAATTTACTCAACCAGCCGTGAAGTCTAGATTCAACTTTTTCGATCATCGGCAACCAATCCGATTTATGTAGCTTACCCCATCGCAACGGGATACCAAGATACTGGATCGGAAAAGAAGCCGGAGCGCAGTTAAAGAATTGCGCAATTTCCGCTTGACGGTTCAAAGACCCTCCAAGCCAAAGCACCGAGGACTTTTGAAAGTTAATGGCAAATCCAAACGCACATTCAAAGACATAGAGAAGCAACTTAAGATTCCGTAAGGAGCACCCATTGGGTTTAGCAAAGATAATGGTATCATCGGTGTATTAAAGGTTCAACACGCCACGATAACAAGGAAAGTCTCCCAGGCCTTCAATCGCCCCGGCATCCCAGGCGTTACGAAGTAACTTGCTAAACACATCAGCCACAAGCGAAAAGAGGAGCGAGGAAATTGGATCTCCTTGGCAGAGACCCCGCTTACACTTGAACTTGTGGCCTTCCATCCCATTAACAATAATGGACGAAGTACCGGCGAAGAGACTGGATTTAATCCAAGCGATCCATTTTGGACCAAACCTACGCTGCAAAAGGATTTCAAAGAGGAAATCACAGCTAACGTTATCATACGTTTTTTGAAAATCTAATTTTAAGAGAATCCCTTCCTTATTTGATCTATGACAGTCGAAAATGATTTCTTGGGCCGAAGCCACGCTATTCAGGATGAACCGATCTTTAATGAATCCCGATTGGGCAGGATCAATTAAGGGAGAGATCACCTTACTAAGGCGAGACGAAAGAACTTTCATAATGATCGTGAAGGAAGTATTGAGAAGGCTAATGGGTCTAAAGTTGGAAACCGTATTGGCTCCCAGGAATTTGGAGATCAGAACGATATGCGCATAATTGATCCTATCAAAGGAGAAATTCCCTAGGAATAAATCAGAGAACATTTGGAGCAGGTCGTCCTTGAGAGAGTCTCGAAAGCATTGAAAAAAGAAAGCTGGGAACCCATCTGGGCCCTGGGCAGAATCACTTTTTAAAGAGAACATAGCAAACTTAATCTCTTCAAGAGAAAAAGGCACTTCTAGGCTGGACAGATCAGACGTCTGATGGCCATACAAAAGATTCCAGTCCAGTTGAATGGATCGCGGACTGTGGGAACCTAAAATATCTTTAAAGAACCGGAGGAAGGTGGCATGAATATCGGATACATTATTAATTTCAATACCATTGTCCAGAATAAAGGAAATATGATTGCATCGCTGACGGTGAGACGCATAGTTATGGAAGAAAGAGGTATTACCTTCACCCTCTTTCAGCCAGCGAAACTTAGCCCTCTGGGCCCATTTAATGTGGTCATTATGAAGAAAGGTTGCATAATCATTTGTACAGGACATCCTTTCGGAGTGAAGAGAATCCGAAATAGGGCCACGTTCCTCAAGGAGGTCAATGGATTGAATGGTGGAAAGAAAATAGTTTTTAAGAAAATGTGCTTTAGCAAAATTTTCTTTACGCCAAATTTGACAAGTGTATTTCATAGCATGGAGCTTAAGCAGAATACGGCCAATACCGGAAGAGCCCGTAATAGAAGAGAGGCATTCCGAGATAAGGTTGACAAAGGTCTGGTCTTCCAACTAGAACTTTTCAAACCGGAATTTGAAAGGTTTGGAGAAGTTATAGTTGGACGATAGCAAGATAGGAACGTGATCCGAAGACGGATTAGGTAAGGCGGAAACAAAAGAATTGTGGAAAAAATTGATCCAATCTGACGACACAAGAAAGCGATCTAGCTTAGCCATGGACGGCGAGACCCGTATATTGGACCAAGTGAAAGATCTGCCATTGAGGGGGAGGTCCATTAAGTGAAGGGAGCGAATACAATCATTAAAACGGGAAGAGTCGAAAGTGGAAACGGAACCACTCGATCTTTCACAAGAGAATCTGGTGACATTAAAATCTCCACAAAAAAAGCTAGAATCCTTGAATGGCATTTTGGAAGGAGATAAATTCGTTCCAAAAGGCCTCATGCCGATCTACGGTAGACGGTCCGTAGACCGACACCACAGTCAGTTCACAATTAAACTCAGCCCAATGAAGCAGAACCACAAGGAAAAAAGTTAATCTCCTAATCGAGATGAGGGAGAAACAGGAGTCTTTAAAGCCTAAAAGGATGCCTCATCTAGAACCTATCGCATCAAGGGAAATCCAATTGGAAATTAAGGAGCCCCTAATCGATCAAAGGAGAGAGGGGGAAGGAGATTCAATTTTAGATTCTTGGATAGATACCAGGTCACAATGCGAAGAAGCAATTTTAGATTCTTGGAGATTCAATCGGTGGATGGAATGTGCATTTGGACAATAGGAGCAGAATACAAACGGTTGGGGCGAGAAGCAAGGTGAGATAACTCACCTCCAACACGATAAGGTCTGAGACCCACCGTTCCAAGAGAAAGAGTCCATATCGAAGAATTAAGACGGAGAAAAGAAGAGAGACAATAATTAAGGTAGTAACTCGTAGCAACCGAGGATAAGAGGCTAAACCGAAAATTGTAGCCGCGAATGCCGGAAATAGAATTATCCAAACAAAACTTAACCGAAATAGAATTGAAATTGAAAATTACCTTCTTTTGATCCATGGGTTGACACAAGTCAGCTAATTCATCGTCTAGGAGATTATCTTTATCAACCCAAGCCTCAGATTTCAGAGAACAGACAAAAGAGCTTTGCCAGCTTTAGAACCAAAAGAGAGTCCAGAAGAGGAAGAACCATGAACCGCAGTCATGAACTGGTCCCAATCAGAGGAGTAGTGTGGATTAAGCTCCCAGGCAGGCCATTGATCGTCCGAAGCAGCCAACTTTAGCTTCGGAAGAGCAGGGCCGGGAGTCGCAGATACAGTAGAGACCCAAGAGGAGCGGGGCCTAAGGGGTGGCAACAGGGAAGATTTAGGGCCAGCTTCTCTCACAGTCAACTGGGAAGGAGATGGGTTTTTCACCGAAGCGATGGCCGGATTAATCCAAACCAAATTGGGAGCCTTAGACGGGGAGATTTTGGAAACAGAGGGGGTGCCTATACCTTGCACAGAGGAGGGGGATTCTTCTTCGGGAACACTTTGTGCGAAAGCTTCCATTTGGCTGAGGGAAAGGAAGGGGTCGAAGAGGAACCAACAGCGACGGTGTTCGGGAGGGCAGAGGGAAGCACAGGGAAATTGGCGACCCCCAAGGCATCAGGAATGGGAGGTTGTGCTTCTTCAGCAAGATCTTGATAAATGGCCGAGATCGCAAACATGGATATATTGTCTCTCAACGAGAAGGCATCTATTCTATCCTTCGCTGACGGACACACAAATTCCGCTTCAACTTGAAGACACCCAGACGCGAGCAAAGAGGAAGAAGTGATGCATCGCAGCTCTCCCACACATTTGGTCATATCAGCGACGATGCGCTGAGAATCACAGAATGGCGGGAGCCCTAAAAGAGTAACTTTGACAGGAGTATGGTTCAGGGACGGAGCAGGATGTCCCCGATACAACCACTTGCAAGCGGATAACTTAATGGAGCTAATGGAGAGAGAATTGTTCGCAATGAGATCATCCAGAATTTTAATAGAAGGGCAAAGAATGACTACTTCCTCGTTGGATACATTATAGGAGTTGCCGAGAAAGGCATCTAAGGAAGCGAAAGACATCGATCCTCCACTGAAAGCTACGGCGTTGTAGCACACAAACCTACTCATTCTATCTGATAGTTCAGTAGGAGGAAAGAACACATAGGTGACCTGGGGTTTAGGTAATTGAGAGGGCGGGGATGCACTCACTTGAGAAGAGAACTGATCAGTCGCATTGATCCGCTACGATGCATGGGGCGTGGGAAGAATAGGAGAAAAGGAGGATAATTTGGCCTTCTTGGGCTTGGGAGTTTGAAGATCCGCAAGCTTGGCCTGAAGGAAGGAGAAATCGAGCACAGCGATCACAGGATCGGCGATGGGAACGCCCAAAGTCAACCCCCAAATCTTCTGCAAAGAGAAGCATTGATTTCGAGCATGCCTAGATTTTAAGCAAAACAAACATTTCATATTGGCAGAATAATAAGCCTTGATATGGCCATCTTGGAGACAGCAGAAACAAATCGGAGCTTGGGGGGAAGGAGGAGAATAAGAGCGCTTAGAGCGAGAATAGGAGTGGGAGGTGGAAGGGCGGCAATGGGAAAAAGGGCATACGCCCTAGAAGATGCTGCAGAATGGGCCGAACCGGAGGGGGGCTGCCTTGGTGGGCTCCGATGGGGGCCCACAACGGAAGATGCCAAGGTAACAGATTACTCACAGAGTTTTTTTTTTAAATATTATGTTTTTAAACTACCTCAACCCAGGAGGGGCCCATAGCGGCTAAGAGCACAGCATAAGCGTAGAGAGAGGGACAATAGGCGAACGAAATTGGGAAGGCCCACAAATCGTTACTGTAGCGATCAACAATTGATCGAATAAACAGGGAGAAATGGTAACCCAATGCACTGAGAAAAGGGGCAAAGCAGGCTGGAGAACTCAAAGGAACTGAAGATCTTACAAATAGGAATGTAAGCTTAGTCCAGTCACCACCCAACAACAGCCAACCAATACAATAAAACCAGCACCCATAATCAATCAAACCCAATCTCAGGGAGATTGAGCTCAAGAGCAGAGAAATCGCAGGGGGGAAAGAGAGAGAGAAGGACAAAGATCGAGGCGGATCTCCAACAGCAAGCCACTCAGAACACGTCTAGAGGCTGGAACGAAAGGGGAAAAACAAAAACAAAATGCAAAAGCAGTAAGACTTATAGTGAAAGGCAACAAAAGGATCGCTAAGAGTAACCACGACAAAAGAGACGACTGAGGCCAAAGACAGGGGGCAGAAACATCCACCAGAGCCTTGAAAATCTAGAGGGCGGAAGCTCAACTCCGCGAGAGCCAGCAAGGGAAAACCAAGGCTAGAGATCCAACGCTCCACCTAGAAGAGGGCGTCGATGCTGAATGTTGCCAACCTAGATTGCCCGCAACGAGGCACTCAGAGAGATGCGAGAGAATGCACGATAAGGATGGTGGAGCAGCACAGATGCAGATTTGGGTAAAGGGAAAGAGCAAGAGGTGGAGAGGGAAAGGGATCTGAGTGGAGGAGGCGACAGAAGGGGAAGGAAGGGTGGAGATCTGGTAGGGAATGGGAGAAGGACTGAGGGGAGAAATCGCCTTGGAGAAAAATTCAAATTGCTTCATTTGAATTCCTTCAAGTTGAAACATGAATATGTGCATATATCAAAATAAAGGGTTTTTTTTTTTTTTTCAGAATCAATCATACATCAAAAGACCTTCGTATTATGTTCCAAACCATATTAATACCAAAATAAGTTGAGATATGATCAAAATCTTCAAAAACACTTAAAGACTCAATTCCTTCGAAACAACAAAATAGGATATTCAAGTAATAGTGTTCATACAAGTTTTTGCACCAAAGAAATTTCACAAATTCATCAATTTAGGAATAGACAAATGTTCAGATTAAATCTTTACTAATTGAGCAAATCAAATCCAAGTAAAAACTTCATAAAATCACGAAATCTCCAATTTAGTCATAAAGCTTCAAATCCAAATCTAGATATCACAACTCTAATCCTCAAGACATGATCTTTTAATTCATTAGTCCTTCTCACAATTTTCTCAAACTCAACCATATTTATATTCAATAGTTGACATCATGAACATCAACAAATTTAACATTAACATGACCAAGTCACATTCCTCCAACTCACCAATAGTCAAAAATCTCATCTTTAATCTATTTATGCATAACATTCACCATATCCAATCAAATCAGCAATAATCGAAAAGAAATAGCCTACTCATGATTTAGATTAGGTCTTCTATCAATTTTGATTCATCCACATGCAATTCCAAATATAAATAACTAGGTTTTCATGAAAGATCCAATTTTAACTCATCAATTTATTCAATCCATCATGTAAATTCATACCCAAATCCTAGCATGCTTTCTAGTAGATAAAACACCACATACAACCTTCAAAGAACAAAACAAAACAATTACATCACTCACATTGTTGAAAGAATCGAACGAAAACGAATAGAAAGTAAGAAAAGCCCCTCCTTAGCAAGAAATCCAAGATCTTCTCTTTAGAACTCCAAATAATAAGAAATAAGAAATCACATATGTTGTGCAGCGAGATGACGGCTGCACTACACCCTAAATAGGCCGGGATTAAAGATTCTAGGGCTTTTTAGTACATTTGCAAAATACTCCCTTTCAAATATTCCTTTACATAAATAGATCCCGATACTAGGAAATTAGTTAAAACCAATTTAATTGGGTTCAAAAATCAAAAAGATCCCCCACTAGAATCAGTCGGCACTATAGGGAAAACCTAGAAAACAATTTTGTAATTTCATCCCTTCAAATAGCAATTTTGCAAAAAAATCCTCTTTTATCAAAACTTGTAAAATATATCAAATGTGTTGAAACGAAAAGTAAAATTTTTACTCCTGAATTGACTAGGCATTATTTCCAGCCCAAAAATCCAAAAATCTGGAGTTTCACCCCCATTTGGTAATTTTGCACAAAAGTCCTTCTTTTTGAAATATTTGCAAATGGGTCCAACCATTGTCAGAAAAATCTAAAAAAATCACAAATAATCTCAAATAATAAATAATGAGTTTTCCCAAAATAATTTTGGCTTTTGAACCTCCCAAGAAAATATCTACAAGTATTTTGCACGTGTAAGAAGATATATTTTTAGATAGATATTTATTAAATCACCAAAAGCCATTTTAACTCATTTAATATTCTCAAAACAATATTTTAAAAAATACGGAGTACTACATCACTCCCTCCTTAGAAGAGTTCTGTCCTCAGAACTACCACTAATAGGGTCCAAACAAATATATGAACGAAAGAAATGCAAATATCATAAATGGAAACATACTTCAAATAAATGGAAACACAATCAAATAAAAGTGTAACCCCTGTTTCCCCAAATTCATATTTCTGTGTATTTTTGGTATTTAAATTTTTTGTAAATTAGTTTTCCGCTTTCAATTTTTTTTGTTAAATTGTACTATTGGATATCCTATTAAAACCTGTTTTCGCTCAATAATGTTATTTGTAACCATTTTCTATGATTTTCATTTTTTGTTATTATTACTACTATTACTGTTATTATTATTACTATTATTATTGTTATCATTTTCTTGTCATTATTGTTATTATTATTATTGTTATTATTGTTATTATTATTAATATTTTGACTGGTTATTTAAAAATTTATTTCTATGTGCTAATTGTATTTGTATCTATTTCAGATAAATTCTATACTGTAATACAAATTACATTTTATTATAAACAATATTTATTTGGTTATTTTATTGTAATATAAACCCTATTTAAAACTCTATTTTCCTTATTGGATATTTTACCCAAACCCATATATCTTAACCCATCAGCCATATACCCACTTTCCCCTAATACACCCTAACAACCCAGACCCGTTAAGACCCAAAACCCGAAAACCAACTGTTCACCTAACCTAAACCCTATTTCTCATACACTATATATTCAGCCTCTCGTGCGTCTTTCACCCTCGGTTTACCCTAGCGCCGTCTTCCTCTAAACCCACCATCTACCTTCCTCCCGGCGCTTCCCCATCTCGACGCGCCGCCTATCATCTTCCCCCTCTCATCTCCCTCACGTAGCTCGCCCCTGCTCTGCCCTACACCGGTGACTCCCTGTCGTCTTCCCCTCCTACTCTTCGTCTCGGTGCTCCTCCGCCCTCCTCCTTCCCACTCGTCTCCCTCTCTCTCCCGCCTCCTCATCGACCGTGACGACCCACCGCCAGAGCAGCGACTGCACCCACTATGCCCCCGACCCCTGTGCCGACTCTACTACCTGGCCCTGTCCTCCGCCGACGTTCTGACAGTAATGCTCCAGTCGCGTCCCCTGTCCTCTTGGCGCGCCGCAGCCGCGATGCAGCCTGCACCCCCTTGGTCGACCCCACCACCTCGACGACTCTCCCCTGCTCCGCAACCGACCTCCTCGCAGCAAAGCTACCCTGCGCTGTGCTTTCAGCCAGCCAGTCACGCCGCCACTTGCGCAACCCGGCCTCTACCTCGTGCTATCTCTGTCGATAGCCATGCCCACCGCCGCAGTCACTCTCTCTCTCTGTCGCTGAGAAAAAGAAGGGGGAGAAGGAAGGAGAAGAAGGTTGTATTGAATTCTGGCCGTTGATTTGATCATCAAGATCATCACCATCCAATTGTATCTCAACCCTCCATCTGATCTGATCTTGATCTCTCGGTCTGGACCCTCTGATCTGATCAAGATTGGAGCCTTCATCACCAGATCTGATCATCACCGGCGCCAAGCAGATCTCAGCTGTCTGATCTGATCTGAGCCATCAGTTGGTCTGATCTTGATTGCCATCAAGATCCATGTCGGGATCCGTTCCTATTATTCCTCCATCGGATTATCGTCTATACCTCAAGATAAGTATCTTCTTGTACATTTCGTTTTCTAGTCAAGCTTTTCTTTGAAAATACTGCAAGTATGTTGTAAATGTGACTCCTCTTTGTTTATCATTGATGATCTCATGTTTCGCCTTATCTATTACATGATCTAAGAGTCACAACCCTTTGTTGATACACTTGTTCACAACTAGTATAATTATGATACATTTCATGCAAAAAGTGTCTTATTTGGTTTCTTTCCTGTCTTGGCTTGCTGTTTCTACCCCAATAAAACCAGAATCTGAACTTGAGTCCTGAATATGAAATGTAGCCCTAAGTGTCTAGTTGCCAATAACATCCAGAATTTTTGAATTCCGAGTTACGATTTAGGAGATATCGTAGTTTTACTGCTGCTGTGTCGGTAAGCACAGATTCATAAAAACTGCTGTACCACTTTGATTTACAATTATTCTAACTATGCTACCAGTAAGTAAATAACTTGAAATTTAGCATGCTGATACTGGACACCTTAGAGAACATTCTCTAATTTTCTCAGAACTAGTATATTATTCGATTCATGAACTAGTATATTATTTGATTCATGAACTAGTATATATTTGATTCATGACTTGTCTTGTTATGACTTGACATGTGAACTAGTTATATGATTACTCGATTCATGAGCATGGCTTGCTTGATACTGGATGCCTGAGTACACCGCCCTATAGACTCCACCACTAGGCCTAAACGTAACTGATTGTATGTAACAACCATGTAGTAAAAGTATGGATGCATGAAGTGCTACCTAGATAGAATTAAACATTAGACTTAAGATTAACTTGTCACTTGTACACACTTGATACCCTACTTGATGCTCGTTACTTGAGACTTGTTACTTGAGACGTGTTACTTGAGACTTGTTACTTGTTACTTGTTACTTGACACTTGTACGGATACTTGTTACTTGATGCTTGATACCATTACATGTTCACTTGCTACTTGTTCTACTACTAGTACTTGTTTCCCAATCTTGTCACTTGAGTTATCTTTCTTCCTAGCTAGTTTCTTGAATCACACTACTTGTTGCAGCCCTATTATATTATGTTATACATTCTTGATTCCAAATCTTGTTCCATATTTTTTGTATCTATTTTCATACCCTTGCTTGTACTACTTACGATCCTAACTTGTACTAAGGGCGTTTGTCTTGTTTTCTCTATTTTTTTCTTTTTATATTTATATATACAGACTTTGGAGACGAATTACCTGGTGGAATTGGTGAGCAGATGTTTTAGACTTCGCTTGGAGAAAATGCTTGCTTTAAATATTTTGTTTCTGAGTTATTTAATTCTTTTGCTACCTAAATCTTGTAACAGGCTTATAGTCCCGAGTTTTATCTTTGGATCCAGATTTGAAAACTATTTGGAATAATATTATTTTGTTTCAATTGTTTTCTGTTGATTAATAAATTATTCATGCATGCATGGTTGTGTACATTTGTTATATTCTTGTTATGATGCTGAGTCGATCCTCTAGCTTATGATTGATGAAAATCATTCGCTGGGCTTTGTCACGTGCTCGTATTCCGTGTTTTTGGGAAACGGGGCGTGACAATGTTTTTAGTGGTATCAGAGCCAGGTTTGGCTAATATGTTAGTTTGGCTAATACATTAGACATGCTTAACTCAGTCAGGATTAACTCAACATTAAACAGGGGCCATGCAATCACATGAACAATTTGATAATCAACTTGATCTAGACACTAGTCTTATCTCATTCATTTTGATCCCTTCATATTCAACTCTTTGATTCCTTGTTTCCTTCCATCTCTTACAGTCGTCCTGATTTGTTGATTCCATATTGGGTATAAATTTATTCTTTCCGTACCTATGTTCTTTTGATTCCGGTGCAAGCAATCTCTTATTTCTGTTTGCCCCGTTGATCCCTTCTTATTTCAGCTCATGTATCATTCATTGCTTTCTGTGCCTTGCATTCATCTTCATTTGTTGATTCATATTTTGTATCATACTAGTTGTTTCTCTCCTATCTTGATCTCCTTGAATTCCGGTGCTATCTTCGTCAATCAGCATCCGTGGATCTTCAACGACATGTTAGAGGCTTGTTTAATTCCCGCGTTACTATATATTTTTATGATATATTTACTGTGTGAACTTGCTACACTGCATATTATTTTCTCATTCACATTTGCATTGTGCTTATGCATATATTTCATTTCGTTTTTCTCCCTACTTTTATAAATCATTTTCACTACTACTATTTGGTACTATTGTGTTTGATATTTATAATCTATACATCTATTTTGATATTCCATTGTGTGACTTTCAACTCTATTTTTTACTTTTCTACTATTATTATTTCACGAATTTCAAAACATAACATCATACTTAAATTAAATGTCCCTTATCCCTGTGCATATGGAAGGTTACATCTTCCATTTCACCATTTCGGTGCAACCTAATGTCGAGATGGCAAATATGCAACTCGATGTCAATAGAGGCAAATTGCAACTGGATATCGGGGAGGCAAAATGTGCCACCGAATATCCAGACGGCAACCTGCAACCTAATGTTGTGAAGGCAAACATGCAACTTGATGTTAAGGAGGCAAGATTTTCTACCTATTTGCTAATTGATATTTCAAGACTTTTTACTTATATAATGAAACTAATGGTAAAGAAATATTTTTTTTATGACCTTTTGTTTATACAATTACACTTTATGTTTCCATACAATTTGAACTAGTATAGTCGATTTCACTCTATTTTGTGTTTACAAATTTTTTTTTTCATTTATGTTAAGATTGAGTACATCAACTATGGTCTAAGTTTTCGTTCTTTTGTGAATTACTATTTATTGCCACCGTTTTCTAATTCTTTAAAATTTTAGATTTCTCACTTACTTTTGTTTCCACGTCCTAATTATTGATTTGACGCTTACTTTTGTAATATTTAATGAACTCCATTTAAGTCTTCTTGCATATATATATTTTGGTGTATTTTTCTCGTTATCCTTTAATGTGTTTTTCGAGTATTGATTATAATGTCAACATTCGCTAATTATTAGATGTCTTTTACATTCATTGCTATTAATATTTTCTTTACTTAGCTAAATTTGTTCGTATTTCTATGTATCTTGACTGGTTATTTTCCCAAAACTATTTTTGTTTATATCACCTTTAAAGTTTGTGTTCCTATGTTTTTTGTATGTATTATCATTATTATCGGTATTGTTAACATTTTTAAATTTTTTTTATTATTATTACCAGTATGATTATGATGATTTTTATTACTGTTATTATTATCACTATTATTATTTTTAATATTATTGTTATTATTATTGTTATTATTGTTATTACTATTCTATTATTATTGATATTATTATTTTTATTATTAATATTTGTTAAAGCCCATTAGTTTTGATATATATCATATCTTTTAATTATTTAAATTGAAGCCAAACTTTATATTCATTTTGCATTATTTATTTATATCTATCTTGGGCCTATACTCTCCTTGATCCTGGTGTCTTGTCTTCCTGCTCGGTTCGTCGATTGGTGTCATGTGGCCTACAGCGACATGTTTGTTGCTTGGGACATCACCATCGGAGTAGCACAGCGGAAGCGTGGTGGGCCTATAACCCACAGGTCCCAGGATCCCCTTGTTGCTTCCAGTTCTTTGTATTGTTTGGTTTCCTCTATTCCTTGCATTCGTCCTTATTCGTTGACTCATCGCTTGGTTCAACTTTTCCTTGTCCATCCTTTCTTTGATTCCAGCTCTCTGTAACATCCCGAATTCCAAATAAGACTGAATTCGAGTTCCACAGGATCTTTTCACTTCACTTCATACAATTTTACAAGAAAATTAAAACTTTACTTTACATCAGAGTTACATTTACATTAACACTTATACAGCGGAAGCAATTTTACAACAATGAATGAAATATAACAACACTTGGATAATCTTTAAGCATCAATTTCTCCTTAGTCTTTTTCATGTGCTTTACTCTGCATAGAAACTATGGGCACGTCAGTTCATCCAACTGACTAAATATTATACACGGCCATCCTCTCTATGCCAAAATAGTATAACGATTCTCAGTGCTTAACAAACCACAAACTTGTTCACAAACAAAGCTAAGGGGACTACCCTATTGATGTCATGTTGTGAATGTGCACTTAGTCCTTAATACAATTATTTATGTTATATGACACTAATGCGCCTTGTTCAGAGTCTATGCAGCCCATACTACATAGGTCCGAGGGCAAGCCCTTAATCGTTCTTCATCTTGTAGAGTTCAATTCCTTGCCATGACTTAATCCACTACTGTAACTATGGTAAGTATCCTAGATGTTCTATGAGCTACGAACTCACGTCTAGGCGCCCTGGAGAGAATCCCAACGCACTGACACATGACTCATCATGTAGGCATCCTGCGGTAATTCACCTCCTACCATAGACATGACACCACCCGCAGTCACCAAACACCCCACGAGCGTCGCCACCGGGACGGTACTCTGGAGCAGTATCCACGTTCTACTCATGACGCATCATGGGACATCATGTGAATACTCTTACGCTGCCAATCTAATGGCCCTCATACTCATGTTTTTCTCTTACTTTCATCACATCTTTACTATGAATTTAATCCTTAATTTAATTGAATCATGAACAGAATCAATCCCTTAGGGTTAGCACTCCCACTATACCGGTCTTATTCATTCATTTCACATTATCAAAATCTTGGTTTTTTCATTTCAAATATCATCTCAACATTTCTTTCATTACTGGTATAAGGCTTAGCTACACCCTAGTTCTTAATTTCAACTCATAATTACAACATCGAGTTTTCCGTATTCATAAGTTCTCTTTTTCATGGTTAACAATGATTTTCATTTCATGTTCATAGCATTCATGTATTCATAATATCCTTCATAACTTATCATGTCATTTAATTTCAATTTCATGTACAATATCATACATAAACAAATAAATTCAACATGTCATATTCAATAGTTCATCCTTTCCACAAATTCTTTTAATCTTATTTCAATCAATACTAATTTTACAATTTACACTTTCAATTTTCTTATTACTAATCCTCATATTTAAACTCCTTTAAAAAACCCAATTTTTTTTCCTTTATCCAAAAGACAATTTAATTTAACAATTAAAACAAGTCTTTTCTTACAAATAGCCTCAAATTCTCAATTACACTACACCAAAAGTTATAAAAATTTTCTCATTAAGTCTAAATAATTTCAGTAAAATTTTCCATATTTTTCTTCAATTTTAATTTATTTTTAAAACTCAAATAATATTAATTTTCCCAAAAAAAAAAATTTAAACCAACAGCCCCGTCCGGATTCGAACCCACAAACAGCAGCCACGTAGGCGCCCCCAAAGACCACTGCGCCAAAGCACAGAAGCGGTATGGAAGGGTTTATTACCGATATGTATTAACTCTCGGGTGTTCGGGATTTTTCAAAAAAAAAAAAAAGTAAAAGCTCCCACCCTGTATCGAACCCGAGACCAGAGCCAACCCCGTCCCACACTACAGTAGCGCCCAAATGCCCTTCGACCAAATGGTCTAAGTGACCAGATTGTCTCACAACTAGTTCAAGTTGGGTTTGATCTAATTCTCAGTTCATTTCTAATTTTTCATAATTCCCAGAACGATTTTGTTTCTTTTTCTTCTCTTTTGAAAGCAAAATTTTCCAGATTATAATATACATAAAATTACAGTAAACCAGTATTTTTATACTCATTATTTGTTTTATAAAATATACATTTTGGTCCTACTTTATGTTCTATGTCCATAATTTCGACATTGAGAACAATATCATATTTCTTCATAATTTAGAGTTAGATTTTCAAAAAGCTACTATATTCCTTTGTTCCTTTACTTATTAACATCCTACAACACTTTTAGAACACAAATCTCATCTTTCTACAATAATGGAACTTTATTTTACACAATCAACTACACATGATGCATTTAATCAACTATTTGTCTCATAAGCACAAATTTCATCATAGAACTAAATTCAAAACATATAGCATGACAACATGATAATTTCTAGCACTTTAATTCACCATTTATCAACTAGCAATTATTTTATCAATCATTCTCTAAATTACCATTTCATCTCTAATTAAGCAAACATGGGTCCAATTTCACCTAGTTGTTTCTTAGTAATTTTATCAAATCGTACATAGCATGGTATCGAGATTTAGAAGCATGAGAAACACCCACCTATTGGAGAAAATGAAATGAAAGCTCCTAGGATCTCCTGAAATGCAAGAAAGTGGCATTCTCCTCCTAGATTGTGTTGTCAAAACTTCTCCTCCTTGTGCTTGATTGGAAACCCGAGCCCACCTATTGCTCCTTGGATGCTGGTCGGTGTAATACCCCGGTTTGTACGACAGTTCTATATATATATATATATATATATATATATATATATATATATATATATTGTCTGTATGCATGCACCTTAAACCTACACCCCCTACACCGTAAAATACGGCCCCCACCTTCCACCCTCTTTCCTCACTCATTTTTCCATTAAAAACCCCTCATTTTTTCTCCCATGTTCTGAAAATTTCAGAACACAAACCCAAGAAAAGAAAGAGAAGGAGAGAAAGGAAGGAAGTTTGAAGAAGGAGCTCTTGGAGTGAACTCTTGGAGAAGTGAAGCCCAAAGCTATCATCTACTCTACAATCAACTCAGGGTGGGGAGTTTCTCTAAACCTTTCATTTTGTTTCTTGATTGATTTCTTGCATGCATGTGAAGTAGTAAGAGTTAGAATGAATGTCTAAGAAGATTGGAAGTTGAAATCAGAAACTAGAACTGGAATCTTGACCTGTATGCTATTTTATAGATTTTCCCGAGAGCAAACCACATGGAATCTGATCATATAAATTTTACAGATTGTTCCTTTACATATCTAGATAAATCATGAATTATTTCGGATTTTTTTGAGGTTGCTTGGTATTTTAATAAAATCCATTTGTAGAATAGTACCGTAAGGCAGTAGCAGAAATTGGTTACTGTGATACCTGATATGGTTGGATTTTTCATAATTGATTGGAGCAAGTTCATAATCTGAAATTTTTAACTTGTTTCCCCACTTGTACCTAGACACTACAGAAAAATCAAGAAAATATTTGGATGAAGTTACAGGCATGTTAAAAATTAATCTATCAACAGTAGCTAGAGCTGTAACTGAAGAACATGATGATTTTTGTGCTTAATTGAAATATGAAGAACTCAGTGTAGACTTGGATTTTAGACATGAAACCTTTTTCATATTGTTCATTGTGTCGTCTAATTTCTTTAATGTAAATTATGTGTCTATTGGATGAGTATAGGATTTATGATGATTTTATTAGAACGTACTGTGCTGGATTCAGTCAGATTTGACACCCTGTAAAGATGACAAATTTGAGGCACCTTAAGAGCAAATTTGAGGAAGTGTTTCCTTAGAGGATTGTAGTAGACATCAAGAACATTCTAACAAGACTTGTTTGAGGTGTTTCTAGTAAGTGTTTGATTTATTATGTTTTTTACAATACTGGATAGAGACCAGGATTTGAGATGAGTGCTCTGGTTGAGAAAATCTTAATGTATGACTCGGTACACTTGTGAGTAATGTGTGTTTTAGGGAGATCCAATGGCATATTTTGGACTTGTGACCAACTAGAGAATTGTAGAGGACATCAACACCTTTCCATATAACTTGGATTTGTAGCATTCTGATGAGTGAGCAATGTTTTATGCTACCGGTAAGGAGCAGCTCGTGTACAGGAAATACACAGGCTGAGGCTTGAGAGGCCATTTTGAGGACTTAGATGATGGAATTGGAGGTTATGATCAAATAGGAAGTTGTAGCCTATGTTCTTACCTTTTTGGATTAATCTTGTACACCCCAATCGGAGTTGTATCGAGGGAGTTATGACCTTTTTAAGTTTCGGGCAGAAACACCGTAGGTTGCTTAGTCTTGGGTTTTGACTGTGAGGACTTTTCCCTGGTACTATTAGAGTTAATAACTCTTGTCTAAGGACGTTTGGTATCTGTTGTTGGTTTTGTTGACTCCCATAGTGGGTGTGTGACTCGAGTTAGTCACTAGGGTAAGGTGATACCCTGCATCTGTCAACCCTAAGTTATTGAACTTCCACCGAAGCGTAGGACATCCGAGCCGTGCCATTAATATAAGTTCATAGCCCGGGTTAGGGGTGAACACAGACATTCACAGCCGGGTAAGGGGTGAATGCAGGCCACGGTGCTAGACAATTCCAAGTCGGGGAAGTGGCGAACCGAACCGGTATCGCCAGGGCCAGAGGTCGATAGGAAAGTTTTTGGAAGCAATCTTGTCTTTTACCCAAAGTGATTAGAATGAGGCTGGGATTAGAGTGATGCATTAGGGGTTTGGTAATTGCATTACTACCAGCAGACCATAGTCGGTGTTGTACCTTCCTGTCATAGGGATACGTTTTCGGCACTCATGATTGAGTACTCGACTCGTATCTCGATCTGTTGATTCCCAAAGTTTTGCCGGAGTGAGGGACGGGAGGCTAGGGGGATTTGACCCTCGAGGCCATCATGTTCCTATGCACGTGGGTTTATATATATATATATATATATATATATATATATATATATATATATATATATATATATATATAAGTTCACAGCTGGGTTAGGGGTGAACACGCATCATGCATCAGTCCACTGTCCGGGTTAGGGGTGGACACACGAATTACACGGTCTTGCGACCGAATTCAGCGCGGCATCTGAAAAGGTCCATACGCGGGTACTGAGTGGCAAACCCGACCACCACTTAGGCACTGCAGTGGCGGAACTAGACCGAGGACCAACCGCAACCTCCTTGGGCACGGACAACCTATTGGGAACATGATGAGTACATGGGTAGAATGCATGGCGAGGGGTTGAACCCTACAATCAGGAGAGGCGAACTCTTTAGAAAGTATGTAGTATGGAATGCATACGTTTCCATCGAAGTTGATTTTGGAGAAGTATGTAGTATGGGATGCATACGTTCCTAAATGAATTGCATTAAAGTATGTGCATCGTGTGCATTCTTATTTTGCGCATTAGATTAGGCCATGCTTGGGTCTGGAACGCATGTAGTATGGGATGCATGCGGATCTAGATTTCCAAGTCTTGCTTGCTTTAGAATAGGCTTGTGATTGGTGCATTTAGTTGTTAGATCATGGCATACATAAGCACTACATAATTTAGGATGCATGTTTCTCTTTCCCTTCAAGATGGTTTGTGGTTGCCAGTTTAGAGGATCGCTGTTATTATTAGTATTGCGTCAGTCGAAGTACTGACGTTCCCTACCTTTTAGGTACCGATTCTACTTTTCGAGCAGGTGCAGAGATATCAGAGTCGCGCAGCAGAAGACTCAAGCCGAGGAGCAGGTCCCAGGGAAGCAGATTGACTGTTCAGCGGAGCTTCGGCAGTGAGCTGTCGACTGCCATTCCGAGAGATAGTTGTTAACTTACAAAAGGAGTTGATGTATGCTTGTAATAAGATGTAATGAGTTAATGTAATTTGTATTCTTGTTCAAGAACAAGACATTGGTTGTAATTAATGATGTAATGACTTTATTTGGCAATAAAAAGTTTTTAAATTTCCGTGCTATTACTGTGTTGAGATGCATTTGAAGGCAAAGATTCTGGTTACGTCACAGATATTCGATAACGGGGATCCGGGGCATTACAGCCGGCCTCCACTTGAGGGAACACACACACACAAGCACATTCTAATCTTTTATTCACTGACACTCCTCAATCTTTTGCTCACTTAGTCTTTTCTTCTCTTAATAAAATGTTTAGTGTACTAATGAGAAGAAAACTAGGGGTATTTATACACTTTTAGGATGAGAATAGATGGTTAGGATTTAATCAAGGAGTTAGAGATCAAGGATCAAGATGAAAAGGGAAGTTGTAGTAATTTCCATGATCTCATAACCACCCCTCAACTCAACTCTACTCCCCCACTCTTCTTTACCCACAATCCGGCCTCCCCTAGGGTGTGCAATGCATACACTAGTGCATGCACGTGCCCTAACTAGTGTCCCCTATTAAAAGTTTTTCATTGATAATTTATTAGTTGTCTACTAATTGTGTCTACATGACAAGTCATGACAATTAAAAGGATAATTAATTTGTGGGTTTTCAAAATAGTGGGCTTTTAGACTCATGAGTCAAAATATAATATTTAATTAATTAGGTTGGGCTTAAATTAGAAAAACAAGCTTGGGCTTTTTAAAATAGGCTTCAAGAAAATAACGAGAAAGAGAGAAAACAATTGTTTGTTCATATTATAAAAGATAATTTTTTAAGAAAACATATATACAAAAATTTGTACGTGCACAACACGTAAAATAACCAATAAAAATTCAGGGTATTACAGCACTCCCTCCTTAGAATAATTCCGTCCCCGAACTACAATTAAAAGGTGAGGAAACAAAACACAATAAGAAGAAAGAAAGAAAATACAAATCAAACAAAGAGCTCAGGATGATCCTTCAACATCCTCTCCTCAGATTCCCAAGTAGCCTCTTCAACCAAATGGTTTTTCCAGACTACCTTGACCATCGGTATTGTCTTATTCCTCAAGACTTTCTCCCGATGATCCACAATCTCAACTGGAAGCTCAATGTAACTCAGATCCAATTGCAAACTCTCCGGCACTTCAAGCAAATGATGACTCGGATCTGGAATGTAACATCTCAGCATAGACACATGAGACATTGTGCACCTGAGACAACTCTTCCGGTAACTCAAGTCGGTAAGCAGTTTTTCCGATCCTTTTCAATATCTTATATGGGCCTATGAACCTCGGGGCTAACTTTCCACCCTTGCCAAATTGGATCATGCCTTTACTGGGCGATACCTTCAGAAAGACAAAGTCACCTTCCTCAAACTCAAGGTCCCTTCTCCGGTGATCTGCATCGCTCTTCTGCCTATTCTGAGCATCCACCAACATCTTCCTGATCAGATCAATCTTTTCAGAGGTTTGCTACACAACCACAGGCACAAACATCTGCCGCTCCCCAACTTCGAACCAACAAGCGGCGTTCTGCACTTCCTGCCATACAAAGCTTCGTACGGCGCCATCCCAATACTAGTCTGAAAACTGTTGTTGTAGGCAAACTCCACCAAAGCTAGATGCCTTTTCCAACTGCCTCCAAAGTCTAGCACACAACATCGAAGCATATCCTCAAGAATACGATTGACTCTCTCGGTCTGCCCATCGGTTTGAGGATGAAAAGCAGTACTGAAATCCGTCTTGGTACCCAAAGTAGTCTAAAGACTCCTTCAGAAATGCAAAGTAAACGGCGCATCTCGATCAGACACAATAGTTAACGGAACACCATGAAGCCTGGCGATCTCACTAACATACATCTCAGCTAATTTGTCCATCGAAGCAGTGAGTTTCATTGCTAAGAAGTGAGCGAACTTGGTTATTCGATCGACTATAACCCAAATTGCATCATTGCCCTTTGAACTCTTGGACAAGCCCGTGATGAAATCCATACTGATGTTATCCCACTTCTATTCCGGAATAGGTAACAGTTGCAATAGACCTCCGGGTTTCTGATTCTCGGCTTTGACTTGCTGACAAATCTCACACCTCGCCACAAATTCAGTCACATCCCGCTTCAAACATGACCACCAGAAATATTGTTTAATGTCCTTGTACATCTTAGTACTCCCAGGATGTACTAACAAAAGACTAGCATGCACCTCCTGAAGAATACTTTCTTTCAAGTCCGACTGATCCGGAACACACAGTCTCTCTCCAAACCACAGCACTTCATCCCTGATTTGAAATTCGGGCAACTTGCTTGAACCAACCTACTCCTTAATCTTCAGAATATCAGCATCTTCCTTCTGACTTGCAATAATCCTTTCATTCATCGTAGGCTGAAGCCTCAACTGAGCTAAGGATGCTCCCAATCCTTGCAAAAAAACTTCAATACCAGCCCAATCTAATTCCTCTGCAAGATGCCTCTGAGTTGTAATCAAACTGGCCAAACTGCTCTTGCGGCTAAGTGCACCAGCAACAACATTAGCCTTTCCAAAATGATACTTGATCTCAGGACGCATGTCCTCAAGCACTTCCAACCATCTCTGCTGCCTCGGATTCAGATCCTTCTGCTGATAGATGTATTTCAAGCTCTTGTGGTCTGTGTACATGTTCAGTTTCTCACCATACACATAGTATCTCCATTGCTTTAAGGCAAAGATCATCGCAGCCAACTCTAGATCATGAGTCAGATAATTCTTCTCATGCGGTCGTAGTTGCCTATACCCATAAGCGATCACTTTCCCTTCCTACATTAAGACACAACCAAGCCCGCGATGTGAAGCATCGCTGTAGACATCATACTCAACACCTGCCCTAGGCAAACCTAAAATAGGTGCAGTAGTCAGCTTCTCTTTCAACTCCTGAAAGCTTGCCTCGCACTGGTCGGTCCACTTGAAATTTACATTCTTCTTGGTCAAACTAGTGAGCGACACGGCTAACTGAGCATAACCCTGAATGAATCTCCTGTAGTATCCTGTCAATCCAAGGAAACTCTTGATTTCCTTCACTGTAGTAGGCCTTGCCCAATATCTCACTGCCTCTATCTTCTGAGGATCAGTTGTCACTCCCTCCTTAGAAAAGATGTGACCTAGGAATGCCACTTCAGATTTCTAGAAATCGCACTTGGATAACTTGGCATACAACTCCTGCTCTTCCAGCTTCTTCAAAACTGTTGCCAGATGCTCTGTGTGCTCCTCCTCCGACTTGGAGTACACAAGAATATCTTCGATAAACATCACAACGAAAGAATCAATGAACGGCCTCAGAACTATGTTCATCATGTTCATAAAGATTGCAAGTGCATTCGTCACTCCAAATGGCATAACTAAGAATTTGTAATGCCCATGTCGAGTTCAAAATGCAGTCTTATGCACATCTTCAGCTTTCACTCGAAATTGATGATATCCTGATCGAAGATCTATATTGGAGAAAATAGCGGCTCATTGTAGACAATCGAACAAGTCATCAATTCGGGAAATAGGATACTTGTTCTGAACAGTGACCTTATTCAGCTCTTGGTAATCGATGTACATCCTCATCGATCCATCCTTCTTCTTTACCAAAAGCACCGGCACTCTCCAAGGTGATGCACTCGGTTGAATAAAGCCTTTTTCCAATAGTTCCTCAATCTGTCGTTTGATCTCATCCTGTTCCATAGGCGCCATCCTATATGGTGCCTTAGAAATGGGTGCACTCCTTGGCTGAATAGTAATGCTGAACTCTACATCACGATGCGGGGGTAACCCAGGCAAATCTTCCAAGAATACAGTCGGATAATCCCGAATGACAGGAATTTGCTGCACCTCTACAAGAATCCCCTTCTTCTGGCTGATAGCAGCCACCAAATCTGAACATCTCCTCTTCCCCTTAGAAAGTGACTTCAGGTCCACCTGGAGCCTTCACTGTTACTACCTTGGTCTTGCACTCGATGCTCACACTGTACACCGACATCCAATCAATGCCAATGATAATATCGACTCCTAAGACATTCAGCTCGATCAGATCAATCACAAAAATTCTATCTCCAATCACGATCTCGCAGTCCGCATTGTACTGATTAATGGTTAAAGTTTTTCCTGACGAAGTAGCTACTACTAAAACCTTGCCTGGGAATATCTTCAGTTCAACTCCCAGAACTTTAGCAAATTTAGGAGATACAGAAATATGAGAAGATCCAGTATCGAACAACACAATAGCTTTCTTTCCATTCAAATAAAGTTCTCCAGTGATGATGTGATCTACCTCATCAGCGTCAGCTTCAGTCAAGGCAAATACTCGCCCCTGCTAGTACGGCTTCTTTCCAGTCTGCTGAGTTGGTCCATTATAGACGACATCCTGCAGCTTGGGGCAATGAGACTTGTAATGGCCTATCTCTCCACAGTTGAAACAAGTCACAAGAGGTCTCACCCAAGTATTCCCGGGTTTTCCAGCCACATGAACAGCGTTCGCACCCGTAGGTTTGAGCCTTTGAGCCAGTAGCTATCCCTTGATATTCCCAGCAACTGCGGGCCTCTTCCCCACATTTCAGTTGTTCCTCCGATTCTGAACAGCATGGAACTGCTCCATGTCCGCCTTAGTGGCTGCCGCTCGTTTGACCAGCTTGTCAAACCACCTGATACCGAGGGGTATCATCCGAGATCTCAGACTTGGCCTCAAACCATGCTCGAATTTCTGAGCCTTCTTCGCCTCGTCCATCACCAATTCGGGTGCATACCTTGAGAGCTAAGTGAATCTTGTCTCATACTCTCTAACCGACATGCTGCCCTGCTACAGTGCCAGAAACTCCATGGCCTTCTTTTTCTGGACGTCTGATGGAAAATAATGACTACGGAATTCCTCCAAGAATTCCTCCTAGCCTAGAACAATATCTCCCATCATCCGCTTCATCGACTGCCACCACACAGCCGCATCCTTCTCGAACTGTAGCGCAGCCAGCTTCACCTTGCTACCTTCCAGAGTCTCCAAGACTTCGAAGATAGTCTCTACCTGTCGGATTCAGTTGTCAGCCGCGTCAGGGTCTAACTTCCCCTCAAACACCGGTGGTTTCATCTGCTTGAATGATTCCACGAGTTTGATTTCTTCGGGTACTGGATTCGCATGCACTCTTTCCTGATTCTGATTCATGGCAACGGCATTGAGTGTTTGATAGACCCTCGCTAACTCCGTTTCCAAGTCCAGACCTTCTCCATTCTGAGCTCCTCTTCTAGCCATATTCTGATACAAAAGATCCATTAAATTCGAAGTATAAATATGAATTTTAAATCAACTTTTCATTTCATTGAATTTCAAACTTTCTACATTTGAATTTAAAACATTTCTGACATCAAATGAAAGCAGTAAGAAGATACAACAGTCTAGTTCCTACGGTTCCTCTTGGCTTCTCGAAGCTCTTCCCGTAGTTCCGCCACTTCTTCCTTCAGTACATCGTACATGTTTTTCCTCTTCTCGAGTTCCTAAACACGATGACTGAGAGTTGCAATGCTCTCCTTGCACTTCGCACACTGTGCCTGCAGCAGCTCCGCTCTCTCCCTTTGAGTATCTACCTGCCTCTGAAGAGACACAATGAGACTACTCAGAACTGGTTCTTCCTCGTCGGAGGAATCATCAGATGAATCCAGAGGTGGAGTGATCTCTCGGGACTCAGGCCATTCCTCTTCGAATTCTTCAGGATCTTCTTCGTCTGAATCAGCTTGCCTGGGGTAGTAATCATCTTCAACAATATGCCAGTCATCATCTCCAGCTAGGTCGAAGTGGTCTGCCATCTTTAGAGAAAGGGGGAGAAGAAGCATAAATCATAGAGCAACACAAATGTAAGTGACTTACATTTAAATCTCTAGACTCAACACATGCACTAATGTCCACTCGTAGGTTGTCGTTCCTTATAAATTTGTATTACTTGGAAGCGTGGCTGTAACACCCCGAATTTCAAATAAGACTGAATTCGAGTTCCACAGGATCTTTTCACTTCACTTCGTATAATTTTACCAGGAAATTAAAACTTTACTTTACATCAGAGTTACATTTACATTAACACTTATACAGCGGAAGTAATTTTACAACAATGAATGAAATATAACAACACTTGAATAATCATTAAGCATCAATTTCTCCTTAGTCTTTTTCATGTGCTTTACCCTGCATAGAAACTGTGGGCACGTCAGTTCATTCAACTGAAGAAATATTATACACGGCCATCCTTTCTATGCCGAAATAGTATAACAATTTTCCATACTCAACAACCACAAACATGGTCACAAACAAAGCTAAGGGGACTACCCTATTGATGTCGTATTGTGAATGTGCACTTAGCCCATAATGCAATTATTTATGTTATATGACACTAATGTGCACTTGTTTAGAGTCTATGCAGCCCATACTACATAGGTCCGAGGGCAAGCCCTTAATCGTTCTTCATCTTATAGGGTTCAATCCCTCGGCATGACTTAATCTACTACTGTAACTACAGTAAGTATCCTAGATGTTCTATGAGCTACGAACTAATGTCTAGGCGCCCTGGAGAGAATCCAATGCACTGACACATGACTCATCATGCAGGCATCCTGTGGTAATTCACCTCCTACCATAGACATGACACCATCCACAGTAACCAAACACCCCAAGAGCGTCGCCACCGGACGGTACTCTGGAGCAGTATCCATGTCTACTCATGACGCATCATGGGACATCCTGTGAATACTGTCACGCCGCCAATCCAATGCCCTCATACTCATGTTTTCTCTTACTTTCATCACATATTCACTATGTATCTAATCCTTAAGTTAATTGAATAATGAACAAAATCAATCCCTTAGGGTTAGCACTTCCACTATACCGGTCTTAGTCATTCATTTTACATGACCAAAATCTTGGTCTTTTCATTTCAAATATCATCTCAACCTTTCTTTCATTGTCGGTATAAGGCTTAGCTACACCCTAGTTCTTAATTTCAACTCATAATTACAACATCAAATTTTCCGTACTCATAAGTTCTCTTTTTCATGATTAACAATGATTTTCAATTCATGTTCATAGAATTCACATATTCATAATATCCTTCATAACTTATCATGTCATTTAATTTCAATTTTATGTACAATATCATGCATAAACAAATAAATTCAACATGTCATATTCAATAGGTCATCCTTTCCACAAATTCTTTTAATCTTATTTCAATCAATACTAATTTTACAATTTACACTTTCAATTTTCTTATTACTAATCCTCATTTTTAAACTCCTTAAAAAAACCCAATTTTTTTTCCTTTATCCACAAGACAATTTATTTTAACAATTAAAACAAGTCTTTTCTTACAAATAGCCTCAAATTCTCAATTACACTACACCAAAAGTTATAAAAATTATCTCATTAAGTCCAAATAATTTCAGTAAATTTTTCCATATTTTTTCTTCAATTTTAATTTATTTTTAAAACTCAAATAATATTTTTTTTCCCAAAAAAACAATTTTTTTAAACCAACAGCCCCGTCCGGATTTACCCACGAACAGCGGCCACGTAGGCGCCCCCAAAGACCACTGCGCCAAAGCATAGAAGCGATATGGAAGGGTTTATTACTGATATGTATTAACTCTCGGGTGTTCAGGATTTTTCAAAAAAAAAAAAGTAAAAGCTCCCACCCAGTATCGAACACGAGATCAGAGCCAACCCCCTCCCGCGCTACAGTAGCGCCCAAACGCCCTTCGACCAAATGGTCTAAGTGACCAGATTGTCTCACAACTAGTTCGGGTTGGGTTTGATCTAATTCTCAGTTCATTTCTAATTTTTCATAATTCCCAAAACGATTTTGTTTCTTTTTCTTCTCTTTTGAAGGCAAAATTTTCCAGATTATAACATACATAAAATTACAGTAAACCAGTATTTTTATACTCATTATTTGTTGTATAAAACATGCATTTTGGTCCTACTTTATGTTCTATGTCCATAATTTCGACATTGAGAACAATATCATATTTCTTCATAATTTAGGGTAGGATTTCCACAAAGCTACTATATTCCTTTGTTCTTTTACTTATTAACATCCTACAACACTTTTAGAACACAAATCTCATCTTTCTACAATAATGAAACTTTATTTTAGACAATCAACTACCCATGATGCATTTAATCAACTATTTGTCTCATAAGCACAAATTTCATCATAGAACTAAATTCAAAACATATAGCATGACAACATGATAATTTCTAGCACTTTAATTCACCATTTATCAACTAGCAATCATTTTATCAATCATTCTCTAAATTACCATTTCATCTCTAATTAAGCAAACATGAGTCCAATTTCACCTAGTTGTTTCTTAGTAATTTTATCAAATCGTACCTAGCATGGTATCTAGATTTAGAAGCATGAGAAACACCCACCTATTGGAGAAAATAAAATGAAAGCTCCTAAAATCTCCTGAAATGCAAGAAAGTGGCCTTCTCCTCCTAGATTGTGTTGTCAAAACTTCTCCTCCTTGTGCTTGATTGGAAACCCGAGCCCACCTATTGCTTCTTGGATGCTGGTCGGCCTCCACTTGAGGGAACACACACACAAAAGCACACTATAATCTTTTATTCACTAACACTTCTCAATCTTTTGCTCACTTAGTCTTTTCTTCTCTTAATAAAATGTTTAGTGTACTAATGAGAAGAAAACTAGGAGAATTTATACACTTTTAGGATGAGAATAGATGGTTAGGATTTAATCAAGGAGTTAGAGATCAAGGATCAAGATGAAAAGGGATGTTGCAGTAACTTCCATGATCTCACCACCCCCCCCCCCCCCCCCCAACTCAACTCCACTCCCCCACTCTTCTCTAGCCACAATCCGACCTCCCCTAGGGTGTGCAATGCACACACTAGTGCATGCACGTGCCCCAACTAGTGTTCCCTATTAAAAGTTTTGCATTAATAATTTATTAATGTCTACTAATTGTGTCTACATGACAAGTCATGACAATTAAAAGGATAATTAATTTCTGGGTTTTCAAAATAGTGGGCTTTTAGACTCATGGGTCATAATAAAATATTTAATTAATTAGGTTGGGCTTAAATTAGAAAAACAAGCTTGGGCTTTTTAAAATAGGCTTCTAGAAAATAAAGAGAAAGAGAGAAAACAATTGTTTGTTCATATTATAAAAGATAATTTTATAAGAAAACATATATACAAAAATTTGTAAGTGCACAACACGTAAAATCAACAATAAAAATTCAGGGTATTACACTATCTATCTCTTCATCTCCTTGCTTTGTTATCTTGCGCTGTTTTTTTTTTTTTGATACTGCATATTCTCTTTCATGCATTCCTTTCGACCCCATTGATATCCACTTCCTTCTCTTTCTGGTATTGCCACTGCTTTGTCCCTTCCCTATTAATTCTCTGTTTTATTACCTCTCCCTAAGTTTGCTTTGCCATGTCCTATGTACCGCCTAAGCAAAGTTCGAGGAAAAAATTTTGTTGTAAGGTGGGTAGTATTTGTAACCCCTGTTTCCCATATCCATATTTCTGTGTATTTTTTGTATTTAAAGTTTTTGTAAATTAGTTTTTCGCTTTCAAATTTTTTTGTTAAATTGTACTATTGGATCTCTTATTAAAATCTGTTTTCGCTCATTAATGTTATTTGTCACCATTTTCCATGATTTTCATTTTTTGTTATTATTACTACTATTACTATTATTATTATTACTATTATTATTGTTATCATTTTCTTATTATTCTTGTTATTATTATTCTTGTTATTCTTGTTATTATTATTAATATTTTGACTGGTTATTTAAAAATCCATTTCTATGTGCTAATTGTATTTGTATCAATTTCAAATAAATTCTATACTGTAATACAATTTACATTTTATTATAAACAATATTTATTTAGTTATTTTATTGTAATATAAACCCTATTTAAAACTGTATTTTCCTTATTGGATATTTTACCCAAACCCATATATCTTAACCCATCAGCCATATGCCTACTTTCCCCTAATACACCCTAACTATCCAGACCCGTTAAGACCCAAAACCCGAAACCCAACTGTTCACCTAACCTAAACCCTATTTCTCATACCCTATATAATCAGCCTCTTGTGCGTCTTTCACCCTCGGTTTACCCTGCGCCATCTTCCTCTAAACCCACCATCCACCTTTCTCTCGGTGCTTCCCCATCTTGACGCGCCACCTGTCGTCTTCCCCCTCTCATCTCCCTCCCGTAGCTCGCCACTGCTCCGCCCTACACCGGTGACTCCTTGTCGTCTTCCCCTCCTACTCTTCATCTCGGTGTTCCTCCGCCCTCCTTCTTTCCTCTCGTTTCCCTCTCTCTCCTACCTCCTCGTCGGCCGCGACGACCCACCGCCAGAGCAGCGACTGCACCCACTGTGCGTGCCGCCCCCTGTGCCAACTCCGCTGCCTGGCCCTGTCCTCCCCGACGTCCTCGACAGCAATAGCTCCAGTCGCGTCCCCTGTCCTCTCGGCGCGCTGCAGCCACGACGCAGCCCGCACCCCCTTGGTTGACCCCACCACCTCGGCAACCCTCCCCTGTGCCACAACCGACCTCCTCGCAGCGCAGCTACCCTACGCTGTGCTTTCAGCCAGATCGTCGCGTCGCCACTTGCGCAACCCGGCCTCCACCTCTGTACTATCTCCGTCGACAGCCATGCCCACCGCTGCAGTCACTCTCTCTCTCTCTGTCGCTGAGAAGAAGAAAGAGAAGGAAGGAGAAGAAGGTTGTATTGAATTCTAGCTGTTGATTTGATCATCAAGATCATCACGATCCGATTGCATCTCAGTCCTCCATCTGATCTGATCTTGATCTCACCGTCTGGACCCTCTGATCTGATCAAGATCAGAGCCTTCATCACGAGATCTGATCATCACCATCACCAAGCAGATCTCAGTCGTCCGATCCGATCTAAGCCGTCCGTTGGTCTGATCTTGATCGCCATCAAGATCCGTGTCGGGATCCGTTGCCGTTATTCCTTTGTCGGATTATCGTCTACACCCCAAGGTAAGTATCTTCTTGTACATTTCATTTTCTAGTAAAAACTTTTCCTTGAAAATACTACAAATAGGTTGTAAATGTGACTCCTCTTTGTTTATCTTTGATGATCTCATATTTCGCCTTATCTATTACATGATCTAAGAGTCACAACCCTTCGTTGATACACTTGTTCACAACTTGTATAATTTTGATACATTTCATGCAAAAAGCGTCTTATTTGGTTTCTGTCCTTTCTTGGCTTGTTGTTTCTACCCCGATAAAACTAGAATCTGAACTTAAGTCCTGAATATGAAATGTATCCCTAAGTGTATAGTTACCAATAACATCCAAATTTTTTGAATTCGAGTTACGGATTAGGAGATATCGCAGTTTTATTGCTGCTGTGTCGGTAATCACAGATTCATAAAAATGCTGCACCACTTTCGTTTACAATTATTTGAACTATGCTACCAGTAAGTAAATGACCTGAAATTTGGCATGCAGATACAGAACACCCTAGAGAACATTCTCTAATTTTCTCAGAATTAATTAATGATTTTTCAACTCTGTTTCATATGTATAAACTCAGTTTTACCAATTCTGGCTGAACATAAATGCTGTATAGTTTGTTATTTTGACATCAATTGCTATAACTTGTATGTGTCTTAATTAAATGCATTAGAACCGGGTAGGAGTCTAGTTTCTAAGACTTCTGAAGGATCCACATTTGCTATCTTTAGCAACGGAAATCGCAGTTTTGGTGCAACAACGTCATGCTGTCCAGAACTGAAATTCTCGTAGTTCTTGATAATCTTAATTCGTGTTGACCCTCGAATATGCTTTATAATTATCTTAAACTTGTTCCATGTTCTTGATTATGTTTACTTGACCTGTTTCACACACTTTCATGCTTGTTTGATGATAATAATAAATAATAAGCCGGGGTTTAAGGGAAAGACCATAGTAGTGGACAATATAGGTAAGTGTACTCGGAAGGAGGCCCGTGTTTCCCACTTGATACATGCTTCATGAACTAGTTATATATTATTTGATTCATGAACTAGTATATTATTTGATTCATGAACTAGTATATTATTTGATTCATGACTTGTCTTGTTATAACTTGACACATGAACTAGTTATATGATTACTCGATTCATGAGCATGGCTTGCTTGATACTGGATACTTGAGTACACCGCCCTATAGACCCCACCACTAGGCCTAAACGTAACTGATTGTATGTAGCAACTATGTAGTAAAAGTATGGATGCATGAAGTAATACCTAGATAGAATTAAACATTAGACATAAGATTAACTTGTCACTTGTACACACTTGATACCCTACTTGATGCTCGTTACTTGAGACTTGTTACTTGAGACATGTTACTTGTAACTCCTGTTTTCCCAAAAATATTTTTTTTTAAATTTTTTGTATTTAAAAATTTTCGCAAATTATTTTTTTCGGTTTGCAAATTCTTTTGTCAAATGTACTTTTTTGGATCTTCTATTTTAAAAATCTGTTTTCGATCAATAATTTTAAATTGTAATTATTTCCTATGATTTTTATATAAATCTTATTATTATTACTATCATTATTTTTATCAGTATTATTTTAGTCAGTGTAACTATTTGCATTATTATTTTATTATTTGTTTTATTTTTATTTTATTATCTACTCTAATTTATCTTATAATGCTATATTGTTTTTTTTATTGGATTTTATTATACCCATTACCCATTATAAATCCCCAATACCCATTAAATTACCTATATCCATTAACTCAACCCAGTTAAACTACCCAAACCCACTTAAACTACACCAGACCCGTTCCTAACTACCCAAACCCGATATCATCCCTCAGCCTAACCCTAAACCCTACTCTATATATACCCATATTAAACCGTTCATCTTCTTCCTAACCAACAGCCGCCATCTTCGACTCTTCAACAGCCCCCAACCTTCGTTTCCCTCTCTCCCATCATCCCGTAGCTATCCCCCAGTGCAACGCCAGTGCGCCCTCGTGATCCTTCCTGTCGTGACTGACAGCAACGATGCCGCGATGCCTCAACAAGCGCCGCAGTCGCGCTGTGATCTCGATCCCCGTGCTCTCCTTCCTCCCCCGTCTTCATCCCCTGATGCCAGTCGCCTTCTCTCCCGCTCCTCGCCATCCCGGCCTCTTCTGCTCATCCTTCTCCCCCTCTTGGTGCATTCACGACCAGCATCGAAGCACCAACAGCGACACAGCCATTCACTGTCCCTGTGCGCGCTCCCCCTACCGTCCTCCACCGCCACACCCGCTGTTCAGTGCCATCGTCGTCGTGCAGTCGCTGTCGTGCCGCCCCTGTGCACCCACTTGTTTCTCTCTCCCGTCAACTCCCCTACATGCCAACCCTCGTCAACCCCTGCGCTGCCTCCCTGTGTCGACGGCAGCGTCGATAGAGCCAGCCGCCGCCCCGCATTGAAGCAGCCAGTAGACCCCTACGGCCAGTGCTAGCCACCCCCAATGGCCCCCTCATGTGTGTGCGGGTGTGGTTTTGTTGGAGTTACGACATGGTTGGTGCGAGGTTTTGCTGTGGTTCGTTGTGTTAGAAGTGGTGTTTGTAGTTCGGGTGATTGTGGGGTGTGTTCTCGTTGGTTCGTTTGAGTTCGTTTGCCCGCTTCGGTTCGTGTGATCTGTTGGTTCGTGATTCTTGTTCGTGATCCATCCGTGTGTTGTGTTCGTGCCCCGGGATCCGCCCCGTTATTCTTGCTCTTGTGTTGTTCTCGTCGTCTTTCAGGCAAGTAACTTGTACTCCAATTTATTTGTTTGATACAAGTCAAAAAGTTCACTTATAATGTAGTTGGGTCTAGAGACAACTCTTGATTATGTTTTCCTTGATGGGTTTTGTCTCTATTGTGATATTTTGGCCATAGAATGACTCACGACACAATCTTGACATGATTTAACCTAGGATTCGCCTGATTCTTGATTTGGAACATGTATGTGTGATTTGTGTGCAAACTTGTGTTTGGTTGAGACCCATGAGATATATTTGGCATGGACATGTTAATAACCCTAAATCATGATGTTTAGACACTTGTTAGACTTTATTTCAAGTTTGGATGTGTTTGGATTAATTTTCTTGAATCTATGTTGATTTTGTGTTAAGGGAAAAATCTGTATTTCGTCGATGTCTGTTTTGTTTGCTGTTTTCAACTATCTTGAAGTCAGTATCTTAATTTTGGTATAAAATATGAGTTTTAGATAATTTCGTCTATTTTCAAATCCCTCTGACCTTGCTTGATTTTGTTTTCGTATGACCGAGTTATGACTGTTTTACTACAAAGGTGTCGATCTTTTCCAGATTCTCTTTTTCAGAAATTTTGATAACAAATCATTTTAAAGAACTATGCTACATATATTATTTTGATCCGAAACTTTGGTAAGTGTTTCTTTATTAAGTTAAGTATTACCCAGAATTTTGGTGAATTTTATTGATAAATTTTATGTGATGTTTCATGCTCGTTTCTAAAATCCATTCGTGCTATATTTTGCTCGCTGTTCTGTAAAAAACTCTATTTTCACTATGATTCCTTATATTGGATGAAAATATTTTGTGAAAAATGAAAGTTAGTATATTTTATCTATTTTCACCTCCCTTTGGCGGATTTGGATTTCGTTTCACTGGTTGCGAAATATCTTAGTTTTCGTACAGCAGTGTTGGGACTTCCAGATTTTCCAAAGTGTTGTTTTTTGATGTTTTCTTAATTTTGATGACCAAATAAATTTTACTGGAATATTATGAAACTTTATATTTTTATTCTATACATATAGGGAAATACCCCAGATTTTTCCTAAATTTAATTTAGAGGTTTTGATGCTGTTTTTCTGACTGAGAATTCGTTTTCCTGATTTCTGACTGAACATGTTTTCTGTTTTCAAACCTGTTTTGAGTTAAGATATTGTGAATTACTATATGACTTATTTATATTCAATGGATTCGTGTGGGGGTCTATTTTCCAGATCCTTCGACGGATCCATATTTGGATGTTTGTAGTACCGGAAATCACTATTTTAGTACAGCACTGTCTTGCTGTCCTGAATTAGAAAACTAGTTGTTTTACCCTGTTATGTGTTATCTTGTACCTGTACTTGTTTATCTTGCACCCTGAACCTGATATGTGTTTATATCCTGTTATTCTTGCTTTGTTTTGTGACACATACATGCATTCCTGATTATAATAATAAATGACCAAGTTGGGGTTTAAGGAAAATATCTAGTAGTGGAAAATATAGAAACGTGTACTTAGAATGTTACCTGTACCTGATTGCATGCTTCCCTATAGGAAGATGTTCACGGAATATAACCACTAGGTTATACCTGTTTCCTGTACCTGACTGCATACTTCCCTTAGGAAGGTGTACTCGGAAGAGAACCACTAGGTTCTACATGTTCCTGTTATTCCTATTTTCTGTACCTAAGTAAACTGTCCTATGGACTCCACTATGAAATCTAAAGCGAAACTGTTTGTTGTAGCAACCATATAGTAAAAACTGGGATGCATGAAGTGCTACCTAGATAGTAAAATAACAAGACTTGACATGACATAAATCTGACTATCCTGTTACATTATTTCCTGATTACCAGTTTACCGGTTTACCTGTTTACCTGTTTACCGGTTTACCTGTTTACCTATACTTGTTACCTGTATACCTGACTATCTGTTTACCTGTTTACCTGTATACCTGTTTCCTGGTACCTGTGCATGTTTGCATGTTTACTTGATTACTTGACACTTGATTCATGCCATTTACGCTTGATTACAATACCATGCTAGTTATTTATGTTGACATCACATGTATACCATGTTGCTAGTTAGTTTCCCCATGTGCTTGTATCCTACATTATTTTTGATCCGTAACTTGCAATTGATGGGTACTTGTTTCTCTTTTTCCTTCTCCTGCAAATTTACTAATTGCAGATCAGGATGGACGACTGCCAGATGGTATTGGCGAGATGATGTATTAGTGCTGGAGTTCTGCTTTATTATTATTTTTATTGTTGCTTGAACATTGAATAAAGTGTATTTGGTTTATTGGATATTTATTGTATTTGGGCGATGTGACCCAGGATATTTGATTTTGTTCAGACTCTGATTTATTTGAGAATATTGTATTTTGTTTCAAGTAAATTTCTATTGGTATCTTGTTTCAATTATGCATGTTGGTTGATACTTTTGCTTCCGACTCTGATTATTTGTGTGAGATATTGTAAAGATTCTTGAACAGCTTATGCATGATGAAAATCATTCGCTAGGCTTTTGTTGCTTGTCCGTATTCCGTATTCCTTTTGGAAAGCGGGGCGTGACATTACTTGAGACTAGTTACTTGTTACTTGTTACTTGACACTTGTACGGATACTTGTTACTTGATGCATGATACCATTACATGTTCACTTGCCACTTGTTCTACTACTAGTACTTGTTACCCAATCTTGTCACTTGAGTTGTCTTTCTTGCTAGCTAGTTTCTTGAATCTCACTACTTGTTGCATCCTTATTATATTATGTAATACATTCTTGATTCCAAATCTTGTTCCATATTTCTTGCACTTGTTTTCATACCCTTGCTTGTACTACTTGTGGCCCTAACTTGCACTAAGGACGTTTTTCTTGTTTTCTCTATTTTTTTCTTTTTATATTTATATATACTGACTTTTGAGACGAATTGCCTACTAGAATTGGTGAGCAGACGTTTTAGACTTCGCTTGGAGAAAATGCTTGCTTTAAATATTTTGTTTCTGAGTTATTTAATTCTTTTGCTACCTGAATCTTGTAACGGGCTTATAGTCCCAAGTTTTATCTTTAGATCCAGTTTTGAAAACTATTTGGGATAATATTATTTGTTTTCAATTGTTTTTTGTTGATTAATAAATTATTCATGCATGCGTGGTTGTGTACATTTGTTATATTCTTGTTATGATGCTGAGTCGATCCTACAGCTCATGAATGATAAAAAATCATTCACTGGGCTTTGTCATGCGCTCGTATTTCGTGTTTTTGGGAAGCGGTGTGTGACAAAAAGAGATACAGCTCACTCGAAAGTATAACCATCAAGAAGGAATACAATCACATAAAAGAAATACAATCATACAAAAAGCTCAGGGAAATCCTTCTGCATGCGATCCTCCGGCTCCCAAGTAGCCTCCTCGAACTGCTGATTCCTCCACAACACCTTGACCATAGGTATCACCTTGCTCCTTAGAACCTTCTCCCTACGATCAACGATCTCTATAGGTTGTTCCTTATAACTCAAGTTCACCTGTAGACCTTCAGGAACCTCTACTAACTGATGACTCTGATCTGGCACATACTTCCTCAACAGCGACACATGGAACACATCATGCACTTGCGCCAACTCCTCTGGAAGCTCCAGCCTATATTCCATCTTACCAATCCGCCCTAAAATCCTGTATGACCCAATATACCTTGGCGCCAACTTGCCTCCCTTACCAAACCTGATCACTCCCTTGGTCGGAGACACCTTGAGGAAAACTGCATCCCCAACCTCAAACTCCAAGTCCTTTCTTCGAGTGTCTGCATAACTCTTCTGCCGACTCTGAGCTTCAACCAACCTCTTGCGAATCATCTCAATCTTCTCCGATGTTTATTGCACAATCTCGGGCCCAAACATTTGCCTCTCGCCAACCTCATACCAACAAATAGGCGTCCTGCACTTCCTCCCGTACAGTGACTCATACGGAGCCATCCGGATACTCGCATGGTAACTGTTGTTATAAACAAACTCAACCAATGTCAAGTACTTCTCCCAACTACCACCGAAATCCATAACACAAGCCTTCAGCTATCCTCTAATACCCTATTCACCCTTTCAGTCTGGCCATCAGTCTGCGGATGAAAAGTAGTACTGAAATCAGTTCTGGTACCCAAAGCCTCTTGCAGACTCTTTTAAAATCTCGAAGTGAACCTCGCATCCCTGTCGGAAACAATCGACACAGGAACTCCATGAAGTCTCACAATCTCACCTATATACAATTCTGCCAACTTTTCCAACGACCAAGTAATCTTCATGGCCAAAAAGTGAGCTGATTTGGTCAAACGGTCCACAATAACCCAAATCGAGTCATTGCCCTTCGAACTCTGCGGCAAACTCGTGATGAAATCCATACTGATATTCTCTCATTTTCATTCCGGAATGGGCAACGGCTGCAACAAACCTCCAGGTCTCTGATTTTCTGCTTTGATTTGCTGACAAGTCAGACACCTTGCCACAAAATCTGCCACATCCCTCTACATACTGGACCACCAAAAGTGCTGTTTGATATCCTTGTACATCTTTGTGCCTCCAGGATGTACTAACAACAAAGTACTGTGTACCTCTTGCAAGATACTCTCTCTCAAGTCTGCATTCTTCAGGACACACAACCTCTCACCCATCCACAGCATTCCATCTTGGACACGGAACTCTGACAACTTGCCATCGGAAACCTGTTGCAACATCTTCTGGATCTTTGCATCTGATTTCTGACCTTTCACAATCCTTTCTCTTAAAGAAGGCTGCAGCCTCAACTGAGCCAAAGACGCCTCCAAACTCTGTAGTACCACCTCGATACCTGCCCGATCAATCTCTGCTGCCAACTTACTTCGAGTAGTGATCAAACTCGATAAACTACTCTTCCTGCTAAGTTCATCAGCTACCACATTCGCCTTGCCCGGATGATACTTGATCTTAGGACAAATGTCTTCCAACACTTCCAACCACCTTCTCTGCCCAAGCTTTAGATCCTTCTGCTGATAAATGTACTTCAGGCTCTTGTGGTCAGTATACATGTTGACCTTCTCACCATATACATAATGCATCCACTGCTTCAAGGCAAAGATAATAGCTGCTAGCTCTAAATCATGTGTCGGATAATTCTTCTCATGCGGACATAACTGCCTCGAACCATAGGCAATAACCTTACCTTCTTGCATCAAGACATACCCCAAACCTCTGAGAGACGCATCACTATAGATATCATAATCCTTCCCAACTTGTGGCAAAGCTAAGATAGGTGCAGTCGTCAACCATTCCTTTAGCTCAAGGAAACTTGCCTCACACTTATCAGTCCATGTAAATGCCACATTCTTCCGAGTCAAACCTGTCAAAGGAACTGCAATCTGAGAATAGCCCTGAATGAATCTCCTGTATCCAGCCAAACCCAAGAAACTTCTGACTTCCTTCACAGTCGTTGGCCTGGGCCAATCCTTCACTGCTTCAACCTTCTGAGGATCAGTGGCCACTCCCTCCTTAGAAAGGATATGACCAAGAAAAGCTACCTCAAACTTCCAAAATGCACACTTCGACAACTTGGCATACAAGTTATGCTCCTGCAATTTCTATAATACCTCTGTCAAGTGCATAGAATGATCCTTCTCCGACTTCGAATACACCAAAATATCATCGATGAAAACAACCACAAATGAGTTAATAAATGGCCTCAAAATCCAATTCATCATATCCATGAATACTGTCGGCGCATTCGTCAACCCGAATGGCGTCACCAAAAACACATAGAGCCCATGACGAGTCCTAAAAGCTGTTTTACTCACATCTTCCTCCTTGACTCGAACCTGATGATACCCTGATCTCAAATCAATCTTCGAAAACACAGCTGCTCCTCGAAGCCTATCGAACAGATCATCAATTCGTGGAAGCAGATACTTGTTCTGAATAGTCACCCTATTCAACTCCCGATAATCAATGCACATCCTCATTGACCCATCCTTCTTCTTGACCAACAACACTGGTGCACCCCACGGTGAAGAACTCGGCCTGATAAAACCCTCACTCAACAATTCATCAATCTGCTTCTTCACTTCATCCTGCTCTACAGGTGCCATCCTGTATGGAGCTTTAGAAATCGGAGTACTCCCCGACTAAACATTAATAAAAAACTCCACATCTCGCTGCGGCGGCAATCCTGGCAAATCCTCCAAGAACACTGTAGGAAAATCCATCACAACTGAAATGCCTCTGACTTCTTCTGGAATCATCAACTTGGATACCACTGCAGCCACTTTCGAAACCTTCTTCTTCCCTTGAAAAGCCACTGCGGGACCACCTGGTGCTTTAACTAACACCTCTTTCTGCTTGCATTCAATTGTGGCATCATATATTGCCATCCAATCAATGCCCACGATCACATCCACACCTAAGACTTGCAGCTTAATAAGATCAATGCCGAATAATCTTCCGCCAATCTCGATATCACAGCCCTCGTAATATCGATCAGCAATTAATTCTTCACCTGACGGTGTTACCACCGACAAGACCCTGCCTGTAAACAACTTAGGCTCCACACCTAAGACCTTTGCAAAATTGGGCGACACAAAAGTATGCAAAGAACCAGTATCAAATAAAACTTTTGCTTTAATTCCATTAACCAAAACAAATCCTGTTACATGAAGAATGATATTCAAATCTCCAATTTATTCTCAACAAAGTTTTACTTAATACATTGAATAAAATAAAAATTTAAAATTCTTGCATACCCTGAATCACATCTTCTGAGTTGCCCGCATCCTCCTCAGTTAATGCGAATACTCGCCCTTGCCTCTAAAATTTGCCTCTGCTTGAACCACCCTTCCTCAACTGTGGACAGTAAGGCTTAGAATGCCCCACTTGTCCACAATGAAAACAAGTCTGCTTTGCCAACTTGGGACATGCTGACTTGTAGTGACCCGCCTCCTTGCAGTAGTAACAAGTCAGCTCCTGAGATGCAGGTGCCCTCTGTTCTTGCTTACTGAACTTGCTCTGCTTCACTAGAAATTTCTTCCCACTCAGACTAGTTGCTGGCCTCTTGTTCCTGTTCCAGGTCTCTTGCTTCTTCTGGAACTGATCCATATCTTCCTCTGTCACAGCTGCTCTCTTGACCAGCTTATCAAACCTCCTTATGCCTAAAGGAATCATCCTCGACCTCAAATTCGGTCTCAATCCCTGCTCAAATTTCCTGGCATTCTTCGCTTCATCAACAATCAGCTCCGGTGCATACCTTGACAGCTAAGCAAACTTAGTCTCATATTCACGCACCGTCATGTTGCCCTGCTGCAGATTCAAGAATTTTGTTGCCTTCTTCTCCTGAATATCCAGAGGGAAGAAACGATCCCTGAACTCATCCATAAAAGCTTCCTAAGTCACTTGCTGATCTCTAAAGGTTCTCTTCACTGACTGCCACCAAACGCCAGCATCCTTCTCTAATTGCATAGCAGCCAATTTCACCTTATTGACTTCTGGGGTCTCCAAGACTTCGAAGACCATCTCCATCTGTCTAATCCAGTCATCAGCCTCGTTCGGATCATACTACCCCTCAAACACTGGCAGCTTCATTCGCTTGAAGGACTCAACTTGCTTGATAGGATCAGTATTAACAAACACTGGTCCAACCCCATGATTCTGATTCTGGTTCTGATTCTGCACCATATTAGCTGCCATGAATGCGTTCAAGGTCTGATACACCGTGGCAATCTCTGTCTCAAGATCAAGTCCAGCCCTATGGGAACTACCAACCCCATCACCATTAGCACCATTTCTGGTCCTGGGTCCTGCCATTTCTCTGAATACTGCAAAATGAGGGCAAAGTTAGAGCATCATAACACAATTCATATTCACATCAATACCCCATGGTAAAACCACAATCATACCCCAAAACAAAACATCATATTTTAACTCTATATGATACTCACACTCTAATGTCCACACCTAGGTACTCACGCTATAGCACACCCAGGTTTATTTTTATACCATGTTTATCATTATTATTGAAGCGTGCTCTGATACCAATCTCTGTAGCGCCCCGAATTTTCAATATGATATCTCAGAAATACGTGGCACAATTCTCAGCATCAACTTCAATTATATTAGTAAACATTGAAAAAAATACAGATAAATTTTTCTTTCAACCTTTATTACATTAGTTCATTACAAAACACAGCGGAAAAACAAACACCTTGAATTACAGTCTTTTCATTACAACACCTTCTTTACAACTTTCATAAGCTTTATTATCATTCTATCTCATGCATCCAAATCCCAATGCTATAGGTAATCACCTGTAAAACATGAGGCTAGAGATAACCCTAACCCCCAAAACTACATGGGTCAGCCATAACGGTGTGAGCGACATAAAAACAAAGCAACATAAATAGAACATGAAACATGGAATCATAAACAACAGGTAATAAAGACAAGAATAATTGAATTAAGAAATAACAATGAAACATGAAAAACATCAAGTGTAGCTAGACTAAGTGTCAAGTGTAGAAAACAGAAAAAACACATGCATAAACCAAATCAAGAAAACACAATACTAAATGCTGACTCTCTAATGCGTACTTGTCGGATTCTATGCATTACTCTACATAGGTCTGGTGCAAGCCCTTAACGTCTCCACTTTATAGGGTTTAGTCTCCTGCCATGCAACTAATCTTACCACGATGACTACTACGAGATATAGGTAAACTGTAAGTATTAGCCCATACCCCGATAATTCTGGAGGTCAAACTCTATCCACAGATAATTCCGGAGACTATTTCACTCACACCTGGGAATCTTCGAGAATACCCCACACCGCAAGCTATGGCACCTCATCACACGAATACCATATGAGTGTCGCCTCGACCCCGATAATTCAGGAGATCAATCCCACACCACAGGTAATTTTGGAGACTATTTCACTCACACCTGGATAATTTCGGGGATTATCTCACACCGCAAGCCATACTGAAGTCCATAACCCATGTTCTCATTCATCATATCACCACTAGTGCATGTCTATATCACACCGCAAGCCGGGGATTCTATGGATTACCCTACCGAACTTAACTCAACAACTGATCAACAATATGCTTCAATGGGTCCAAAACACAATAACTCAACTGCCGGCATACTAGGGTCCCACACAACCTCTAGAGACTCACACTCAACTATCCAAACCCAACAATAAAATATCTTGAAAACATATGTTCTGTAGAAAGATAATATTTAGGATAGTAAGTTATAGATCCCAAAAACATTTAAAGAATCAATCGCTTAAAGAACATCATGATAACTCAAGGAACATCAGTAACAACCGACTGTAAACCGGAGTCGGTCGACTGTCCAGAGCGAAAAACCAGCACTTCAAAAAAATAATTCTAAGTAGTGGCAGTCGACTGTAAAAAGTCATCGGTCGGCTGTCCAGAGCGAAAATCCAACATTTTTAAGAAAAATAATTCTAAGTAATGACGGTCGACTGTAAAAGTCATCGGTCGACTGTCCAGAATGAAAATCCAAAACTTCGAGAAAATGTCAAAACAGAGCAGAGTCAATCGACTGTAAACATAGGTTAGTCGATGTCCCGCACTGTAACTCCTGTTTCCCCGTATTTATATTTTATACTGTATTTTGCCTCATTGTACTCCTTCATCTATATTGAGATCCTGTATTATGTTTTAGATTGAATAAAATCGTTATTTTTGTCTCAACTCAATTTATGGTCCTTTTATCGAATTCATCTGTGTGCACTTTGTGTCATTCTCCATGAAGAATTGACCGTTTCTTCTCATTTATCTTTTTAATCCCCATTTTGATACATTTTGACCAATTCTCTTGTTGGGTCCTATTCGAAACGGATATCCTAAAACCCAAAACCTAATACCTTCACTATATAACCCTACCCTAACCCTAATCCAACCCCTAATCTACTGTTAAACCCTAATTACCCCGCCGCTTCTCTCCCCCTCCATCTTCAACCTTCGATTCGGCCATTTCCCATCTCCTTCTCCACGCGCGAACCTAGTACCCCCACCGCACCTCGCATCGCTTCCCTCTCGTCTACACCACCACCATAGCACCAATCCTCCACAACCTTCACCCTCGCAATCATCTCCACCATCGTCCCCAACTCCATCGAGACCCATCGAAACCATTTTGCCTTAACCCATCGCCAGTCGCCTTCAGCGTCGTCTTCCCCATCCTTCACCTCCTTACTACGCCACCATGCCAGGACGGCCCGGGCGACGTTGTGACACAGTCACCCTGCTCCATAGCACGGTGCCTCGTCATCCCACCCATGGCAATAGCATCGACAACAGCACTCCAGCCTCGTCGCCAGTGTCTCCGTCTCTCCTTTGTGCTGCGCCCTCGACGATCGGCTGCAGCATCCAACAGCCGGTGTTTGCCTGTGCCCAGCCACTGCGGCAGCTCCCCTGCCATCCGCTGCCGTCCCGTCGCTGCAGTGACTGTCCCGTCACCGCATCGCGCCGCCATGACCCTCGCGACCTCCGACGTGTCACAGGCCAGACCCCGCATCGCCTCTCCATAGCCGCACACCTCGCATCGCCGTCCTCCTCCTTCTCTCTCCCTATGTTATTGTATAGGAGGGAAGAAGAAACCTGGTTTTGATCTTAACCGTCGGATCTCCCCAAAATTGTGATCTGATCAGATCGGATCAGCACCATCCATTTCAGCCAGATCAGATCTCGGCCGTTGGATTTGAACAAGACCTGATCTTGATCAGATCTAATCCTTTCAGCCAGATTAGATCTCAGTCGTCCAATTCGATCGTGATCATCAGCTCCGATCAAGCAGATCCAGCCATCCGATCGTCTTGATCTTGATCTTCCATCAAGATCCGCTTCGGATCCGATCTTGTGTGGGTGTTTGTACATGTCTCGTACGTACACGTGTCCGTGCTAGTGCCTCGTCTCTCGGGATTCTCATCCCGTATTGGTTCGTGTTCGGATTCTCCGTCATCAAGGCAAGTATCCCTTGTACAATTTATTTGTTCTAGTACAAGCATCCCTTGAAAAATACTACAAATAGTTAGAATTGTGACTCCTCCTTGACCATCGTTGTTGATCAATATCAAACCTCCAAAATTTTATAATTCTAAGAGTCACAAAAATTTCATTGTGTTAAATTATAATTACTTGGACTCTTTTACCCCTTGAACATATGTACACATAAGATTAAGGAGCCCTAGGCAGTAGACACATGTTACATTTTGTGTTTGATGATCTTGCAACCATTTGACTTGAGAAATAATTATTACTTGCTGTTTTGACAACCATTATCCTGTATTTATATCACACAATAGCTTAGACGCCTAGTAACAAATTTTCCATGTAATCTATACTAGTAAGTTATACCCACATGTTGCTTTCCTGAATCTTCTTTTACTGTTTCTACCCATTTAACATTAGAATCTGAACCCGATGCCTGAATAGAAAATGTACCCCTGGATGTCTAGATGTCGATAGACTCCAAAATTTTCGAATTTGGAGTTACGGTCTAGGAGCTGTTGCAGTTTTACTGCAGCTGTGTCGGTAGGCGCAGATTCGCAAAACTGATACACACCTTTACTTTGTGAATTAATTTAACTATGTTAACAGCAAGCGTTTGACATAAAATTTTATACGTAGTTGCTGGACACCCTATAGGACATCCCCAATTTTTCTTAGAATTAATTTTCATTATTTTAACCCTGTTTCACATGTATAAACCCCAACACACAATTCTGCCTGAACAAATGTAACAAGCCGGGGTCTGAGGGAAGGACTATAGAGTGGACAACATAGGTAAGTGTACTCGGAAGGGGGCCAGTGTTTTCCAAAGTTGTATGTTAAATGGAACTAAGTGCCACGTAGAACTAAGTGCCACGTCATGGTGACGGGGGCCACCTCTAGAGCCTATGGGGGCCACCTTTAGAGCCCATTACAAGATTACATGATATATATTTGCGATCACATGGAACTAAGTGCCACGTCATGGTGACAGGGACCACCTCTAAAGCCTACGGGGACCACCTCTAGAGCCTACGGGGGCCACCTCTAGAGCCCATGGTTTGATCACCTACTTGTTTGATGCCTGAGTACACTGTCTTATAGACTCCATTACTAGGTCTAAACGCAATTGTTTTGACTGTAGCAACCATGTAGTAAAAAGATGGATGCATGTCGTGCTACCTAGATAGTAATAACTATAAGACTTGAACATGAACCTGAACATGACACATGTTACTTGATATTTGAGGATACGATACAAGAAACTTGATACGTGAAACCTGACACATGAAACATGATACTTGATGTTAGTTACCCTTACAGGTTCACCTGTCATATGTTTTACCATTAATAGTTGTTAACTAGCCAGTTCACTAGGATGTCCCTTTTGTCAGCTAGTTCTTGGTTTTTCTACTACTTGTTATAACTCTGTTACATTCTTGATTCCAGTTCCTGTTCCCCATACTTGTACTTGTTTTCACTATTTGTGGCCCTAGCTTGCACTAAGGGCATCTTCTCTTGTTTTTTCTTGTTTTCCCTTTTTATATTTATTAAGCAGACTTTGGAGACGAGTTGCCTGCTGGAATAAGCGAGCAGACATTTTAGACTTCGCTTGGAGCAAGAACTTGTTTAAATAATTGCTTTCCTTAAGGTATTTATTTCTTCTGCTGTATAAGACTTGTTTTTCGAGTTTACACTTGATCCAGACATGGAAACTATTTGAATATTATTATTTGTTTAAATTATTTTCTGTTACTTAATAAATTATTCATGCATGCTTGGTTATATATAAATCTGGTTATATTCTTGTTATGATGCTGAGTCGATCCTACAGCTTATGGATGATATAAAAATCATTCGCTGGGCTTCGTCACGTGCTCGTATTCCATGTTTTTGGGAAGCGGGGCGTGACACGCACGAAATTTCAAGACTTCAAGAAAACGCAGCAGCCAGGTAGCGACGGTCGATTGTCAATAATGATCAGTCGACTGTTACTCCTACAGACTGCAGTTTTAGTTTGTGCACATTTCAACCAATACAGAGTTTCACTTTATAAAAATGAATTCTGTAAAAGGTATAATTCTGATATGTTCAATACGACTTATAGAGTATATAAGAGTCCACAAAACCAATCAAAACCACTTTGAATTGATTAAATTAGCTTTTTGGTGAATTCCTTCAAGTTGAAACATGAATATGTGCATATATCAAAATAAAGTTTTTTTTATTTCTTTTAAAAATCAATCATACATCAAAAGACCTTCTTATTATGTTCCAAACCATATTAATACCAAAACAAGTTGAGATATGACCAAAATTTTCAAAAACACTTTTAAAGACTCAATTCCTTCGAAACAACAAAATAGGATATTTATGTAATAGTGTTCATGCAAGTTTGTGCACTAAAGAAATTTCACAAATTCATCAATTTAGGAATAGACAAATGTTCAGATTAAATCTTTAATAATTGAGCAAATCAAATCCAAGTAAAAACTTCATAAAATCATGAAATCTCCAATTTAGTCATTGTTGCCGCTGGATTCTGGTGTGGGGGCAATAGATGAGATTTGTAGGTTCGTGAGGAACTCGAACAGGCTAGATCTCCCTTCTTCCTTGTTGATAAGTTGACTCTTTGATGCTCCCGCTGACCTGCACAAATGTTTGAAACACCGGGATGGATCCCGGCAACGAACCCTCCGATGCTCTTGTCAATACCAAAAAAGTAAAGGGAAAGAGCTCAAGTGCACAAAGAGTGATCACCTTTTTCCGTATGAGGTAGGGGGTTTTTATAGTCGCCATAGGAATCTCTTTCAGGATAAGAGTGAATCCCTACTTCCTGGCGTGGCAGGATAAGGGTGGTTATAACCACCTCCTCAAGACCAGGATTTCCTCCCATCTAGTTGAACTGGCCCCTAACGGGTTGACACCCGTTCTCAACTGAACAGATCCGTTCATGGGTTAGCGGGTCCAAGAGGAGGGACCCGATACCCAATTCGGACCCGTCTGTAAGTGAAATTATCGTCCTGCCCCTGGGACTTTGAGATTCGTGCCTCCTTTGAATGGTTCCGTTTTAACCCCATTTTTAGCCATATCACGAGCCCCCCACTCCCAAAGACTGTGTGTTACGGCCTTTGGGAAGTAGTTTTGTTGTTTTAATAGCGTATAGGGCTTTATCGGAGTTCTCAAAGGGTGTTGGAACCTCGTCTGAGGGGAGATGGTGCCTTTCTGAGCTGGTAGTGTGCCCAAATTTGTTCTTAGGTCCTTCTGAATTTTTGGTGACTTTTTCCCAATTTTATATTATTTTTTCTAACCATTTATTCAATTTTGCTGAACGATGATTTGTTTTCCGAGAGCATTAATTAATCATTCTAACCAATAATTATTTACCCAGGGGCTCAAAAATGTTCTCCTGAATTTATAATTATTTTTCTCATAATTTTAATCATTTTTTTGCAATTTTTTGAATAAATAAAATATAATTTTAATTACCCAATTATGACGTGGCGAAATCTCGACCGTCCATCAGACTTTGGCACAAAATTCTGAGTGGTCCGACTGTTCCTGTTGCTCGGCAGTATTTTCCCCATATGAGTAGCTCGGAACGCCTATCGCTCGGATTGGGATTCCGAGCGATGTGGCATAATCTGGGATGCCCATCTAGATGCAGCATGAATTTCGAGGAAATCCAATGGTGGATCTTGCATTTGACCACGTTGCCGGATCAGGGACTCACATCAGGTCATAGCGCGACTTTCAGGGTGATCAGACGGCTCTCATAGCTCGGCAACATTTTCTCCACATGGGTAGCTCGGAATGCAAGTCGCTCGGATTTGATTTCCAAGCGACGTGGCATAATCTGGGTCATCCGATGATGATCAGGCATGAATCACGAGGCACGAAGGCGTGGATCACGAGAAAATGTGATTTTGGTCGACAGGGCTAAATCAGGGACGTCCATCAGGTCACGACACGAATTTCGAGGGGATTAGACGACTCACATAGCTGGGCAACATTTTTTCCGCATGAGCAGCTCAGAATGCAAGTCGCTCGGATTTGATTTCTGAGCGACATGGCACAATCTGGGTCGTCTGATGACGATCAGGTGCGAATCACGTGGTGAGAGTCATTTTTCTCCAATTCGCAGCTCGGAATGCTAGTTGCTCAGATTTGGTTTCCGAGCGACGTGGCGCGATCTGGACCGTCTGATGAAGATGGAACGGATCACGAGGCATGTCGGTGTGGATCACGAGAAAATATGATTTTGGCCGACGAGTCGAGATCTGAGCCGTCTGATGGCGATCAGGCACGAATTTCGAGGAGAAAGACGTTTTTCTCTAATTCGCAGCTCAGAATTCTAGTTGCTTGGATTTGGTTTCCGAGCGACGTAGCACGATCTGGTCAGTGTGATGAAGATCAGGCGCGAATCACGAGGCTTGACGGTGTGGATCACAAGAAAACGTGATTTTGGTCGACACGGCGAGATCTGGGCCGTCTGATGGCGATCAGGCGCGAATTTCGAGGAGAAAGTCATTTTTCTCCAATTCGCAGCTTGGAATGCTAGTTGCTCGGATTTGGTTCCCGAGCGACGTGGAGCAATCTGGACCATCTAATGAAGATCAAGCACGGATCACGAGGTGAGAGACGAGGATGACGCTTAGGCTTCTGGTTTTGTCGTTTAGGCTTCTGGTGGGCCGTTGTGAGGGCCCAATGTACTCGAAGGCCCACCCGAATCCGCTTCAACACTTATAAGTTTTCACCACCTCTCTTTCCCCTCATTTCTTACTCTCTCATTTTCACTTCACTTTTTACTTAAGTCACTTTTGCTCTCGAGCGGCGCTGTTAGCATTCGTGGCCAGGCATTTCTCTTCTCCGGCAAACTATTCCGACCATAGACGTCACTTCAAGGTAAATTATCTCAACTTAACTTGAAATGTCTAGAGCGTTGTCGGGGAATGAGACCTCCACCTCGGACCAAGAGACCGACCGAGCTCTAGTGGTTCCCCCGAGCAAAGGGAAGGAAGTGGCGAAGTCCGTTGTTGTAGAGACAATAGTGGAGAAGGTGAAGGGGGCTGGAGCACTGGGTCGGCTACCATTGACATTATCGAGCCTCGGAAAGGTCAGAAGCTACTCCAAGGACATTTTGGCGAAGGCTATGCAGGGGAGGTCAGTCTCCTACGAGGAGAACAGTCCGAGGCCCTTCCGAGGTAGACGAGATTCCTTCGGTTATGACCGAGGCAGACCTCCACTGGATCAGGAAGGGATTCCGCATCCCGAAGGAATACGCCCTGCTCCTCCCCGTCCCCAGCTTCCAAGCGTGCACGGGGACGTCGCCAGATACGTGCGTCTTTCCGTATAATGCACTAAATGCCGGGCTTCGGCTACCCCTGCCGCCCTTCGTGGTCGAGGTGCTGCAGTGGTATGACTTGAGCCCGGTGCAGTTCATGCCGAACATGTGGTGGCACGTTATTGCCTTCATCCTTCAGTGCCAAGCGGTCGGAGTGCAGTCCTAGCTCGTCATCTTCCGCAATCTCTACCGGATTTGCCGAATGAGCAAGATGAAGTACCGGTATTATCTGTCACCGAAGAAGGGGGTCAAGTTGATCGAAAACCCGGACTCCATCAAACATTGGAAGGAGAAGTATTTCCTGATCCGAGGCCCCGAGCCGTAGGGGTTTCCGACGACGTGGAAGGAGGAGGTTCCGAAGTGGGCGAAGGCCGAACCAGTGCTCACCAAAGAAGAAAAGGAGGTTGTGTTAAAGATCCTCGGTCTTCCGACCCTCGGTTGGAAGGATATTACCGAGGAGGTCTTGTTCGGTGGGGGTCTTAGTCCGATCGACCCCAGTACGCTCAGTTACTTCATTTTCTTCAGTGTATATGTATTTGCTTTTAGCGTTTGCATTTATTTCACTAACTCTTTTGCTCAGCTTTTTGTTGTTCAGAGGCTCCCGGTATGGACTACCGAGATCTCATGGCAAAGAGAACTGCAGCCGCATCGAAGGGGGTGGACAGCAAGAAGAGGAAGAGGACAACGACGGGGCCCCCTTCTAGCCGAGCAGTTCAGGCGCCCTCGGCTCCTGCGGCCGTTGTGGACTTGGTGGGTGACTCCCCCTCGGCGCCGCAGGTCGCGCTCCCCTCGGCCGATGCTCCTAGATCTTCGAGTGGGACATTCTCGGTCAGTGCTGCTCTGGCCCTCGAGGTGTCACCGCTTACGGCCGAAGCGGAGGCCATTCTCACCGAAGAGCACAAGAAGCTCTTTGTCCCCGATTGGCAAGTGATGAAGCTCGACGGCTTCCTCAGCGACGCAGGGATGTGCATGCAAGCGGTGCGCCATTTGCCGACCCCGAAGGATTGTGCAGCGCTGAAGGCTGGTACGGTCGGCGACGACGCACTGAAGATCGCCCGGTCGACAATGTCGGTAAGTAACACTACTCTGCTCTCTTATGTTTTGGAGTTAGTGATTTTGGGTTCTCACGTTCTTCTTCCTTTGCTTTCAGACCCTTTGCCACTTCAGCCATATGCTCGAGCAGTTCACCGAGCAGGAGAAGGAGATGAAGGCGACGAACGACCGCGAGCGAGCGGAGCATGCCAAGGCGGTGAAGTTGTTCGAGGCCGAACAACAGCTCTTGACGTCGCGAGCTGCCGAGGTTGGGGCCCTCAAGACTAAGCTTGCTGAGGCGCTCGAACGCTCGGCGATCGAGGCGGCTAAGGTCGATGCTCTGGAGAAGGAGAAGGCTCGACTCGAGGAGGAGCTGGCGAAGGCTCGGAAGGCGTCTGAGAAGGTGTTGAAGGAGCAGGAGGCGAAGGTTGAGGAGGCAAGGAAAGCCGTTCAGGACTAGGCGGAGGCCCACATGATGACGAACATGGAGGAGGCCTACGCTCGGGCTTTGAAGCACGTGGCGGCTCATCTCCCAGACTTTGACAGTTCGGGGTACTACTTCTATGACCCGGTAGAGGGCAAGGAGTTCCTTCCTCTGGCCGAGGTCGAGCCCGAAGGGGAAGGCGACGAAGGCGAGGGCAATGACGAGGAGGAGGGGAATCTCGAGGGGGCGCTCATCACTGTACCGAGCGAGTGCGCCTCGGAGCAGCACCTAGAGGTGGCTCCTTGACCTAGTTGCTTTTTCTTTTCCTCCTTTTTTTTGTATTACCGAACTGCAGACTAGCCACCGCTCTAAATTTGAAGTGAATAAAATTCTATCTGTTTTCGTCTAAGTGTTGAAAATTTTCTTTTCTCTTGAACTCTTTTTGGCTAAGTGTTGGAGAGATCTTCGAGCTCTTTTTGTTTGAGTGTTGTAGCAATCTTCGAGCTCTTTTTTGGCTAAGTGTTGGAGTCGTGAGAACTCAATAGCTCCATGCTCTCGCTCTTTTCAGATTGTCGAAGTGCTGCAGATTGCCGAAGTGCCTCGAGTAGCCGAAGTGGCTCGTCTCAAGGCTAGTCTAGGGGCGAAGAGATTGGGGCTCGTGAGGAACCAAGAGTGGCTTCGCGAAACGGATTCGGATCTCCGTAAGGCAAAGTATGAGCTGAATTACCTGAGATCGACCCTAGTTTGCCGAGACATAGAGAGGAGGCGATTAGAGGAGCAGATCAAAGAGGGACCCCCGAAAATGATGATATGGGCTCATCCGCCGAAGCCAACCTTGGCCTGAAGCTTAAGTGCCTTCGCGACTCTCTATCTTAGGTGACAGCGGAGAGAGACGAGCTGAAGAAGGTGACCCTTGGCAAGAGCATGGAAGTTGCTCACCTTCGGCGGACGATCACCGATGGCACTCGAGGGGCAGGCTCAGTACGACTGCCTTGTCTGATCATAAAGGTGAGAGATGACTCGCTCAAAGAGCGAATTGTCGAGCTCGAGGCAGAGGTCGCTCGTCTTCAATCGTGATCCGAGTGGAGCAATGTTAGATCCACTTCTTGCACTCGGGAAGAGCATGATAGAGGGATATCTTTCTACGATCTTGCACGTCGCTCGCCGTCAATGCATCGAAGCCCGGGTGATGCACAAAGTGGGGTGGCAGCTTCGTTGAGTGGAGCGTCTATTAGGGCCACCGTTAGAACGAGTGCTAATGATGCTTCTCGACTCGCCGGCTTAGAGACGTGCGCCAAGGGGGGCATCGGCAGCACAACATTCGTCGCCCCTGGGTGTCTCTCAACCGGAGTGTCCCTGTGCCTAAGAGGCATTGAAGTAGATCTCTGTAGTCTTGTGCTTTAGGCTTCGCGAGTTTTGTATCTCAGTATAAAGATGATTAGTTGGTCTTGTAATTAGACTTGTTCCTCAAAATTTAATGAAATAATACTTGTTTTTCACACTTGTGTGTTTTGTTAGCATTTGTAATCGTCAACAGTTGTAGGAGCAATCTTGAATGGTAGGATGCTTGGTACTTACTCGTTCGTGAGTAGCACAAAGTTGCGTCGAACCAAGTGTTGGACTCCGAACTTGTTGTTTAGAGGGTACCAACGGCTGTTGGAGCAATTCTGAATGGTGACCCACTTTTTACTCGCTTAGAAGCAAGTAGTTGAAGCGGAATCGAACCAAGTGTTGGACTTTAAGCACGTCGTTTTGAAGATATTAACAGCTGTAGGAGCAATTCCGAATGGTGATCCGCTTCGTACTCGCTCTATGCAAGTAGTTGAAGCAGAGTCGAACCAAGTGTTGGACTCCGAGCGTGTCGTTTAGAAGGTATCAACGGCTGTAGGAGCAATTCCGAATGGTGGTCCGCTTCACACTCGCTTAGAAGCAAGTAGTTGAAGCGGAATCGAACCAAGTGTTGGACTCCAAGCACGTCGTTATAATGAAAATTTTTTGTAAGTAGAGTTAGACTACCCAAAAAAATAGAGAATTCGCTAGGTAGAGTTAGACTACTCAAAAGATTGAAAAGTTGTGGGGAAAGATTTCCTTTTATTGCAAACAACTGGGCGGCCGCTTCTAAGTTGCGAGCCGTCTTACATTTTGATAAATAGAAAATACAAGTAGGGAGTTCGGACATGTCTTCTGGAGCTCTCTTGGGGAAGTGGCTTGGAGCGGTGTTTAGACACCCTCTCGGTACTTCTTTAAGTGCTCTGCGTTCCATGTCCTCGGTATTTTCCTGCCCCCCGGATCTTCAAGTTGATACGCTCCCGGGCGAATAATTCTGGAGTCCTTATATGGTCCTTCCCAATTGGGTGCCAACTTGCCTCTTTTCCTTGGATCGGAGATCGATAACTTTCTGAGCACTAAGTCACCCTCTTTTAGGTTGGCGGGCCGTACCCTCTTATTGTAGGCCTGAGTGATCCTACGGTTGTAGGTCTCTTGCCAAATCGCGGCTCTCTCACGGACCTCATCAATGAGGTCCAGGCAGTTGCGAAGCTGGTTCGCATTCTGCGCGTCACTGTAAGCATTGAGTCGGGATGAAGGGAGGCCCACCTCCAAAGAGATGAGAGCTTCGGATCCGTATGTGAGGTTGAAAGGGGATTCTCCCGTTAGAGCTCTTTTGGTGGTGCGATAGTTCCAAAGCACATTGGGGAGGCCTCTTCTTCAAGCCAGAGATGATTTGTCAGTTCGCGTTCTCCGCCTGGCCATTGGACTAGGGATGCGCTGCTGAATGCCGAGAACGGTGCAAAAGTCGCGAAAGGTCGATCTCGTGAATTGGGTCTCGTTATCGGTTATAAGGATGAGAGGCACCCCGAACCGACAAACGATGTTCTTCCAAAAGAACTTCTGCACCTTGTGCTCGGTTATTGTTGAAAGAGGTTCAGCCTCTATCTATTTTGAAAAGTAGTCTATTGCTACCACTAAGAACTTCAGCTGGCCCGGTGCTGGAGGGAAGGGTCCGAGCAAATCCATCCCCCACATTGCGAAGGGGGTTAGACTTGCCAAGGAAGTAAGTTGTGCTTGGGGCAGGCAACGGATTGGGGCAAACTTCTGGTAGAGTCGCACTGGCGGATGTACTCCTCGGAGTCACTTAGTAGTGTGGGCTAGAAGTAGCTGTAGTTCAAGAGCTTCCGGGCGAGGGATCTCTCTCCCAAGTGCGCGCCACATAGACCATCATGGGCCTCCTTTAGGGCATAGAGCGCTTCCTCCGGGGAGAGGCACCTCAAATAGGGCTGACCGTCGATCTGGGTGTAGGAGCGTTTGTGCATGACCCCGTCCACGAGTGTGTACCGCTCTGCTCGTGTCCTGATCCTCCTTGCTTCTTTCGAATCTTCGGGAAGGACTCCATCTCGGAGGTACTCGAAGAGGGGCTTCATCCAGCTTTCCCCAAGTGTTAGGGGGTAGGCTTCCATTGGCTCCGAGCCACCTTCGTCAATGCTTGGTTTGAGAAGGACCTCTATCAAGACTGTCCGTTCTAGACCCTGGAGAGACGAGGAGGCGAGCTTAGAGAGGGCATCTGCTTGCGCATTTTCCTCTCGGGGAACCCGCTGGAGTTGAACATCTTCGAATAGAGCTAGAAGCTCCCTCAGCTTTGCCAAGTACCTCGCCATACGGCCGTCCCTCTCCTCGTATTCCCTGGAAACCTAGTTGACTACTAACTAGGAGTCACTGAAGACCCTTACGCGCTTGGCACCTACCTTGCGAGCCATGCAGAGCCCCGCTAAGGGCCTCACACTCTGCCTCAATGTTTGATGTCAGGAAGTTTAGGCGGAGGGAGTACTGAAGGACGAAAGCGTCAGGGCCAGTTAGGATGACGCCAGCCCTGCTCCCATCGGTGCAAGAGGACCCATCCACATAAACGGTCCAGACGAAGGGGTCGGCAGGCGACTCGCATGAGTCGGGGATGTTGTTCTCCAATTTGAATTCGGCCAGAGCTTGGGCCTTTATAGCTGTTCTGGGCTGGTAGCTGATATCATGCTGACTCAGCTCGATGGACCACTTCATGAGCCGTCCGGAAGTCTCGGGATTGTGGAGAACTTGTTTTAGCGGTTGGGTGGTAAGGACGGCCACCGAATGGGATTGGAATTAGGGGCGAAGCTTTCGGACCGCCATGACCAGGGCGAGAGCCATCTTCTTTAGCTTCGGGTAACGGAGTTCGGCATTGCGGAGCACCTTGCTCACGTAATAGATGGGCTTCTTCATCTTCTCCTCTTCCCTTACAAGGACCGCACTGAGCGTCTGGTTCGAAGCTGCGAGATAGAGGTAGAGAACCTCCCCAGGTGCTGGCTTGCTTAGGAGCGGGGGGTTAGCCAAATATTTTTTGAGCTTGTCAAAGGACTCCTATTGCTATTGTCCCCACTCGAAGCATTTAGCCCCATTGAATGCCTTGAAGAAGGGGAGACACTTCTCCCAGGACTTGGATAGGAATCGCCCAATCGCGGTGAGGCGCCCCGTGCGCCTCTGTACTTCTTCGACGTTGGAGGGGGGAGCCATCTTGAGAATGGCTTGGATCTTTTCGGGGTTGGCCTCTATGCCCCTCTGGCTGACCATAAACCTCAGGAATTTGCCCGATGAGACACTGAATGCACACTTGTTCGAGTTTAGCCTCATATTGTGCCTCCTGAGCACCCCGAAGGCTTCTTGAAGGTCGAGAGTGTGCTCCTGCCCTCGGGTGCTCTTGACCAACATGTCATCGACATAGACCTCCATGTTTCGTCCAATCTGGTCTCGGAAGACCCTATTCACAAGACGTTGATAGGTAGCTCTCGTATTTTTCAAGCCGAAGGGCATAACACGGTAGCAATAGAGGCCTTGGTCCATCACGAACGAGGTTTTCGGGATGTCGGGAGGGAACATCCTGATTTGGTTGTACCCTGAGAAGGCATCCATAAAACTGAGGAGCTCGTGCCCGGAGGTCGCATCGATCAGGGTGTCGATGCTGGGAAGAGAAAAAGGGTCCTTCAGGCACGCCTTATTGAGATCGGTGAAGTCAATGCATATTCTCCAGCTCCCATTGGCCTTATTGACCATCACCACATTGGAGAGCCACTCAGGGTAGTTTACCTCCTGGATAAAGCGGGCATTGAGGAGTTTCTCAACCTCCTCCTTGATCGCATGTTGCCTCTCGAGGGAAAACTTTCGCCTCTTCTGTTGGACAGGCTTGACCCCAGAGGTGATGTTCAGACGGTGCATTGAGACCTCCTCTGAGATCCCGGGCATATCGGCTGCAGTCCAGGCAAAGAGGTCACGGTTCTCCCGTATGCACTGAGAGATGTCTTGCTTAATGGAGGGGGAGAGAGCCTTACTGATGCAGAATGTCTTAATGGTGTCTTCTTCGGAGAAGGCCACTTCCTCCAATTCGTCCACGGGCTCGGAGATAGTCTGACCGCCTTCCTAAGGAAGTTCGAGCGCTTCCAAAGAGAGAACTGGACCCCCCATCGAGGTCATATAGCACTTTCGAGCTGCTTCTTGGCTTCCCCTTACTTCTCCTACTCCTGAGGGCGTGGAAAACTTCATCTTCATGTGGTCGGCTGAAGGGATGGCTTGAAGCGTGGCCAAACCTGGTCTACCCAAGATAACATTATAGGCGGCCTTAACATCGACCACCATGAAGTTCATTGGCTCCGTGCAAGTTACCAGAGCCTTTCCAACCGTTACGTCGAGGGTTGTAACTCCCTCGACCATAACCGGAACCCCAGTGAACTCGTGGAGAGTGTAGCTTGCGTGCTTGAGCCGGTCCCTCGACAGCGGGAGGCCTTTGAAGGCCTCCAAGAAAAGGATGTTGACGGAACTGCCGTTGTCCACTAAGACCTGACGAACCTCGAAGTTTGCCATTGGGAGATTGATGACGAGGGCATCACAGTGGGGTGTGCGGACACCCTCCAGGTCCCTATCGGAGAACGTCACCGAGACTCCTAGGCCTTTTAGGGGAGGATGGCTCTGCACGGAGTTAACCTCCCTTATGAAGGCTTTTCGGGAGGAGTTGGAATCTCCCCCCATTGGGCCTCTGTGTATCAGGTGCAAGATGCCCTATACTTCGGCTTCCGGGATCTCCGTGCGCCGCTCGTTCCGCCTGTTAGCCCCCTAGGCAGTGAAGGCGGATCGGCTCGGTTTCTTTTCATAAAGTGAGTAAGCTGCCCTCTCTGGATGAGGGCCTCAATCTCGTCTTTGAGGGCCCGACATTCGTCTGTGTCGTGCACGTTGTCCCGATGGAAATGGCACCACTTATTCTGGTCTCTCTTCTTTCCCAGAGAATTCATCTTTGGGGGAGGCGGTAGGATGCCTTCGTTCCCGATCTCCATCACGATGGCAAATACACTCGCGTTAAGCGGAGTGAATTTCTCGAACCGAGGAGGGGGACGCCGCTGACCCCCATTGTCTTTTTGGAGCTTCTTAGCTCCTTCTGCACCCTTCCGCTTGTTCGCGGAAGATGAGGCCTCAAAGGTGGGGCGGTGGAGAGCTTCTTCCGCTCGGATGTACTTCTCGCTCCGAAGTAGAAGCTCTGAGAAGTCCCGAGGGGGCTTCTTTGCAAGGGACGCCCTGAGGTCAGCATTGAGGACGTTGGATTGGAAGGCGACAGTGGCCACCGAAGGTTCCAAGGAGGTAATGGATCTGGCCTCGGCAGTGGAATGCTTAACGTAGTCCCTCAACCGTTTGCCCTTCTTTTGGCTGAGGAATAACAGGGAGGCGCTCGTCTTCTCCGTGCGGCGACTGCTCACGAAGTGCATGAGGAAGAGTCCCTCGAATTGGTCGAAGGAGAAGATAGATGCCAGGGCAAGGCAGGAATACCACTCCCGAGCCGACCCCTTGAGTGTGGCCGGGAAGGTCTTGCAGAGGAGGGCATCGGATGCATGATGGATCATCATTAGAGTTTTGAAGCTCTCAATGTGATTCGTGGGGTCTAACTCCACAGTGTAGGTCTCGAAGTGCGGAGGTTTGAAGTTGTCGGGAACTGGGGCCTCCATGATGGCACGGGAGAATGGGGGCCTATTTGGACGGAGGTCCTTTGCCCGTCGCTCCTCGATCGAGCTGGCCGAGGTGTCTCTCCATCTCGTGGAGACGGCGATAGACTGAGTCCTCCCTCTGGTCTTACCTGGATGAGCCCCGAGACTCATCCTCATGTCAAGGAGGACTGGGGCTGCGCCGGCAATGTTTCAGAGTAGGTGGTGGACTAAGTGAACGATGGGGGTGACTCGAGGTAGGACGCGGGCTTCGGGAGAGGCGATGATGATCGGGAGAAGGGCGGCGATGGCTCGGAGCTGGCCTGGGACTCCGGGACCGGTGGTGATTGCTCGGAATCGGTCGGGGACTTCGGGAGCGGCGAGGATGACGAGGAGCTGGCCGAGGGCTGGGTGCCCGAGGGCCATTGTTGGGGGTGGCGTGGAGCGCCCGAAGGACCGCCTCCTGAAATTGGTGGAACTCCACCCTTATGACGGGGGCCTCCTGCTCGTGGTCGGCTCGAGCTACAGGACGGCCGGTAGGGGAGCGGCTTCGCCTTGGGCGATGCGGAGGTCAGTCCCTCCGTCTCCGAGGAGAGTTAGATCCCCTGCAGTCTGATTGGCATGGCGACCGATGCCTCGCGTGCAACCGGTGAGGGTTCGCCTCGCGGGTCCGCCTCTCCTCCAGATGAGTTCAAAGATCGGGCTCTGGCTCGGTTTGCCGATTGTTGAGGACATCCCGCAGATCCTTTGGGGTAGGAGGACTGTGGGAAGCCATAGAATCTGTGGAGGCATTGTGGATGGACACCCGAACCTGATGCACGGGCTGCTTGTGGCAGCGTCGCCTAGAAGGCTCCCCCACGTATGCCTGGGGCCCTATAGGCTGCTGAATGGACTGGTGAACCTGCTGCTCAAGTTGCAGGGTCTGCTGGCCTAGTGGAGGAAGATCCTCTGGAAGAGGAGGATGAGAAGTGGTTGTTCTTCGGTTGGAAGTTGAGGGCTTCCTCTTGGGAGGCATGTCTAGGAGTGGCTTTGGTGGAAGGAGGAAGGTGGGGTTGCTTGTCGAGTATTTCCCACAGACGGTGCCATCTGTTGCCGCTGGATTCTGGTGTGGGGGCAATAGATGAGATTTGTAGGTTCGTGAGGAACTCGAACAGGCTGGATCTCCCTTCTTCCTTGTTGATAAGTTGAATCCTTGATGCTCCCGCTGACCTGCACAAATGTTCGAAACACCGGGATGGATCCCGGCGACGAACCCTCCGACGCTCTTGTCAATACCAGAAAAAGTAAAAGGAAAGAACACAAGTGTGCAAAGAGTGATCACCTTTTTTCGTATGAGGTAGGGGGTTTTTATAGTTGCCATGGGGATCTCTTTCAGGATAAGAGTGAATCCCTAATTCCCGGTGTGGCAGGATAGGGGGGTTATAACCACCTCTCAAGATCAGGGGGAGCCAGGATTTCCTCCCATCCTATTGAACTGGCCCCTAACGGGTTGACACCCGTTCTCAACTGAACAGATCTGTTCATGGGTTAGCGGGTACAAGAGAAGGGACCCGATTCCCAATTCGGACCCGTCTGTAGGTGAAATTACCGTCCTGCCCCTGGGACTTTGAGATTTGTGCCCCCTTTGAACGGTTGCAATTTAGCCCCATTTTTAGCCATATCAGTCATAAAGCATCAAAACCAAATCTAGTTATCACAACTCCAATCCTCAAGACATGATCTTTTAATTCATTAGTCATTCTCACAATTTCCACAAACTCAACCATATTTATATTCAATAGTTGATATCATGAACATCAACAAATTTAACATTAACATGACCAAGTCGCATTCATCCAACTCACCAATAGTCAAAAATCTCATCTTTAATCTATTTATGCATAACATTCACCATATCCAATCAAATTAGCAATAATCCAAAAGAAATAGCCTACCCATGACTTATATTAGGTCCTCTATCAATTTTGATTCATCCACATACAATTCCAAACATAAATAACTAGGTTTTCATGAAAGATTCAATTTTAACTCATCAATTTATTCAATCCATCATATAAATACCCTAGCATGCTTTCTAGTAGATGAAACACCACATACAACCTTTAAAGAACAAAACAAAACAATTACATCACTCACCTTGTTGAAAGAATTGAACGAAAACGAATAGAAAGTAAGAAAAGCCCCTCCTTAGCAAGAAATCCAAGATCTTCTCTTTAGAACTCCAAAATAATAAGAAATAAGAAATCCCCTATGTTGGGCAGCGAAATGACGGCTGCACTACACCCTAAATAGGCCGGGATTAAAGATTTTAGGGTTTTTGAGTACATTTGCAAAATACTCCCTTTCAAATATACCTTTACATAAATAGATTCTCATACTAGGAAATTAGTTAAAACCAATTTAATTGGGTTCAAAATGAAAAATTTCCCCCACTAGCATCAATCGGCACTGTAGGGAAAACCCAGAAAACAATTTTGCAATTTCATCCCTTCAAATAGCAATTTTGCAAAAAGATCCTCTTTTATCAAAACTTGTAAAATATATCAAATGTGTTGAAACAAAAGGTAAAATTTTTACTCCTGAATTGACTAGGCATTATTTCCAGCCCAAAAATTCAAAAATCTAGAGTTTCACCCCCATTTGGTAATTTTGCACAAAAGTCCTTCTTTTTGAAATATTTGCAAATGGGTCTAACCATTGTCAGAAAAATCTAGAAAAATCACAAATAATCTCAAATAATAAATAATTAGTTTCCCAAAAATAAATTTGGCTTTCGAACCTCCCGAGAAAATATTGGCACGTGTTTTTCATGTGTAAGAAGATAAATTTTTAGATAAATATTTATTAAATCACCAAAAGCCATTTTAACTCATTTAATATTCTGAAAACAATATTTAAAAAAATACGGGGTACTACACATATAGCATGCAATAATGAAAAAAATTAAAATTATAAACAAATTGACAAAAGTCCAATGGCATCTAAGACAAAACATAAGAAAAATAAAGTCCAAAACCTGAAAACTAGGGCAAGAGAGTCTCCTCGTGTGACCCGGTGTTGCTTCCATTCCCATTAGTTTTATGCACGTGACTAGAAATCGAATGTATTCGTTGTCCCTGTATAATGCACAATATTGGCAAAAAATAAGTTATGTGGCTTTCTAAGTGTATATTCTAACAACTGTGTCGCAAAAAATAGATTACTTACTGTTCCAAATGCTGGATTCTTAGCATAGTGATTTTGTTGGGACAGTAAAGGAGCAATCATATCTTTCAGGCCTTGAATCGTTGCCTACATCTTGAACACTTTGGGATAGGGTGGATGACCAAAGTTAGATGCATGACAACCAGATACATATGATCCAACACATATCCGATATACATTAAACCCAACTTCCACTCACAATCAAAAGTCACGCTAATTCAAATTCAAATGTCAATTCTACTTGCCTGTGAGGGTGTTGGCCCCAATCCCATTCCCCGCAAACGATCGGGTCTCTCTCTCCCCCTCACAACACAGATAGCTTCATGTTGGATCGTTAATGGATGTACTGAAGAAGATGACGACCTCTCTGCAATCAGCGCTCTAGCGTCCTTCTGTAAAAGAGAGCAAAAACAACAGTAATATTAATAAATTACTTCTATACTTAAATATCAATTTAAAATTAGTTTGAAAGTTTCATAATCACCACTATATCGGCTGCAAACTTATCCCGGAATGTCCCATCCTTTCTTGTGTGGGTAGTTTCAAAAAAAATCTACCTCGTCGATACTCTCTCCATCGGTTGACGCTTCCTACATATAAGATTGATGTAGTGGTTAAATCATACAAAGGCAGAAATTACCAAAAAAATGTTTTAAATCATTTTAAAAATACTTCTTATATAATGAAATTTTCATTACCAGCTCATCCCGCACAACGGCAAAGCTGCTGCTCCCCGTAGTGTGCTTCACCTTCATCTGCCTTCGGCTGCTCAGACGAATTTCAGCTTTCCTCTATACAATTTTGATAATCAGAATATATGTTTATATTTACCAAAATTAATAAAATATATTATCAATGAAATATATAAACAATGAAATAAAATTACCTTTCCATTATCCGATTTCCAAAAATGGACAAGAAATTGCCAATCTTGTGCAGTAATGCATTCGGGAACCGACCTTGCATTTTCGGCCTTGGTCTTCTCCTCGACATAGTACCTCCCTTTTAAAAAGCTCTTGCGATCCCTCCACTTCTTCGATATCGATTTATTGACCCATCCATCAAGAGCATCAGGGATTGCAAACTTTTGCTGCAAAATAATATTAATTGAAGATATATATAGTACTATCGCTTTAAAAAAATTCGAGGATATGAGTATTTCGCCATATTTACTCAATCACTAAAATAAATAAATATTTGAAGGGGCTTTACCAGGTTTTGATACGAATGACTCATTTATATTGTTCTGCTTGCTAAATTCAATTAAGATTGGTGCAATCATTGGTGTAAGAGTACATACATATTAACACTTTTTTAGATTGTCATTAATTGCTTATGTTTGATTCTTAGTGATATTTAGCATACCTCTACCTCCACTTTAAAAATGATTCTAGTTATCTTAGCTTCATTTTCAGCAGGGCTTTGAAACTCATCATAAAGTACAAAATCGTGTTCATATTTTGCAATTAAATATAAGAGATAAAATAGGAATATACCTTAATTACATCGAAGGTCGTCATTTTGGTTGTTGTTGGTACTTTCGACCAACTGTCATAGCTTAACAGAAGGATACAAGGATTTCTGGCTACTACACCACAAAATTTTCTGAGCTTACTCTCGGCCTCTCCAATTGGTTGATGGACATTGTTCATATTCACCAATATCTTTTCATTGTTTGGGAGCTTCCATATTTCCTTCATCTTCGTTGGCCCCCTCGTCCTCCTCGAGGTGGTGGGCGTGCTACCTACACCTGCCTTAACTGTAGTAGCACCCCCATGTGCCGCCCCTCCAATCTCTTCCGTCAGATGATGAATAGTCTGTCCCGTGCTAGGCTGCTCTATGGCATCCTCTTGGTCATGCACAATCCTGACCAACTTCATCTTCGTTCTCGCCATATGTCACATGTTTAAAGAAAATTCAAATTAATTACAAACAAATCACCAAATCGAACTTATGACAGCAAAGAAGACATTAAAACAACTAGTATAATGCCAATTTTGATAATGAAATGAATAACTAATAAGCATGTGCAATAGAAAGCTAGTTGGGTAAAATTTTAAAATAATAAACTATAAACAGATAAATTAATATCCTATTGTAAATAAGACTCAAAATAGTAACTAAATTCCCAACAACCAATCACAACATGATAATATTAACAGTTTAACACTTCAATTTAAAACATATGGGTCTATTTTATCTTTCATCTTCTTCTTGTTTTATGTAGTCAAAACTCCATGAACTGTCATGTCACACTTATCAGACAAAAGCATGATTGAAGATGTAAGTGATACTGAACAACTGGATATTAAATTATAACATAATATACTGCCATCTTCTTATTTTAAAAAGTCAACACTCCATTAATTTCAAAAAAGAGTCTAGAATAACAAACATACCACAGAGAAAATATGATAGTTTACCAATGTTTTTGCAAGGTCCTCCTAATAATCAAACATTTTGAAAATTATTGTAATATAAATCTCACTGAACAGTAATAGCAAATAACACTGTAATGTAGTCACAGGCATATACCAAATCCTGCAAAAACTTACCCAAGTCTGGATTTCTATTACAGCAAACAAAAGGATAAGGATAATTCACCAAAAAGTAACAAAACTTGCATAAGAATCTGTAAGAGAATCTATATTACAGCATCGTCAAATAGATCTCCTTCTTCTCAATCCGTACGGAGCAAAGTAAGGCAGTTATTGACATAAAAAACGCTTACATCAAATGAAGGAAACTCGGAAGCAATGAAATTATTCTCACTATCAGGGTCTTCATCATCTGAATCATCCCCCAGTTGGAATACATCTCTTGACTGCATAGGTAGTGTCACATAAGATTTTTGCACTGATGGGTCTTGAATATAGAAAACTTGGAGCACTTGAGATGGGAACATAAATGGTTCATGGCTAATATGTGTCCTAGTGTGAATCAGATGTGAGAAATCTACAACTGTTAAACCCAACTTATCACAATAGTTGTTATTTAACGCAGCCCAATCTCCACGAAATAATACAACTCGAAAGTGCCCATAATAATTCAAATCTATGATATTTATGAGCATCCCATAATAGTCAACATCCCCGTCTATAGGATTCGAGTCTTTATGTCACGCCTTGCTTCCCAAAAATACGGAATACGAGTAAATGACATTGGCTCAGCAAATGACTAAAATCACCCATAAGCTGTTTATCCGATTAACTCAATAATATAATCAATACTGAACAATTGCGCAAGCAATAATAATAATCTCATGAACAATAATACTTGGAATGAAGCAACATAAAATATCCAAATACAATAAACCAGCGTCTGGAAACAAATAATAAAATCCGGGTCATAAGCGCAATACAAAATAAATCTAATCGCAAATAATTAATAAGTCTCAATACATAGTTCAATAAAACAATGAGCAACTAGAAAGCATAAAATCTACATAAGGTTTGTTCTCGAACTCCAGCGGGAAATTCTCCTTCATTACCTGTGAACACTTCATCTAAAAAGAGAATAAAAATTGTCCTTAGAGTAAGTCATGGACAGCAAGTAGAGAAAGCAAAGAACAATGAAATAACGATATAACAATGAATTCAATAGATTAATAGGAATCAATAACATGGGACAATAATCAATAATCAACATCATGGTAGTCAATGCAATGGTTCAATATTCGATAACATATTCAATGTTCGATGTCAATAACACTTAGCCAAGATTCGAAATCGATAGAAATAATGATGAATAATATGCAGCGTCGATGTGGTGTCAATGCTTAAGTCTATTAATCATTTTAATCCTAACTAATGCAGCACTTCATGCGTCTCATTTATTTACCACATGGTTGCTACATACAAACAAGTTACGTTTAGACTTAGTGGTGGATTTTATAGATCATGTACTCGGCACGATAACAATGTTCCATCCATAACGATAACTTTTCCATAAGATGCTACAAGATCACAAGATCACAAGATAACATTATAAGGAACCACGAGCCCCTTATCCGAGTACAGTCCCTATATTGTCCACTATTAGAGTCAACCCTTAAACCCCGGCTTGTTAATTATTTTATCGATGCAACCATACAATGTGCAATTTGAGGCATTAGATGGACGATAGTTCAATAAGAGAACAATAGGACGATAACTTGAATTGGACAATTATGATGATGATAATAACTCATTAGGATCATACAATGCAACATATATACTTAAATTCATACAATACTATGATACAAGAATAATTAATTTAAGAAAAACTAGAAATTGCAATTCTGGACAATAAACACAGTAGTAGTAAAATAGCCATAACTTTTTCTATACAACTCGAAATTCAACGATTCAAGATATTTTGGAAACTAGAAACATAGGGCTACAACTCTTATTCAGAAAGTTATTTATTTTAAGATCATTTACTGGGTCGAAAATAGCAAACAATATATAGCCAGCAAGCAACATACAGGGTTTTGGGTATTTTTCATGAAATTAATTAATTAAATATGATGGATATCAATTTTATTAGTCGATAAACTTCATAATCAGCATGAGGGGTAATAAAACATGATGAATAAAATTAAAACACGCACATACACTAATTTAATATCAACCAAACAACAATCGATCAATCAAACATATAACCTAGCAATTATTTCTACAATAAATTAATTATGTGACAATTATATAGGTACTCCTATCATGAATACTATATGGATGCATGAAAGATTCAATCTTTAGAGTCAATAGAGGCACGATGTCAATAATATTGGGGTTAGCTCGTGTAAACCCTCAATATACTCAACGAAAGAGCTAAACAATATACAATACGATGAATCAATTGGATCTACTTGCGAGAATATCAATAAAAACTTGAATTTGATTCAATAACAATTCAAGAGGAAAACGACTTGCCTTTTGGATGAAGAAATTGAATACCAAGAATAATGGGATGAGAACCCCGGAGCAACCAACCCACGAACACACAAACAACGTGCAAACTCCGTGCACAAAAAAGTCCAAGCAACACAGCAACAATAAAAAGCGGCAACAAGCAACAATAAAGGAGCAGCAATGACAGAAGGACCAAGGGCAGCTGGCTCGAAGGATCTGGCATCTGGAGCGGCATCGACGGCGGTGACACTGGGCAGGCGGCGGCAGGGGTGTCGAGGGGTCGACGAATATAGGTTGGCGACAGCATCGATCGGGAGGGAGGAGCAACCAAGAGTTTCGATCTGGGGTGTTAGGTCGACGGGAGGGGTTCGCCGGAGTGGCTTGACGAGGAGGTGGAAGGGGGTTTCGACTGGCGGCTCGATGAACGGGGATGGCGACGGGGTAGGCCAGAGAGGGTGGCCGGAAAAGATGGGGATTTGGGTAGGAAACCAGTCGACGGTGAGAGAGAAACAGGGAGGAGAGAGAAAGAGATGACGACTACAAATTATGTTTTTGCATTTTTTTTATGGTTTGTATTAGGATTGTATTTATAGAATACAAGTAGATTATTAGGTTAATGGGTTAGGATCCAATAATAGTGGGTTTGGGTTGAGAACAAACTGCAGTTGGATTTTAGGGTTCAATAAAAGATGGGTTTGAAGACAATATGGTTCAAATAAAATACTCACAATAAATAAATAGGATCGACAAGAAAAATAGCCCAACAAGAAGAATAATTTCATGAACAAAAATTTATATTCAAATAGATAAATAAATAATACAAATGAAAAGAATATAAATTGGCTTGAAAATAAATTGGAATTCACCAAGAAAATTAGATCAAGTACGAAAATAAAATAATTCGATAAATGAACTTTAAATAGATATCAAGAAATAACAATTAATAATCATAATCATAATAATTATAAAATTATATAATAAAATAGTATCCAAGTTTAACAACTTTATTAAAATAGTCCAATAATAATAATATATTTGATTTGGGCTCAAATATAATTAACCGATCAATAAGAAATAGAAAGTAAGATTAAAATACACCATTATTCGAAATAAATAAAATTTTCAATTAGAAAATACTTTGATAAAATATACGAAACGAATTTAGCACAAAATAAATTTATAAAAATCAAAGTATAGAAAAATACATGGAAAATACTTATTATCGAGAATGGGGGTTACACTTTATTAGAGGCATAGCTTCTAGTTTTTGAAGTCACTACAATTCCACTATTTTGACACTTCAAGTGGCATTCACGATCTTTAGTATGAAATTTGAAACCGTTGTACATATATCCATTGTATCTTTTAACCATTTTATAGGGACCTTTGGCAAGAATCTTTATTTCAGACGTCACATCATCACCCAGTGAGGAACCTATAATTATAAAGTAAACGGTATTAGCAGAAGACTTCAAATTATTTTTTACTATCTCCAATTCAAACCTTGGTCGGTCACTTACGTGGGTTTCAAATCACTTGTGGAATTGCTCATTCATTAATTTATGTTGTTCACGTGGCTTCAAGTTTTTTGTTCTATGTCTTCTTTTCAGTTTCCTGATAAATTCGTTGAAAGAAGATAAGAATTTAGGTTAAATACTTCTTAAATGTAAGAAATAAATTGACATTAATGACAAATTCAACTTACACTCGATATGGCTCACATGATGCATGGTGATCCAACACATATCGATGCGCTTGTTCCCATGTTAACTCATCTAACTCAAATGCATCAATCTTTCCGAAAGTAGTGCCGACGATCTGGAAGAGATATTTTGCCCCTTTGAGGTTAGATGTGTTTGAGTTTCTCCTTGGTCTAGTCAGACATGTCTCCACACCCTGAAGATACCTTGAGCAGAAAGTAGAGCATTCCTCAGAAAGGTACCCTTCTATTGAGCTTTTTGGATAAGCTTTATTTCTAACGTAGCCCTTTAGTCGGAAAGGTACCTATAGAAGCATATTTGGATTGAAAAATATTTGGAAATACAACACCTAAGAAGTACAGAATTAATGAACTGAATGAAGTATGAAGAATTACCTCTCAATGGGATACATCCACCGATAATGTACTGGTCCCCCAAGTCGTGCTTCACCGGCTATGTGGATTATCAAGTGAACCATTATTGTGAAGAATGATGGGAATATCCTCTCTATTTGACAAAGTGTCAGTGCAGCACGCTGCTCCAGTTTGTCAATATCTTCAAAACGTAATAATCTCGAGCAAAGTCCTTTATATATGCTACATATATCTTTCAGGACGGAAGTGACTTGCTCACACATTGAAAAACTCAATGCCACAGGAAGGAGATCTTGGATCAAAATATGATAGTCATGTGACTTAAGACCCTGGAACTTTTTCTCCTTATAGTTGACACATTTTGATATATTAGATGAATAGCTATCGGGTGCTTTAAGATCCTATAAAACTTTACAAAATGTCTCCAACTCGCTTTTTGACATTAAGTAAATTGCAGGAGGAAGTCGTACTCTGCCATTGGGTAATTCTTCAGGATGCAACTCATGCCCCATGCCCATCTCTACTAAGTCAGGCGAGACTTAAGATTGTCTTTTGTCTTTCGGACATCCCCCATAACTGTCCCTATACAATTTTCACCAATGTTTTTCCAAGATGCATCACATCTATGTAATGGCGCAGTAAGTTGAACTCCAATACGGCAACTGGAAGAAAATACTCTTCTTCTTCTATGACCCTGAACCAAGATGATTGTCACACTCATCTGCATCACATTCATCGGTGTTCTCTTGTTGTTCATCTCTAGCCTGCTTCTTGACATTTTTAATGACTTCAGGTTCCTTTGACAAAGTGAATTGATGGCCTTCTAGCTGCCTTAACACATTCGACCCTTAATTAACTATAGGAGCATGTCTCCACTCTTTGGTACCGTCAAATGTCGTTGTTTCTACCCTGAAAATATGTGTGGTAGGCAACCATCTCCTATGATCCATGTAGCAGAACATTCTGCTTTTATACAACCACTTTGAAATAGTTTGCTCAGCACAACAAGGACAAGCATAACGTTCTTTTGTGCTATAACTAGATAAACTTGCATATGCAGGGAAATCATTGATTGTCCAAGTCAACGCAACCCGTAGATGAAAAGTTTCTTTAGATGTTGCATCATATGTTGGAACACCTTCCCACAATTGTTGCAGTTCATCAATCAACGGCTGCAGATACACATCTATGTCATTTTCTGGAGATTTTGGTCTAGGAATTATCATGGACAAAATGAAGGATGACTGCTTCATACACAACCAATGGGGTAGATTGTATGAAATTAACACAACGGGCCATATGTTGTAGGTGCTGCTCATTTGCCTAAATGGGTTAAAACCATCACTGGCCAATCCAAGTCTCACATTTCGAGGATCTTCAGCAAAATCAGGAAACCTTTCATCAAATTTTTTCCATGATTCGGAATCAGCTGGGTGCCTAAGAATCTCATCATTCTTGCAACCTTCTGCATGCCACCTCATATTAGAAGATGTCTTAGAGGACATGAACAGTCTTTGCAGCCTAGGAATTAGAGAAAAGTGACGTAGTAGTTTTGTAGGCTTCTTTCTTCTACTTGTTATAACTAGCTCATCAGTTTTCTCATCCACATTCAGCATTTTCACCCATTTTGAAGTACCACATACTTGACATTCTTCGAGAGTCTCCTTATCCCCCCGGAATAACATACAATCATATGGGCATAATGCTATCTTCTCATACCCTAAATCAAAATGCTTGAGGAATTTTTTTGTAGCATGAGCTGATTTGGGGATACAGAATTCTGGAAAAGCTTCATTCAACAGTTCAAGAAGCAAGGTGAATGATTTGGCAGACCACCCATTTAGATATTTAATCTGAAACAGTCTAACAATAAACGAAAATTTAGAGAACTTGGGACAATCACAATACAGAGGAGTATTTGCATCTTTCAACAACTTATTAAAGACTTCGTATTGTTTATTAGTTGTTAGACTGGGCATTTCTTCTGTCACCCCACCACCTTGATTTGATGTTTCTGCTGACTCGTTATGGACTTGATTGATTGGATTGTTCATGTGAGCTTCAAAGTTATGGAATCCCAAACCATCCCGCACTAAAGAGGGCATTTCATCATCACTACTTGGATCATTTGTAAATAAAGACTCATCTTCATGCACAACCAGACCAGCAGAAACTAAACGAGCAGACTCTCCATGACAAAACCAATTCGTATACCCTAGAAGAAAACCATTGCAAATCAAGTGTGTCTCAACTACATCGCACGTCCTCAAATTACAGTTTGAACATCGGACACATGGACACAAAATCATGGTCGGATCAGGAGAATTGGTCTTTGCAAAGTTAATGTAACCCCTATGACTCATTGTTGTATTTTATTTGTATTTAATTAAATTTCTGGTTATTTTATTTTATTTCTGATTGTATCTCTTTTCGTCCCTTCTGATTGTATGTTTTTGTCTCCTTACAATTCATTTATTGCTTTGGTTCAGCCTTTATTCCTCATTTTTGTTTGTCCTTCATATTATTCTCCCCTTGTGTTTTGTCTAAACCTAATTCATGGCCTATTTGTCTAATATTGAACTTTTCTCTTTCCTATTGGATACTACCTTAAACCCTAAACCCCACTTCTCTTATTGGATCCTATCCTATTTAACCCAATAACCCTACCTACCTCAACTCCTATATATATCCACTGTGTACACCCTAACCCTAGATCCTATTAAACCCTAGTCGCAATTACCCTACCCCTTCACCCTTTACCTCCCGTCACCCTCTCTGTATCGTCTCCCTCATCCCATTATCGCCTCAACCCTGCTCCTCCCGTCACCCCATGCTCCCCCCAATCTCCGACCTCACCGCTGTCCCCCCCCCCCTTTCCTCTTCTCCTCGCCGTGCACAGTCGAGCCTCGACGTTGTGCTGCTCCATCGCTGTCGTCATATTGATCCCTCGCAGCGACCACCCATCTTCGCCTTGTCCCTAGCATCACCGCGCCCAAGCACCGCCTGGTGGTCGAGCTACCCTCTACCAGCACTGTCGTTGCCCTAGCCCGCCGTGCTGTCGCTGCCCGTTGCTGTGCTGCCGCTAGCCGCCATCGTCCCCTTTGTTGCTGTCGTCACTCTTGCTGTTTGTTGCTGCTTGTGTGTGTGCGTGTGAACACGTGCACCGCCGTGTTGTGTTGGTGTTGGTGTTGGTGTTGGTTCGTGCTATCTCTTGTTCGTATTGTGTTTGTCGTTTGGAATCCGTTCCAGTTATTCCATTCTTCATCTTCGTCGTTGTTTTTAGGCAAGTAGCTTGTATGTATTTGTTTGTCATACAAGTTAAATATCATAAGTAGTCTTGCATGCTTTTGTTGTCGATCTCATGATGATCATATATCTTGTTAGTTAATCCGTTGTCTTCATCTCTTGATCATGAGTATTTCACAGTAGTGGTCACACGTTGCATGAAAACAAATTAGGTTAGATAGACATCTTGATTGAATTCTTGTTTGTGACATATTGTATGTTGTAGATGATTGCCTCATGGATATTTGTATGATGTACTATCTTCTTATAGATTGTTTACTCGCATGCCATGCAGATATGAGTTGCCTATATACCATGCTTTGTATGACATCATAGATTGGATCGTTTGTAATTAAACTATTTGAGGAAATGCATACAATAAGTTTTGTTTCACTGCTGCCCTATTTTTGTACAGTAATTTCGATCCTGTTAACATCAGTAAAATAAATTAATTTGTGAACATGATTTGTAGGCTTCGTTTTCTATTTTTCAAAACTTTTGACGGATCTGAATTTTGATTTTCGATGCATGAGTTATTGCTGTTTTACTGCAGTCATATCGTATATTCCAGATTCTGAACTATATGATTCTTGTATGAAATATTATTTTAAAACTGATATTAAAAGTATAATTTGAACTCTATATTTTGCTGAGTATGTGTAGACATAACTGGGATCAATCCCAAATTTTGTGCAATTAATTAATAACTTTTGTATCTCATTTCATGCTTATGAAACAAATCGATATATTTCCAAACTGCATGCTGTTCAGTAAAGAATTATGTTTTCAAGCTGATTCTATTCGTTTTTTATGAAAACTTTTTGAATATGAACTGTATCCTGATTTGTCTATTTTATCACCCTTTTGACTGATCTGGATTTCGAATAGTATTCTGTGAATTATCTATGTTTTGGTACTGCTGTGTCTGAACTTTCAGAATTGAGATTTTGTTGCATTACTCTGTTTTTCCAATTTTATTGACTATACTATCTGTTATATAATTTCATGATATTTTATATATTGAGATTAGATATACTAGGGAATCTTTCAGATTTTTCTCAGAATTAATTATGATGTTTTCAAATCCTTTTCATGCTTATAAACAAGATTTTGCATTTTTCTGGCTGAACATAACTTCTGTATTAAATATTGTTTTCAACCCTGTTTCTGTGGCTGATGTATGACTTGTATATATGCGATGGATTCGGCAGAGAGTCTAGTTTCTAGATTTTTTAACAGATCTAGATTTGCAGTTCTGTAGCAACGGGAATCTCAGATTTGGTACAGTAGTGTCTTTCTGTTCAGAACTGTAAGTTTCGTTGTTTTGACTATTATAGGTTGTTTTGGTCACTTGTTTGTGTTTCTTATTCATCTTAGACTTATCCTTTGTTCTTTCCATGTCTTTAGCCCTTTTTGTGTTCGTTCACACCTGTTTTAATAATGAAAACTAATCAAGCGCGTTTTTTTTAGGGATAGATCTAGTAGTGAACAATATAGAAATGTGTATTCAGAAGGAAACTCGTTTTCCCACTGTTTACTGTGGTACCGACTGTTTATTCCTGGATGCATGAGGGTATGATCCATGACACCGTTACTGTTTGCTATTACTGTTGCTGTTACTGTTGTCTGAATATACGACCCTATAGGTTCCACTGCGAAATGTTAAAACGAAACTGTTTGATGTAGCAACCATGTGGTATAATTTGGGACGTATGAAGTGCTACCTAGATAGTAATAAACATTAGACATAAGAACACTGTTTTCACTGTCACATCCTGTTACTGTTACCGTTGACTTCACTGTTACTGTTATTACCACACTTTTTCCCATTATCCTACTGTTTTCCTGTTATCTGTAGACTGTCATCCTTTGTTTCTTTTTCCTCCATGTCAGTACTTCCTGCTATGTTTTAGTTCTGCCCTTTCCTTTTGCTTATACTACTTGCGGCCCGAAACTTGTAACTAACAGGCATTATGTTTTCCCGTCTTTCTATTTTTCTTGTAATTGCTATATGAGCCGGTTTTGGTGATCGTTTGCCTACTAGAGTTGGTGAGCAAAAGTTTTGAGCTGCACATTGGAAAATTTGCTTAATGTTCTGTTTGAACTATTTTATTCATATACTGTATTGAGACTTGTATTTGGGCTTGTAGTCCCAGGATATTGTTTTGTTTCAGATCTCATATCTGTTTGGAATATTCATTATTGTTGCTAATAAATACTATTTAGTTATAATTGTTTATGCATTCCTGATTGAGTATATTGTTATATTTACCGTTGTGCTGAGTCAAGCAGATCCGTACAGCTTATGGATGGTGAAAACTATCCGCTGGGCTTAGTCACGTACCGTATTCCGTATTTCTTTAGGAAGTGGGGCGTGACAGTTAATAAAATCTTTAACACCATCATGGTACGCCTTCGATAATCGTGACTTATTAATCCAATTTTTATCCACTTTGATAAGTAGGAGTCAATCTGAATGAAAGTATTTGGGCTGAAATCAATCTGAATGAAAGTATTTGGACACCGTCCAATATAAAACCTCACGCAAATTAATATTGACAATAGATTGATCTAGATTAATATCACAAGTGCAACCTTACAATGAAAATCAAATTGCTAACAATATTATGTAAGTTATAATACTCAGCGTTGGTGGGACTTGAGATTATGTAAGTCAGAATTGATGCATATACTATTAAATGTCAGTCAAAAAATAACAAAATATACTATCTATATAATAAAACACAAAGAAAGCTATCAAGTGGCTCTCCTTCAATCCCCCCAAAATCAAAGGCTCAGATTTAACCTCACAAAATATATTTTCCCCACAAAAGTTTACTCCCAAAACTCAAATTCAAATCCCCCACCCAAAACAACTCATATACTCTCTCTCTCTCTCTCTCTCTCTCTCTCTCTCTCTCTCCCCTCTTCTATTCAAAAAAAAAAAAAAAAAAATTTCCTCTCTCTCTCCCTCCATCTTCTATTCAAAAAATTAAGAAAATAGAAATTTAAACAATTTTAAAAAAATAAAAAACTAAAAAACTAAAAAAACTAAAAAATTAAAAAATTAAAAACTTTAAAAATAATTCAAAAAAATCATATAATATGTTATTTGCTTTGTGTTTGCTACTTCAATTAATTTGCTGGACCTCCAAAACTATTTTATATGATCAAACAAGGTGCACCATTCCGAAGACGTACCGTAAGCACATGTCCACGGGCAAACCTAGTATATTAAAGAAACACAATCTCTTTAATTCAATTTGCATAGATTTGAAAAACAAAGAAATACATTCTCTTTATTTCTATATATATGGCAACTTTTTATCATTGAAAAATATAATGAAGGACTTTCACTACGTTTTAGTTAATAACAAAAATCTATAGGGAAAATTTAAATAGGAATTCCAAAATCCTATGGAGGGATTTTAAGTTCCGACTTAAACATCTCGTCCTTCTCTAGTAGACAATTTTTACTATTTAGAAAGCAAAATGTTAAACTATTATCCTTGTGTTTCATAGTGTCATATCTCTTAGAATGATCTAATTGTATATAACAGCAGTCATATAGCATGCAATAATGGTAACTATATTATTTGAAATCATTAATGTTCCAAAATTTAGGTGAATGCAAATGAAAATTTTCCATAAATAATTCTATAGATCATGCCAAATTAGCTAAAATGAAATGTTTTCTACTAAAAAAACAATCTCTAACAGTTTCTCTCCATATACAATGAGAAAGTAAAGATAGAGAGAAACCCAATCTACAATACTTACCAGTAAAAATTAAACAGATGTACATATAAAACAAAAATGACGAAAGGAGTGGTAGAAACATTCATTATGCTTTATGTTTTTGAGAATGTTTGTGTTCAAGAACTAATGACATGATTGACGACCAAAAGAACTAAGGCTCTTTGTTACATTAGAAAGAATGCAATTGAGAGTATCCAGTATCGAACAAAACAACAACTTTCTTTCCATTCAAATAAAGTTCTCCTGTTACATAATACACTTTCGTTACATAACAGTTCTACTAAATAAATAGGGAAAAAGAACAATAGAAAACTTATAAACATCTACCCTCGTACCAGTGATGATGTGATCCACTTCATCAGCATCAGCCTCAGTCAAAGCGAATACTTGCCACTGCAGGTACGGCTTCTTCCCAAACTGCAGCGTTGGTCCATTACGAACGACATCTCGCAGCTTAGGGCAATAAGATCTGTAATGACCTGTCTCCCCACAATTGAATCAAGTCACCACAGGAGGCTTCACCTAACTATTTTCGGGTCTCCCAGCCACATTGGCAGTGTTCGCCCCCATAGATTTGAACCTTTGAGCTGGCAGCTGCCCTCTGACATTCTCAGAAACTGCGGGCCTCTTCCCAACATTCCAGTTGTTCCTCCAGTTCTGAACAGCATGGAACTGCTCCATATCCGCCTCAGTAGTTGCAGCTCGCTTGACTAACTTGTCAAACCTCCTGATACCAAGGGGTATCATCCTTGATCTCAGACTCAGCCTTAACCCATGCTCGAACTTTCGAGCTTTCTTCGCCTCCTCCATCACCAGTTCGGGTGCATATCTCGAAAGTTGAGTAAACCTTGTCTCATACACCCAGACAGACATGTCTCCCTGTTGCAGGGCCAGGAACTCCATCGCTTTCTTCTCTTGGACATCAGATAGAAAATAGTGACCGCAGAACTCCTCCAAGAATTCCTCCTAACCAATAACACCATTTCTCGTCGTCCGCTTCATCAACTGCCACCATACAGCTGCATTCTTCTCAAGCTGCAATGTAGCCAGCTTCACCTTGCTACTTTCTGGAGTTTCCAAGACTTCAAAGATAGTCTCGACTTCCCTTCAAACACTAGTGGCTTCATCTTCTTGAATGAATCCATGAGTTTGATCGCCTCAGGAACTGGATTCGCAGGTATCCCCCTATGGTTTTGATTCATGGCTATGGCATTGCGGGTCTGATTGACTCTAGCCAAGTCCGTTTCCAAGTTGAGTCCACAGCTGTGTCCTTCTCCATTCCTTGATCTTCTTCCAGCCATACTCTGATTCAAAAGATCCATTACATTCGAAGTAGGAAATATGCATTTAAACTTTTTCATTTCATTGAATTCAAACTTTGTACATTTAAATTTAAAACATCGTCTGACATCAAGCAAAAGCATTGAGAAGATACAACATTCTAATCCTTACGGTTCCTCTTGGCTTGAATAAGCTCTTCCCGTAGTTCTGTCACTCTTCCTTCAACACATCATACATGTTCTTCTTCTTCTCGAGTTTCCGAACACGAAGACTGAGGGTTGGAATGTTCTCCTTGCACTTTGCATACTGTGCCTGCAATAGCTCTGCTTTCTCCCTCTGAGTCTCCACTTGACTCTGAAGAGACTTGATGAGTCTCCCTGATCTGGCTCTTCCTCGTCGGATGAGATGTCTGATGAGTCCGGAGGCGGAGTGATCTCTCGGGACTTGGGCCATTCTCTTTCATATTCCTCCGGATCTTCTTCGTCGGAATTTCCTTGTCCTAGGTAGTAGTCCTCTTCGATTATGTGCCAATTATCATCGCCTGCTGGTCATGGTGGTTCGCCATCTTAAGGAAGGGAGAAGAAGAAGTATCAATCATAGAGCAACACAAATAAGTAGCTTACAATTAAATCTCTATACCCAACTCACACTCTAATGTCCATTCTAGGGTGTCGTTCCTTATAAATTTGTACTACTTGGAAGCGTGGCTCTGATACCACTCTGTAACACCCCGAATTCCAAATAAGACTGAATTCGAAGTTCCACAGGATCTTTACACTTCACTTCGTACAATTTTACAAGGAAATTAAAACTTTATTTACCATAATGATTACATCAACACAATGGAATTAAAAATTACAACATGATACATGAATTGAATAACTTGAACATTTCTCTAAGGAGCATTCAATCTTCAGTCTTGTCATACACTTCGTCCTGCATAGAAACTGTAGGTTCGTCAGCTGTATACAACTGACGCTAGGATATAATCTATCAATTTCTCTTACTTAGAAAGCACATGCTTGTCACTAGCAAAGCTAAGGGGGACTATCCTATTGATGTCGTGTATGAATGTACACTTAGTCCTTAATGCAGTTATTTATATTACATGACACTAATGCGCACTTGTTTGGATTCTATGCATCGCATACTACATAGGTCCGAGGGCAAGCCCTTAATCATTCTTCATTTTGTAGGGTTGGATCCCTCGCTATGATTTAAACTACTACGGTAACTACAATAAGTATTCTAGATGTCCTATGAGTTACGAGCCCATGCCCAGACAACCTAGAGGGAATGCCACATCGTGACATGACGCATCATGCAAAGCCTATGGAAAATTTGCCTTCGTCATGGAATGATGGCACTACGTAGTCACCAAATACTCTACAAGCGTCTTCAAGGTCCCGATAATTCTGGAGATGTACCCACGCCATGACATGACGCATCAAGTAGGCAACCTATGAATACTCTTACACCGTCGATCCGAGGCCCTCATACTCGTACTTTTCTCTTACTTTCAACACATCTCCACTATGTGTCTAATCCTTAGATAATAGAAACATGAATAAAATCAACACCCTAGAGTTAGCACTTCCTCCATAAAGGTCTTAACCATCAATCAACAAATAATGACCCAAACTTGGTCATTCATTTCAACATTTTATCTCAAAAGAATTAATCCATGCCGGTATAAGGACTTAGCTACAATCTAGTCTTTAATCTCATTTCATGTCCATAAAAATTGAGTATTCATACTCACAAAATTTTCTCATAATTCATCATGATCTTTCATATCGTTTCCATACAGTAATTTCATGTATAATACGACAATTTCATTTTTTAAACTTACCACATTCATAATTAACTCCACGAAATTTCTTTGCATTCACAAGGTCATTCTTTCATTTATTAAGCGAAATTCACATCAATCTTACTTAAATCATCCATGTCACAAATCTCATTTTAAAAATCTCCTCTCAAAATTTCTTTCAAAAGAAAATATTTGTTTTCTTTAATTAATCAAGATTATATTCTAAGAAATTGGTATCAAGTTTCTTTTTCACAAAATAGCCTATAATTCTCATTATAATAAGTCAAAAAACTATAGAAATAATTTTCATGAAGTCTAATCATTTTTTGAATAATTCTAATATTTTTTCTCAATTTTTTTGAAACACTTAAATACTATTTAAAACAATAAAATAGGAAAAATATTAATTTTCCAAAAGAAATGGCCAAGGCCGGATTCGAACCCATGCACACAGCCCCAGCCATGCTACAGTAACCGTCCTAGGTCGCGCCCAATAACCAGTAAGGCCAAGGTGGCTAATTGATGTGAATTAAGTTAAGTTATTTATAACTCAGCTCGATGTTTATTAATAAATTTTCACAATTCAAGACCTTTTAAATTTTCTTCTCCTCTATTTTTGTATCATAAAAATTTCCAGATTATTAGTCTTAGAATTTTGTAGCATAATAGTAATTTAAGAAATCATTATTTGGTCATTAAAAGTGAATTTTCCTTCTAATTTATATTTTAAGTCTACATTTTCGACTTTGAAAATGCAACAACTAATTCTTCACAATTTGGCAATGTAATTATCACAACAAGATGTTCTCTTACTTTCTTTTATTTCTATAAGAATTTTAGAACATTTTCCTCTTTTTTTTACATGAATATTGCACTACTTAGATAACACACGTCAATAGTTTAATTAGCAAACTAGTCATTCACAAGCCAATTTTCTTAATCTAGCATGGTTCAAAAATACATATATTCCATAGCAACATGATAATTTCTAAGTTAAAATTAAAATTTATATCAATTATGAATCAATTCATCAAGCATTAATCTCATTTCTAATTAGTCTCTTTTTTTTTTTAAAACAAACATATGGCCAATTTAGCTAGTTTCTCTTAGCATATTCATCAGTTCAATCCCTAGTATGGTATCAACATTAGAAGTAGAGAAATCACCCACCTTAGTTGAAGAAACAAAGAAAACTCCTAGGGAAACTCCTTGAACACACGATCCTCTCCTAGTTATAAGCCTTCTCCTCCTTGCTTGTGCACACCAAAGCTCTCCTCCCCCTTGTACTAGATGAACCCGAGCTCCCCCTTGAGGTGCTAGGCCGGCCTCCAATGCAAGAGCACACAACTCACAACTCTCTCAATCTTTTCCCTCACACAATTCTTTTCTTACAACTCTATCTTTTCTTCTCACTCTTTACAAATTCTAATAGTGCAAAGAAATGAATGGCTGAGGGGGGATATTTATACACTTCTCAAGGCAAAATGAAGAGTGGAGATTAGCTTAGATGAAAGTAGATTAGGGGCTAGGATGCATTAGGGAGTTAGAAGAACTACCCACTAGGGAAAACTACCGCTGCACTCTCCCACACACCCCATCTCCTCCATGCTACAATCCGGCCACTCTCCATGCACAATGCACGTGCATGTGCAATGCACGTGCCACACTATGCTCCCTACAATTAAATTTGTACATTTTGTTAAATTAATTACTACTTGGTCAAGTCTACACTATAAGTTGTGTTATTTATTATTAAGAATAACTAATGGGCCAAATAGGTCGGCTAGAATCCATGGGCTATCTAATTAAATTAATTAAATTAATTAGGTGGGCTAGAATTAAACAATTAGGCATAGAGATTAAAATAGGCTTTAAATTAAAAGAGAAGAATGTAAAATACTTGTTCATGACATAAAATAAATAATTTTTAAGAGTAATGTACATAAATTTGCACGTGAAATCAAACAAAACTTATATTTAATTATAATTGAAAATTTAGGATGTTACAACACTCCCTCCTTAGAATAGTTCCGTCCCCGGAACTACGCTTAAAGAGTAAGAAAACAAAACACAAAAGAATAAAGAAAACAATACAATCAAACAAAGAGCTCAGGATGATCCTTCAACATCCTCTCCTCGGATTTCCAAGTAGCCTCTTCAACCAACTGATTTTTCCAGACTACTTTGACCATCGGTATCGTCTTGTTCCTTAAGACTTTCTCCCGACGATCCACGATCTCAACCGGTAACTCAATGTAACTCAGATCTAGGTGCAAACCCTCCGGCTCTTCGGGCAAATGGTGACTTGGATCTGGAATGTAACCTCTCAGCATAGATACATGGAAGACATTTTGCACCTGAGACAACTCTTCCGGTAACTCCAACCGGTAAGTAGTTTTCCCAATCCTTTTCAATATCTTGTACGGGCCTATGAACCTTGGGGCTAACTTCCCACCTCTTCCAAAATGAATCACACCTTTACTGGGCGATACCTTCAGGAAGACAAAGTCACCTTCTTCGAACTCAAGGTCCCTTCTCTGGTTGTCTGCATAACTCTTCTGCCTACTCTGAGCATCCACCAACCTCTTCCTGATCAGAACGATCTTTTCAGAGGTTTGCTGCACAATCTCGGGACCAAACTGTAACGCCCCAAATCCCAAATACAACTGAATTCGAGAGTTTTACAGGATCTTTCCACTTCATTTAGTACAATTTTACAAGGAAAAACACTTTACATCAGAGTTTACATAAAATTTTACCTTTTACATTGCACAGCGGAAGTAAAATTTACAACAATTAAATAAATGTACAACAACATTGAATAATCTTTAAGCATATGTTCCTCTTTAATCTTTATCATGTCACTTACCTGCATATAAAACTGTGGGTACGTCAGTTTATTCAACCGACGAACATTATACATGGCTATCCTCTCTATGCCGGAAATAGTATAACTAATTTTCCATATTTAACAAACACAAACTTGTCACATATCAAACTAAAGGGAATACCCTAATGATGTCGTGTTGTGATTGTGCACTTAGTCCTTAATGCAGTTATTTATGTTACATGACACTAATGCGCACTTGTTCGGATTCTATGCATCCCATACTACATAGGTCTGAGGGCAAGCCCTTAATCGTTCTTTATCTTTGTAGGGTTCAATCCCTCGACATGACTTAAACTACTACTATAACTACGGTAAGTATCCTAGATGTTTTCTGACATACGAACTCATGTCTAGGCACCCTGGAGGGAATCCCAATGCACTGACACATGACTCATCATGCAGGCATCCTGTGGTAATTCAGCTCCTACCATAGACATGACACCACCCGCAGTCGTCCAACATCCCACGAGCGTCGCCACCGGAACGGTACTCTGGAGCAGTATCCACGTCCTATCATGACTCATCATGAGACATCCTGGGATACGCTCTCGCCGCCAATCTAATGGCCCTCATACTCAATGTTTTTCTCTTACTTTCATCACATCCTCACTATGTAACTAATCCTTAATTCTAATGAAATAGAATCATGAACAAAATCAAAGCACTGGAGTTAGCTTCTCCACTAAACCGGACTTATTCATTCATTCAAATATGACCAACCTTGGTCTTTCATTTCTTTCCAAATGCCGGGGGAGACTTAGCTACTCTTTTGTTTCAATTCCAATTCACAATTTCTACAGTTGAGAGTTTCCAACTCATAAGTTCACATGTTGAGTTATCATACTCAAAAGTATTTCTCTTTTCCAATCATGATTTCTAAATTGTTCAATAGTCCATAATTATACATTAAATTCAACTATTCATCATGTAACTCATAGAATATTATTTTCACATTGAAACCCACATCACTAATTATTCAATCAAAGATGGACATTTACACTTCATAATTTGTCGCACTATTCTCCATTGAGAATAATTCACATCACTTCACACAATTTCTTCTTATTCGTCTTTCTTTTCTAATATTCCATTTTAGGTGTTTTTGCAAAGTACAACTTTTATGAAAATGCAAGTATAGAACTTTTCTAAATTATACTTTTATTCTCTAACATATTCCACTCCAGGCAAATAATTTTCAAACTATTTTTCACAAGTCTCACATAATTTTAGGATAATTATCATATTTTTTCCATATTTTTTTATCATTAAAAAATCCCAAAAAAAATATTTTTTCCCCAATTTAAATACTAGCCGAACCCAGTATTCGAACCCACGACCACAGGGAAGACCGCCCAAGGCACAGACCACTGGGCCGAACACTGCACACGTTGGAAAGAGTGGCTGAGAGTTGCTCTAATGCTCTCGGCCGCTGTTCTTTATTTTAAAAAAATGAAACAAAAGTATGGTGACCAGAGGATTCGAACCAACAACCTGAGATCCGAACCTACTGTAGTGAATAGAGCCATCCCAACCATTTGAGCTATGCGCTCGGGTTGTCAATGGTGCCACTCTAAGTTCACTTAAATCAATTCTCTCTGTTACTAAAACATTTCGATGTTCAACTAGTCCTCATTTCACTTTGCTTTTATAAAATTTTACTGTAAATTTCCAGATTGACTAACATCATCATAAATTATATTCCAGTATATAGAAAATAAATTTTTCAATAATTAAAACATATTTTTCATACAATTAATTCGAATTGTGAACTATCACTACCACATTTCTTCTTCTTTTTTTTCATTTCTTAACAATTAACACCACTAATCTCTTCATTAGCAAACTTCATATTAATTTCCTGTTTTTAATCATTTACCAAACATACAAATCTATATTTTAATTCATTCATTTCAATACAACACAAGGATTCATTTAAGCACATAAAGTAGCATTGTTAATCTACTAACTTTTGTGTCTATAATTCATGGTGTAGATAATAAAATTTTCTTCAACAATCCGTGACTATAATCAATTCACACAAAATTTAGACTTTTACTAATAAAACCACATACAATTGCACATCCACATTCCAATCAATTTATAGATCAATTTTCCAATTAAATGTGTACTCTTATTAATCTTTTTCATGCATCATTTTTCTATTCAAATCTAGCATGCATTCCTATTTAGAAATATAGAAAATTTACCCACCTTAAATGGAGAGAAAAATACAACTAGCAACCTCCTAAACGAATGTCCTTGCAAATGGACGATCCTCCTCCTAGAAGCGTGCACTCGAGCCTCCAAGCACACCAAAACCGAGAGCTCTCCTTGATGATAGCCGACCTCTCCCCTTCTTGATGATGCAAGCACAATCTTCCCACACACTCTCAATCTTTTACTCACTTACTGACTACTAGATGATTGTATTTTGAACTATAGATTGGAGGAAAAATTTAGCACAAGAATACTAGCCAAAGGGGGACGGTATTTATACTAAAAATATAGGAGAATGGATGGCTAAGATTGAAGTAGGAGTTAGGAACAAATGGCTAAGATTTAAGGAGGAGTTACACTAACCACCCATGATCAAGTAACCACCTCCACCATGACTCCACTTGAAATTTTGATTTCCCTCCAAAGCTCCAACCGGCCATGCCTCAAAGGTGCATATTGCACGTGTACGTGCAATGCACGTGCATGCAATTTGGTCTCCATTTAAAAATTGTACATTATATTTTAAAAAAAAAATAAACTTTAAATTGTATCCTACATTACAAGTTGTATTTTAAAATAAAATAGCTCATGGACTTTAGTTTTTAGGCCAAAATAATAATTATAAAAAATAATAAATTGAATTAAATTTGGGCTTTAAGAAGAAAGGCTTTTTGTCTAATTGAAAGAAGGCTTTGTATAAAATAATTAAAAGCACATATTTAAATAACTATACTTATCATAATGAAAATAATTACCAAAAATATTGCACGTGCACACTACGTGCAAAATAAAAAAAATAATTTTCATTAAATGAAAATCGGGGCATTACACAAACAACTGCCACTCCCCCACTTCAAACCAGCAAACAAGGTGTTCTGCACTTCCTGCCATACAGAGCTTCATACGTCGCCATCCCGATACTAGTCTGAAAACTGTTGTTGTAGGCAAACTCTACCAGAGCTAGATGCCTCTCCCAACTGCCTCCAAAATCTAGAACACAACACTGAAGCATATCCTCAAGAACTCGATTGACCCTCTCAGTCTGTCCATTAGTCTGAGGATGGAAGGCAGTGTTGAAGTCCGTCCTAGTACCCAAAGCTGCCTGAAGACTCCTCCAGAAATGCGAAGTAAACCACGTATCTCAGTCAGAACAATGGTCAACGGAACTCCATGAAGCCTGACGATCTCCCCAACATACAGCTCGGCTAACTTGTCCATAGTCGAAGTGAGTTTCATTGCTAAGAAGTGAGCTGATTTGGTTAGTCGATCGACTATGACCCAAATTGCATCATTACCCTTCAAACTCTTAGGCAAACCCGTGATGAAATCCATGTTGATGTTATCCCACTTCCACTCCGAAATAGGTAACGGTTGCAATAAACCTCCAGGCTTCTGATTCTCAGCTTTCACCTGCTGACAACCTCACACTTCGCCACAAATTTAGCCACATCCCGCTTCAAACCTGACCAGCAGAAATGTTTCTTGATATCCTTGTACATCTTGGTACTCCCAGGGTTTACAGACAAATGAGTAGCATGTGCCTCCTGAAGAATACTCTCCTTCAATTCTGATTGATCCGGAACACATAGCCTCTCTCCAAACCACAACACTGCATCCCTGATCTGAAACTCGGACAATCTGCCAGCACCAACCTGCTCCTTTACCTTCTGAATCTCTGAATCTTCCTTCTGACTTGCTATAATCCTTTCATTCAGCATGGATTGAAGGCCCAGCTGAGCCAAAGATATTCCTAAGCCTTGCATGACAACCTTAATACCAACCCGATCCAACTCCTCTGTAAGATGCCTCTGGGTCGTGATCAACTGGCCAGACTGCTTTTACGGCTAAGTGCATCAACAACAACATTAGCCTTCTCCGGATGGTAATTAATCTCTGGACGAATGTCCTCAAGTACTTCCAGCCATCTCTGTTGCCTCAAATTCAGGTCCTTCTGCTGATAGATGTACTTCAAGCTTTTATGGTCCGTGTACATGTTTAATTTCTAACCGCACACGTAATGTCTCCATTGCTTCAAGGCAAAGATAATCACAGCCAACTCAAGATCATGAGTCAAATAATTCTTCTCATGCGGTCTTAGTTGCCTAGACCCATAAGCGATTACTTTTTCTTCTTGCATCAAGACACAACCAAGCCCACGATGTGAAGCATCGCTGTAAATATCATACTCAACACCTGCTCTAGGCAAAGCCAAAATGGGAGCAGTAGTCAGCTTCTCTTTCAACTCCTGAAAGCTTGCCTCACACTGCTCAGTCCACTTGAAATTCACATTCTTCTTGGTCAAACCAGTGAGCGGCACGGCTATCTGAGCATAGCCCTGGATAAACCTCTTATAGTATCCAGTTAACCCAAGAAAACTTCAGATTTCCTTTCACTGTAGTAGGCCTTGCCTAATCTTTCACCGCCTCTATCTTCTGAGGATCAGTTGCCACTCCCTCCTTAGAAATGATGTGACCCAGGAATGCCACTTCAGATTTTCAGATTTTGCACTTGGACAACTTGGCATACAACTCATGTTCTTGAAGCTTCTTCAGAACTTTAACTAGATGCTCAATGTGCTCCTCCTCTGACTTGGAGTACACCAGAATATCATCGATAAATACCTCGATGAAAGAATCAATAAACGACCTCAGCACTCTGTTCATCATGTCCATGAAGATCGCAAGTGCATTCGTCACTCCAAATGGCATAACTAAGAATTCATAATGCCCATGTTAAGTTCTGAATGCAGTCTTATGCACATCTTCAGCATTCACTCGAACCTGATGGTATCCCGGTCGAATATCTATTTTGGAGAAAATAGCTGCTCCTTGTAGACGATCAAACAGGTCATCAATTCGTAACAGTTGGATATTTATTCTGAAAAGTGAATTTATTCAACTCTCGGTAATCGATGCACATCTTCATCGACCCATCCTTCTTCTTCACCAATAGTACTGGTGCTCCCCAGGACGACGCACTCGGCTAAATAAAGCCTTTCCCCAAAAGTTCCTCAATCTGCTGTTTGATTTCATCCTGCTCCACAGGCACCATCCTATACGGTGCCTTGGAAATGGGTGCACTCCCTGGCTGAATAGTGATGCTGAACTGTACATCACGTTGCGGGGATAGCCCGGGCAGATCTTCCAAGAACACAGTCGGGTAATCTTGAACAACTGGAATCTGCTGCATCTCCACATGAACCTTCTTCTTGCTGATAGCTGCCACCAAATCTGAACGTCTTTTTTTCCCCTAGAAGGTGACTTCAGGACCTCCTGGAGCCTTCACTGTTACTTCCTTGGTCTTACATTCGATGTTTGCACTGTACATTGACATCCAATCAATGCCAATGATAACATCGACCCCTAGGATATTCAGCTCGATTAGATCAATCCCAAAAATCATATCTCCAATCTCGATCTCGCAGTCTGCATAGTACCAATCAGTGGTTAAAATCTCCCCTGATGGAGTAGCACTGCTAAGACCTTGTCTGGAACAATCTTCGATTCGACTCCCAAGACTTAGCAAATTTAGGAGATACAAAAGTATGAGAGGATCCAATATCGAACAAAACAACAGCTTTCTTTTCATTCAAATAAATTTCTCCTGTTACATAACACACTCTCGTTACATAACAATTCTACTAAATAAACAGGGAAAAAGAACAACAGAAAACTTCTAAACATCTGCCCTCGTACCAGTGATGACGTGATCCACTTCATCAGCATCAGCCTCAGTCAAAGTGATACTCTCCCCTGCTGGTACGGCTTCTTCCCAACCTGCTGTGTTGGTCCATTACGGAAGACATCTCGCAGCTTATGGCAATGAGATCTGTAATGACCTGTCTCCCCACAATTGAAACAAGTCACTGCAGGCGGCTTCATCCAACCATTTTTGGGTCTCCTAGCCACATTGACAGCGTTCGCCCCCATAGATTTGAACCATTGAGCTGGCGGCTGCCCTCTGACATTCCCAGAAACTGCGGGCCTCTTCCCAACATTCCAGTCTTTCCTCTAGTTCTGAACAGCATGGAACTACCCCATATCCGCCTCAGTAGCTGCAGCTCGCTTGACTAACTTGTCAAACCTCCGGATACCAAGGGGTATCATCCTTGATCTCAGACTCAGCCTTAACCTGTGCTCGAACTTCTGAGCTTTCTTTGCCTCGTCCATCACCAGTTCAGGTGCATATCTCGAAAGTTGAGTAAACCTTGTCTCATACTCCCTGACAGACATGCCTCCCTGCTGCAAGGCCAGGAACTCCATCGCTTTCTTCTCTTGGACATCAGATGAAAAATAGTGATAGCGGAACTCTTCAAGAGTTCCTCCCAACCAATAACACCATTTCCCATCGTCCGCTTCATCGAATGCCACTATACAGCTGCATCCTTCGCAAGCGGTAATGTATCCATCTTCACCTTGCTACTTCTGGAGTTTCCAAGACTTTAAAGATAGTCTCGACTTGCCGAATCCAATTGTTAGCTGCATCTGGGTCTGACTTCCCTTCAAACACTGGTGGCTTCATCCTTTTGAATGACTCCATGAGTTTGATCACCTCAGGAACTGGATTCACAGGCATCCCCCTATGGTTTTTATTCATGGCTACGGCATTAAGGGTCTGATAGACTCTAGCCAACTCCGTTTCCAAGTCGAGTCCATAGTAGGGTCCTTCTCCATTCCTTGATCTTCTTCCAGCCATACTCTGATTCAAACGAACCATTAAATTCGAAGTAGAAAATATGAATTTAAACTTTTTCATTTCATTGAACTCAAACTTTATACATTAAAATTTAAAACATCGTCTGACATCAAGCAAAAGCATTGAGAAGATACAACATTCTAATCTCTACTGTTCCTCTTGGCTTGTCTAAGCTCTTCCCGTAGTTCTGCCACTTCTTCTTTCAACACATCATACATGTTCTTCATCTTCTCGAGTTCCCAAACACGATGTCTGAGGGTTGCAATGTTCTCCTTGCACTTTGCATACTGCGCCTGCAATAGCTCTACTCTCTCCCTCTGAGTCTCCACTTGACTCTGAAGAGACTTGATGAGATCTCCCCAATCTGGATCTTCCTCGTCGGATGAGATGTCTGATGAGTCCGAAGGCGGAGTGATCTCTCGGGACTCGGGCCATTCTCCTTCATATTCCTCGGGATCTTCTTCGTCGGAATCTCTTTGTCCAAGGTAGTAGTCCTCTTCGATTATGTGCCAATTATCATTGCCTGCTAGGTCGTGGTGGTTCGCCATCTTGGGGAAGGGAGAAGAAGAAGTATCAATCATAGAGCAACACAAATGTAAGTAGCTTACATTTAAATCTCTATACCCAACTCAAACTCTAATGTCCACTCTAGGGTGTCGTTCCTTATAAATTTGTACTACTTGGAAGCGTGGCTCTGATACCACTCTGTAACACCCCAAATTTTAAATAAGACTGAATTCGAAGTTCCACAGGATCTTCACACTTTACTTCGTACAATTTTATAAGGAAATTAAAACTTTATTTACAACAATGATTACATTAATGCAGCGGAATTAAAAATTACAACATGATACATGAATTGAATAACAACTTGAACATTTTTCTAAGCAGCATTCAATCATTAGTCTTGTCATTCACTTTGTTTCTGCATAGAAACTGTGGGTACATCAGTTGTATACAACTGACGCTAAGATATAATACATCAATTTCTCTTACTTAAAAAGCACACACTTGTCACAAGCAAAGCTAAGGGGGACTATCCTGCTGATGTCGTGTGTGAATGTGCACTTAGTCCCTAATTCAGTTATTTATATTACATGACACTAATGCACACTTATTCGGATTCTATGCACCCCATACTACATAGGTCCGAGGACAAGCCCTTAATCATTCTTCATCTTGTAGGGTTAGATCCATCGCTATGACATAAACTACTACGGTAAGAGCATCCACAGTCGTTTGCTAAACCTATTCTAACTTTAGAAATGAAAATTTAGCCTTTAGCAAATGTCGCTGCAGTCGTTATTTCTAATTTTTTTAAAAACACAGTATGAAACGGATCTTGTTCATCCATTTAATATTTTTTATTTTTTTTATTAAAAAATGGAGGAGACGGTGCTTCTTCATCCGTTTTTTGTAATGGACGGATGAAATGGACAAGCTCCTGAAGGCCCGATTCAAACAAGAGGTTAACTATCCCGAATGGCTCTCTAATGTTGTTATGGTTAAAAAGGCCAACGGAAGTTGGAGAATTTGTATCGACTTCACGGACCTGAACAAAGCATGCCCTAAAAATCCATTCCCTCTCCCAAGCATCGACACCTTGATCGACGCTACATCGGGCCATGAGCTGCTCAGCTTTATGGATGCCTTCTCCGGGTATAACCAAATCTGAATGTTTCCCCTGGATATCCCGAAGACCTCCTTCGTCACCGATCAAGGGCTCTATTGCTACAGGGTAATGCCCCTCGGGCTGAAGAATGCCGGTGCCACCTACCAGCACCTAGTCAATAAAGTCTTTTAGAATCAAATCGGCCGAAACATGGAAGTGTATGTTGATGATATGCTCGTTAAGAGCATCCATGGGGCCGACCATGTTGCCGATCTCCAAGAAGCATTTGATGTGTTGAGGAAGCATGATATGAGGCTCAACCCGAACAAGTGTGCGTTTGGAGTCTCGTCAGGAAAATTCTTAGGTTTCATGGTCAGCCAAAGAGGAATCGAAGCCAACCCCGAGAAGATCAAAGCCATACTGGACATGGCCCCTCCGAAAAGTGTGAAAGAGGTTCAAAAGCTCACTGGTCGCCTCGCAGCCATAGGGCGCTTCCTGTCTAAGTCAGGAGAAAAGTGTCTTCCTTTTTTCAAAGCCCTCAGGGGGGCTAAGGGCTTCCAGTGGGGTCAGCAGTAGCAAGAATCGTTCGATCAACTAAAGGCCTATCTAGTCAATCCCCCTCTTCTCAGCAAGCCTATCCCCGGGGAAACACTCTACCTCTACTTAGTTGCCTCCAAGCAAACCCTCAGTGCTGTCCTAGTGAGGGAAGAAAACAAGGTCCAGAAGCCCATCTATTACGTGAGCAAGGTACTTCGGGATGCCGAGCTCCAGTACCCAAGATTGGAGAAGATGGCATACGCCTTGGTTATGGCAGCTAGGAAGCTCCGCCCTTATTTTCAGTCTCACTCGGTGGTCGTTCTTACCGACCAGCTGCTTAAGCAAGTTCTACACAAACCCGAGACCTCCGGCTGTCTGATGAAGTGGTCGATCGAGCTGAGTCAGCATGACATATCATACCAGCCTCGGACCGCAATCAAGGCTCAAGCCTTAGCTGAATTTATTGTTGAGAGCACCATACCAGAGGTCAGTTAAGCAGCAAACGGGCCTCCTATCTGGACAGTGTATGTAGAAGGGTCCTCTTGCACTGAAGGGAGCAGAGCCGGGGTCATTCTGCAGGCCCAGATGACTTCGTTCTCCAATAATCCCTCCGCATCAATTTTATGGCCTCCAACAACGAAGTGGAGTATGAAACCCTTATAGCCGGCCTCGACATGGCTCGCAAGGCAGGGGCACAACGTCTCCGGATATTCAGTGACTCGCAGCTGGTTGTGAACCAAGTCTTAGGGGAGTACGAGGCACGAGACGACCGAATGGCTAAGTACCTAGCCAAGGTCCAAAGTCTCTTGGCTTCATTCGAAGAGATCCAAATGCAGTGGATCTCTAGAGATGAAAATTCTCAAGCAGATGCTCTCTCCAAATTGGCCTCCTCCTCCCTTCAAGGTCTCGAGCAGACCGTCCTGATTGAAGTGCTCCTAAGACTGAGCATAGAAGAAGAAACCTCCGACTCAATGGAGTCGCTGCCCATCCAACTTCAGAACAATTGGATGAAACCTTTGATAGAATTCCTCAAGGATGGGCTCCTCCCCGAAGACCTTAAAGAAGTCCGTCGAGTCCGAACGAGAGCGGAGTGGTACACCCTTGTTGAAGGAGTCTTGTACAAACGCTCCTACACCCAAGTAGACGGCAGACCCTACTTGAGATGCCTCTCCCCGGAAGAAACCTTATATGCCTTGCGAGAACTCCACGAAGGTATAGGAGGAGCCCATTCAGGGTTAAGGTCCCTTGCCAGGAAAGTGTTAAACTACGGGTACTTCTACCCTACTCTCCTTCAGGATGCCGAACGGCATGTCCGGCAATGCAGCTCCTGTCAGCAGTACTCCAACATTCGGCACCTACCCCAAGCTCCTGTCTCTCTCAAGCCCGATTCCCTTTGCAATGTGGGAGATGGATTTACTAGGCCCGTTTCCACCAGCTCCCGGTCAGCTCAAGTTTCTAGTCGTGGTGATCAACTACTTCTCTAAGTGGATAAAGGATGAGCCATTGGCTACGATCACTGAGAACAAGGTGCTGTAGTTCTTTTGGAAAAATGTTATCTGTAGGTTCGGCGTGCCTCGGGTCCTAATAACAGATAATGGAACACAGTTTATGGGGGCCGCATTCCGATCTCTGTGTGAAGACCTCGCCATTCAGCAATGCTTCTTCTCTATCTCCTATCCTCAATCAAATGGCCAAGTGAAAAATGCCAACCAGCCGATCCTCTCCGGTATCAAGAAGAGGCTAGATAAGGCGGCCAAAGGCTTATGGGAGGAACAGCTTCCCAACGTACTATGGAACTACCGCACTACGAAACGGACTCCCACAGGTGAGTCGCCATTCAATCTCACCTATGGGTCCGAAGCTGTGATCCCCTTGGAAGTCGGTCTACCATCTCCTCGCCTTATGGCCTACGAAGAACAGCAGAATGCCAGAGAGCTTCGGGCGAATTTGGACTTAGTTGATGAGCTCCGTGAAAGAGCTTCATTCTGCTAGCAAAACTGCCGAAGAAGAATTGAGCAGACCTACAACAAAAGGGTCCGTCCCACCAATCTCAAGGAAGGGGACTTGGTCCTCAGAAAACTAGCTATCTCCTTCCCCAGCCAAAAGAGTAAGCTAGCCCCCAATTGGGAAGGACCTTACAAGATCACCAAGGTAGTTCGGCCCGGGATGTACCATCTTGAAGACTTTGAAGGCAGAGAGATACCCAGGACTTGGAATGCCGACCACCTACTGAAGTACCAAGAGAGCGCCTTAACGCCTCTCTGAGTAACTTCAAGTGTCGAGCCATTCCCATCTTTTCACTTGTATTTTGCTTCTTTATTTTTGTCACTGTAATAATGGCTTGCAACTTAGAAGCAGCCGATTAGCAGTTATCAATAAAGATCTTCTTTTTCCCATATTTTCCTTGTAAATTATTTTTATCTTTCTGTCTAAGGCCTTTAATCAAACTTACTCAAAACGATGTGTTCGGAGTCCAAAACTTGGCTCGATTCCGCTTTGCAAGCTCGCCCTTAAGCGAGCTAGAAGTGGTTCGCCATTTGGAACTGCTCCCACAACCGTTGAACTTACTCAAACGACGTGTTCGGAGTCCAAAACTTGGCTCGATTCCGCTTCGCAAGCTCGCCCTTAAGCGAGCTAGAAGTGGTTCGTCATTCGGAACTGCTCCCACAACCGTTGAAACTTACTCAAACGACGTGTTCGGAGTCCAAAACTTGGCTCGATTCTGCTTTTCAAGTTCGCCCTTAAGCAAGCTAGAAGTGGTTCGCCATTCGGAACTTCTCCCACAACCGTTGAAACTTACTCAAACGACGTGTTCGGAGTCCAAAACTTGGCCCGAATCCGCTTCGTGGGCTCACTCTTAAGCGAGCTAGAAGTGGTCGGAACTGCTCCCACAACCGTTGAAACTTACTCAAACGACGTGTTCGGAGTCCAAAACTTGGCTCGATTCCGCTTCGCAGGCTCGCTCTTAAGTGAGCTAGAAGTGGTTCGCCATTCGGAATTGCTCCCACAACCGTTGAAATTTACTCAAACAACGAGTTCGGAGTCCAACACTTGGCTCGATTCCGCTTCGCAAGCTCGCTCTTAAGCAAGCTAGAAGTGGTTCGCCATTCGGAATTGCTCCCACGACCGTTGAAGCTTAAATGACGCGCACAAAGTGTCTACAACTATACTAGACATGGGAGAAGAGTACTTGGAGGTGCTAAACCTTTGGTTCCTATGGTTCGTTTAAAAGTTGAAGTTAGACATTCCGTGCCTATAAGAAGAAAGATTTGCTTCTGATTTTGAGTAGTTGTTAAGAGTTGGAGGAGTTGTACTTGAAAAGATGCCTACCAACAAAGTACACAAACACAGAAGAGAAACAAGCTTTCACTTATATGAAATTTTAGCACGCAAGAGCGTTCGAGTTACAAGACCAAGTTGTTACTACGAGGTGCTACAAAGACTCGAAGAGACATAATTACCACAACTTATTCAACGCTTCTTCAGAATGGGGACGTTTCGGTTCAGGGACACCCGCGGACGGCGTCGCCTAACCTCTGAGCTCGTCTCCAAACCAACAATCGGGATGCCTCTTCAGCACTGCCTCTGACCGTGGCCCCAACCGAAGCGCCACTAGACGAAGCAGCCACCCCACTCTGAGCATCAGCCAGACCCTGCCTAACGGCAAGCTCACGAGTCACGAGCTCATAAAAGGATCCCCCTCTCGCTCTCTGCATGAGTACATGATGTACTTCTGACATTAGGCCGCACGGGTCGGGGTTTAAGTCGAACAACTTCCTACTCGAGTTAGACGATCCAATCCTTCAAAAAGTTGTCTTTCACGGATATCTTGAAGTGAGGAAGCCGAGCAGAACCTGCCTCACCCGAGCTATCGGCGATGATTCGACGAAGATGGGCGACTTCGATGCTCTTATCAACTGTAACCCTCTTCAACCTGTCGACCTCCCCCGTCAGCTCATCGTGCTCGACCATCAACTTACCCACGATCGCCGATAATTCTTCCTCCTTCGCCGAAAGCCCTTCTTCTACTATCTTTAGGTGGCGCTCTTCCACCAGTAGTTCACCTTTCTCTGTCTCAGCATCGAACAGCGCCTTTCGGAGCAGTTCCACCTTGCCTTCAAGACGAACCTCGCGAGATCGCATCCGTAGTTGTTTCAGCTCGGAGAAATACCCTCTTGCCATTGCCTTAAGATCCTCTAGGTCCAACTCACTCTTGAGGAAAAACTTTCGGCTACGAGAGAGGGCCCGCTTCGCTGCTTTCAAGTCAGCACAAAGACGAGCGACTTCAGCTACTGAACTCGACTCGACTACCTGAAAAACGAGAGCATATCAACACGAAGTACAAGAGGCGATGCCAAATTTCGAAAAAACTTCAGGTCAAAACACTCCAACACTTAGCCAAATTACGAAGAAACTTTAGAGAGATTTCAAACAAAAATTTCATTCATATCAAAAAAGCGGTGGCCAGTCCGCTACAAGGCAGTACAAGAGAAAAGGAAAAAAAAAAGATTTCTACTACAAGAGCAAGAAGATCAGGGGGCCACCTTAGGCGGTAGGTCGGAAACAGGCACCTCGGTGGATGGCCCCTCGTCCTCCTCCGCTGTTCCTTAGGGGTCGGCTATGACCTGGTCACCCCCTACTTTCGCCACCACAGCCTCGAGGTCGGCAGGAACATCGTCGCCTTGTGGCTCGTCCCATTCCTCTTCCTCCTCTTCCCCTTCGTCTTCTTCCTTGCCACCAGGCCACAACCTGTACCCCAGCCTTTCGAAGCCGGGGATTCGAGCCTCGTCGTGATCGAGCGCTCTGGCATAAGACAGCTCCATGTTCGCTGCCATGTGCTTCTTGGCCTCTGCCTCTATCTCCGTCCTCGCCTTCTCCACGGCCTCGGCCTGCTGCAGCTTCACCGCCGCCAAAGCCTTCGCCGCTGCAACCTTCTCATCGGCTGCCTTTGCGAACTCCGAGGCAAGCTTTTCCTTCACTTGCGCCAAAGCCACCTCGAGGTCGACGACCTGGGCCGCCAGAGCGTCCGAGCGACACTGCTCAGCTTCGAGCTGCTTCACAGCCCTCGCCCTCTCGGCTTGGTCCTTGTCGCTGAGGGCCTTCAGCTCCCTCTCTTGCTCGGAATACTCCTCGAGAAGATGGCTGAAGTGGCAATTATCCTGCACAAAGAAGTAGTTAGAACACGACAAAAGCCGAGCTAAAGACTTAAAAAATTTTTGAATAAAAATTCGGAAACAGCCAAGAGACTTACCGACATAAGTGACCGAGCAACCTCAAGGGCATCGTCACCCCTCATCCCCGCCTTCAGCGCGGCTCGGTCCTTCGGGGTCGGTAGGTGTCGGACAGCTTGCATGCTCATCCCCGAGTCTCCCAAGAAGCCGTCGTGATTCTTCACCCGCCAGTTGGGGACGAACAGCTTCTTGTGAGCCTCGGTCAGGATAACCTCGGCCTGTTCGGTCAGTGGTGGGGCCTCAAACGCCAGCACCGCCGTGACGGAAAAATCCTCACCTACAGGAGCAGATGGGATCAGCTGGACCACTACCGCCGAAGACGGTTCCCAAGGAGAAGTGGCGGTGACCGCCGAAGGTGCCTTGGTGGGTCGGCCAGGCGAGGGACCCGTGCTCGTCCTCTTCTTCTTCTTGCCATCGGCGGCTTTGCTTCTTTCGGCCATCATGCCCTTGAAGTCCATGTTCGGCGCCTCTGTCCAAGTGAAAAGGAAAACTAGTTAGAAAAAAGTATGCAAGGCATTAAATAAAAGAAAATCACAAAGTAAGATGTCAGGAGCGTACTCGGGTCGATTGGACTAAGGCCCGACCCATGCAACACCTCCTCGGTCATCTCCCTCCAACTCAACATCGGGAGACCGATCAGCTTGGCCCCTTTATCAGGAAAAACTTCCCCTTCCACGACTTTATCGAGTCGGGGTTCTCTATCAACTTAACTCCCTTTCGAGGCGACAGGTAGTAGCGAGGCTCGAGTTTGCTCATCCTGTTGATTCGGTATAGACTTCGAAGGATGACGAGCTCCAGCTCCACTTCGGCAGTTCGGCAATGAAGTAAAAAGTCGAGCACGTGACGCCAGGTGTTCGGCATAAACTGTATGGGGGACAGACCGTACCACCGAAGGACTACCGTCACGAAAGGATGAAGGGGGAAGTGCAGCTCGACATTTAGGGCGTCGTAGGCAAAGACGCATGTGTCCAGGGGGAAGACGGTGTTCGCTCCCACCCCGGGACCAGGAAGAACCAGTGTGTACTCCTTGGGGGTGGTGAAACCCTTCCTGATCCGAAGTAGATCCCGCTCGATTAGCACCGAGGGGAGGTCGTCCACCTCGGTGACCTCTCTCGGATCGTTCTCCTCGTAGGTCGTTGCGCAACCAATGACAGCCTTGGTCAGTAACTCGCCGCTATACTGCCTTATCCCAGCGTGTCCGGACAGCACGGTCGGCATCCAACCTGACTCGCCCGCTACTCTCACGGTCTCCACCACCTCCTCGACAACCGAGGACCGAACCACTTCCTTCACCTTCTCCTTCCTTCGGCTCGCCACTCCTCTCCCCTCCTCGGCATTCCGACCTCCGATGCCTCACTACCCGAGAACACTCGTGACATCTCTAACAAGCAAATGAAGTTAAATAAACTGACCTTTGATTTGACGTCTACGGTCGGAAAAAGTTTGTCGGAAATCGCCTGGCCTTCGCGATAGCCAGTACAACCGGCCTTGAGCTCAAATCTCCGCTAACAGAGCAACTCGAGAGCAAAAGTAAAAACTTGAGAGTAAAAGTGAAAGAATAAGCTTTAAGGGGTGGGGGGTGAGAACTTATAGCTAAGGAGAAGTGACGGTTGGGCTTTTGTAACGTTTGGGGGCCCATTAAGGGAGATGAAACGACAAGAATAGAGAAGGTTGTGACGGTTTACTTAACATCGCAATCCGACGACCCGTGCTAGGCCGAGCCACCGAGGCACTCTGTAGAGCTACCGAGGCATCGACCTCCACATATGGAGAAAAATGCCACTCAGCCACTTTCACCGTCAGATTGCCTCAAAATTCGTGCCCAAATCTGATCGACGGTTCAGATCACGCCATGCCCACAAAACGACAAGATAATGTTTTCTCGTGATCTGAACCCCGTTCTCGAGATCCGCGCTATGATGGATGCTCCCGATCCAGCCACGTGGCTCAACGGCTCGTACTGAGCCGAGCCACAAAGACACTCTGCCGAGCTACCGGGGCACCGACCTCCACATATGGAGAAAAATACCGCCAGCCACTTTCACCGTCAGATTGTCTCAAAATTCGTGCCCAAATCTAATGAACGGTTCAGATCACGCCACGCCCACAAAACGACAAGATAATATTTTCTCGTGATCTGAACCCCATCCTCGAGATCCGCGCTATGATGGATGCTCCCGATCCAGCCATGTGGCTCAACGGCTCGTACTGAGCCGAGCCACAAAGACACTCTACCGAGCTACAGGGGCACCGACCTCCACATATGGAGAAAAATGCCACCGAGCCATTTTCACCGTCAGATTGTCTCAAAATTCGTGCCCAAATCTGATGAACGGTTCAGATCACGCCACGCCCACAAAACGACAAGATAACGTTTTCTCGTGATCTGAACCCCGTCCTCGAAATCCGCGCTATGATGGACGCTCCCGATCCAGCCATGTGGCTCAACGGCTCGTACTGAGCCGAGCCACAAAGACACTCTGCCGAGCTACCGGGGCACCGACCTCCACATATGGAGAAAAATGCCGCCGAGCCACTTTCGCTGTCAGATTGTCTCAAAATTCATGCCCAAATCTGATGAACGGTTCAGATCATGCCACGCCCACAAAATGACAAGATAATATTTTCTCGTGATCTGAACCCTGCCTTCGTGATTCGTGCCATGATGAACGCACCAGATCAAGCCATGTGGCCCAACAACTCGACTCGATCTGCCGAGCCACCGGAGTGCACACCCGAGCTACCGAACAGCTTAGCCGAGCCACCGAGCTACTAAGAAGAAGAGGACGAGTTACCGAGCCACCAGAGTGCCCAGCCGAGCTACCGAACAGCTTAGCCGAGCCACCGAGCTACCAAAGGAGAAGACCAACCTGCCGAGCAGCCGAACAGCTACGGCCGAGGTACCGAGGTACCGACCTCCACATTTGGAGAAAAATGACGCCGAGCTATCCCAGCCGTTGGATCGTTTCAAAAAACGTGCCAGAACATGATGGACGGCTCAGATCACGCCACGCCCACAAAACGACAAGATAGCATTTTTTCGTGATCTGAACCGCCCTCCTCTTGATTTGCACCGTGATGAACGCCCCAGATCTTACCACGTAGCTCGGCAGATCGTTATGTACCGAGCCACTAAGTTACCGAAGATGGGGTGCCGAGGTGCCGAGGCACTGACCTCCGCATGCGGAGAAAAAGCCTGCCGAGCTACTTCAGCCGTTCGATCCTCCTGAAATTTGCGCCCAACGCTGATGAAGGGCTCAGATCGCGCCACGTCGTAAATCGGATTAAAAAATTAATTTTTATTTATTAAAAGCGAATTATTTATCTAAAAATTGCGAAAAAATGATTAAAAATTTAGGGAAAATAATAAAAAATTCTAAAAAATAATTATAAATTCGGGATAATATTTTTGAGCCCCTGGGTAAATAATTATTGCTTAGAATAGTTAATTAAGACCCCCGAACAACGAATCACCACTTCGCAAAATTAAATAAATTTTTCAAAAAATAGATAAAAATCACCAAAGGTTCAGAAGAGCTCAAGAATGACCTTAAGCATGCAACTAGCTCTGAAAATTACCATAATACCTCATACAAAGATTCGACACCCCTCATTTGGATTCTGATACAACTCTGCAAGCTATTAAAACAGTAAAACTACTCCTCAAATGCTGATTAAACTCAATCTTCGGGAGTGGGGGGCTCGTGATATGGCTAAAAATAGGGTTAAATCGGAACCATCCAAATCGGGCTCGAATCTTAAAGATCAGGGTTTAAATGGTAATTTCACCTACAAGCGGATCTGAAGTGGGTAATGGGTTTTCTTTCCAAAGGTTCAATAACCCACGAACGGATCCATCTCAACTGGGTACGGGTTTCAACCCGCAAAGAACCCGGTCCAGCTGGGTAGAATTAGGGTTTATGATTATACCTAATCAACGGCACTGATTCACTTCTATCCATTCACTGGGAAGTAGGGATCTGATCTTATCCCGAAACTGGTCCCTAAGGCGGCTATAAATATATCCCATCCCCCATCATTAACAGGTAATCAATCTCTTGCCAGTAAAAACTCGTTCATAATCATTTCTGATTACTGACTTGAGCATCGGAGGGTGCGTCACCGGGATCAACCCCAGTGTTTCACACTTTTTGCAGGTTAATGGCGGGAGATAATGGTCGAACTCCGGCGGAAAGGTTTCAGGTTTGGCTATTCGATATCCCAAAGAATCCACAAATTCTATCTGTTTGCCCCCACACCAGATTTAGCGGTAACAATAACCATGTAGGGTTAATTTCGTAAATTCCACCTCAATAATTTCCCATAATTAAAGAAGATCTATATAATAAATCACAAGGCAATTTGAAAAAAGATATAAAGTGGCTCTCCTTCAATTGAAACAAAATCAATTGTTAAGATTCATCCTCCGAAAAGATATTTTTCCTGCAAAACTAAAATCATCCTCACTTTATTACTACTAGTAATCTGCACATGCGATGAACGTACTAATAATTTTTTTATTTAAGTAAATACTAAGACGTAATCTGGCATCGAACCTGAGACCTTCCTTTACTCATCACATACACTTTAAAAATTACTCCTAGTGGCACCAACTTTTATTTTATATGAGTGACACTTTTGTAAATAATTATGTCGTAAATAAATCTAAACTTTGAGGATATTATGGTAACTAACAGCAGTTGAGTACATGAATAGTTAATATAACTCTAACTTAAAAATGAATGGTTGAGATTATATGGTTGGTTGTCTACAAATTACAGGTTGTCTACAAATGACAAACCCAACTTTTCCATTCTAATATTAGAGATCTCTATCTCCTCACTTCAGTTTTTCATATTTCTCTCTCTCTCTCTCTCTCTCTCTCTCTCTCTCTCTACTCAGAAATTTAGAATTTCATATTTTAGGTTTGTAAATTTTCGGATTTTTCATATTTTTTATGCTTCTTTTTTGTAGAAAATTTTACTAAGTTCTTTTCGGATTTTTCATATTTTTTATGCTTCTTTTTTGTAGAAAATTTTACTAAGTTCCCTGATTGATTTCAATGGAAGATTTAAAGAGATATTTACTTAGGTAAATTTTATCCTCCAAAGCTACATTGAAAACAGCAAATATTTTCTTAAAGGTTAAATTTCATCATTTTGCACCATTAAAGTTAAATTTGAATATCAATTGCTTAAAATTAGTGCCACAGAAGGAGTTCAAAGAATATGCACACTCAATAATATGTTAGAAGGTCAAATACTTATAGTGCAAGTGGCAATAGAGTGTGAGGTCACAGGTTCATTCCGACGGAATTAATTTGGGATATCTCTCCAATATAGACGGCTATGGCAAATGCCATTAAAAAAAAAGGAGTCATATGTCTCGTGCATTTCATTTTCATTACTAAATAATTAGCATGAACAACACACCTTTTCACCTTAACACAATTGACGTTAATACATAATAGTTGTCATCATTTTTCAAAATTATGTCAGATTAGTTTGAGAAAATAAAGATTAAAAGGTACATACAATAAATGTATTACTAGATCAAAAATTAGAGTTAACTTTTGACGGTTGAGGTAAACATAGGACAGAAACTCTCTCCTACCTGCTCCCGAACCCAAATACAACCAAACCCTAGATCTAAACCCTAGGGGCGGCGGCGGCTAGCCCTCAGCGCCGCCGCCCCCCCCCCCCCCCCCCCCCCCTCCCCGTCGTCCCCCCCTTCCCTCTACTACATGCCCCTCCGTGGCCACCATTCCATTTCTTCCCTGTCGTGAACGTCGACCATGGGGATCTCTGACTTCGCCGGAGGCGGGGCGGCGCGGCTTGCGAGCGGAGCGTCCAGACGACGGTCCTACGAGGTGCGGGTTTGATTTGGGGCCAGGCAGCCCCCCCACCTCTCCCTCCACCGGTTTGCCCCCCCCCCCCCCCCCTTTTCTGGCTGTGGTTGAGATTTGGGGGGCCCGCGAATGCTGCGGGTGCCCCCCCACCCCCCCGTGGTTGTGGTTTGGGGGGCCCGCGATTGCTGCGGGTGCCCCCCCCCCCCTTTTCTGGCTGTGGTTGAGATTTGGGGGGCCCGCGATTGCTGCGGGTGCCCCCCCACCCCCCGTGGTTGTGGTTTGGGGGGCTCGCGATTGCTGCGGGTGCCCCCCCCCCCCCCCCCCCCCCCCCCCGCGCGATCTGTTGATGTTGTTTGGGTGGTTTGTAGTCTTGTGCGATTGACGTTTGTGGAGTTTGGGCCCAAAGATGGGGTCCCTCCGTGATGTGTGAAGTCGGTATGTTGGGGGTGAGGGGGTGTGGGGTTGGGGTTGGGGGTGGTCGGGTGTGTCCTACGATATCGTCGGTGCAGTCTCTACAATGCCTACTAGCTGGCTATTGAGCTTCCTCCAGCTTGGACCACTGCCTCGTGACAGCGCCGCCTCGTCCCTCGTATTGGGAATTTGAGGTGAGATAAGTCTGTGTGGTGAGAAATCGCCGGAGAGAGCTTAAACGTGAGAGAGGTAAGGTATCCTTTACACGGCTCTCTCCTAGAGGATGGTGTTAGGTGGGGTGAGCGAGATAGTTGTTTTGTGAGAAATCGCAGGAGAAAAGCGCTATCGTGTGAGAGGTTAAGGTATCCTCTTCACGGCTATCTCTTTGGTAGCGGCTGTAGAAGCGGCTGGCGTGTTTGTAGGATGAGTGGTGAAGTTGATGGGAGGCTGCGAGTTTCGATCTACGGGGTTTGGGCCCAAAGATGGGGTCCCTCCAGCGAGGTGAACGCTGGGAGCGGCGGGTGATAAAATCCTGCCAGACTTGTTTCAGGCGGGTGTGCAGGTGCCGTGGAGGCACTGTACGAAGCTAAACTGACGTACTCACAATTCTGCTGGACCGAGCTGGTTTGTCGGCCCACCCTCCAGGGTTGTTGGAGGGGCTTCTTTGTTTGTAGTCATGTTGCTTCATGTATGTTTTACTTTATGTCTGTAGTTTGTATCTGGGCCCAGTACTCTGGGTTTGTTTCGTTAAACTCCTATTAATGAAACAGGGTGGCCTTATTCCACCTTTTCCCTCAAAAAAAAAAAAAAAAATGTATTACTAGATCATATGTCCACATATCCATATATGCACACTATCTCTCCAACTATAATAGTATTAACACGGAAACCTTGATTTGCACCTATATATCATCCATCTACAAGCTACTCTTCTCTGTATTGTCATTTTTGTCGGCAGAACCCTCCTTGGTACAAACTTTTCCAACCCAAGAATGTCAGAAAAATTACACATAAAATTACGACAACAGAGGTCAAGTTCACTTTTCATCAACTCTCCAATGTCGGTGGCCTCACCAAGGGTGCCGGGGCTGCAAGCCTCGATGAAAACCGGCGACACGAACTACTCTCCTCCCCATTGTAATCCCCCTCGTCGAAGTTTTGAGCATAGCTTAATGGATCGTACTTGAAGCTTCCCCTTCTCAAATGCAGCTTATTGTCCCTTCTTCCTCCCCTTTGCTCATTCCATCTTCTCAGCTTTCTCCATGCCAGAGCTGGATTGAGATGGCCGAGGCAAGAGAAAATGCCACGGTGCTGCTGCTGCTGCGGCCATTGATCTTCTTCGTTCTCTTTGAAGTAGGGCCACCTATCTGATATGGCCAAAACAAGGGGTTCAATCGAGACCGTCCAAATGGGGCACGAATCCTACAGCTCAGGGACGAGACGGTAATTTCACATGCAAACGGGTCCGAAGCGGGTACTGGGTCTCCTTCTCACAGATCCAATAACCCGCAAACGGATCCACCACAGCTGGGTACGGGTTTCAACCCGCTGCCAACTCGATCCAGCAAGACACAATCAAGGTCCCTGATTAGATCTAAATCAACGGCCATGATTCACGTCAATCTTTACACTGGGATTTAGGGATTAAAATTCCTTATCTGATTACCAGAATATACCTTATCAGATTACTTTCCCAATCTGTTTACAAGGAGATTATTCTATATCAGACTACGCGGATTACATTCCTAAATTGTTCTCTAAGACGCCTATAAATACCCCCCACCCGTCTCCATTAACAGGTAATCAATCTTTCTCTAGTTAAACGCTCTTTCATAATCATTTCTGGTTACTGACTTGAGCGTCGGAGGGTGCGTCGCCGGGATCAACCCCGGTGTCTCGCACTTCCTTGCAGGTGGACGGCGGGAGTCAACGGTCAAGCTCCGACGGAACAGGTATACAGGTTCTCCTATTCAGGTTTTCTACGAAGAACTCACAAATTCATCTGTTTGCCCCCACACCGAATTTAGCGGCAACAGATTGGCGCCGTCTGTGGGAAACTAACGAATAGAGACCTCTCCTCTTCCCGGTGAACAGGTTTTCTCCAGCCATGCCGCCTCGCAAAGTCAGATCTAGGGGCTCCAATCGAGCGCCCATCCCTGACCAGCAGGAAGTCCTTCCTGATCCCACTCAACAACAAGGGCAGCTCCCTCCTACCGTGGAAGAGCCGCTCCAGCGGAACCCTCCACATCCTGATCCGAAGGGGCCTAACCCCCAGAAACAGCCTCTTCATCCAGAGAACATACCCAACCACACTGCCTCCAGTGCCTCCATGGCCTCCCATCATCCCCGAGCCTCTGGTCGCCACGATGCCCATCCCAGACGCCCGGAGGATAAGGACCTTCGTCACCATCTGGACGAAAAGCGGGCTCGGGGAGAAGCCTCCCACCAAGAACGATCCCCCCGACACCGGGGACACAGGGGATCCCCCGCCCGAAGAGGGAGAAAAGACTCCCCCGATCACTACCGAGGGAGGCACTCACCGGCAGGTCGGCAGCAGCATCGGAACAATGAGGCACCCATCACCCGTGCCGAGTTCCAGCAATTCCAAGCTATGGTACAACAGGCCCTCAATCTCCGTCAAAATCCCAATGAGCCAAGGGCCCCCTCCCCTCGTCCGGTCCGGAGCCCTCGCCAACGTTCCCCTTCTCCTCGACCCGCTCCTACCGATTCCAGACGCACCCCAAGTCCTCGTCGTTCCCGAAGCTACCATCGCCGCAGCCCTCGCTCCCCATCCTACCAAGACGAGTCCCGTGGCTCGGCAGATCACCGCCGGAGAGATAACACCATGAACCGCCGCCTGAACGAGGTGGAAAAACTCTTGGGACGGATAAACCGGGAAGAAGAACTCAGGGGGAGGACCCTCCGTCCTAGCCAACCCCCGTTCTCCCGGACCATAGTGGATACTCCTGTTCCCTTCGGTTTCAAACCTCCCCAGTTCGAGAACTACACGGGAGAGACCGATCCGGTTGACCACATCGAAGGCTTTAAGACTTTGATGCTCCTCCATCAAGCGTCCGACGCCCTCCTCTGCAAAACATTCCCTGCAACTCTGAAGGGCCCAGCTCGAGAATGGTACTCTCGCCTTGCCCCGGCGTCAATATTCTCCTTTGAACAGTTCGAGACCCTGTTCATCACCCACTTCGTCAGCAGCCGAAGGGCCGAGAAGACCAGCATTTCCCTGTTGCACCTCCGTCAGCAGAAGGGGGAGAGATTGAGGGACTACGTGAAGAGGTTCACAGCCGAGGCCAGAACCATCGCATCCCTCGACCAATCCGTTGCCACTGCGGCGTTCCAATCCAACATCCTAAATTCCAACCTCCGCTCCTCCCTCGCCAAAAAGCCGCCACATGACTTTTCTGACCTCCTCCTCCGTACTGAAAAGTACATCCGAGCTGAAGAGGCCGAGGAACCGCCCAACTGGGAAGCAACCGCCTCCGGGTCTAAGAGGAAGGGAACGGAAGAAGAGGGACCCAAAAAGTTTCAGAAGGATAATGCTGGCCAGCGCCGGCCTCCCCCTAGATTTGAAAAATTTACTCCCCTCACCACAAACATCTCCGCCATTTTCATGGAAGTCGAAAAAGAAGGGGTCCTGCCTCCAGCTCCAAAGATGAACACCCCAGCCAAAAGGAGGGATAAAGACAAATGGTGCCGTTATCACCGGGACCATGGGCATGACACCAACGACTGCCGGGCTCTGAGAAACGAGATCGAAGCCCTCATCCAGAGGGGGCAGCTGGCGAAGTTTGTAAGAAAGGACGGGGCCGAACTTCCTCCCCAGCCTCGGGGGGCTAACAAACGTCCGGAACGGGAAGAGACGCCAGAATTCGAGGAAGAGCGAGTCCTCCACCTTATCCATGGGGGTCCAATGGGGGGCTCCTCGAACTCTTCTCGGAAAGCTTTTATTAGGGAAGTAAATTCTGTCCGGGCCACCCCTCCCCCCAAAGGACTCGGAGTGCCCGTCACCTTCTCTGACGACGATCTCGAGGGCGTCCGCACCCCTCATTGCGACGCACTCGTCATCAACCTTCACATGGCCAATTTCAAAGTCGAAAGAATCCTAGTGGATAACGGCTCCTCCGTTAACATCCTATTCCTCGATGCTTTTAAGGGGCTGAAGCTCTCCCGAGACAGACTGAAGCCCGCCGGGTATACGCTCCATGGGTTCACGGGAGTGCCGGTGACGATCGAAGGGGTGATCACCCTCGATGTCACAGCAGGCAAAACTCCTACTACCCGCACGGAGTCAATGGATTTCATGGTTGTAGATGTCCCCGCGGCCTACAACGTCATTTTGGGTCGGCCCGGCCTAGCCGCCCTTGAAGCCGTCCCTTCTGCCTATCATCTCAAAATGAAATTCCCCACTCGGGCTGGAGTGGGAGAAGTTAGGGGCAATCAGGAACAGGCCCGCAAGTGTTACATGACCTCCACGCTCGGACCCGTCCTCTCCTTAGAAACACTCGAGATTCCACAAGATGCCGCTCGGCCGACTCCCGAGCCAGTCGATGAGCTGGAGGAAATACTCTTCTCGGAGCAGGAGCCGACCCGTAAGTTCTATGTCAGCAAGGCACTCCCGTCCGCCCTACATTCAAATATTGTGAAATGCATCCGAGCCAACCGGGACCTCTTCGCATGGTCAGCAGCGGACATGCCCGGTATCTCCGAAGAACTCTTGGTCCATCGCCTCAGCGTTGATCCGGGGTCCAAACCGGTCCAGCAGAAGAGGCGCAAGTTCGCCCCCGAGCGCCAGCTCGCCATCAAAGAGGAGGTAGACAAACTGTTGAAAGCCCGATTCATACAGGAAGTGAATTATCCGGAGTGGTTGTCCAACGTAGTCATGGTGAAGAAATCCAATGGGACATGGAGAATCTGTATTGATTTCACTGACCTCAACAAGGCCTGCCCTAAAGATCCCTTCCCTCTGCCGAGCATCGACACTCTGATTGACGCAACCTCGGGACATGAGCTCCTCAGCTTCATGGATGCTTTCTCGGGTTACAATCAGATAAGGATGTTCCCCCCGGATATTCCGAAGACGTCTTTTGTAACGGACCAAGGACTCTATTGTTACCGAGTCATGCCGTTCGGCCTGAAGAACGCAGGGGCAACGTACCAACGTCTCGTCAACAAGGTATTCCAGGCCCAGATTGGTCGGAACATGGAAGTCTACGTGGACGACATGCTTGTGAAAAGCATCCGAGGCGTTGATCATGAGACCGACCTCCAAGAAGCGTTCGATGTTTTGAGAAGGCACAATATGAGACTCAACCCGAACAAGTGTGCGTTCGGCGTCTCATCGGGCAAGTTCCTCGGCTTTATGGTCAGCCAACGAGGAATAGAGGCAAATCCGGAGAAGATCAGGGCCATACTAGACATGGCCCCGCCCAGAAACGTCAAAGAAGTTCAGAAACTGACAGGTCGCTTAGCCGCCATTGGGCGCTTTTTGTCGAAATCCGGGGAGAAATGCCTCCCGTTCTTCAAAGCCCTGAGGGGGACTAAGGGGTTCGAGTGGGGGCAGCCACAACAAGATTCCTTCAACCAGCTTAAAGCTTACCTCGTCAATCCGCCCCTGCTCAGCAAACCCATACCGGGCGAGCCCCTCTACCTCTACTTGGCAGCCTCGGAACAGACACTAAGTGCGGTCTTAGTCAGGGAAGAAGAAAGAACTCAAAAGCCCATTTACTACGTCAGCAAAGTGCTCCGGGACGCCGAGCTCCGGTACCCGAAAATTGAGAAAATAGCCTACGCCCTGATAATGGCTGCAAGAAAGCTTCAGCCATACTTCCAGTCTCATTCGGTGGTCGTCCTTACCGACCAGCCGTTGAAACAGATCCTTCACAAGCCAGAGACTTCCGGCCGCCTCATGAAGTGGTCGATCGAGCTGAGCCAACATGATATTACTTATCAGCCTCGGACCGCAATCAAGGCGCAGGCGCTGGCCGAATTCATAGTTGAGACGACTATCCCCGACTCCGAGCAGACGACGAAGGGACCGCCTGTCTGGTCTGTATATGTCGATGGATCCTCTTGCAACGAGGGGAGCGGGGCTGGAGTCATCCTGGCGGGCCCAGACGACTTTGTCCTTCAATATTCCCTCCGGATAAACTTTAAAGCCTCGAATAACGAAGCCGAATACGAGGCACTCATAGCCGGCCTCGGGATGGCCCGAAACGCAGGGGCGCGACGCCTGCAGATCTTCAGCGACTCTCAATTGGTCGTCAACCAGGTCCTCGGCGAATATGAAGCCCGCGATGACAGAATGGTAAAGTACTTGGCCAAAGTGAAGAGCCTCATGGCGCTCTTCGACGAGGCCCTCATCCGAAGAATCCCCAGAGAGGAAAATGCCCAGGCCGACGCCCTGTCCAAACTAGCTTCCTCATCCCTGCAAGGCCTCGAACAAACCGTTCTGATAGAAGTCCTCCTCAAGCCCAGCATAGAGGACGAGGCTTTCAACTCCGTCGAAACACTGCCGCTCCCCCTCGAAGACAATTGGATGAAGCCCCTCGTCGAGTTTTTAAGAGACGGACTCCTACCAAGGGATCCGAAGGAAGCCCGAAAGATAAGGACCCGGGCCGAGCGTTACATAATGGTCGAAGGCGTTCTGTATAAGCGCTCCTTCACCCAGGTGGATGGTCGACCCTACCTAAGATGCCTCTCCCCCGGACAAGCCGATTACGCCCTGCAAGAGCTCCATGAGGGCATCGGCGGAGCCCACTCCGGCTCCAGAGCCTTGGCACGTAAAGTGTTAAACTACGGGTATTACTGGCCCACTCTCCTACGGGACGCCGAACGACACGTTCGACGATGCACCTCCTGCCAGAAGTATTCCGACATCCGACGCCTTCCACAAGCTCCACTCTCTTCCTTGTCGAGTCCGATCCCCTTTGCAATGTGGGGGATGGATCTACTCGGGCCATTTCCACCGGCCCCCGGACAGTTGAAGTTTCTAGTCGTGGCAGTCGACTATTTCTCGAAATGGGTCGAGGCCGAGCCCCTGGCTACAATTACCGAACATAGAGTCGTCCAATTCTTCTGGAAAAGTGTAATCTGTCGTTTCGGTGTTCCCCGAGTCGTAGTTACGGATAACGGTACGCAGTTCGCTGGAGCTGCCTTCCGAGCCTTATGTCAAGACCTAGCTATACAGCACCGCTTCTCCTCAGTCTCTCATCCCCAGTCAAATGGCCAAGCCGAGAATGCCAACCGACAGATCCTCTCCGGCATCAAGAAGAGACTCGACAAATGCTCCAAGGGATTGTGGGTCGATCAGCTGCCCAATGTGTTGTGGAATTACCGAACCACGAAGCGGATCCCGACGGGCGAGAGTCCGTTCAATCTCACCTATGGGTCCGAGGCCCTCATCCCACTAGAAGTTGGAATACCCTCTCCTCGCCTGATTGCCTTCGAAGAAGAACAGAATGCCAGGGAGCTCAGAACGAGCCTAGATTTGGTAGACGAGATTCGGGAAAGAGCCGCCATACGGCAGCAAGGTTACCGAAGAAGAATCGAACTCGCCTACAACAAACGGGTCCGCCCAACCGACTTGAAAGAGGGAGACCTGGTCCTCCGAAAGCTGGCCATTTCGTTCCCCGGACAGAAGAGCAAATTGGCCCCAAATTGGGAGGGACCGTACAAAGTATCCAAAGTGATCCGCCCCGGTGCGTACAAGCTAGAAGACCTTGAGGGTAGAGAAATTCCCAGGACTTGGAACGCCGACCATCTTTTGAAATACCTAGAGAAGGCAACCCCGCCTATCTAAGTAACTCGAGATGTCGGGCAACCACTCCTGCTACTAGTAATTTTTCCTTTGTTCTTTTTCATTGTAATAAACGGCTAGCAACTTTAGAAGCAGCCGACCATTAGATATTAATAAATAAAGTTTTTCTTTACCTTATCGCGTACTTCCGCCTCTAATTCCCTTATCACACAATGGTTCGGAGTCCAGCACTCGGCTCGACTCTTCCTACTCGGCCCGTCCTCAGACGGGCCGGGGGCAGATCGCCGTTCGAAATTGCTCCTGCAGCCGTTGAATGGATCGGAGTCCAACACTTGGCTCGATTTTGCTTCGCGAATCCGCTCCTAAGCGGACTAGAAGTAGCTCGCCATTCGAAACTGCTCCTGCATCTCTCAAACTTATCACACAATGGTTCGGAGTCCAGCACTCGGCTCGACTCTTCCTACTCGGCCCGTCCTCAGACGGGCCGGGGGCAGATCGCCGTTCGAAATTGCTCCTGCAGCCGTTGAATGGATCGGAGTCCAACACTTGGCTCGATTTTGCTTCGCAAATCCGCTCCTAAGCGGACTAGAAGTAGCTCGCCATTCGAAACTGCTCCTGCATCTCTCAAACTTATCACACAATGGTTCGGAGTCCAGCACTCGGCTCGACTCTTCCTACTCGGCCCGTCCTCAGACGGGCCGGGGGCAGATCGCCGTTCGAAATTGCTCCTGCAGCCGTTGAATGGATCGGAGTCCAACACTTGGCTCGATTTTGCTTCGCAAATCCGCTCCTAAGCGGACTAGAAGTAGCTCGCCATTCGAAACTGCTCCTGCATCTCTCAAACTTATCACACAATGGTTCGGAGTCCAGCACTCGGCTCGACTCTTCCTACTCGGACCGTCTTCAGACGGGCCGGGGGCAGATCGCCGTTCGAAATTGCTCCTGCAGCCGTTGAATGGATCGGAGTCCAACACTTGGCTCGATTTTGCTTCGCAAATCCGCTCCTAAGCGGACTAGAAGTAGCTCGCCATTCGAAACTGCTCCTGCATCTCTCAAACTTATCACACAATGGTTCGGAGTCCAGCACTCGGCTCGACTCTTCCTACTCGGCCCGTCTTCAGACGGGCCGGGGGCAGATCGCCGTTCGAAATTGCTCCTGCAGCCGTTGAATGGATCGGAGTCCAACACTTGGCTCGATTTTGCTTCGCAAATCCGCTCCTAAGCGAACTAGAAGTAGCTCGCCATTCGAAACTGCTCCTACATCCCTTAAACTAATCTAACGACCGGATCCTTCCTCCGGCTCGACTCTATCTCTCCGACTCGTCCTTAAACGGGTCCGGAACCCGTCCCGACCGTAGACTGTGCCGAGCTGACGAGGTACCGACCCTCATTTTGGGAAAAAATCACCCCGAGGTCAACTCGCCGTTAGATCCTCTCAAATTGTGTGCCAAAGCGTGATGAGTGGATCCAGTAGTGCCACGTGCCCACAAAACGACAAGATAACGTTCTCTTGGGACTTGTGCCTGCCTCTGGATTCGCGCCACCATCCAACGGTTGTAGACACCCCGCGTCGACCGGCGTCAATAGCCGAGCGAGAGGATCAGAATTGCGACAAAAGACTCGACGAACAGCCAATAGAAGACACTTCGGATAAATCGACCCCAATTTTATTAATGACTTGGACGAGTTTACAAAAAGATTACTACAGCGAGTTCAACAAAATATTAGAAGGCATGACCCGCTCATTTCCTCCGAGGAAGGGGGACACTCCGGTTCAACGACACTTTGGGTCGGCGCTTCTTAGCCTCCGAGCTCGTCTCCAGGCCGACGAACCGGGACGCCCCTTCGCCGCTGAGCCTCACAGTTGCCCCAACCGAAGCGCCACTTGAAGACACCGCCACACCACTTTGTGCATCGGCGGCTGACGCCCCGATGATGGGAGTCCGGGACGCCGCTTGGTAGAACGTGATACCTCGCTCGATCTCTTCGCGGGTACAGGAGGTGCTCCGGACATTGGCCCTCACCGGCTGAGGCTTGAGCCGAGCGACCTCCTCCTCCAATTCGACGATCCGGTCCTTCAGCGCCTCGTCCCTCACGACAATTTTGAACCGAGGAAGCTTCGCCGATCCAGGGTATTCGGCGCTGTCAGATATGACACGACGCAGATGGGTCACCTCGATACTCTTGTCGACTGTCACCCTTTGCAAATGCTCGACCTTCTTCACGAGCTCATCTCGTTCGGCCAAAACAGAAGCCAATTCTTCTTCCTTAGCAAATAGCTCGGCTTCGGCTATCCGCAAGTGGTACACTTCGGCCAACAGATCCCCGTTCTTCATCTCCATATTGTACAGCATCCTCCTCGTCAGGTCGATCTCGCCCTCAAGGCGTTTCACGAGAGATAGATGGAACAGCTCTACTTGTCGCCGAGCCATCGTAGTGACGGGGGCCTACCCTACCACCGAACCAAACACTTAGACAATTTCAAAGACAAAACGTTTTTTCATTTATCAAAAAGCGGTGGCCAGTCCGCAAAAGGCGTTACAAAGCTCGGAAGAAAAAGCAGAACAGAAACTACAAAAAGATTAACGAAAGAATCAAGGGTCCACCTGCGTCTCCGCTCCCGCCCCGGACGCATCGACGGGCGGTCCCTCGATCTCTCCCTTAGCCGGGTCATCCTCTCCCCCTCCGTCTTCGCCTTCGACCTCGTCCTCGGCATCCCCCTCCTCGTCGTCCACGGGCGACTCGGGCCACAGTCGATAACCGACTCGCTCGAAGCCGGGGACACGAGCCTGGACATGGTCCAGGGCCGTCTGGTAGGATCGCTCCATGTTCTCAGCCATATGTTTCTTCGCCTCTGCCTCAATCTCGGCTTCGACCTCCGCCCGGATCCTCGCGGCCTGCGCTTCCCTCTCCGCCTTCTCGTCGGCCAAGGACTTCAATGCCGCGGCAAGATCTTGGGCGGCCTTGGCAGCTTTGGCGGACTCCGCTTCGAGGCCCTCCTTCGCTTTCTTCAGGTCGGCAGTAAGGTCGGCCACCCGAACGTCCAGAGCCTCGGCCCGCCTCTGCTCGGCCTCCAGATCCTTGACCGCCCGGACCTTCGCCAGCCTGTCTTTCTCGCTGGCGGACTTCAGCTCCTTCTCCTGTGCGGCGAACGCCTCCATGAGATGGCCGAAGTGAACGGTGGCCTACGAAGACAACGATAAGTACGAAGTACGCACCGAGTAACAAACTTGAAGAAATTTGCGAACACTTACCGAAACAAGCCCCCGGGCGACTTCGTAAGTGTCGTCGCCGACCCTCCCCGCATTCAGCGCGGCCTTATCCTTCGGGGTCGCCAAGTGTTTGACGACCTGCATTGACATCTGCGAGTTGCCGAGGAAACCATCATGATTCCTCACCAGCCAGTTCGGCACAAACAACTGCTTGTGCTGCTCGGTCAGGATTTCCTCGGCATTCTGAGTCAATGGGGGAAGCTCGAGCGCCAGCGCCGCATTGACATCAAAGACACCCTCGTTCACGGACGGGGCGACGGGGGCCGAGGTCTCCTCCACCACCACTACCTCCGAAGGCACCTCGGTAGCCGGGGGAGGCGGAGCAACGTTAGTGGCGACCGCGGGCTGAACACCCGAAGACGCACCCTCGGCCGCCCTCTTCCTTTTTCTGGTCCCGGTCAGCTTGGACCTATCGGCCATCATAGCTTTAAAGTCAATCTTCATCGACTCTGCATCAACAAAAAAAAAGAGGGGGAGAAAACCGAATCAAAACAGACGAATTGAAGACTTAGAAAAAAAAAATTGAATGAGATGTCAAGAGCGTACTCGGGTCGATGGGGCTTAGTCCGGACCCGAACAACACCTCTTCGGTCAACTCCCTCCAACTCAGTACCGGAAGGGCCGTGATCCTCCTCGCTACCTCCTCCTCGGCCTCAGATAGTGCGGGGTCGCCCCGCGCAAATTTCGGCACTTCCACCTTCCACCGGGACGGAATGTGCCAAATCGCTTCGCCCCTTACGATAAAATACTTCTCCCTCCAACCCTTAAGAGAGTCGGGATTCTCTACAATCTTAACACCTCTCCTCGGCCCCAAATAGTACCGGTACTCCGAGCCGTGTTGCTTGTTTATCCGATAGAGGCCCCGGAAAACTGACAGATCCGGCGCTACCTCGGCTCGGTGACACTGAAGCAAGAATGCGTTCACATGACGCCAAGTGTTTGGACTGAACTGAGTTGGGGCGAGACAATACCAACCGAGGATCTGAAGTATGAAAGGGTGCAGCGGAAAACGCAGTCCCGCGTTCAAGGAGTCGACGTCAAACATGCACATGTCCGACGAAGGCAACTTAGTGTTTGCTCGCACCCCGGGGCCAGCGACCATCAGCTTGTACTCCGACGGGATAGCGAAAGCCTTCCTGATCCGAAGAAGATCCTTCTCGGTCAACGACGAAATGAGCTCGTCAGCTTCGGAGGGATGGAACGGATTAGGCTCCTCGACGATCTTCGACTTTCCGTAGATCGCTTTCTCCAGAAGATCACCCTCGTACTGCCTGACTCCCGAATGCCCGGACAGGACGGAAGGATATTGTCCTATCTCGGGAGCTCGTTTCGGGTTCTCCACAATCACCCCCACTATGGGGGGCGGGGTCTCCCCTGTCCTCTTCTTCTTCCCGACCCTCGACTCGACAGCCAGCGGTTCGGCCATCTGCTTCCCCTTCCTGCGAGCTTCCGCCCTACTCCTCTCCCCGGCGCCATCACCGCCCGAGGACGAGGCACCACTACCCGAGCTTACCCTTGACATCCTTTGAAAAAGCTAAGGCAAAGACAAACTAACCTTTGAAGTGACGTTCACGGTCGGAGAATGCTCGCCGGAAATCGCCTGGCCCACGCGACAGCTAACGACAACACCGTGGAGCAAGAGCGCCGCTAGCAGAAGACTTAGAGAACAAAAGTAAATTCGTAGAGTGAAAAGTGAGAAATGAGCTCAGGGGTGAAGGAATGGTAACTTATAACCTCAACTGATAACGGGCCTCCTTGGGAATCCCAAAGGCCCACTAAGAATCCCAAACGCCCTACAAGAGAGAGGCGGCGGTATGAGGGATGGCGGAACTTCCCAAAAAACACAAGTTGCGACTCGGCCACCGGTCTAATGAGCCGAGCTATCGAACGAAACGCTCAGTGACCGAGCCACCGAGTTCGCCCAAAAATACCCAACTCCGCGCCCGGCAAACAGCGCGAGGTATGCGGACCGAGGTGACGAGATACCGACCCTCGTTTTTGGCAAAAAATCCTCCCGAATCAAAATCACCATCGGATCTCTCCAAAATTCGCGTCAGGATCTGATGAACGGTTCAGATTGCGCCACGCCCACAAAACGACAAGATAGCGTTTTCTCGTGATCTGAACCGCATCCTCGTGATGCGTGCCAAAATGAACGGCCCAGATCCGTCCACGCAGACCTTCCAAACCGCTTGCCATCGGCTTGGTCGGTCGAGCTACCGAACAGCTCAGCCGAGCAACCGAGCCACTTAATACGGAATGGCGGAACCATCAAGAAGACAAGTAAACGACTCGGCCTCCGGCCCACCGAGCCGAGCCACCAAGTTCGCCCAAAAATACCCAACTCCGCGCCCGGCAAACAGCGCGAGGTATGCGGACCGAGGTGACGAGATACCGACCCTCGTTTTTGGCAAAAAATCCTCCCGAATCAAAATCACCGTCGGATCTCTCCAAAATTCGCGTCAGGATCTGATGAACGGTTCAGATTGCGCCACGCCCACAAAACGACAAGATAGCATTTTCTCGTGATCTGAACCCCATCCTCGTGATGCGTGCCCAGATAAACGGCCCAGGTCTTGCCACGTCGACAAAACGACAAGATAGCGTTTTATGGGGATCCACGCCAAAGATGGACGGCCTAGATGATGCCACGTACCTCGGATGCTTTGAACCGAGGCACCGACCCTTCCAACCAGGTCGCCGACCCCCCAAGCCGCGGCACTACGCATCCGGGCCGTGGTGCTGGGGTACCGACCCTTCCAACCGGGTCGCCGACCCCCCTAGCCGCGGCGCTACGCATCCGGGCCGTGATGCTGGGCTACCGACCCTTCCAACCGGGTCGCCGACCCCCCTAGCCGCGGCGCTACGCATCCGGGCCGTGGTGCTGGGGTACCGACCCTTCCAACCGAGTCGCCGACCCCCCTTGCCGCGGTGCTACGCATCCGGGCCGCGGTGCCGAGGTACCGACCCTCGTTTTTGGGAAAAAATCCTTCCGACCCTCAGGAGCCGTTGGATCTCGTAGGAAAGCGCGCTCGTCATGATGGACGTCCCAGATCTTGCCACGTCCACAAAACGACAAGATAGCGTTTTATGGGGATCCACGCCAAAGATGGACGGCCTAGATGATGCCACGTACCTCGGATGCTTTGAACCGAGGCACCGACCCTTCCAACCAGGTCGCCGACCCCCCAAGCCGCGGCACTACGCATCCGGGCCGTGGTGCTGGGGTACCGACCCTTCCAACCGAGTCGCCGACCCCCCTAGCCGCGGTGCTACGCATCCGGGCCGCGGTGCCGAGGTACCGACCCTCGTTTTTGGGAAAAAATCCTTCCGACCCTCAGGAGCCGTTGGATCTCGTAGGAAAGCGCGCTCGTCATGATGGACGTCCCAGATCTTGCCACGCCCACAAAACGACAAGATAGCGTTCTATTGGGATCCCCGCTAAAGATGGACGGTCTAGATGGTGCCACGTACCTCGGATGATCCGAGCCGAGGTACCGACCATTCGAACCAACTCGCCGACCCCTCGAACCGCGGCGCAACGCATCCGGGCCGGGGTGACGGAGTGCCGACCCTCGTTTTTGGGAAAAAATCCTTCCGAGGAGCAGGAGGCGTCTGATCGTTCCGAAATTCGCGCTCCATCTTGATCGAAGGCCCAGATGATGCCACGCCATAAATAGGTATTAAAAATTGGTTTTTATTTATTTAAATCGGTTTATTTATTTAAAAAATTGCGAAAAATCGCTAAAAATTCGGGAAAATTAGCTAAAAATTCCAGGAAATAATTAAAAATTCGGGGAATATTTCTAAGCCACCGAACGAGCAATTATTACCTAGAATACGCGGTTAAAGCCCCCGAACAATTAGCCAACACATCGCAAAATTAAATAAATCATCCGGAAAAATAGATAAAAACTCGACACAACGTCGGAGCATCAAAGAAGGAGGAACTAGCCTACCCCCGTGCTCCAGGATTCAAAAATCACCCATTCGGACTGCGATACAGTTCCACCGACCACTGAGTTAGTCAAACTACTCCTCAAAGACTGACCACCCTCAGTCTTTAGGAGTGGGGGGCTCGTGATATGGCCAAAACAAGGGGTTCAATCGAGACCGTCCAAATGGGGCACGAATCCTACAGCTCAGGGACGAGACGGTAATTTCACATGCAAACGGGTCCGAAGCGGGTACTGGGTCTCCTTCTCACAGATCCAATAACCCGCAAACGGATCCACCACAGCTGGGTACGGGTTTCAACCCGCTGCCAACTCGATCCAGCAAGACACAATCAAGGTCCCTGATTAGATCTAAATCAACGGCCATGATTCACGTCAATCTTTACACTGGGATTTAGGGATTAAAATTCCTTATCTGATTACCAGAATATACCTTATCAGATTACTTTCCCAATCTGTTTACAAGGAGATTATTCTATATCAGACTACGCGGATTACATTCCTAAATTGTTCTCTAAGACGCCTATAAATACCCCCCACCCGTCTCCATTAACAGGTAATCAATCTTTCTCTAGTTAAACGCTCTTTCATAATCATTTCTGGTTACTGACTTGAGCGTCGGAGGGTGCGTCGCCGGGATCAACCCCGGTGTCTCGCACTTCCTTGCAGGTGGACGGCGGGAGTCAACGGTCAAGCTCCGACGGAACAGGTATACAGGTTCTCCTATTCAGGTTTTCTACGAAGAACTCACAAATTCATCTGTTTGCCCCCACACCGAATTTAGCGGCAACACTATCCATTTTGTAGTTGGGAAATTTTGAGGGCTGTTGCATCCTTGAAAAGTTTATTAATTACATCTAAAAATAACAGTGACAAAAAAGTGCAGATAAGATGTGAGTGAGGGATTTACTAATCCTAGTTTGAGTGGAGCCAACCATGTGATGTGGGTGGTCTCAGGGGATGACAAGGGAATCTCTTATCAGGGGATGACAAGGGAATCTCTTATCGAGAGGGAAATACAGATAAATAAAAAAATAATTTTTTGAATTTTAGGAAAATTGTTTAAGAGGGCACTTTGAATATTATCCTTTATTATTTTCTTTTTTATTGTTGTCCTTTTTTCCCTTTCATCAATAAGGCTGTAGTTATATGTAACTTGCACACACGCTTTCATTCTATAGATAGAGAGTTGCAGGAATTAAAATACGGATCCTTGATCTCTTGTTCACTAATGAAGATACTTACTGCCACCATAGTAACAAAGTTCATGAATTATCCGCGAAGAATTCATCTATTGAATCATTTCACGATTTAATCACCAATTTCTTTATAAATCACGACCTTCACAGATTTTTTTGAAAATGTGAATTATTTGCAAATAATTTACGAATTAAACAAATTTAGTAATCGCTAAATTTGTTACTATTTTTCATATTTATGGATTTATATATATATATATATATATATATATATATATATATATATATATATATATATATATATATATATATATTTGTTTGTTTGTTTGTTTATTTATTTAGGCTATGGGTACTAAGATGCATTAAATTTTGTATTTTTTTCTTTCCGAAGTTTTGCTGAGTTTTTTTCTTAATTTACAAGATTTTTTTCGAATTCCAAATATTAAATTTTGCAGAATTATTTCTGAACATCGAATTTGTGATTGTGCTTACCACTATGCCTTTAGGATACTTACCCTTTAACTAATGTTAAAGCTATCAACTATATGTTATGTATCCTATTTTTAAAAAAAGGAGAAGAATAATAATGGTGTGTCCTATGACACGTAACTTAGAGCATCCATGATGATTTTTTTCGTAATTGGCAAAATGGCAAAATGGCAAAATGGCAAAATGAGAAATGAAAAAATTGTATGGAGTCTGCAACGGTTCTTTCTTATAATATGACAAACTTTAAAAAATAAGCGGACGACACAAGTTGTAACGTCTCAATTTAAAAAAAAGAAAATATTAATTCAGCAATCAACACAGATAAAAGGAATTAAAAAAATTTGGAACATGAGATGTTGTCACGTCCAAACACAAAATTGCGACAGACGGGACAACATGTCCCATCCGACAGGGTTTCTTTTAAATTAAAAAAATTCGACGGAACAACATGTTCCGTCCGATTCTTTTTTAAAAAAAAAATAAAAACCTTGGACAACACATCTTGTTACATCTGATCGAATAAAGAAATTATAGAGACGAAACAACTTGTTCCGTATTCTATATTTTGAAAATCGTCAAATTCTTTCCCAAATATGAGATGCTAATGTTCCCAATTTCTCATAATTTGGCTAAATGAGAAACTATTGTTGCCTCATTTTTTTAAATTATGAGAAAAATAACCAAATGAGAAACCATTGAAGATGCTATTATAAGTTTTAAAAGGGGGAATTGTTATTTTTACTAAAATAAATAAGAAAATATAATAAGGAGTTAAACTTTTCCTAGCCGAAACAAAAAGTTGACCACTTACATTCTAAGTAGACGTCGATCCATGATTTGATATCAAATTTATAGCACATAAAATTTAAATTTTTATCAGTTAAACTCCCGCACATATACGCTCATCCTTATACACTCATCCTTTTTTAGGTCCAAGGCCGCCCTGAGTTATGGGAGCCGAGACGAACTCCTGAAATAGTGTCCATATACAAAATTATTATTTTTTTTGAAGTTTTAAAAAAATTGAATTTCTTTTTTTGCTACAACTCTTAAAAATGATATATACAAAGAAATAGATGGAGATTTAAAGATTTGAGAAAAAAAACTGTCCATACAAATCCTAGCTCAACTGAAATAAGCCGGTCCAAGTAGTAATTTTAAAAAACAAAAAAACCTAAAAAATTAAATTTGGAGGCCCCTAAAAAAATATTACTCGCAAAATACATATATATAAATACAAGGTATAAAAAATTTGGCGCCCCCAAAAATTGTGAAAAATTCGAGGGTCCGATGCGGCCGCCTCCCCGGCCTCCATTAGAGGGCCGGCCCTATTTAGGTCATAATAGGTGTAATAGAAACTGCTACTTTAATATAGAAATAAATTTTTTTCGAAGTGTACAGACGGGTTCATATTTTTACGTAGATCATACTATAATTTATTTTCTAAAAAAAAAAGAAAAAGAGAAAAAAGAACTTTGTAGAAAGAATGCATTAGAGCATCCACAACCGTCATTGCTATTTTATAGAAAAATGGAAAAATGGCAAATGGCAAATGGCAAATGGCAAATGGCTAAATAGAGAAACGCTGCACTGGTCATTTGCTATATTTGGCAAATTTTCAAAAAAAATTGAGCAGACGGAACATGTTGTCCTGTCCCATGAATTTTTTAATTTATTTTAAGTTTGTTGGATAATTAAATTTGACTTAGTATTTAAAATATCATTAAGTAAATTAATTAACTATTAAATTGACACAAACTACATTTAAATAAATACTAAATCCTATTATGTGTGTTTAAATTTAAAGGTTGAAGTGGGTTAAGAAAGGGTTTGAAAGTGTGTGCACACTTTCAGATGGAACATGTTGTCCCATTTGATCTTCGGACGGGGGACAACATGTCCTGACCGATCTTTTTTTTTTTTTTGGGTGAAGGAACAAGTTGCTCCGTCTTAGGGATTATTTATAAAAAAAAATATCGGATGACACATGTAAATAAAAATCGGACGACACTACATGTGTCGTCCGATGAGATTTTAAAAAATGGGGGGAAGGAAAAAAAATAAAAAATAAAAAATCGGACGACACATGTTGTGTCGTCCGATGAGATTTAAAAAAAAGAGGGGGAGGGGGGGACAAAACAACATGTTCCGTCCCCTATATTTTGAGAATTCTCATTTCGTTTCTTAAATATGAGAGGCAGTTGTAACTTATTTCTCAAAATATGGCAATATAAAAAACCATTGTGGGTATGTTTTTGCCAAAATATGGAAAATGACAAAAATAAGAAACCACTGTAGATGCTCTTATCTTATGACCTAAACCTTAAACTACATTTTGATAAAAAATAAAAAAAAATAACTCAAAGTACACACTTTACACTCAGATTGGCAGGGAAGAAACACTGGATACTTTTTGTTACGTAAAAATTACGCTGTCGACAACTTGGCTTTTAAGCTTCCTGATGGATCCAATAGGTGGATATCTCCAAAACAATGATTTATTACTAGATATATTCCGTTTCTAGAGATAAACTCTGAACAAATAATTGGACTAAGAAAATAAATAATTATTTATTTATTCTTGACTATGACCTCTTTAACCATAAATTGTACTAAACCTTTTTACAATTTGACCACTTCAGCAGGTAATCCCTAGGGGTGGCAACCTGGTCGGGCGGGCCAATCCGGATAAAGGCACGATTGACCCGTCGTTGTAGTTTGGGTCCGGGTCGGGCTAGCTAGGGAACCGATCAGAGCTTGGCCCGAGATCTGGCCGGTTCAAAGAGGGGGGAGGTCAGCCTAAATCGGCTCCCCAGCCCGACAACCTGGGTCCTGGGCCAACCCAGAAAATTTTTGAAATTTTTATGTTTTTTTATATAAAATACTTATAACTTGTTTAAGTTTATTTTGACACATTTTTAAGTTTTACTGAACATATAAAATATATAAATATTGTAAGCTATTCGGATGTACAATAATCATCAATCATATTTTAAAAAATATGTATTATTTTTCTTCATTTTACAACTCTGAAATAATTTACAATAGTCAAAAAAATTGTTGTAATACATACAAGAAGATTAATTTGAAAATTACATGATAAGAGTGAATTTAGAGTTTGAGATAATCTAGAGTTAGGTTAAAGAGATGGCAAAGGACTACTGTCGTGCACATCAACTTAACCTAAACCTAGGATCTCATCGCTCTAAATTCCCTAAAAGCTTCTTAGGACACAAATCTTCAATCTTTATTCTTCTTCAATCTTCGGGAGTTATCTTTAGTCTTCTTCAAACTTCTGAAGTTTGTTTTCATGATTCATAATGCTAGCGCTTGAACCTTTTGTTCTTTCTTGAGTCATCTCCTCTGCTTGCATCCAATCTTCGCTACACACTAGCATCTCTAAAGTCTCATGTTTCATGCGATTCCATTTCTCGTTCAATAACATGCCAGCAAGAGAAAAAGCAATTTCTGATGCGACGATGGACACCGGGGGGTTAGTATATTTTTTTGTCATATGAGAAAGAATATGATATGACCCTGCGTTGTTTTTCCACCAAATGACCACATCAATTTCTTTCTCAAATGGCAGTGGAGGTTGTGCATTATAACAGTGAAGTTCATTAAGTGCATTACTCCTAGATTTTTTAGTCTGGATAAGATTCCATATACATGTATTATCTGTTGCAATACCCTTACCTCTTGAAGAAGATGTATACCCCCCCCCCCCCCGAGGCAGGTAAGGCAGCCGCCTAAAGGCCTCTAATTTTTTGCAATTTTAGGAGCCCCCAAAATTGTATTTTCTTTGTAATTATAAGCACGTATTTTGTAGATTCTTGATTTTGATGACTACAACACGATACACATATATTCTATTCAAGATGTCTCTTGCAGTGAGTTTCCAATGCTTTCAAGGTTCGAGATCAAGCACCAAGACAAGTGTCATTCAAAGCTTCAAAGATTTTCAAGAACAAAAGAGTGTCTTGTCAATTGATGTACAAAATTGTAATCTTTGATATGTTTTCTTAGAAATTTTGTATTAGCCTTGATGCGTGCACACACACACACACACACACACACACACACACATACACACACATACACACATCCCCTAGGACTAAAATAAAGCTTATTAAAAATCAAAAATGTCAAATTCAAGCTTGTATGAGTTCAGCTGTCAAGTACCAGTCGACTTACGTTGCTAAGTAGTCGACTGTTCAAGTACGAAACAATCTGAACTTACTCAAGCTCTAACCAGTCGACTCCTTTGGCAACTCAGTCTACTGTTCGAGCAGCTTTGACAGTTTCGGAGTATTTAAATTTGATTTTCGAATTCAAATCTTTTCTGCCGTTTGATGGTAGTTGGTTAACTATTTTCCAACGACTCTGGAGTGTTTAATCTATAAATAAATTCCAGAATTCACTTGGAAAATGTTACCTATTGCATAAAAACAAGTCTTTACTTTTAATTCAAGTGTTTGTGAAAAAAAACTCAAAGTTTTCAAAGAACTCTCACTCTCTTAGACTTGGTTCTCTAATCTCAGTCTTGTATAACAACGATTAAGTTCAAGACTGTGATTAGAAGTTGACCTATAGCCTCAATTCAAAAAGCACATTCAAGAATCAAGGCTCTAGGTATTGTAATTTTCAATTTCTTTGTTGTTCACTATCGGGTTGTGAGAGTGGTCCTCTCGGTTGGAGAGAAGAACTCTTGGTGTAGAGTCAGTATTCACTCTAGGTTGTAGAGTGGGGTTTTGCTCTCTCTAGTGGTGAGAGAGGTTTACGGGTTTGACATAGTTGTTGCCAAAGGTCGTAGGGCATTCTTGTAAATATTTTCAAGAATAGTAGAAAATCTCTAGTAGGTTGCTTGGGACTGGACATAGGTCGGGAGAACCGAACCAGGATATATATCGCTGTGTTTGCATTGCTGATTCTCTGTGGTTTGATCTTTCTAACTGGTAAATTTAATTTCGCTGCATTTTATTTATGTCTGTGTCTGATCAGTCAACTAGTAGCCCTATTAAGTCGACTTACAGACTGGTAGCCTTATTTCACGAAATTGTACTTCAAATAAGGTCAAGGAATCTAAAATTTCTGTTCTTGTTCACAGGTTCGAGATATTTCGGATGAAGGAGAATGAAAGCGTATCGGAGATGATATCAAGATTCACCGACATCACAAACTCTCTTGTGGCTTTTGGCAGAACATATACACAAGCAAAGATGGTGAGAAATGTTCTTCGCGCTCTTACCCCTGAATGGAAAAACAAGACTACCGCAATTGAAGAAGCCAATGATTTAACACAATTTTCTCTTGAAAATCTTGTTGGAAACCTAATGGTTTATGAAGTACAATTGGAGGAGCGCAAGAAGGACTTAGAATCGCAACAAGCCAAAAAGAAAACTCTTGCTTTCAAAGCTATTTCTGAATCAGAAGATGATGAAGATGATGAAGAAGAAATAGCTATGTTCACAAGGAAATTCAAAAAAATCCTTCTCAATGGTAAATTTAATTCAAAATTAAAGGATACTAATGAACCTCCTATTTATTTCAAATGCAATAAGATAGGTCACATGAAGAAGGTCTGTCCATTGGAGAATGCTAAGTTTAAAGGCAAAGTCTCAAACTTTAAGAAGGACAAATTTACTAAGAACCAGTACATGAAGAACAAGAAAGCCTACAAAGAAATGTGGGATGATAGTGATTCATCTTCGGAAGAAAAAAATGAGGAATCTAATGAAGTTGCAAACGTGTGCTTCATGAAAAATCAAAGCGATGTAAGTGATAGATGTAAGTGATAGTATAAATTCTAGTGATTTGTTAGAAGCTTTTAATGAAAATTTTCAAGAATTAAAAACGGAGAAAATAAAAGGTAATAATCTAGAGAAAGTTAATCAAACTCTTTCTTAAGAAAACTTTGATTTACAAGTTGAAGTCAAGTCTAACTTCTCGTATTTCCAACTTGGATATAGATCTTATATCTCTAAAAAGGAATTATGAAGAGATATCTAAGAATATATCTAAGTTCAATAAGGAAAAAGAGAATTTAAATAAAGTTCTTCAAAATCAAGTTCAGGCTAATAAAAGATTTGGACTTGGTTTTCAAAAAATTCTTGAAAAATGTCATTCTTCTAATAACACTAGGAATAACAAGCTTTATTCTGCTTCTAGTGTAAAGAGTAAGTTGTATGATTTCTTTGAAAAGCCAAAAATTATTTTTAATCATGAAAATAGAAAGTTTTTCAAAAAGACCAGTCGACTGGCCCCTCAAATAAGTCACATGTCCAGAAGGATGCAGTCTTATTCGAAAAGACAACATCCTCATATAAATCGACTAGTTTCGCCTCCCAGTCGACTGGTGGGTAAAAATAAGTCGACTGGACAATGTAAAAATTTGTGGGTTCCAGTTAACCTGTGTCTAAATGAAAGGATTTCTTATATAAATACCTTTGTAAATCATGTGTAATTCTGTTAATTTTAAACCTGCATATGGGGGTAAATCAAACTCACTTTGGGTTTGGTTTCCCATGCACTAATCTTTCACAGACCCAATGAAAAGGGTACCATATTCACAAATAATATTTTGTAGGTACCTAAAAGAGAATGATGGATACATAACAGTGGATGTTCTAAACACATGACTGGCCATGCAAACTTGCTCTCTTCCATTCAAGATATAGATGGAGGAACCGTTACATTTGGTGACAATAACAAAGGAAAAATCATCGGAATATGCATGGTTGGTAAGAATACTACTCCTATTATTGAAGATGTATTCTTAGTTAGTGGTTTAAAGTATAATCTGTTAAGCATTAGTCAATTATGTGATAAGGGTTATAAGATAGTATTTGAAAAAGATGCATGCTTGATTTATGATTCTTCTTTGAAAAATGTGATTTTTCAATGTACTAGAAAAAATAACATATATGAACTTCGTTTAAAAACAAATGAGTTTTCGAATAATTTTTGCTTAGTTGCCTCGAACAACGATTCTTGGCTATGGCATAAAAAATTTGGACATGTAAACATGAAAAAATTCTTAAAATAACCTAGTTAAAGGACTGCCAAAATTATCTTTTAAGAAAGAAAAAATGTGTGATGCATGTCAACTAGGGAAACAAGTAAAATCCCTTTTTAAAACAAATAAAATGATTTCTACTATTAGGCCTCTCGAATTGATCCATATGGATTTATTTGGTCCTACTAGAGTCACTTCCTTAAATAAAAGTAGATATGTATTTATTTTAGTCGATGATTATTCAAGGTTTACATGGGTATTTTTCTTAAGACATAAAAATGAAGATTTTGAAGAATTTACAAATTTCTGCAAACGTGTTCAAAATCAAAAATCTCTAACCATAGTCACTATTAAAAGTGATCATGGTGAAAAATTTGAGAATGAAACATTTTCAGAATATTGCAACAAAAATGGTATAACACATACTTTTGCATTTCCTAGAGCTTCACCACAAAATGGAGTGGTTGAAAAAAAGAATAGAACTTTGCAAGAATGTACACGTAGCATGCTTGTTGAAAGTAATTTGCCTAAGTACTTCTGGGCTGAAGCTGTTTGTACAGCATGTTATGTTTTAAATAGAATACTAATTAGGCCAAAGTTAAAGAAGACTTGTTTTAGGTTGTTTTTTGAACGTATTCCTAAAGTCTCTTACTTTAAAGTATTTGGTTGTAAATATTTCATATTAAACACAAAAGATAACTTAGACAAATTTGATGCTAGATCTAATGAAGTATCTTCATTGGATATTCAAATAGGAGTAAGGCTTATAGAATTTTCAATAAGTCATCTATGACCATTGAAGAATCTATGCATGTTTCTTTTGATGAATCTTACCTTCATCTAATGTTATTCAAGATGATGAAATTGAATCTTCACAACTAGATAACATTGTTAAATCACTTGAGCAAATTACTCTAGATAAGTCGACTAATGGGTTTCATAAGTCGACTGATGTGTTGAATCAGTCGGCTGATGGGTTCATTAAGACGACTAATCCTGTAGAGATAAGTCCAACTTTACCAAAGTCGTTTGTTGGAGTTCGAGATCATCCTCAAGACTTTATTATTAGTGACATCTCACACGGCATTCAAACACGATCACACTTTAATATGATTACTCATGCTGCTTTTTTATCGGAATTTGAACCTGTAATATCCCGGACGGATATTATATTTATGTAATTATTATTTTTAAAGTTAAAATATTTTTATGAAAATTTCTTGGTTTTTCAAATAAAAAGTTATATGGATATATATACTAGTAAGTATATATAGGTATTGTATCAGTTTTGTGCACTTACACAAAATCTTGAAAAATGCATTTTTGAGAAAATGTCTGGAAAATTCCCGGCAGATATTAAAAATTATTATTTTATTATTATTTTCATAACTGAAATATTTTTGGTGGACATCACCCGGTTTGTTAATAAACATTATCTATACGTATAAACTAGTCAATATATGACTGTTTTGTATCAAATTAATACTGAAATCTTCCGAACCGGTAATAAAATTATTTTCTCAAAATTGAAAGATTTTTGTACAGATTATTCGTTTTAACAAATAAAAATTATCTTTAAAATCATATATATGTACATAGTTGAATCGTATCGATTTCGTACGTTTTTACAAAAACATGTAATAAGTGATTTTTGGAAAATATCTCTTATTCTTTCATCAAGCTTGATGAAATGAAGGGTTAAGATTGGATTAGGGTTTGATTGCAATTTTAATTTGCAAATTGACCCCAAATTTGTTAAACCACAAGAATGAGAACATGTGGTTTCTTCTCAACCACAAACCCAACTCTCCCCTTCTATAAAAACACCCCCTTTCCCAAAACTGGCCGGCCTCCAACCCTAGGGGAAGCCCTCTTCTCATTTTGTGTGTTCCCACCTCCATTTCATCTCATCTCATCTCATTCTATCTCTTTCTCTACTATTTCCACTTAGTTATTTTAGAAAAGATTGAGAAAGAAAAGAAAGAGATGATCAAAATCAAAAGAAACGGGGGTTGATTTTCATGGTTTCTCTTTTCAAACAGTGTTCTTGAGGAGCAAGAACAAGGAGCAAGGAAAGAGGGTAGCAAGTAAGTCCTTCCAAATCGATTAAGGTGGGAGTTTCTCATTCTCATGATTTGTTGAATGTTATTATTGTTATATGTTATTTTGTGAACTATATGTAGTAGATTCATGTGCATATGGACTAGAGTAAGGTGTATGCAAGGTTTGAAGTGGTAGAATACCAATTAGAACCATAAAGATTCAATTTTTTTGTTGTAGGATTTATTTTATTTAACTAGGTTAACGGTGGAATCTCGACCTGAAATTTATGTGGGAGGTTCTCCTAGGTGTTATTAGTATGCTAGAATTTTTGGGGATTTTTCAGAGTAGTTTTGATGGGTGAAACGAATGTTTTCTCCAAAAAAGCAAGGTTCCAGCCGAAAAACACAGCTCACTGTTTTCGGGTTAAGTATCGCAGTAGGTTCAAGAGGATTTTACTTGGGTTTCCTTGTGGAATTAGAGGTAGAGGGAAGTTTTAGTAGACACTCTCCCTTTTCCGAATTGACCTCTCGGGTTAAATTCTGATGAAAGACGCAAAAGTTACGGTCAATACAAAAACAGGACAACAACTTGGCTGAGTTGCTCACTGTTTAGGTAAATTGCTGGTTTTGAGTCCCTTAATGGTTGAATCTGAGGTAGAGACCTATTAGAGGAGTTGTATTAAACGTTCTTCCCTTTCTAAATTGGCCTTTCGGGTAAAATTCTAATAAGTAGAGTAGGAGTTATGGCTGTTGGAAAATACAGCAAAAAGCTGTCTGATTGAGTGCTTACTGTTTTGACTCCTTGGAGTTTTTGAGTGTCTTAATGGTCGAATCTGAGTTAAAGATCCATTAGAGAAATTGTAGTAGACATTCTCCTGTTTCCGAATTGGCCTCTCGGGTTAAATTCCGATGAGCAGAGTAGGAATTATGCCCTTTGCAAAATACAGCAATTAGCAGTTTTGACTAGGTACTTGTTGTTTAACTTCTTGGTCCTTTTTTTAGGGTCATACTTGATGAATCTGAGGAGCCGACCCATTAGAGAAGTTGTAGTAGACATTCTCTCCTTTCCAAATTGATCTCTCTGGTTGAATTCCGATAAGCGGGGTAAAAGTTATGATCCTTGAAAGTTTCAGCTGGTTGTGTATTTGGCGGGTTGATATTGTATCTGTTTTGATCCCTTGTAGTTTTCGAGTGTCTTACTCGATGAATCTGAGGTTCGGGCCGACTAGGGAGTTGTAGTAGAGACTCTCCCCTTTTCGAATTGACCTCTCAGGTTAAATTCTAACAAGCGGAGTAGGAGTTATGTCGTTTGCAAAGTACAGCAACTGGCTGTCTTGACTGGATTCTTGCTGTTTTGCTTCCTTGAGGTTTTAGAGTGTCTTACCTATTAAATCTGATGTTCGGGCCAACTAGGGAGTTTTATTAGGAACTCTCCCCTTTCCGAATTGACCTCTCGGACTAAATTCTGATAAGCAGAGTAGGAGTTATGCCGTTTACAAAGTACAGCAACTGGCTGTCTTGACTGGATTCTTGCTGTTTTGCTTCTTTGAGGTTTTAGAGTGTCTTACCTGTTAAATCTGAGGTTCGGGCCAACTAGGTGTAACTCCTATTTTCCGTATCTATATTTTTCTACTGTATTTTCATTCCTTGTATTCTTGTATTTAATTTGAGAGCTATATTTTTGTTCCAGTTCGAATAAACTCATTTCATTTGTTCAACTCAATTTTGGTGCCAATATTTAATTCAATTGTATTGTTCGTTTCTGCTCCTTTGTGTCGTTCTTCATGAAGAAATGGACTGTTTCATCTCATTTATCTCTTTTTCCCATTTTTTTTAATGAATTTTGGATGAATCTCTTATTGGATTCCCCTCAAACCCGCTACCCAAATACCCAATAACCCAAAACCCCCTATTTAAACCCTAAACCTACCCTAACCCTAACCCTAACCGCCTATTACTGTTTTAACCCAAAAATCCCAGCCGCCAACCTTCTCTCCTCGTCTCCTTCTTTCTCCATTCATCAAAAACCCAATCTCCATCGCCTCGCCTTCGATCTCTACCCACCACCGCCTCGTCATCGCCCTCCAACCACCTTCTAGCCACTCCCCTCGTCAACCCCATCGCCAACCACCATCGTCTTCCTCGCCGAACCCAACTTTCGAAACCCATCCAACCTCGCCACCGCCATTTCCCATTAGCTTCGTCACCACCGGAACTCCATTGCTCCGACCTCCATCATCGCCGCATCCGCCGTCACCTCCTCACCCACGACCTCTGCTCGCATGCCAACACCCCCGAACCCATTCCCCCGCTCTCCTCACTCTGTTTCGAACCCAAGAAACAGAGTTCGTCGCCGCCTACCGCCAGTCGCCATCGTCGCCGTCATCGACTACTCCCCAGTCGAACCCCGACGTCGTTGCCGCCTACCGCCGCCACAGCCGTCGAAGTCTCCTGCCGTTCTCCCTCACTATCGATCAAGAAGAAGAAGGAAGGGGGGATTGGCTGCTTTGAATCTAGGCCATTGGATTCATCGAGATTCGTGCCACTTCAGATCTAATCTTGATCTGATCTTCATTATCAGATCTGATCGCAGCCATTGATCGCCTTGATCTTGATCTTTCCGTCAAGATCCATGCCGATCTTGATCTCCGTCGGATTCGTCGACTACTCTCCTAAGGCAAGTATTCTCCGTGTACAATTTATTGTCCTAGTACAAGCATTTAATTGAAAATACCACAAATAGGTTGTAGTTGTGACTCATTCTTGTCTCATTATTTGTTGATCTTGAATTATTCATTGTCGATTCCATAATCTTAAGAGTCACAACCCTTTCGTTGTTATGTTTACAAACTAGTTGGACTCATTTATCTCCTAGTCACTTGAGCACATGAAACTAAGAAACCCTAGACTTGTACATGTGTGTTGTATCATGTATGTGATGATCTTGCATTCCTTGAGTTGAGAAATAGATACTACTTGCTGATTTGATGCCCACTACATCCATTTTGTATCACATGCTAATCCGGACTCATAATAGTCATTTATCATGCAACTTGTATATAAAAAAAATTCACACTTGCTGCTGTTTTTGTCTTTACTTGCTATTTCGACCCCTATAAAATCAAAATCTGAACTTGATACCTGAATATGAAATGTAGCCCTAAATGTCTAGTTGTTAATAGTATTCAGAATTTTTGAATTCTGAGTTATGGTCTAGGAGATATCACAGGTTTACTGCTGCTGTGTCGGTAGTCGCAGATTCACAAAAACTGTTGCACATCTTTAGTTTACAAATTATTTTAACTATGCTAACAATAAGTAATTGACTTGAAATTTTGCATACTATTACTGGACACCCTATAGAACATTCCCTAATTTTCTCAGAATTAATTAATAAAGTTTAAACCCTGTTTCACATGTAGAAACTCAGTTTTACAAATTCTGGCTGAACACAAATGCTGTATAGTTTGCTGTTTTGACATATGTTACCAAAACTTTTATGTACCTTAATTATATACGTTAGAACCGGGCAAGAGTCTAGTTTCTAGACCTCCTGACGGATCCACATTTGCTATCTTGTAGCAACAAAAATCGCAGTTTTGGTACAGCAACGTCATGCTGTCCAGATTTGAGATTTTCGTTGTTCTTGATATTTTGATTCGTGTTGACCCTCGAATATGCTATATGAATATCTCAAACTTGTTACATGTTCATGATTATGTTTACTTGACTTATTTCGCACACTTTCATATTTGTTTGATGATAATAATAAATGATAAGCCGGGGTTTAAGGGAAAGACCATAGTAGTGGACAATATAGGTAAGTGTACTCGGAAGGGGGCCCTTGTTTCCCACTTGATACATGTTTCATGAACTAGTATATTATTATTCGATTCATAAATTAGTATATTATTTGATTCATGAACTAGTATATTATCTATCGATTCATGGACTAGTATATTATTGATCCATGAACTAGTATATATATGATTCATGACTTGTCTTGTTATAACTTGACACATGAACTAGATATGTGATTACCCGATTCATGAGCATGACTTGCTTGATACTTGATACCTGAGTACACCGCCCTATAAACTCCATTATTAGACCTAAACGTAACTGATTGACTGTAGCAACCATATACTAAAAGTATGGATGTATGAAGTGCTACCTAGATAGTAATAACCACAAGACTTGATACATGAAACTTAAACTTGATACATGCTTACTTGATACTTGACTACATGATACATGAAACTTGATACTTGTACTTGACAACTTGACACTAGACTTGAGACATGTTACCAGACACTTGTACTTGATACATGTCACTTGATGTTGGATACCCTTACTTGTTCACTTGCCACTTACTCCACTATTAGTATTTGTTACCCAACCTGATCACTTGAGTTGTCCTTCTTACTAGCTAGTTTCTTGAATTCCCACTACTTGTTGCATCCCTATTATATTCTTGATTCCAAATTTTGTTCCATATTTCTTGTACTCATTTTTATTATTTGTGGCCCTAACTTGCACTAAGGGCGTTTCTGTTGTTTCTCTATTTTTTCCCTTTTTATAATTATTAAACAGACTTTGGAGACGTGTTGCCTGCTGGAATTGGTAAGCAGAGATTTTAGCCTTCAAATGGAGAAAAGACATGCTTAAATTATTTATTTCCTTTGAGTTATTTATTTCTTGCTACTTAAAACTTATAACGGGCTTATGTTTCCAAGTTTTACATTTGATCCAGATTTAAGAAATTTTTTGAGACACTGGTATTTGTTTCAATTGTTTCTGTTGTTTAATAAATATTTCATGCATTCATGGTTGTATATATATTTTGTTATATCCTTGTTGTGATGCTGAGTCGATCCTACAGCTTATGGATGATGTTAAAATCATTCGCTGGGCTTAGTCACGCACTCGTATTCTGTATTTTTGGGAAGTGGGGCGTGACACTAGGGAGTTGTAGTAGACATTCTCACCTTTCCTAATTGGCCTCTCGGTCTAGATTTCGATAAGCGGAGTAGGAGTTATGGTATTTGGAAGATGCAGCAGCCAGCTTTGAGCTGAGTGTGCTTGCTGTTTGACTTCTTTGGTGTTTTAGAGTGTCTTACTTGTAGAATCTGAAGTTCGGGCCAACTGGAGAGTTGTAGTAGACATCTTCCCCTTTCCGAATTGGCCTCTCGGGCTAGATTCCGACAAGCGGAGTAGAAGTTATGGGCTTTGAAAGTTTTCAGCTTGGCTGTGTATTTGGCAGGGTCGGAATTGTATCTGTCTTGATTCCTTGTAGTTTTTGAGTGTCTTACTCACTGAATCTGAGGAGCCGACCAACTAGGGAGTTGTAGTAGACGTTCTCACCTTTCCGAATTGCCCTCTTCAGTTAAATTCTAATAAGTGGAACAAAAGTTATAGTCTTTCAAAGTTTCAGTTTTCCTTTGTCAAATCTACTGTTTTATTACCATTGCGTGTGTTCGATGAGTAGGAACTTCGAGTTCCTTATGGAATCTGAGAAGTTGGTCAACTGGAAAGTTTTAGTAGATATTCCCACCTTTTCAAATTGACCTATTTCATTAGATTCTGACGAATAGAGAAAAAGTTACTAGCTTGCAAAGTTTCAGCTTTTCGTTGAAAATCTACAGTTTGGGTAAACCGTTTGCGTGTGTTCGATGAACCGGATTTTGGATTCCTTGCAGAATTTGAAATAGTGTTCCACTAGAGATTCGTGGTAGATATTCTTACCTTTCTAAAAAGTATAAATTTGTCAAATTTCGATAAGCATAGCACTGGTTACTTGTAGGCTGTCGGAAGGATTTTTATGTCGTTTTCGGGTTTTTCCTTGGTAGTATGTCTATTTTAGACTGTTAGTAGATTCTTTTGTTGGTTCTAATTATAGAAGATCAATTTTTGCTAGTAAGCACGTTTGGTTGCTTCTAGGTTGTTAGAATACCTATATAGTTGTTTTTATATGTGGTTTTTTGCATACGTGGCTCGCCTGGTCCGTACGTAGCTGTTGGACTCATACGTAGCTTATTTGGCTCGTATGTAGGTTGTCTCATACGTAACTCGCCTGACTCGTATGTAGTTGTTGGATTCATACGTAGCTTGTTTAGCTCGTATGTATTTTTGTTTGATCGTATATAGCTTATTAGCTAGTACGCAGTTTGTTGTGCTCGTATAGGGTGATATCATTACCCTAGGGGCTATCGACCATCAAGACGTGTGTTTACCCTACTCCTAAGGGATTGTGGACGATTCACTCCTTGTATACCGTCGGATCTTAACCAGTGTTGGTTGATCGCGGACCGGAGTGTTGACGAAATCCAAGTTCAGGGTAGTAGCATGCGAATACGTTCGTATTGTCGGGGTCTTGGATCGATAGGTCATGAACCAGATCCTTGGGGATTCTGGTAAGTCAAGGTTGAGCAGCCTAGTAGAGTTATCTTGTGAAGTCTAACTTAAAAACTTAGCATGTTGTGTAAATTCTGTTGTCATCCCTAGGATTGCTCAGGGTTAGTGACATCGTTAGGGTAGTAACTTCTGGCTATTACTAATTAACCTATAATTATTATCATTTTCTCGCCAAAGAGTGGAGTTGGTATTAGGTGTGATACCTTATGACCTAGCTCGTCTTATAGGCTGACACTAGGTGGTGTTATTGGGTTGTACCTTCCCGTCAAAGGGATACGTACGGTGCCTTCTCATGAGTTGGGAGCACGGATTGCGTATCTTACACTGTTAATTCCTGAAGTGCTATGATAAGGCCGGGTGGAGCTAGGGGATGGACCCCCGGAACTCCGTCATGTTCTATGCCGGGAAAGCGAACAGGCCATAGACTACGGTCTATGAGCTAGGGGGCCACAGGGAATGTTTCGAGCTAACCTGTGTTGTAGTTAACTCTGCAGGTTCGTCTGGTTTTTAAGTGGGGTCCGGTGCGATCGGGCAATAGTGGCAAGTAGGGACACCACTATATGACGGCAGTAACGGAACTAGACCGTACATGCAACATCGCTAGTCACGTTGTATATGTTAGGAACAGGTTGTGTACAAAAGTAGAAATTCATAATGCGGGTTCAAATCCCTATATATGGAGACGGCTTGAGATGGAGCGTATGTAGTATGGGATGCATACTGTTCCGGAGACTCGCTTGCACTAGAATAAGAGCATCCTTGCATTAATAATTCTTGCATTAGAGTCTAAGTCATAGCATACACTAACGCATCAACTATATATACACGTTTCTCTTTTCATCAGTCTGTTTGCTATAGTTGAGATTCGTTGCTAGTTATCAGCCTTAAAGCGTCAGTATATGTACTGACGTCCCCACTTCAGTAGGTATTGGATTGCAGAAGTACATGTACTGGATTGCAGAAGTACAGGTACAGGTTTCAGGAGGACTCAAGGCAAGAGAAGCAAGGAGTCGATTTCATTTTAAGTTTCCGCTGTAATATATGTCGTAATTTCATTTGTAACAATTACGGTAATTTATTAATTGTTGTAATTTGTTTATTGTTGGGGAAGCATCCAAGTGAATACCAAGTGTTGTTCTTTATTCATTATACTCTGATGTAAATTGTTGAAAGTTGTAACACTTCGGATTATAAAGGTATCATTGTAACACTGATGAAATGTATTGCAGTTTTATAACATTCAGACTTGTAATACATTTGTGTTGAATAAAAAGTTTTAAATTTTCCTATTTTCTGTGTATTGTGGCTAATTGAAAGAAAAATTCTGGCTTATGTCATGGTTTCCCAGTATATGGAAATCGGGGCGTTAGAGAACTTAAGAATATTCAAGAAGCATGTGAGAATGAATTTTGGTTGAATGCTTTGCAAGATGAACTTAACCAATTCGTAAGGAATGATGTTTGTGATTTAGTTCCACAACCTTCTAATCATACTATTATTGGTACCAAATGGGTATTTAAAAATAAGTTAGATGAATCAGGACAAGTTGTTAGGAACAAGGCTAGACTAGTTGCTCAAGGATATAACCAAGAAGAAGGTATTGATTTTGATGAAACATATACTCCTATTGCTAGACTATAATCAATTAGAATTTTATTATCTTTTGCATGTTTTATGAATTTCACATTTTTCCAAATGGATGTTAAAAGTGCTTTCTTAAACGGTTTCATTAAGAAGGATATTTATGTTAAGCAACCACCAGGTTTCAAATATGAACAATTCCGTAGCCATGTTTTAAAATTAAAAAAAGGCTTTATACGGTCTTAAACAAGTACCCCGTGTTTGGTATGATCTTTTAAAAACTTTTCTTTTAGAAACAGGGTTTGAAATTGGTAAACTAGACACTACATTGTTTATTAGGAAAATACCATCAGACATATTAATCATACAAATCTACATAGTTGACATAATTTTTGGATCAACTAACAGTAATCTATGTCAAGAGTTTGCTACTACCATGTAAAATGAGTTTGAGATGAGTCACACGGGTGAACTCAATTACTTCCTTGGACTTTGTTGCCGCTAAATTTGGTATGGGGGCAAACAGATAGTATTTGTGGATTCTTAGGAAAACTGAATAGCAAACCTGTATACCTGTTCCGTCGGAGTTTGACGCTGACTCCTGTCGTACACCTGCAAAAAGTGCGAGACACCAGGGTTGTTCCCGGTGACGCACCCTCCGACGCTCAAGTCAGTAATTAGAGAAGATTATGAAAGAGCGTAAAAACTGGCAAAAGATTGATTACCTCTTAATGGAGATGGATGGGGGGTATTTATAGGCATCTTAGGGGATCAAATTAGGCATGCAATTCCTGTGCATAGATAAGGAATGTAATCCCTAATTCCCAGTGAAAGGATAGATATGAATCAGGGCCGTTGATTAGGATTAATCAGAAACCCTAATTCTATCCTAATGGATCGGGTTCGCTGCGGGTTGAAACCCGCACCCAGTTGGGGTGGACCCGTTCGTGGGTTATTGGATCTTTGAGGGAGAGATCCAGTACCCGCTTCAGGCCCAACAATAGGTAAAATTACCATTTTACCCCTAAGCTTTAAGATTCGTTCCTGATTTGGACGGTTCTGATTTAACCCCGTTTTTTAGCCATATCACAGCCCCCCACTCCCGAAGATTGAGCTTGATCTGCCTTTGAGGAGTAGTTTTACTGTTTTAATGGCTAGCGGAGTTGTATCGGAGTCCAAATGGAAGGTTTTGAATCTTTGCAGGGGGTAGTATGGTCATTTTTTTGAGTTGGTTGCATTCCAAGTTGATCTGGAGCTCTTCTGGTTATTTGGTGATTTTTACCTACTTTTTCGTAATATTTACTTAATTTTTGCGAAGTGTCGATTCGTCGTTCGGGGGTCTTAATAAATGGTCCTAGGCGATAATTATCCACTCGGGAGTTCAAAGATATTTCCCCAATTTTATAATTATTTCCTAGGATTTTTAAATAATTTTCCCAAATTTTTAATCATTTTTTCTCAATTTTTTAAGTAAATAAAACGATTTTAATAAATAAAATACCAAATTATTGCGTGGCGCGATCTGAACCGTTGATCTCAAGCGAGCGCGAAATTCTGGAAGATCGGACGGACGAAGTCGCTCGGTAGTATTTTTCTTGCTTTTGTGGGTCGGATGGGCACTTGCTCGGAATCCGAGCAAAGTGGCTCGGCTCTTCCTCCGCGCAAGTGGCTCGGATCGCCAGTCTCTCGGCTCGAAATACCGAGCGACGTGGAGCGATCTGGGCCGTTGGATCTTGACGCGAATCTTGAGACTGGCGCGGTTCCCAAGAAAACGCTATCTTGTCATTTAGTGGACGTGGCGCAATCTGGATCGTCGATCATTCGAGGCGCGAATTTCGTGATGATCCAACGGTCGAGGACGCTCGGCAGCATTTTTCTTCACTTTCATAGTTCGGATTGGCACTTGCTCGGAATCCGAGCAATATAGCTCGATTTTACCCTCGGGCGAGCGGCTCGGATCGCTTGTCACTCAGTTCGGATCGCCGAGCGACGTGGAGCGATCTGAGCCGTCGGATCTTGGCGCGAATCTCGATGCAGGCTCAGTTTCCAAGAAAACACTATCTTGTCATGTAGTGGTGCTGGCAAGATCTGAGCCGTCTGATCGAAATCTAGCGCAAATCTTGAGGAGAAAGTTGTTTTTCTCCATTTCGAAGCTCGGATTGGCACTTGCTCGGAATCCAAGCGATATAGCTCGGTTTTACCCTCGGGCGAGCGGCTCGGATCGCCTGTCCCTCAGTTCGGATTGCCGAGCGACGTGGAGCGATCTGAGCCGTCGGATCTTGGTGTGAATCTCGATGCGGGCTCAGTTTCCAAGAAAACACTATCTTGTCGTGTAGTGGCACTGGCAAGATCTGAGCCGTCTGATCGAAATCTAGCGCGAATCTTGAGGAGAAAGTTGTTTTTCTCCATTTCGTAGCTCGGATTGGCACTTGCTCGGAATCCGAGCGATATAGCTCGGTTTTACCCTCGCCCAAGTGGCTCGGATCGCCTGTCGCTCGGCTGTTCGATCCGAGGGACGTGGGGCGATCTCAGCCGTTGGATGTGGAGTGCCGAGCAGCCTTACTTAGGGGGTCGAAACGTCGCTCCCTTTGCCATCAGTCGTCTCTCTTCATTACTTAGCCGTTTGGGCTTTTGTAACGGTTCAAGGGAGACCCAAGAGTCGCGCCTTTACGTTACAAAGCCCCAGAGGCGCCGTTTTCACTATAAGTTTTCACCCCCTCAACACTTCACCTCATTTCTTACTTTCACTTTCTCACTCTTGATTTTTACTTGCAAGCGAGGCTGTTAGCTCTCGAGCGGCGCTGCTAGCTGTCGCGGCCAGGCATTTTATTCTCCGGTAATCTTTCCGGCTGTAATAGTCACTTCAAGGTCAGTCCCCTTTCCCCATCTTTGTAAAAATGGTTAAGTTATCTTCCACGGACGAGACCCCCTCCTCGGACATAGGCGTCAGCCGAGTGGTCAGGCCGAGCAAAGATGAAGGGAAGAAGGCCGTGGAGCCGACCGAAGGGACTTTGGTTCGGCCGAACACAGTCGGGGAGGTTGCCGAGCCACTCCAGGAAGTTGAGGCCCGGTCTAACAAGGGCAAGGGTGTGGAAACTATTATTGAGCATCCGAAGAGAGCAGGGGAACTGGGTCGGCAACCGAGCGTTCTGTCCAGCGTCGGCGGTGTGCGGAGCTACACTGGAGAACTGCTGGAGAAGGTGACGCATGGCACAGCCCAATCAATCGAGGAAAACGAGCCGAGGGAAACCTCCGAGGTGAATCATATCTCTAAGGTGCTGACCGAGGCGGATCTGCTTCGGATCCAGAGTGGGTTCCAAATCCCAGCAGAGTACGGACTTTTGCTCCCCGGCCCAGGCTTCCGAGCGTGCACCTCGTCCTCGGCCGATATTTGTGTTTTTCCCGTCGACTCACTGAATGCCGGGCTTCGCCTGCCGCTGCACCCTTTCGTGGTGCAGGTGCTGCAGTGGTACGGCCTGTGTCCGGCTCAGCTGATGCCGAACACGTGGCGGCATGTGATGGCGTTTGTTCTTCAGTGTCAGGAGGTCGGTGCCGAGCTGAACATGTTCGTCCTTCAGAGCCTCTACCGACCTTGCCAACCTAGCAAGAACGAGCAGAGGTTCTACCTCTCACCGAGGAAGGGCGTAAAGTTGATCGAAAACCCGGACTCGATCAAGCACTGGAAGAAAAAGTACTTCCTCGTCCGAGCTCCTGAGCCGTGGGCGATACCGACGGTGTGGTTGAGGGAAGGTCTTCCGAAACGTGTGAAGAAAGAGCCCGTGCTCAGTAATGAGGAAGCCGAGGTCGTGGAGAAGTTGCTCGGCCTTTCAACCCTCAGCTGGAAGGACATTACGGAGGAAGCATTGTTTTGAGGGGGTCTCAGTCCGATCGACCCCAGTAGGCCTCTTCTGTACTAGTTTTTTCTTTGAAGTTTTTCCTTGAAATTTTTTCTAACTTTCTTCTCCCGGTTTGTGCAGAATCTTCTGGCATGGATTACAAAGGCTTGATGGCGAAGGCCCGAGCGGCAAGGGAGCAGGAGACGCAGAAGAGGAAGAGGACCGTGTCCGGACCTCAAGGCGGCCGAGCGCCCAAGGTACCCTCGGTTTCTCCGACCCCCGAGCGCCCGGCTATTGAGGCTTCCCAGACCAAGACCGGGAAAGAGCTCGTCGAGCCGACCGTCTTACCAACCTCGGATGTGCCGACCCCGCCGGCGCAAACGGATGTTCCGGGGTCTTCCGGCGGAGCGTTCAACATCGGTGCACTGTTGGCTCTCGACGTTCCGCCACTTACTGCCGAGGCAGAGCGGATTTTGACCGAGGAGCACAAGCGCATCTTCGTCCTCGACTGGAGGGTGATGAAGGTCGACGGGTTCTTGGGGGACGGAAACATTTGTATGCAGGCGGTGAAACACCTGCCGACCCCCAAAGACCGAGCGACGTTGAAGGCTCGTGAAGTTGGTGACGCTGCGATGCAGATCGCTCGGAATACTTTGTCGGTAAGTAGTGAATTACTTTCTTGAAAATTTTTCCAAGTTTTTGTGCTCGTTTTTGATAGCTTCACATATTGCCTGTAGACCCTCTGCCACTTCAACCACATGCTCGAGGAATTTGAGAGCAAGGAGAAGGAGATGACAATTCTAAACGACCGTGAACGGTCGGAACGGTCCAGAGCGGTGAGGGAGCTGGAGGCCGAGCAGCTGCATTCTATATCGCTCGAGGCCGAAGTCGGCAGCTTGAAAGCTCAGCTTGCCGAGGCGTTGAGGAGCTCGGCCGCCGAAGCCTCCAAGGTCGAGGCCCTTGAGAAGGAGAGGGCTCGGCTTGAAGGGGAACTGTCTGAGGCTCGGAAGGCGACGGAGGAAGCCCTGAACGAGCAAGCTTTGAAGGTGGCGACCGCAGAGAAGGCGGTCCGAGACGAGGCCGAAGCTCACATGCTGTCGAACATGGAGGAGGCCTATGGCCGAGCCCTGAAGCACATCGTCGCTCGGAACCCCGGGTTTGACATCTCGGACTACTATTTCTACGACTCCGTGGAGGGCGAGGAAGAAATGCCCTTGTCCATGCTCGCGCCAAGGCCGGAGGGCGAGAATGCCGAGGACGAGGATGGTGCTGGTCGTGCGATTGTAACCGTGCCGACCGTTGACGAGGTCGACCCTTGACTTTGTCGTCTTCTGCTCTGTTTTTCTTTTCTTCTTTTTGTTTGTAACGCCTAACTGCGGACTGGCCACCACCTTTTGTAAACTCTTAGATTTCAATGCAAACTTTTGTGGGATTTTGGCTAAGGATTATGAAACTTTCACAAAAATGTTTAACTCTTTTTGCTCAGACTACGTCTTTATGTGTTGAAGATTTCTCTTGATATTTCTCCACTTTTCAGGTTGAGTTTGGTCCAATTACTGAGGTCTCCTACCTCTGCACTGAGTTAAAGAAAACGAAGAAGGCTCTTTTCTCGCAATCGGAACAAAGCATTTTATGACTTCTTGAATTTGTAAGAAATCAAAGCAACAGCGAGAGGGTATTTAAGTGAGTTAAAGCAACTGCGAAAGCAGTTGTGAGACCCCATATTTCTAGGAGTATGTATATATACTAAGTATATAGTATAGTATATATATATATAATATATATATACTAGTAGAGAAAAGAAAGAAAGAATGGATGGTGGGATGGATAGTGACGTGGCATGAAAAGAAGGAATGCAAGGATGGAAGTGGGTATAGTGTTGACTGGTTGACTATATGTATGGAATGAATAAAAAAAAGGATTGAATGAGATGGAATTAGTGGATGTGTGTGGTGGGTATTTGACCGCGGATTGACCATGGAATATATCCCATATCGGTGGGATAGTAGGAAGGAAAGAAAGATATATTAGGAAGCCCGTGATAAAGGGGCACCAATCGTCTGGACATCCTTTTGAGGCAGCCTGTGGTGGGCGTGGCTAGAATTTAGTTAATTGTGTGTGTACGAGCTGAGTGCGGGACGTTACAGTTGGTATCAGAGCCTAGGTTAACTAGGAATGTTATACCCATTTCTAGTGATCTTGACTTGTGTGTATGGGTTTCATTTCGCTAAGTAGAGAGTGTGATGCTGTGTGAAGTTTGTTTTATGCTTTGATGGCATTTTGCTTAGTATGGGTTCTGCAATTGAGTGAAGTGATCCCAACTAGATTTTTATCTGAATTTGGGTCAGTGATATCTTTTATAAGTCAATGTATATGATCTGCTTTACGGCACTTTATTGTCCTTTTTAGAATTCCCAGTGGGAATTTGTGTGCTATTGGAGTGTTCTATTATATTAATTGATGTGTGCCGAGAGGTGTAATCTCCGTTGGGATCCTCTGTGTGTCATATAGGTGGTGGGGTAATGTGTGGTAGTGGTTATTATTTTATGCGGGGAGATGGATCAGTTGTGAAGGCCATATGCATGGTTGATATATGATTTAAATTTGAATGAGAATAATGAATGTCATGCAGATTGTTTAGTAAGCGGTGAAGGTCTTTATTATTCATGTAGACTGTGTTCTTGATGTGGATGGTTTGTAGTAGCGGGAGACGGAGATGGTTTATTTTATTAAGTATACTGTTTATCTCAGTGGCATAAAGATGCATTGAGATCGAGGAGGACATTTTGGTGACCTGGAGCGAAGAAGGATATTAGTTCTTAGGTGAGAAGAGATAAGCCTCTTTTGAGGTGTGTAGTTGACAAGAAAGTTATGCAGATTGGCAGTGATCAAGACTTCAAGTTGCTCAGTCGCTGAAAGTTCAGTGGTGTGTTATTTTAATGAATATATTTGGGAATATGAGAAGTTAGCGAGGAGAACGTATCCGGAATTGTTTGAACAGTTTTCTTAACCCCTGTAGCTCGAGGACGAGCTTCCTTTGAGGTGTGTAGAATGTAACACCTCGAATTTGTAAAATACCGAAAATAACTGTTTTTATATATATTTGGAGAGGTGAAAATTATTTTTGATATATTTTATTTAAATATTGATATTGGTATGAATATTTTGTTGGATTGGTATGGATGATATATTGGAGTTTATGAGTCGAGTTTTGTGTGAAGAAATATTGTTTACTCTATTTTATAATTTTAGAAAATTATTATGAGACTATTTTATGCATTTTATATTGTTAGTATTTTAAAGTGCGAGAGTTGGGAGTTTATTTGAAATATTGTGGAGATTGGGGGTGTATGTGTAAGAATACCCTATTAATTATTATATTAATTATTATTTTTATTTATTTCCAAACCCCCCCCCCCCAATCCCCATTCCTTCTTTCTTTCTTTCCTTCTGTTTTTCCCCCGACCGAACGAACCAGCCGACCCATTCGGCCTTCCCTTCTCCACGCCCAAATCCACCTAGTTTCTCCGTAGTTTTCAAATTAAACTGGGAGATTGACTAATTGGAGGGTCCTCTACGTCATAGCGGAGTCCGTTTTTCGAAAGAGTTTCGAAAAGGTAAACCCTAGATTTTATTTTTGTATAAAATTTTGTGTGGTTAATTTATTTTGAGTAGAATGGTTATGGTAGGGAGATTTGGAGGTGTTGGGCATGGTAGAGGTAAGAGATTAGCAAATTATTGGGGGTTTTGCAAGTTGCTAAAAATTAGGGTTTTGGGTTTGTAAAAGAAAGTTAAATGGGTATGAATTATTTCTTATATAGTAATGGAAAATATAGTTGAGTTATTAAGATATTCTGGGGGTGAGTCTAGTTATTGGTTAGGGGATAAAAACCCCCGTAGGAATTTGTCTCATACGTGCCTTGCACGTGCGTATCCCAGACGTTCAATAAAACGTCTGTGTGATATTAAGATTAGTGTTGTTACTTTTCTGTGGTTGATTTGGATGAATTGAGCCTTAATTGTGTAGAAATTTGATAATAGGTGATGTTAGCGATTTCGGATGCGTGGCAGGGTGCTTCGAGTCTTCGCAGGATGCTATGTGAGTATGATCTTTTTATTCTATATGCATAATGTGCTATGAAATTTTTTTAATATGGTTTGGTGTGTGATATGTGAAGTGTAATGAGTATGAAAAAGTTCATAAGTAGAATACGGAGTAAATTATGAGATATAAGAAATTAGTATATATATGTATGGGAGTGTATTGTTGCTTGTAGATAAATATTTATATGCTTCGGAGTTGTAACGAGTAGATTTATGTATGTGAATGTATGGGGATGTGTGATGTGTGATCTCATGACTGATGTGATGAGGTGGAATGCATGGCGTATATGATATGAGTCATATGGTGTATGTGTGATATGCGGGTGATAAATTGGGAATTTTATGTGATCTTGTGATGTGAAATGAACATGGTGTGTGTGTGATGGGTGAGTGGGAAATGAAAATTTTATATCGTATCAGTGAGATTAATAGCTTGTGTATGTTTATGAATTTCATGGAGTTTATATGCTTTTCTGTTATGTTATATTGGTGAAATTAGAGTATAAAGGAGTTATATTGTGAATGAGTTATTTTATAAAGGAGTTATACTGTAAAGGAGATATACCGTGATATATTATAAAGGAGTTATGTTATACAGGAGATATATTTATATATATATATGGAGAAATATTATAAAGGAGATATATTATAAATGAATATATGGAGATATTTTATAAAGGAGTTATATTAAAGGAGTTATTATATTAAAGGAGTTATTATAAAGGAGATATTATAAAGGAGTCCTATTATAAAGAAGTTATATATTGCCCCAAATTATATTTGGGGAACAGGAGTTATATATGTATTAATATTGCCCCAAATTTTATATTTGGGGAACAGGAGTTATATTGTGAAGGAGTATATAATAAAGGAGATATGTATATGTACATAAAGGAGAATTAAATATTGCAGTGCCGCACAATCTCCCAGGGGTTTGGGCTAGACCCCACAGGCCCGGGATACACCCAGGAACAGGAGTTATATATTGTCCCAAATTATATTTGGGGAACAGGAGTTATATATATATATATATATATATTAATATTGCCCCAAATTTTATATTTGGGGATCAGGAGTTATATATTGCCCCAAACTATGTTTGGGGATCAGGGGTTTCCCTCGCTGGTATAGGGCCAGGAGGAAGACGTAGCCTCGGACGTGTAAGACTCTGTGTGAGCATCGATTTGCGTGTTATATTTTACTTTTGACTAGCCTTTTGGCTTTAGTCTTGGTTGGACAAGCGCGCAACCGTATTTTCAATCCAGCCCACAAATGGTAGATGCTTAGGACACCTGGATCTGGGTGATGTGGTGGGTTCGCGGGATTGAAATGTACGGGATGGGAGGCACAGAGATCCCTGTGTTGTACGAGGAGGTCAGTTGTGTGGGCACTGAAAAGGAGAAGTTATAAAGGTGTATGTGTATTGAAAGAATATATGTATATGTAAAGATACGGATGATATGATATCTTACGGAGATTACTTATATTATGGGAGATATGAATATACTACGGGGGAGATATATATATGTGTGTGTGGGTATATATTGGCATATGACTATACTTATGATGCGATATTGGCAAATGAAGGAACATGAGTAGAGGAGAGTGAAATGTAAAGAAAAGAAATGAATAGTATATAGAGTATGAATGTGAATGAATGTTAGAAATAAAGAAGAGGAGTTATGCAATCATGAATGAAAGGTAAGGTGAGATATAATATGAGAATGAAAAGTTAAAGTAAGCAGTAATATGAGTTGTGAATGGAGATTTAAGTAAAATACAGTATGATATGAGTGGTTCCACCTTGGAATTGTGTCAAGGAACTACTTGCCCGCCATTTCTGTGGAAATGGTGGGAACTACCTGCCTTGGCATAATTTGCAGGGTGAGTGGGCATAATAGTGCTAGTGATTAATGGAAATGAAGAATTAAATAAGTGAAGATGAATAGTGATTGAAGTAAATTAATAATCAAGCTATCGGCTGGAGATGTGATGTGATACTACCCAGACTACGTGTTTGGGGTGCAGTGATTATTCCCCAAGCTATCGGCTTTGGGGTGTGATATATTATCGCCCAAACTATGTTTGGGATAAGGAGTATAAATTGATGAGAATGAACGGGAGATCAATGATAATTTGAGTTATGAGTGAAGATGAAAGTAAGTTAGTTATCAATCAGATTGAATAATAATTGAAGGAAATAATGAGATGTGAATGAGCTATAAGGCATGCTTTTGATGCAATGAGAATAAGCATTTTAATTAGAGATGTGCTAATGGTGTGATGAAACGCAAATCCCTCACATAGTGAAATGAAATGTGATATTTATGTGATACGACATAAATGAGTGGGATATTCTGGAAATGAATGTGTATGTTTAGGAGGCTATAAAAATAGATAATTGTGATGTTATTCAGTAAATTAAATACTTGTAATGAGATGTCATGATGATGTAAATGGTATGGTTGTTCTATGCGTGCGATGTATGTAATGAGAGAAGGGTTGTGAAAATGATTATTAAAGAAAATATGCCGTATATAATACTAGTAAATGAAGTGCATGGTTTATAAGGATGAAGAAAAGATGTGGTGAGATCATGTGTATATATATATAAAGAAATGCTCCTGTGGTGATAATTGTGGAAGGATCGATATTTGTGTCAGGAAATTCAAACATAAAGGTAATGGATCGTATGTGACTTGTCTTGTGCAAATATAAGATATATGTCGTTAGTGTGATGTATATAGAGAATTGAGTGAAGTTATGGGTAAGTGAATAGTTGAATGCAGGATTGACAAAGTATTTGATATATCGTTATAGTGATGATGTTGTTGAACTCAGGATTCGGGTTGCCTTATCTTACTTGGTATTCTTAAGTTTAAATTATTTTCTTGTACTATTTTAAATTGTTATTTGATTAATAATTATACTCACACTAGAAATGGCTAACCCCTTAGTGTTTGGGGGGTTAGGGGAGTCAGAGGACTACCCTAGATCCCCTATTGTTACAGGTTCCCATCAGTGCAGAGAGGAGGCGTAGTTTGCAGGGTGAGGATTTATTTTAAAGAGTTTTGTATTAATTAGTTAGGATAAGAGGTGATTGTATGTTTTAAATTGTATTATGGATGTATAAGTATGTAAAGGATGATGGTGAGTATAGTATGGAGCAGTATGTGGTGGTTGTGACCCGTACCCATCTTGTTGTGGTGTACCGGGCTCTGTGGTAGGTTTTACAAAGCTTTTTCTAAAATTTTACCTTGTTTTCCAAAGAAATTTATCGTTTTTATTTGATAATTGATAATCCGTTATGAGTTTGGCCCCCAGAGCATTATATTATATTGCCTGTATGTTTCTGCTTATTTTGGCCTGGGGAGCCCATGAAAATATTATGTGGATTGTGAGCTACGGAATTTTGAGCAGAATTTCGTAAGCTTTTTGTGTTTCGGGGCAAAATTTACAGGGGAGACTTTGCCAAAATTTTCCCTGAAATATAACCTTCTTAGTTTATGATTAAAGTGATATAGAAATTGAAGGAATTGAGTTTGGAGTCAAAAAAAAAAAAAAAAAATTCGGCGCGTTACAGTTAAGTGCGGGACGTTACAGCAGAAGCGAAAGACGCCTCTCGAAGGCGAGGTAGAGCTCATCCGTAAGGGCCTCTTTGATGTCGAAGCGAGAAATAACGAACTGCTGGCGGAGATCCGTCAATTGGAGGTGACAATAAAAGAACACTCAGCCGAAGAAGAGGAGTTAGCTTTGAAGGTGGGGATGTTGATGTCCGAGCGCGGCGAGTTATTGGCCAGAATCGACAAATTAAGGCGGATCACGATCGATAGAGGTATCGAAGTGACTCATCTTCGTCGCGTATTGGCTGATAATACTAATGTCGCGGGCTCGTCTAAACTTCCTCGTCTCAAAACATCGGAGGCGGACGAGATCCTGAGAGATAGGATCATCGAGCTGGAGGAGGAGATTGCTTCGCTAAAACCTCAGCCTATAAGGGCCAATGTTCGCAGCACGTCATGCACTCGCGAGGAGAGCGAAAGAGGGATCACTTTTTACGAACTTGCGACTCGCTTGCCTGCTGTTAGGCGAAGCCCAGCAGATGCTCAGAGTGCCGTAGTTATTTTGTCCAGTGGGGCCTCGGTTGGGGCCACCGCTAGGGCTAGTGACGAAGGGGGATCTCGCTTCGTAGGTCGAGAGTCGAGTTCAGAAGCGAGGCGACGTCGCCCTCGCGTGTCTCTGAACCGAAGTGTTCCCCTTCCAAAGAAGCACTGAATAAGTTGTATTATGCTCTTCAAACTATTGTAAAAACCTTGTCGTAGTGTCGGCTTGGTCCGGGCCCTTAATAAAAAAGTTTGTTTTGTTCCCGATGTTTGAGTGCTGTGATGGTCGACAAATTGATAAGTATAACTTTTCCAACTTTTGACAACTACTCAAAATCAGAAGCAAATCTTTCTTCATATGGGTGACCCACTCCTAGCTCGTTCAAAAGCGAGCTTTACGGAGGTGAGCCGAACCACGTGTTTGGACTCCGAACTCGTCGTTAGATTAGCTCAACGGTTGTGGGAGCAATTCCGAATGGCGAACTACCTCTAGCTCGCTTAGAAGCGAACTTGCGAAGTAGAATCGAGCCAAGTGTTGGACTCCGAACCATCGTTAGAGTAGTTCAACGGTTGTGGGAGCAATTCCGAATGGCGAACTACTTCTAGCTCGCTTAGAAGCGAACTTGCGAAGTAGAATCAAAGTAGGACTTGGCTTGAGAACGGGGCCTAATTAAGGAAATAATTATTGCTTATTGAGTGTAACTTGCTGGTAAAGGGGTGTTTATTTGAGTGCAAGCGCCCAGTAGGAAAAGAAATCCATCGGAAGTGCACTGTTCATGGGTTTGGTTGGCTATATTAGGATTGGATTTTATTTCCTACTCAGAAATCCAAAAAAAAGTGTGGATTTGGCTGGCACTGTTCACGCATTTTAAATGCGGTTCTCTCCCATCTATTCTTACATTATCTAATAAAACAACTCCACCTACTCTATATTAAATTTTTTTATTCTCTTCCTACACTACAGTAAAACTATGTCCAAACAAACTATTTTTTTAGAACTTATTTCAAAAGATTTATTTTCCAAACAGTGATCTTCATTAGCCGGATATAATTTACAGCCAACCAAACACCCCCCCAAATTGTCAAAACCTATTTACTGTGGTTTTTCTGGTTTAAACGCTATCCAATTTCATTTCCTCTATTTATTTTTTCCCCTTGAGAGACCTACATCGGTCATTACTTGAGACCGATGGCAAATTTCTCAGGGAACTATGCACAACAAACATTAGCTGGTTATTTAAAATATGGGAATACATATTGAAGTATGTCATTCCAACTATGACTATGAAGAATTACTATGTTCATGTTCCTGGGCATTTTAGTTACAGAGTTCGAGGCTGCTATCACTATGGCATGAACTTAATAAGGCCATTCCTTTTCAAATTCTATATTTAGTCAAACTTATGAACAATTAAGTTAATTATAATTCAGGTTCATGAGCTAGGGTAACACACTAACACAGAATACATAGGGAATGCATTATTTGGCTCCTAACTTCGTTTGTTCCTCAGTTTTATGGCAATTCCTACTGAAAATTAGAATTTTGAGGAAGCAATGTAGCCATTTTAGATCAATGTGAAACCCTGCATAGTTTTGTTTAAATGTGATGATTTTATAAAATGCGGAGCAAGAACAATAATATCCAAATTTTATACAATTGTTTTAATGCATACAAAAGTATGAATGTCTATTTCCATACTTTGCAATCATTGTAACTTATCAAGAAAGCTCAGTACACAACCATGCATATGCTAACAAAAATCTGTGCATGACAAATGTCACAAACCCCAGCAATCAGTGACCATATTTGGGAGCCCCAAACCAATCTTCATCCTCATAAAGCCTTCAAAATGTTGCTTCATATAATTCTTGAGGCAGATTGTGTCGCATTACTCTGTAGAATCATATTCTATAATGTTCAGAAAGGAGGGAAAAGAAACCATATGAACAAATTGGTGTTTGAATGGCCAAAAATAAATGAAAAAAACCTTGGTGAAGGAACTGCCCTGTAGAAAACCAAGATACCCAGAATGAGAATGAACCAAGAATACTAATAAATTTTGTAGAGTTCTAAATATAGATAGACAATGCCAATCGTTTGTTCTTCTCTTGCAACTGCTGTACTGTGGGTTCAATCAAAGGAGCATTCACAATTTTACTGCTGCAAACAAATTACTGTATCATTGAAGAAATGTTAACTTGATGTTTGCAACCTAGGTTGTGCAGGAAGTAAATCCTCTTTATCCTTAATGATTTGAGAAGGCAGTTGTGGTGTTCCCAGAGAAAACACAGCTTTTGAGAAACTCATATGATGCAAAAAATATTGCTCCTTGAGAGACATACATGGCCAACCTTGGAGTCAAGCCCCTGAAAACAATAACAGTATTAGCCTCACCTCGTAGGTTTGGTCTTTAACTAAAACATGATAAGCATGAATTCCAAAAGCTTTTTTTGTCAGAATATGAGGTGATTACCATCATGCATATGGAACCAACAAAAGTAATATCTGATGAGGAAGAAATACATACAAAATTGGATCTCTTATTAAGCAAAGTTTTCGTTTGATGCTTTATCTTTTGATTCAAAAATCACATTTTGCATCAAACTTGTTTGAAATTAGAAGTTTCTAACAATACATGTATTTTCTGAATGATTCATTTTTCAAAGTTTTTAATGTGATTTTGAACTGGGTTTTGTGCTTTAGCACCAGGCGTAACAGCTCCTGTCCTGGTGCAGTTGAATACCTCACTCAATTATCCTTTTTCATCATATCGAAGGCCCCCTAACTACATGGTGTTTAAATGGGGATTTTTGAAACAGCTGATTTATTCTGGTTCAGAGGACCTGGACAAGCCTACATACAGAACACTTCGACTTGATCTTTTAACATTGGCAGTTCAAGCTAGAAGATCAATAATGAAGAGTAATAGTATTGTACTTGGAGTAAAAATTACAGGTTTTAAACAGTAGTGAAGATGGATATGTTGGGTGCTATTGAAGAAAGAATGACCCTTATTAAAAGGTTCATGTGGCTGACTGATTAAGAACAGAATACTTATAATGATTGTAAGTGAACCTTAAGCAGAACGGATTAAATAATGGTTATAATTTGAAGTTGGCTTTAATGAGCATGAGGTTTTGGAGAAGAGGACTGAAGCCAAAGGTTGGAGGACCACGAGGCAGATTAGATATAGGCGAAATTTACGCAGTGTGTGAACTCATTCATATTGTCAAAGCATTAGAAATTTTGAAACAACTTTTTCAAACCCTCCCCCCGGGGAGATGTAGTAGATTTTCAAGAACAACAAATAAACTTTCAATAAATCGAAAGGGATCTTAATACTTTTAAAGAAAAGAGAATTAATTGTCAAATGTGTCACAGAAGAAGCTATCACAAGCTGCAGCTATTCTATAAGGGAATTGGGAAAGTGCTCATTTTCATTCTGTCCAACTCTCAAATGTGGATATACCTCTATTTATCCATCTGCAGAGGCTTATCTCACAAACTACTATAAATCATATATATGCGTGTGTCTATACTGCATATAATATTTTTCAAAATCCGTAATAAATTACCTCATTACTAGTATGTCTTAATTTTGTACCTGTAAAGTCCCTGCAAACCTTCTTCCTTGGCAATTTCTTTAAGTGCATGAGGAACTCCATCATATTTTGCGAAGGACCCTGGAACCTAAATTACAATAGACCATTCAAATTCATTTAACAATTCTTGTGCCACAGCAACACACAGAGTGAGGGTTAAGATATCACCCTCAATTCTCAAAATATAGCCACCGAAGTTAGTACATGGAGAATATGGTATAACTTTTTATTTTGGGTATAACATGATTTTAACTTTAAGATGTCATCATATTTCAAGGATGTGGAAACTATCGATAGAACACTGAACTCACTGAAAATTGTCTCTGGTTTTTAGCCTGTTCAGTTGAAAGCTGGAAGTTGAGACCATACCAAATTAGGACAGTTGGACTTTTTACTTTTTCTGATAAGCACACCTAATATACTATTATGACTTCTAATTTGATTTAAAATTTGATAATAGTCATCCACATATCCACATGATCTATGTGATTTAAAATCTACAATTTTAATACTCCAAGGGCATAACCACTCACCAGCTTATTTAAATGTATCATGTATTCATAGAAACTGTAGATTGTCTCATCAAATAATATTATTCACTTTGTTCATTTCGATATATGTGCCTCACGGATCAACAAACTAAACATTAAGGATTGTTGAGTACTTACCATTGCATAAACTGGAAAATCACAATGGTCTAATAACAACACAACCGCAGAGGCAATATGATACACAAGTTCATAGTCTTCAATACCAATATCTTCCATATGGATAGTTCAAAGATGTGTAAGGATCATTTTTGGATTAACTAATCGATATGTAATGACATCTCTTTAATGTTATTACTGGAAAATTTGTTACCTTTGCAATACCTAAACGCATTGGTAAACATTGTCAACATAAATAATTTTTCACTAATAGACCTTCTGAGACTTGTAAAAAATAGATCACACCAATCGTTCAACTAGTAAATCTATAAACCTCACAGGGGAGGAAAATTGAAATTGACCCACTTGTGCATTGAGTACCTCCAAAATATATAATAACATAAGCATGCACAAGCTTGTTAAGGGAGAGAGCAAGACACCTAGTAATAGATTTTTTGCCTTTTTTGATTAAGCAAGTGAATATTGGTCGCCCTCTCCCTTGATGAAGGAGAAATTCTCTATAAACAAATTCTGATATTGGCATGAAGGTTCCGTTTCAAGTGCACATGCCAACAATCAAGGTTTTAAATCTTGGATTTCGGACTCATCCCGGCAAGGGTGTTTCATCTCAGATCGGAGATATCGGAGGAGATTTCGGGTAAATGTAATCATCACGGATGTTCATTTCGGACACATAATATTATTATTTTTTTACTAAACAAGATATTATATGTTCTACATGTCATTTATCATATAAAATATTGCATAATGTAACTAATGATATTATATGTTCTCACATTATCGTCGCTTAAGGTCTTGTATTGAACGATTTATACGCAAAAAGTGGGAAAAAAAAGTTACATATTCACAATATCTTTAGTGTCTATTTCGGCCGATATTTCAGCAATATTTCGGTCAATATTTCGGCAAATTCGGCCGAAATTTACACATTTCGGTCCAAAACGATATAGAGTATAAAATCTGTGATTTTGTATCGGCAAGCTAGCCGAAACAAAATTTCGACCGTATCGGCCGAAATTTAAAACAGTGTGAACAATGCAAGCACCTCTTCTATCTCATTAGGTGTTATGGCAGTTATCACCTAGTAGATGTTTGTTCATTTATTTTTCAAATTGGATTCAGAAGTTAATGTTTTATATTTATAAACAATACTTTAGGATATATTACTCCCAAGAATTTATGTTCTGTCAGCAAAAGGCCTACCAAATTTTTACAGAGTTCACTTCCACAGAACCTATAATAGGATACTCATTACTCATATAACTGGCAGTCCGAAATTCGATTACACATATGTAATTTAATTATGCAATAGAATTTAATCCAATAAAAAATTTAGAATAGTAAATAACAGTGTACAATCACATGATACCATAACAATCAGACCGAGTACAAATTGTTTACTTTTACATCAATTTGCATGTGTAAGATACATGGTCCTGAAGACAAATAGATGACATGATGCTCAGTTTCACAAATAAGATGGAAAACGGTAGCATAACTTGAACAATAATTATTAATTAGGCTAATCATTTAAACTAAGGGAAGACAGATGATTCAGAACACACCTGTGTCTGTAATCTGGTCTTCACCACATCGAAAGGAGTCGTAAAAAGTGCAGCAGTAGATCCAGCAAGACCGCCGCAAAATAGCTGCAATGTCATCTTTGAGTACATTAGGAAATAGGTATTACTGAGATACACAGGTTAATTATACTTTATTAAAACAAGATTTACCGCATAAAGATGAGTGCCATAATCTAATATTATTAGATTGATGAACATGAAGCACAACTTAGAAGCCAAAAAGACTAGGGTAAAAGGAATAGAACTTAGGAAAGCCTTTTGATGCTGTGATATGTGAAATTTCATTACTGGCCTAGAACCCAACCCATATTCCACAAGTGAATCTTGCACCCTTCAATTCCCAAAGATGTGTTCTGCGCACGCTATTTATTAGTACCTATGAAGCACAACTTACTATATGCTAAGAAGAAAATATACTTGAATAAAATAAAGTGCGTGAATTATTAAAGTAATAGGCACTAATTAGTCATAATGTTGAAAACAAGGGTTCTGACAGAGAAAGAACCACATGAAGACTTTCTAGTATATGAAAACCGTAAAATATCAATATCTGGAAACATCTAAAAGAATGTAGTACATTCTTTCTGTTGAAGTAGTGCTATAGTAGTAGATGGATTTAGTCCCACATCCGATAAATGACTGTTGTGCTTCCTATTCTCTCCTGTATAAGGAGACTTTGTATTCTCTAATTAGATATATCAATAAGTAATTTTCCTATTAAACTATCAAATCAATCTGTAACAGGGTAGGGAAATTGCACAAAACCTTTCCACTCCTAAATCTCCTACAGCCTATTTCATTTTCATTAAAATAAATCAAAAATTAAAAAATAAGGGTGTAAGGCTAAACTCGTTTACCCTTACCCAATTACCCTACGGGTAAGGGCATGGGTAAACTTTTTTTACCCGCAGATAAGGTAATGGTGGAGCATTTTTACCCGTTTAAAAAATAAGGTAAGGATAAGGGTAAAGGTATAGGTAAAAGTACGTAACTACCCATACCTGTTTATATATATATATATATATATATATATATATATATATATAGGAAAAGGCTCCGTTGCACACTACCTTGGTGCTCACGGCGTGAACACTACTAGTTCGGGCGTTCAAATCGAAAATCCGAACCGTTCACATTGATCTACACATCTAAATTAGTCTAAATATGTAAAATCAAATCATTTGAAATTCATTTGCCCATCCATCACGCGACTATAAAAACAATGAATTTCAGCCATACAATTTTGTAACACTTCAATGAATGGGCAAATGAATTTCAAATGATTTGATTTTACATATTTAGACTAATTTAGATGTGTAGATCAATGTGAACGGTTCGGATTTTCGATTTGAACGCCCGAACTAGTAGTGTTCACGCCGTGAGCACCAATAGTAGTGTGCAACGGAGCCTTTCCCTATATATATATATATATATATGTGTGTGTGTGTGTGTGTGTGTGTGTGTGTGTGTGTGTGTGTTATACTCATTAAATAAGACATGTGAAATAAGTAGATTAGGATTATATGACTCTCCATGTCATTGAGTTAGTTAAACTGAATTACAAAAGATGACAGACATTTTCATTTTCACTTTTCATATCATATAACTTAATTTATATAAAAAAATATGGATTGATCGTTTCACCCGTTTACCCGTTAGGATATGAGTAAAGATTTTGGACTCCATGATAGGATAAGGGTAAAACCCGTATCTTACCCTTACCCTATAGTTGCCATCCCTACTCCCACTCCAGCACTCATTGACGAAGTCGTTCTTCTGTTGAAAGGGTGGGAAATAACTCACACTGAATCTCTCTTAAATCTTTTTTGGTCTCCTACCTTTCCTAATAGCTTGTTGTCTATTCCTAAAATATGCCAAGAATTATGTTTAGTGGCATTTTTTCCCTTCCAATTGTATGTTCAGGATATTTGAACAAGGTAGGTGATTGGCGTCGGTCGTGACCAACATAGGCTATATCTCTTGATTAATCTGTCTTAGTTTCTCTACCGATCATGCACTGTGGTACCGACAATCAGGCATCCTTCCCCTACTACTCTCAAATATTTGGTTGTCAGTTGTGAGTCTCCTTTGAGTTATCATTTGAGTCATTTGAGTTAGGTTAAACATCACTGAGATTCCTACCCAGGACGTATCAATAGATGAAGTGAGAATTTGTTTGATATAGTGCATTCTGATTTTTTTTAGTTCAGCCCAGCCCAGAAATGAATAATAATAAAGAAATGGTAGTTGATTAGACTAAATGGTACACAACTCCAATTAATCCATATTTTTTGGTCCACATTTTATTAAAACCGTACGGCCTATTATATTTGGGCTAAGCTCATAGGTTAAGTTATAATCGACATCTATCTTGTTTAATTTCATTTATTGGCGAAACAGAATTAAAATGTTGTGACATGTTTGATGCGCATCGCAGCATGGATCTAAGATTTGCATCTCGACGTAAATTCGATGCCAACGTAAATGAACAACTGGCATCTAACCCACTTTATAAAAGTTGTACCTCTCTACCGATTCCCCAAATCAATCAAAACCCTACTTCTTCTTCTTCTTCTTCTTCTTCTTACTTCTCTCGATCTCTTCTCTGTAGCAATGGTGAGGCAGGATAGTAGGGTTTATCTAACTCACTTTGGTGAAAGAGTAAAGGTGAGTCTTTTATTTAATTTCTTTTCTATTTGAATAAGCGCGTTCTTCAATTTGTGCTCTATGTTTCCGATCAAGCCTAGATTTTGTTAACTCTTATTCTTGTTTCACATTTTGAAATGCGGGTTTAAGAAGGAAATAAGAAATTTCACACATTCAGGTTTGCAAAATTTCTCTATGTAATCATTAGAATGATACTCATCCTTTAAAATTATATTTCACATTTCATTATTGATCTGATCTTTGATAGTATAACTTTTGTCTATCTAAGATTGACCTATACTAGCAATATTTCTTTTAATTGATGCGAAATTTATGTTTTTGTAGTTATGAAAAGGGATCAATTTCATTTTTTCAACAACTACATCCAAATTCTTTATGATTTTTTATCCATAATCCAAATGCATGTCAAATTACAAGCATGTACTGATGAGGACATCAATTTTATTTAGTTTAGGATTTTATTTCAGTACTATATTTATTTTTGGAAATTATAGCCATATGTAATTTTTTTTTATGCATTAGAATAATTTTGAGATTTTGAGAATATTCTGAAATTTGTACCATGATTTGCTTTGAGCCTATATATAGGCCTTGAGATTAATGAGAAAGATGCCATTGTTGATTAAAAATTTATTGTATTGAGTTTTACTCTTCTTCTCTCCGTTGTGTGATACAATTGAGATCCAATTTATTAGGGTTTGTGATAAATCATAATACAATTTTAGTATTTGTGATAAATTCTAAAATCTACCCCAAATTAAAACTAAAAAAAAAATCCCCCAAATCAATTACACCCAAACCCTTCTCTCTCCCATCGTCTTCTTCCACCCCTACTCTCGACCCCGATGCCGTTGCGCCTCCCGCCGCCGCGTCGACCTCCTGACGCCGCCCCTATTGATGCCCAGGCACCAAAACCCCTCCCGACCTCCTCCTTGTTTTCCGCTCATCAACAGTGACGAATCCAAGCACTGTTCCCCCCTTGCTCCGTCGAAAACTGCACACCCCGCGCCGCTCCCCGGCACAGTCCGACCACCCCCCCTGGTCCCCTCTTCCTGTCGCACCTCCGCGACGCAACCAAAGTCGTCCGCCCTCTCACTTGCCTTTGCCCGTCAACAGCAAGCCCGATCCCAGTTCAGATCCACCAACCATTGCTATTGAAGTTGTTGCTGCCATTGTTGTTTCTTTGGTTGTTGTGCCCTTCCGAAATCTACGTTGAGTTCTTTGAACCCTTGGTATACTTTTTTCAATTCTCAAATATTTGTGTTATACTACACTGTTATCTCGATTATATTATTCAATTTAACTGTCGTCCACAAACAATTGAGATTGAGTATTCACCTTGCCTGATTAGAGTACGAATCAGTATTGAATTTTTTACTTGCTAAGAACGCTTAGGAATTTCATTATTGATTGTAGAGTTGAATTATTAATTGGGATTGTTAAACGTGATTCAGTTCTTGAAAATCCATCAAACCAATTAACTGTTTAAAATTTGTAACTTTAATCCGCATAAAGTGTTGGTAAAATTAACCCGTTAAGATTCTTGAAAATTCTCTATTTTAGGGTTAGTTTTACATCATGTACTCTCTTATTAGATTTTATTATATGCACATTGTATATTCATGCATATTTTAATTTTTGCCTTTTTTGTAGACCATTCTTTGAAGGATAAAGATTGTACACACACTGATTTAATTGATGACAATATACAGACACACAATAGTTGAAGGAATAATTTTATAAGATAGTTGTTAGACCAACAATAATGTATAGAGCAGAGTGTTGGGAAACAAAGAAACAACGTGTCCAAAAAATGAGTGTAGCGAAAGAAAGGATGCAAAGATGGATGTGTGGTTAAACCAGGAAGGATAAAATTAGAAACGAGTATATACGAGACATGGTAAATGTAGCTCATATCCAGGATAAATTAAGAGACTCGTTTCAGGCGGTTTGGACATGTTACACGTAGGGCTAGCAGTGCCTCTGTTAGAAAGAGTGATTTAATAATTATTAAGGGTAGAGTCAGGGGGAGGGAAAGATGTAAACTTACTTGGGTGAAAACGGTGAGAAAATATATGATAGCTTATAGCCTTCCAGAAGATATTGCGCTAAAATGAGCAGACTGGAAAACCAGGATACATGTAGCCTACCCCAACTAGTTGGGAAAAAGGCTTTGTTGTTGATGTTGTTGTTAAACATATACATAATACAAAAGTTACCCCCTGTGAATCGACACAAGTACAATGTCCAGGTGACCACATTAAACTATGTACATGAGACAATGAGTCCAAAAATAGATCTCGAACAAAATTAAGGACACATGTAGAGATGGGTCAATGTAAAGATGGGTCGTAAGGAAAAAAATGGCCGAAACTTGATTGAAACTTAATAATTTGACTATACGGCTGACTTGAACATGGATGATATGACCTGATGCTTCGAAACATTAGTTTATCTTCCAAGTCTTTGAACCAATTACGACAAAAATTATATGGTATAGTCGAAAATAAAATAAGAAACTTAGATTGCTCTTTATACTCTCCTATATATATGAGACCATGTATTCAGTTATGATAATCCCAGTAAAGTATTCTTTTTAGTCTTTATACTTTAATAGCTAAAGTTTGGTCTTCTCTACTATATTATGCCTTTTCTTTTCATCTCTTTCTCGAAGCTGGAGAAATTTGTTCTTTCCTATTTTTTTTGAAAATATTCCCATAATAAGTTTTATTCTAAATTATTTAATGTTTTCCAAGAAGCTTTTTTGTGATACAAATACAAATTGGCTATACTTTTATATGTTTAAGACCTGAAAATGATAAATGTCATGTGAGTTGTGAACTTGTAATTTTCAAAAATTATTTTCTCAACATGGAGTAGTTCATCATACTTCTCGTGCCTAGACTCCTCAACATAATTGAGTGGCAGAGCGCAAGAATCAAGATTTATTTAGCACATCTAGTTCTCTGTTGTTTGAAATGGAAATGTCAATGTCATATATTAGTTTTGCAGTTCTCACTACCTATTTTCTAATTAATTGGATACCTAAAGCTGATATCAGGTCCTATCGGGTCGGGTCCTCCACTACCTGGTACCTCACGGCTCAAAAAATTGAACCCGAACCTGGACTTGTAAGAACCGGGTTCGGGACCTTATTAAAAAATCTATCCGTCGGATCCAGTAGCGGGAAATAAATATTTGCACTTAAGTATTTTTGCACCTGATACCCTACGGTTCTAATAATTTTTGCACTTAAGTACAGGAATAAATATTATATTTACACATCTATTTTCAACGATTACTTTTGCATGTGTATCCCTATAACCTTATTATTCAAATTCCATATTTTTGGGGGTATCTATTAACGGGTCTGGGTCGGGGTATTTTGAACAGACCCGGACCCGAAAGTGCATTGGATCTTATTTTAGGACCCGGACCCGAACCCAGACCCGCATAGATCAGGTTGGTTCGGGTCCAGATTGGGTCCGAGTATCGGGTAAATGTGACAGTGCTACCCATACATACTGCAACTCTTCAAAATAAATTCCCATTTAACTGTGTTTCCGTCTCATTTTCTCTCAACTCGAGTTTTTGGTGGCACATGTTGAACTTTTCCGTACTGACCCAATTTTTGAAAATATTGACCAAACTGACCCACTTTCAAAAATATTTACCCAACTGACCCAGTTTTGGACGTCGGCATAAAATGCTATTGGCAATAACGACATCTGTTATCTTGATGTCGTTGTTGCCAATAACGGCACCTGTAAAAAATAAAACGTAGCCGCTATTGGGAGTAACTACATCAGTATATCTCGCATTCACTAAGGAGTTCTATGACTCGAGAAAAAAATTGTAAATAAAAATCGCTTATAACTGATGCCGCTATTCCCAATAACGACATAATTAGCCTGATGTCGCTATTGGCAATAACGGCATCAGTACAATCCACAGTATACTCCAAATTTTGTGCATGTGCATCAACTTCAAGCCTGATTTTGATCTTGATACATCCAGTATCTTTCAAAACTCAAAACATGAAAGTTGTAGATATTTTTCTTGGTGTTCATAGTATTCTGAATCATCTCAATCGTAGTTCGGATGATGAAGTTATGCCCATATTACGTAGTGATGTCGAAACTGCCCAGAAAAATTGTAAGTGAAAATTGCTATAACTAATGCCGTGATTCACAATAACGGCATAATTAGGCTGATGCTGCTATTAGCAATGACGACATAAGTATAATCCATAGTGTACTCCAAATTTCTGGACAGTTTCGACATCGCTACGTAATTTGGGCATAACTTTATCATCCGAACTCCGATTGAGATGATTCAAAATGCTATGGAACACCAAGACAAAGCTCTACAACTTTCATGTTTTTAGTTTTGAGAGATACTGACTGTATCAAGGTCGAAACCAGATTTGAGGTTGATGCACCTACACGAAATTTGGAGTACACTATGGATTGTACTGATGTCGTTATTGACAATAGCGGCATCAGGCTAATTATGTCGTTATTAGATATAACGACATCAGTTATAAGCAATTTTCACTTACATTTTTTTCCTCAAGTCATAGAACTTCTAAGTGAATGCGATATGTATTGATGTCGTTACTTCCAATAGCGGCAACGGAAGAAAAAAAATTTTACACGTGCCGCTATTGGCAACAACGGCATCAAAATAACAGATGTCGTTATTGTCAATAGCATTTTATGCTGGTGTGTCCAAAAGTGGGTCAGTTGAGTAAATATTTTGAAAGTGGGTCAGTTTGGAAATTATTTTTAAAAAGTGGGTCCATACGGAAAAAATTTGCACATGTTTTGTTCAAAATCCCAGTTCGGGCACTGACAAACCTGGCCCACGTGTTATTATATGTGTTTTTGGTTATTCATGTGCGATTAAAGAGAACATTTACATCAGTAGTTGTTTCTTTTTCTGAAAATGAATCTTTCTTCGAACCATCTTCTATATCTTTTGTTTCTTCAAATTTATTAAGGGTTGTCGTTGAGGGTTTTGACCTGTAACACCCCCCACGGGAATGACCGTGTTTCCCTCAAATTGGAAATTTGATGGATCCTTTTTTTGGAAAAATTCAGTTCAAAACTGATATTTGATTGAGATTGGATATAAGTTTGGTTCTTTTTCATAACCGAAAAGATATTAATAGGTTGTGAAGGTTGGAGGGATTTAAAGATGAGAAGAGATTGAATTGATTTAACTACCTCACCTCCTATATCTAACGCCCTTGGCAGCCACTTGGATCCAATTTCGGATTCCAGAGAGTAGGAAAAAGGAGAGATCGGGAGATTCTAGCGATGAGAACTTAAAGGATTTGATTTCCCTCTTCATTGTTGTGTGCTAGTCCGGAAAGCGGAAAAAGTCAAGTTTATGTGCATCTTTTCCTAGTTTACTTAAGTAAAAGTGAGATAAATTCCTTATGCGGTCTTCAAGTGACTTAATTAATATTTAAACTGTCAAATGTAATTTTCTTTATAGTCAAATGTGGGAATCAAACATTTTGTTACCTATAATATGAATTATGTGGATTATCATATGCATGTAAATGAGTGATTATATGTATGTCTAATAAATGTGAAATAGTGATGTGGCATGAATTTTATTGCATTGCTGATTCACGTGTATGGTTGTAGAGAATACTACATCTTATTTGTATTTCTATGTGGACACCCTCTAGTAATAGGTGACCTAGAATGCTAGGACTTCACCATAGTGTTAACGACATTGATTAATTATGAATAACTTAGTGGAAATATGTGAGATAACGTAGTGACAATTTATGTCCATTATGAAGTGGAAGTGTGGTTAGAGTTGTCATAGGAAGTGCATAAATGAGTGGAATGACCATTGAAACTATATACTATGACACTATCAAGTGAACAAGCAATACGTTTGTTTCCCGTGCTATCGGACCCTAATTAAGTAGCCATAATGTGACTTTTAGGACATAACATAGTGACACTAGTACTGAGTGAAGGGTGTAAATATACAGTAAACACAGAGAAACCCTCTAGTGAATGCTTATTAAGAAACCTAAAGATTTGAGAAACATGTGTTAATGTATGAATATATATAACAATAACATGTTTGATTCCGCTAGGGAAAGATGTATACAACCTTACGGAGTTAAATATCACCCTCATTGTTCATACTATTGTTCATACTATTTTTCAGAGGACATCCAAGGGGAGCACTCTTACAGTGAAAGACTTGTTAAAGAATCGAATATGTTTATTTTTGTTATGTTTTGTTTAAGCTGGGTTAGAGAAGTAGCTTTGTTCTATTTGTGGATTAAGTGCCTTAGTGAGCACAAGAATGTGGAGAAACTCTTTCTTTTTTGTGAGAATCTTATTTCTAGAGGATTTTATTTAAATTATTTATATTTGAGTAATGAAGTTGAATTGAGAGCAGGCTTAAGCATATGATGTTATGTCGTATTCCTGACTGTGTCAAATTTCGCTATGCTGAAATCAGGGCGTGACACCACCACTTCAGGTTTATGAATGGAAACGAAAGGCAGACTCCATGATGGTTCGAACAAGGCCAAATCCGTCTGTTGTCAGTAGTAGCCAATGATTTTACATATTGCTCAACGTAATACTAAATGAGCTTATACTCGCCATCATGTTGCAAAGTATGTTGCTTCTTATAAATTTAGTTATTTCCAAGCCTTTATCTCTTCATTGGATTCTATCTCTATTCCTCATAAAATTCAGGAAGAATTCAAACACTCTAGTTGGACAGCAGCCATTAAAGAGGAAATGCATGCTCGACAACAAAAAGGTATTTGGCAGTTGGTTCGTGTCCATGTGAGTGAGTGGGTGGTAAGACTGGTTGTCGGTGGGTACTCATAGTCAAACATTATCTTGACAGCACAGTTGAACGACTCAAACCCATCTTGTGGTATGGGATACACTCAGATTTTTTGGGTCGACTATGCAGAGTTGATTTCACTATTTGCGAAGCTCACATTTGTTTAGGTTCTCATATCCCTTGTATCTAATCAGTCATGACCCCTTCAATAGCTTTGTCAATAATGTGTTTCTCAATGAGACTTGAAAGAGGTGTATATGCAACCACCTCTTGGGTTTTGAGCGACAAGGAAATAATCTTGTATGTTAGCTCAAACAGTCTGTTTATGATCTCAAACAATGATCTGGAGCTTGATTTGAAAGTTTGGAAAAGTTGTGTGCTCCTATGGAATCTCTAAAAGCAAGGCTGACCACTTTCTTTCTCAAAGAAAGCAAAGGCCTTCTCATCTTATTCGTATATGTTGATGATATCATTATCATTCGCAATGACTCAAGATATCACGGACATCAAGCAACACTTAGCACAAATATTTCAAACGAAGGATCTTGGTCTGCTTCGATACTTTCTCGGTATTGAAGTTGCACGCATAAAAGATACCTCTCTCACAAAGAAAATATGTTCTTGATATTCTTACTGAGACAGGAATGTTGAGATGTCGACCCAGTGATACACCTACGGATTCCAATATTAAATTATTTTCCTTTTTGAGTGATGTAGCATTCTCCAACCTTGGCTAAGCAGTTAAAATCCAATTAATCGCCCAATTAATTCCCGATTCATCTCTAATCAGAGACTAAGCGATTTTCAATATTTCAGTAGTTCGCTATTTAATATAATCAGCCGACTAGTGGTTAATTGGTTGATTTTAAGTGATCGATTAACCGATTAAATCCCCTCCTTTAATTTTTATTCTCATTTGCGTTATTTCGGCTCAATCCGACTCAAACTCAAATCCAAATTCAAAATCCAAACTCCTTCTGATTCTTGCCCAAACCCAAACCTAAACCCAAATCGATTCTCTTCTTCCTCGAGCAAACCCAAATCCGACCCGCCGTCGCTCCCCCTACGCCGTCGCAAACTTCACCCGTCTGCATCTGTTCACCTCCTCTTGCTGCTCGTGTTGTTCCTCCCCGATTGTTTTTGTTTGCTGGAACCGACTAGCAAACCCGACCCAACCCACATCCAGAATTCAAACTCAGCTAAAACTAAGTACTCTCTTCTGTTTCTCTATAACTATATGTTCCTGTTTGATAACCTCATAATAGTTTTATGTTAGAATTTAGGGTTACTACATAATGAGAATACATCGTTTTAAATTTTATATATGTGCACACGATTAACTCCGCCATTGCATGTCCCAAACTAGGAATCCGGCCACAAACCAGTAAGGAGGGTTGTGTTAGAAAGTTGACAACCAACATAAAACTTTGTTAAATCTTATGAACAAGAATCCTAAAAATATAAGTGCAAATGCTAAGGCATTCCTTGGAAGCGATGCGTTGTGCCTGCCTCCGTGCGCTTCGAAAAATGCGCAAGGGGCATCACACCGGCATCTGGGTGCAGTGAAAAATTGGTAAGGGTTCTTGCACCAATCTGGACGTGTGCAGATAAAGAAGGTAGTCCAGAAAAATAAGCTTAGGTTAATGACTTGGAACATAGAAACATTGACAGGAAAATGCATAGAACTAGTTGATACCATGATTAGAAGGAATATTAATATAGCTTGTTTACAAGAAATAAAGTGGGTAGGGGAGAAATCTAAAGAGAGATGGTTTTAAATCATATTATACAGGTAAAATTAGAAATGGAAATGAAGTAGGAATTTTAGTAAAAAGGAGATGTAGTAGGTATTAATAGAAAAAGAAATAGAATAATACAAATTAAGCTTGTATTATCGAAAAACATAATTAATAACATTAGTGCTTATGTACCACAAGTAGGATTAAATGCATAAGCTAAAAATAAATTTTGGAAATATATGGATGAGATAATTAGAGAAGCACCCTTAGGTGTGAAATTATTTATAAGAGAATTTCAATGGACATATAGGAGAAGATAACATGGGATATGAGAAGGTGCATGAGGACATGGATTTGAAAATAAAAACAATGGTGGAGAGGCTCTATTTGATTTTGCGGCTTCGTATGATCTTATACTAACAAATACTTATTTTAGAAAGAAAGATAAACATTTGATAACCTTTAAAAGTGGAGCAAATCAGAGCGACTTTGATTTTTTTCATTACTAGAAAGGTCTTACATGTAAAGATTGTAAAGTTATATCGAGAGAGTGTTTAATCTCACAACATAGATTAATAGTGTTGGATGTTAAGATTGGAAAACACATATGTGCGAGGAAGGAGACTAGAAACCCAAGAATTAAGTGGTGGAACTTGAAGGAAGAAAAACTAGAGGTTTTAGAGATAAAGTACTTAAAGGAGCGACATGAAATTGAAAATGGGAGACAAATATGATGTGGACTAAAATATCTACGTGTATAAGAGAAATCTCAAAGGAGGTATCTCGAGAATCTAAAGATAGAGGGTTGCAAACTAAAAAATATGGTGGTGGCAAGAAGAAGTTCAAAATATTGTGCGAGAGAAAAGATCAACCTTCAAAATATGGCAAAAGAGTAGAAATAAAAATGATTTGGAGAGATATAAGACCGTTAGAAAAGAATTTAAGAAAGCAGTAAGAGATGCAAAAAAAAAACTTATGATGATTTATACACAAAATTAGGAACAAAAGAAGGATAAAATAACATTTATAAGCTTGCTAAACAAAGAGATAGAAAACCAAAAGGTTTGGATACAATTAGGTATATTAAGAGCGGAGATTCAAGGGTCTTAGTAAATAATGAAGAAATTAAGGAAAGATAGTGAAATTATTTTGAGAAGCTATTAAATAAAAAGGATGTGGCAACTTAAATATAGAGGACTCGAGAGAGAGTCGAGAGCATATGTTCTTCCGTAGAATTAGGCCCTCAGATGTTCGAAATGCTCTAGGAAGGATGAAAATAAGAAAAGCTTTAAGACCAGATGGCATACCCATTGATGTTTGGAAGTGTCTTGGGGATGTAGGAGTGGATTGGTTAACAAGATTATTTAATGATATTTTGAGGACTAAGAAGATGTACGATTAATGAAGGAATAGTATTTTAGTACCTATATATAAAAATAAAGGAGATATACAAAGTTGTTCCAACTAATGAGGGATTAAATTAATGAGTCATACGATAAAATTTTGGGAAAGAGTGATCGAACGTAGACTGAGAATAGAAACTACACTGTCTGAGAATCAGTTTGGATTTATGCCTGGGAGGTCAACAATGGAAATAATTTATGTATTGAGGAGACTTATGAAAAAATATAGGTAGAACAAGAAAGATTTACATATGGTGTTTATAGATCTAGAAAAGTATATGATAAAATTCCTAGAGACATAGTATGGTGAGCGTTAAATAATAAAAGAGTAATTATTCGGTATACTGAGGTAATTAAGGATATGTATGAAGAGGCAAAGACCACAATTAGAACAACCACAGGAGAGACCAGTGGTTTTCCTATTACAGTAGGTTTACACCAAGGTATGGCATCAAGTTCCTACCTCTTTGCTTTGGTTATGGATGAATTGACGCGAGGAATACAAGATAAGGTGCATTGGTGTATGCTTTTTGCAGATGACGCCATCTTAGTGAACGAGACTATAGCAGGAATCAATGCTAAATTAGAATTGGGGGAAGAAACTATGGAAGCTAGAGGCTTTCGAATAAGCAGAACTAAAACAGAGCATATAGAGTATAATTTTAGTGATATTTGGAACATAAATAAGTAGTGAAGCTTGATGATCAAGAGATACCTAACAGATACCATTTTCGATATTTAGGCTCGATTATATAAAGAGATGGGGAGATTTGTGGAGATGTTATACATAGGATCCAAGCAGGGTGGCGTAAGTGAAGTGTTAGTAGTATTTTGGGTGAAAAACGTATACCTTTGAAGTTAAAGGAAAATTTTTATAGGACAACTGTTAGACCATCATTGATGTATGGAGCACAGTGCTGGGCAACAAAGAAACATGTCCAAAAAATGATTGTAGCGGAGATGAGGATGCTAAGATAGATGTGTTGTAAAATCTGGAATGATAGAATTAGAAATGAGCATATACGAGACATGGTAAAGGTAGCTCATATCCAAGATAAATTAAGAAAGAATCGCCTTATGTGGTTTGGACATGTCACACGTAGACCTAGTAGTACCCATATTAGAAAGAGTGATTTGACAAGTATTTAGGGCAAAGTTAGAGATAGGGGAAGACCTAAACTTACTTGGACGGAAACAGTAAAAGCAATTCATATTCTGGTCCTAAAAGCAGGGCCTTCTCTCCAATCCTGGTAACTCTCTCTTTATGAGGAAATACAGATGCCACCTAGGCGGGTTCTGTTGATGATGGGTTATCCACTAGTGGATACTTCGTATTCTTTGGAGGTAATCTTATATCTTGGAAAAGCAAGGCACGGTTAGTTGTTGCTCGCTCAAGTGCAAAGAATACTGTACCATCCGACAATTGATCTCGAGGTTTTATGGATGAGATCTCTTCTACGAGACTTGGTAATTCTCCAGTTCCACTCCATTGCAATAACCATACTGCTATGCATATTGCTGAAATCCAGTATTTCGCGCACAAAACACATTGAAATTGATTGTCACTTTGTTCATGATGAATGGGAGACGAAGGTGGTTTTTCATTTGCATGTGTTCTTTTCGGTGATAACTTGCTCATATCCTCACTAAAGCACTATCTCCTAAGTTTTTTCAAACATTCTTAAGCAAAAGCTTTCTTCGATAATATCTATGTTTTAGCTTGTGGGGAGTGTTAAAGTAGTGTTACAGCCATGGTGGATGAGTTTGGTCCCACATCAAAGATATAAATGATTTGCTTCCTACTCTCTCTTATATAAGAAGACCCTACCCTGTATTCTCTAATTAGATATATCAATAAAGTATTTGTCCTCTCTTATACTTTGAAATCATCAGTTTCAAAATGTAATCAGATGTCAAATTACAACTGGTCAAGAGCCGGGTTGTATATTAGAACTTCTCAAGTATATCAAATAATAAGATATGTGCATTGTCTATTAGAAGGTTGGTAGAAACTATGGAAAAGGTCTTCAAATGTAAGAAAAGTGAATAACTATCCACAGGCTCAACAATAAATGATCAGGAAACCTGTCAAAATTGCATGCATTCTGGTCTAATCCACACGCTCAACGATAAATGATCAGGAAACCTGTCAAAATTGCATGCATTCTGGTCTAATTGCTAGAAGAACAAACAAGTATTATGCTATATAATGTGTAAAAGACAAGGACAGACCGTTTGTAATGTGCTGAGGTTAGCATTGGGCTCTGATGATGTCAAAAATAATTGCTTCAAGCTTTCATACGTGTAGAACTGCAAGTAACAAGGATTGAATACTTTCAAAGCAATTTGACTTGTATATGCTAATATGCAACATTAGGAAAATCCACAAACAAAGACACAAAATATGACAATATAACTATACATATTATGAAGTTATCGTAAAGTTTTTCGGAATTATGAAGCAGGACCTTAATGATAGAGTGGGGGATGTTCCTGCAAAGAACAGCCCCCCAACCAGCATATAACGATGTCACACCACCTTTTGCAATACACCCAATCAAAGCACTCCTGTAAAATTAATTGTAATAAGTAGTAAGATAAATGGGAAAGTTCAGAAATAATAAAGGGAGACATATGCTTATATATTGTATCCCTAATCAACTTCCGCAATTTGAACGAGAAGCATACGCTAAGTTGCTATCTTATAATGAAATCTTGAGTATAAATCCATTTTTCTATGTAGTATAATTTTAATTGTTAGCTCGAAATAATCAGGATATAAACTGATTGGGAGTGGGTTTTGGCTGCAAGATCAAATTGAGCATTAGGTTTTCCCTATTTTGTGAATCTTTCAATCTCTACTATTATAATGGGAGAAGGCCTTAGTGGTATTTGTCATCAATTTTTTTTTTTTTGTCATTTTGTCATTTTGAAGCCAACACGTGCAGCTGCACGTGTTGACAAAATGACTCACTTTGGTAAATATTTTCGAAAGTGGACCAGTTTGGTAAATATTTTCGAAAGTGGATCGGTTTGGAAATTATTTTCCTTTTTTTTGTCTTTTTCCTTCTTCCTCCACGTGCATCGCACGTGCATGATACTAGTATGATAACAAGTAACAGGTGTAAGAGGCATATAGGGAGGGTACTAATGACAAAACCCACTAAAGAACTAAGGGATCTTGCAGCTCAAGCAAAACTTGACTTGAACTATACAATATTTTGAACCTGAAAAAGGCTTATAGGAAGCGTACTAATGACAAAAGACACTTAAGAACATAGCGATCGTTGCATTGGAACTACCTACCATGAACCTTCTACCCCGAAATCCCACTTGCAGCACAAGCAAAATTTTACTTTAGCTATAAAATGTTACGAAACAGGCAAACAGCATTATATATACCAAAGTTACAAAAATATATTAGAGCCAAAATGATGCAATCAGCCTGGTAGGAAGCAAAAATACTCCAACGGGCATAAGAATTAAACAGTAGGACATGAGGACACGGCCTGAGAACCATAACCTTGCATTTTGCAATATAACATCACAATTGTGCATAAATTTAATATAAATGCCATAAAAAGATGTAAGCTTGAATAAAATAAAATAAAAAAAAGATCTATAGTCCATAAAAAGTAGTACAACTCTCATTGTCCATACAGATTGTAATATATGAAAATCTCCAAAAGTAATAAAATATCCTAGACCTAGTACAAGAAAGTGTGAAGATATCCGTGAAATTTGTTGACATTAGTGAACAATAAGTTCTCAAGTGTCTAAGCATCCTAATTTCTAAACTTAGATATATATATTAAAATATAAGACATGAGTCCAAGGAGGGTTCATTAAGTATCGGTTTCCAGGTTCGGGTCATATAAGTGTAGAAAGACACAAAGGAGGAGTTATTACCAGCAATTCTGATATTGTGATCCCACTTGCATCTGTTGTTTTATCCTTTCACTGGGTGTAAATACAAAGGAAGTTGCTACACTTGAACAACCACCAGCAATACAATGTGCAAGAGACTGGTACTCCTGTATGGAATTAAAACGGTGAAACTTATAAAGGTAAATGAACAATTTAGAGTGGCAATTGGGTATCAAGTAATTTTGGGCTTGCAAGTCACCTTTGGTAGAATAGGTAGCAGTGCACCCTTAACTGATTCATATGTACATGTATAAATTGCAGAGATTGGGGCTGAAGAAGCAATGTTGCTTGCAATACCACGGTAGAGTCCCAGTATACCTGCTAACAAAATCATCTGTATTACTATTATAATTAGAGAAGGATTCTGTGAAGCCAGCTGCTCGATACATGTGCTTCTCTATCTTCAAATATATATTGATAATAGTCTAATATTTAATCAACGGTGACCAATCCCATGAAAAGCTGTGCTTTAAATCATTTCGTTTTTCATACTAAATAGAATAGTAAAAAAGAATCAATCAAAGTTTAAACAAAAAAAAAATCTTTTCAGTTATACATGAAAGGTAAATTAATTTCATAACATCCTTTAAAATATTGTATTCATAGCAGGTGTCAACTAATCCGGCGGTACTAGTTATTAAATCGGAGGGTGCATTTTTTGTTTTAAAATGACTCCCTTTTGCAAACAAATTCTTAAAATCTCCCTTTTGCAAACAACACACAAGTAAACATATTTAAAATGACTCCCAATTTGAGATTGCTCATTAAAGTTATAACTTATAATATAAAGCATAACCAAGAATTGGAATATAAAATTGAATCTTTACCTCTCTCTGATATGATTGCTTTCACTATGTCATATATGGACTTCTGACTTGTACCATTAGCTTGAACTACAGTCTTTACTGTATCCACGGGATGCAAACAAAGGCTCACTACTGTTCCAGCCACTGCTCCAGCAAAAGCATGTTTATTTCCAGAAAAAGCATGTAGAAGCTTATCTTGCTTAGATAACCAATAATTTGAGGAAAAGCCTCCACCATCTGCAACTTCGCGGATTAAGCTTCTACTTTTGTCATGGATAATTTGATCTTTGGAGATCAAAATTTCTGTGGAAGATTTGACAGCGTCTTTTGATTCTAAGCATTGTCCAAATGGCCAGTCAACCGACGTTAATACTCTAGTGTTATAGCCAGAATGAAGAAAAGAACTTGGACTTGTTGAGGTAATTGTTTCCTGTGTGCTTGTGAGTGTTTGTCGATATTGAAGTGCATATATTTTAGTAGAATCTGAAGAATGCATCGTATTTTCAACTAAGTTTGAATTTTGAATGCTACAAGAATCACCATCATCAGTAGTGGGCTTGCTCTCAGGAGTATTCTTATTTTGGCTGCTACTGATTTCATCTGATTTTTGACTCGCATTCAAGTTGAACTTAGCCAGATCTCTCAGACCAAAATATGGTTTTGTAGTTACACTTCCGTATTCATAAGCCTTATCTAGCGAAGATGATTCTACACTTGAATGGGAATCACTTAAGAAAGAAGAGTTAATGGTACTCCTACTGCAAGAAGAAAAACATAGCATTCTCTTGATTGTTTTCAAATCCTCAAAATCCGAGTTTGCTGAGGATGAACACCTCCCAGACCTAAAATTACCTGAGAAATCTTCCCCAGCAACGGATGTAGAGCATGTAACATACTCTTTCAGGCTAATTTCACCTTTCTCCAAACCTACTTGACCAACACAATCCCAAATACCCACAATCGCTGACACAAACTGTGAAGTGCTCACCCTACTAGTAGGAGATTTGGATTCAAAAACTTTACTACTCTTTGCATGAGAATTAGACTGTTGATGAACATCTCCATTGATAAAGATGTGATCTGGCTCAAACGACTGCAGCTCTAGTGGAACCCACCGATATATAAGCGAAGATGACTTATTGTTCTTCTTCGAAGGTTGACGAGGCGAAACCATTCTTGTATAACTTCCTAGTACACTATAACAAAAGAAAACACTATAAACAACTCAAAATAACATAAATTGTAGAAATTTACCAAGCAAAACTAACTATATATTCAATAAATAGTCATGAATCTATAAATAATCAATAATGGGCAATCATAACTTTTGATTTAAGGGACACCGGTGTGGGAAAAACACCTAACCAAGCAAGTTTGATGTTTTGATAACATACAACTATATGTGCAACAAACAGTGTTGAACTCAAAAAATAAACATAATGGACAATCATAGCTTTCACATAAAGGGTACCCATGTAGGGGAAAAAACACCTGACCAGTCAAGTTCCACCTTTTGTTCATTCCAGCAAATCATCAAACATAACAAGGAAACCAAACGAAATATGCAATAAACAATGTTGAATTTTAAAAACAATCAAATGGGCAATTGCAACTTTCAAATTAAAGGTTACCCATGTGGCAGAAACACCTAACCAAGCAAGTCGATGTTTTGTTCATTAAAGTAAATCATCAAACTTACCAAGCAAATCAAACTAACAATGCAACAAACAATATCAAATTCAAAAATTAATCACATGAGCAATTATAACTTTCAAAATAAAGCATACCCATGTGGCAAAAACCCCCTAACTCAAATGTTCTAGTTCACTGAAGCAAAACACCAAACAGTTTAAGCGCATCCTAGAAGGAAACCCAAGTAGAGAAAAAAGAGACTTGAAAAGAAAAGCACCTGATTCAGTGGAGAATAGGAAGTGATGATGCTGATGTGGGACTCTGCTCCTATCCAAAGCTCCCCATTTGCCCCTTTCGTATAGGAGAATGCTAAGATTTTTTTATTAAGTAATAATAATAGAAAAGAGGCCAAAATTTTGAGTAGAATGTGGGAGCTCGAACATTAAAGTGACTGGCTTTTTTGTTGGTTTTGTTCACGTGATTAATTAGTGTGATTGCGACCTTGAATTATGCAATTAGGGTTGGCGATGAGATTAGGGTTTGAAATAACGGTGAGAACCAGCGTGGAAAATGTTTGACGGTTTTTTATATGACTGGATTCTTGTCATTTTTGGCTGCAAAATTATATTTTTAAGGACAAATAGTTTATGGTTTAGTGGCTATAGGATATCATATGGGTTCACCTTTTGATGGTTGGATGATGTCATACGGTTTTTTTTGTGAATAAGGTCGTAGCCACACCCAGACGTACTCCATTTATATATAGTACTAATTTGCATGTGTGATGCAAGTCTTAATAAATAAATATATTTTTTTAAGTAAGACTACGACGTAGTCTGCTCTCAAACATGAGAGCTTACCCATTCCAAACTCTTATTAGTTATGCACGAGCGATACATGTAAGTTGGTTTGTCTACATCTATAAATTGAGTGTTTGTCTACAACACAACCTTAATTCTTCCATTAAAGTATTACTAGTAGCATGCACGTGCAATGCACGTTCTAATTAATTTTTTATTTATTTGATAAAGTAAACAATAAGACGTAATCTGGCATCAAACCTGAGCCTTACCTTTACTCATACATACTCTTTACAAATTACCCCTAATGGGACAAACTTTTATTTTATACTAGTAATTTACACGTACGACGCACGTCTTAATAAATATAGTTTTTTAAAATAAAAATTTAGACATAGTCTCGATTTGAACGGAGAACCTCCTTTATAATTGTTATGCACGTGTATTGCACGGGTTGGTAGATTGACAAAACATTTACAAATGACACTAAGTCCTTCTCCAATTATAATATTAGAGATTAGTGATAATTTTGTAACTAATTATGTTGTAAATAAATTTGAAATTTGAGGTTATTATGATAACTAACAACACTTGAGTAATTGAATGGTTAATATAATTCTCACCTAAAAATAAATGGTTGAGATTAGATGGTTGAATGTCTACAAATGACAACCCCAACTCTCTCATTATAATAATAGAGATTAAACTAGTGATGCTACATTTTTCTAGTGTGGGAGGATCAAATGATGAGTTCTTGTATTTATGTGGAAAGCTTATATCACATCCTTCGATCTGATATGAATAAATAAATAAATAAAATATATAATAAATAACATTATTAACTTTTGTTGTATATAATTACCTCCAAAGTTTAAGGTTTTTATAGAAGTAATTACAATAATTGGCATGTTGAGTGATAATTCTTTTATTCCTTGATTGCTAACTCTTCTCATAATGTAAGTAAGATTGGTTTTGACCTTAAATTAAGACAAAGCGTATGAATTCCAAAACAATTTCGAATTATTATACAATTTAATTAATCGATATTGCCTAAATCCTATAACTATAAGATTTCACTTCTCTACTTCAGTACCATATTTTGAGTCTACCTTATTTACATCTCCTGCATTAATTACTGTTAAACAAAAATTTGTAGTTTATTGTAATTAGTATTTGATATCATGTATCAGTAATAGGCAATTTGATAAATATATTAAAAAATGAGTAACATAATTTTTTTACTTTTAAAGACAATAGAAGATGTATTTTAAAATTTGTCTATAGTTGCAAATTTGTATCTATCCTTATCAATGATAAGATCTTTCTCAACTTCATCTACAACACTTTCCAACTTCGAAATGATGTCAAATTTATCATGCATTGGGTTATATCTTTTGTCGACATTTTTTAGTATTCCATTAAAATTTTGAGTAAGTTTTATGCTCCTCAAGCGTATGTTGGAACGCTTCCACCGCTTCATTAAACATTATCGCCAGTACTCTAGTGCCCTACAAAGAGATGATAATTTAGTAATAATAATTATTTATGTATAAATATTTTAACAATATTTAAAGTATCTTACCTCATCATCCATAAGTGCCACTTTTGATATTTTTCCTGTGCCTTCACTATTTTTGTATTCGTTCACACCATAATTCGTAACCATAACTTTAATTGTCCACAATTGTTGATTTTTTTTGCAAGGAATTGATAGAGGAATATTTATAATGAGAATTGTCCATTTATATAGATATTCTGCAAAAAATTATAATTATTAATAAGTTTATTTTATAAAATTTATTAATAAGTCATTAGTTGAAGTTTTAGTTTCAGCATAATCAGAAATCATATGAATAAAGAATTTCATAAACAATTTAATGATGATGAATAAAATTTGGGATCAAGAAGCAATGATTTCATTATGTGTCATAAAACCTTCGACATTTTGATTTGAATTAACCCACTTATACTCTTTGATTACATTGCATAATATTGTATTGTCATAATTTGTAGATAATAAATCAAAGAGTATATGGAAGAAGTATATTATTAATAAGTCAGCAATGATTTCCACTAACATACCATACTATGGTTTATAGTTAAGTGGGTCAAAATAAAGAAAGTATTATCTAAAATATCATATCGATATAATAGCTACTCCTGAGAGCATCCACTATCGTTGCTGTTAAAAATTAGGTATTTGTCATTTGAGAAATAGAAATGAGAGAGTTCGGCTGCTATCTTTTATAGCAAAATTTAGCAAAAAAAAGTAATAAAATATACTGACGAAAGAACATCCTCCGTCTCACATTTTTTTCAATTTTTTAATATTTAAAAATTATGCGACGGAAGATGATCTTCCGTTTGACTGAAAAAAAATATTTTTTTTTAAAAAAAAAATTTTAAAAAAAAAATGCCTCATCTCCCGTCTAAGCAATAATTTTGAAAAAAAAAAAATTTCCAGACGGAAGATCAACTTTCGTCTGAGCATTTTTTCATTTTTTTAATTTTTAAACAATTAAAATGGCGTGTTTGTATATGTAGAACCCTGTATTTTTCAAATATTATTTTATATTTGAAAAATGAATTTAAATTGATTTTTGGATAATTTAATGAATATTTTCAGAAAAATTTATCTTTTGTACACGTGCAAGACACGTGCAAATACTTTTTGAGAAATTGAAAATTTTAGTTTTCTTCATGAAAAGTCATTATTTAATATTTGAGATTTAATTAGTATTTTTCCAGATTTTTCTGAAATTAATTGGAACTATTTGCAATTTTTGAGAAAAGAATGACCTTTTTGCAAATCCGACATTTTTAGGGGTTAAAGTGCAAAATGTACATTCTAGACGTTTTGAACAGTATTGATTGAGATTTAGAATGTATATTTTCTTTTAAATCCTAATTTAAATGAGTTTTGATGGAATTTCCAAGGATAGAACTATATATGTAAATTATATTTTGGAAAGGATTGTTTTGCAAAAGTGTGGGTAAAACCCTAATATTCAATCCCGGATATTTAAAGGACTTTTCCTCCAGCCGTCATTTCTGAAATACAGAATTTTTGTGGAGATTTGTTTTGGTGGAGAAAGGAGTTTTGGAACTAGCAAAAGGAGGACTTTTTCGTGGACTTTTCTCAATCCAAGGTGAGTGATATAAAAATTTGTTTTGTTGTTTGTTTGATGTTGTGAATGATAGAAATTTGTCTTGTTGTCGATCTATGTGTGCAAGTATCAATGATGTATTGATTTGATGCTGTGAAAGATTTAGATCTTGTATTGTGGTATGAATCATGTGAAAAAATTGTGGATGAAATAGTAGATCTTTATTATTAAAATTGTGTTGCTAAAGGCATGTTGAGATTTGAGTATGAACATCTGGACATTAGATTTATAAATTAGATTTTGATTTAGATTTGTGAAAGAAATTTAGATCTTGTAAAACCCTGATGAAAGAATTGTGATTTAGAACATGAGAACTTGAATTTTGACATATTGATGTTTTGAGTAATATATACATATACATGATGAGGATTTGTTGAGATTTATCATTTTTCCTGAAAACGAACTATTTTCATAAACATTGAATCATTAGAGAACCCCAGATTTGATTTTGTAATCAGACCTAAATTTTGAGAATGTAGGCCGATAGTCGACTGGCTTACTGTACAGTCGACTGGTACGAGCCTGATACTGTATTTTAGAATCTTTGAAAAAGTCGTTCTGGACAGTCGACCTAGCTCATAGGCAGTCGACTGATTCACTGAGGAATTTATTTTTGTAAAATTATTAGTCCTTTCTGGACAGTCGACCTATGACTCCTTTAAGTCGACTCATATACTTAGAATATTTTGAGAAAATTATTGGAAATTACCTCGGGTAAGTCGACTGATCCCCTTTTAAGTCGACTGTTATATGACTTAGTTTATTTTTGTAAAACTTTGGATATTTGTCCTCTGGACAGTCGACTTACTACAGTATAAGTCGACTGGTACTGAGGGATCTTTGTAAACTTTAGTGCTATTTCGAGTGATTGGTTTTTCAGATAATTCAGTCTATACTCGACATTCAGTTCAGTATTTGATTAAGCATTTGACCTTGAGATATTCAGTTAAGTATTTGATTTAAGACATTCAGTTGAGCCACTCTTGTTTAGTGGAACCTTGGTTTAGACTTTTGAGTTTGAGTCTCTAGAGGTGTGTGACCCTAGTATATCGGTGTTGAGTTAATTGTTCAAGCCCATTGAGGCATTTCAGTTATTTAGTTTTAAATTTAGGCCGGTAGGGTATACCACTCTAGGAGATTCGTTCAGTAATTAATTAACCCAAAAATGATAAGGACAGGCACTAGTGGTGATATGATGAACGGGAACATGAGTCACGAACCTCAGTATGGCTTTTGGTGTGGGATTTAATCTCCGGAATTATCACAGTTGATTATTAGTGGTGTGGGATATGTCTCCGGAATTATCACAGTCTTGTGGTGTGGGACAATCTCCGGAATTATCACGGTAACTACTTGTGGTGTGGGATTGATCTCCGGAATTATCGGAGTCGAGGTGAAGCACATGTGGTATTCGTGTGGTGACGTGTCAATGTTCGGTGTGGGATGATCTCCGAAATTATTCAAGTGAAATATCTTGGGTGTGGGATCCATCTCCAGAATTATCGGGCATGAGATACTACCCATAGTTTATCTTTATCTCGTAGTAGTCATCGTGTTAGGATTAGTTGCATAGCGGGGGATTGAACCCTATGAAGTGGAAACGTTAAGGGCTTGCACCGAACCTATGTAGAATGGGATGCATAGTCTTCGACAAGTACGCATTAGAGAGTCTGCATCTAGAGTGTTTGTTTCTTGGCTTGATTTTATGCATGTGGTTTCCTATTTTCTACACCTGACACTTAGTTTAGCTCCACTTGATGTTTTATGTTATCTGTCGTTTCGTACTTTCCCTATTCTTATTTAGTACCTGTTGGTTGAGAATTTATGAGGTATGATCTTTATGTTGTATGTTTATTTTTATATCTCTCACACCATTTATGGCTGACCCCGTTAGTTTTGGGGGTTAGGGATCATCTCTAGCCTCATATCTTGCAGGTAATTGCTTAGAGTTGGAGGTTGGATGCTTGAGTTGGTTTATGAGATACATTGATTCATAAGAATTTGTGTAAAATTGTAATAGCAGTTTTGAGATAAATTTGGGTTGTAAATAAAAGAAATTATGAGTTGAGTTGTTTTTGAATTCCACTGTGTTTTGTAAAAGTTTGTTGTAATAAATGTTGAAAATTTTAGTGGAGTTAGTTGTGTTTAATATTATATTGAAGTGGATCGCTGGGAATGTGCCACGTATTTTCTAAGATATCTTATTAGAAATTCGGGACGCTACAGAGATTGGTATCAGAGCGTGCTTCAATAGAAATACTAAACATGACATAAAAATAACCTAGGTGTGGACACTAGAGTGTGTGTACCTAGGTGTGGACATTAAAGAGTGAGTATCACATAGAACTGAAATATGATGTTTTACCTTTGGAATACAAGTGAAGTTTTGCCGAAGGATGTTGATGTGAGTTTGAATTGTGTGTGATGCTCTAACTTTTCCCTCGTTTTGCAGTATTCAAAATGGTTGCACCCAGGGGCAAGAATGGTGGCAACAATGAGGATGGATCTGGTAGTTCTCGAGGAACGGGAATTGACCTTGAGGCTGAATTCGCTAAGGTGTATCAGTCCCTGAACACGCTGATGGCATTTAATGTGGCATAAGCTCAGAATCAGCAGCCAAATCATGGAGCTGGACCGGGATTGGTTAACGCCGACCCTATTAAGCAGATTGAATCCTTTAAGAGGATGAGGTCACTCTTTGAGGGGCAAGCTGATCCAACCGCAACCGATGATTGGATTCGGAAGATGGAGACTATCTTCGAGGTATCGGAGACTCCAGCAGCCAGCAAGGTGAAGTTAGCGTCGATGCAGCTTGAGAAGGACGCTGGTGTCTGGTGGGAGTCGGTGAAAAGGACTTTGGGAAACCGGCCTATGACTTGGGAAGCTTTTCTGGAGGAGTTCAGAGATCGCTTCTTTCCCCTAGATGTTCAGGAGAAGAAGGCGACCGAGTTCTTGAACCTTCAGCAGGGCAGCATGACCGTGCGGGAGTATGAGACCAAATTTGCTCAACTTTCGAGGTATGCACCAGAGCTGGTCGTTGATGAGGCAAAGAAGGCCAAAAAGTTTGAGCAGGGTTTGAGGCCAAACTTGAGGTCGAGGATGATCCCATTGGGTATCAGACCGTTCGACAAGCTGGTCAGGAGAGCAGCTATGACCGAGGAGGACATGGACCAGTTCCAGAAGAGGCAAGATACATGGAACCGAAACAAGAGGCCAGCATCAGGTCAGAGTGGGAAGGGATTCCCTGCGAAGCAGATCAAGTTCAGTGATCCGGTGCAGAAGGCACCTGCAGCTCAAGGGGTGACTTGTTATTACTGCAAGGAGGCAGGATATTACAGGTCAGCATGTCCGAAGTTGGCGAAGCAGGTTTGTTCCCAATGTGGGCAGGCAGGACACTCTCAGCCCCATTGTCCACAATTGAGGAATGATGGTTCGGGTGGAAGCAAATTTCAGAAGAGGCAAGGACGAGTATTTGCATTAACCAAGGAGGACGCTGGTAACTCGAAAGATGTAATACAGGGTATGCAAGAATTCTGATTTTTATTTTGAATCAATGTAATAAGTAAAACCTTTATTTGAGAACAATTTAAGATTAAGCATCATTCTTATTGTAACAGGAATTGTTTTAATTAATGGAATAAAGGCAAAGGTTTTATTTGACACTGGTTCATCGCATACTTTTGTATCGCCAAGTTTTGCAAAGATCTTAGGTGTGGAACCTAAGTTATTTCCAGGCAGAGTTTTATCGGTGGCAACGCCGTCAGGTGAAGAGTTGATTGCGGATCGATATTACGAGGGCTGTGATATCGAGATTGGTGGGAGGTTGTTCGGCATTGATTTGATCGAGCTGAAAGTCTTGGGGGTGGATGTCATAGTGGGCATTGATTGAATGGCAATATATGATGCCACAATCGAAAGCAAGCAGAAGGAGGTGTTGGTGAAAGCACCAGGTGGACCTACAGTGACTTTCCAAGGGAAGAAGAAGATTCCGAAGGTGGCTGCAATGGTATCCAAGATGGCTATTTCAGATGAAGTCAAGGGCATTCCGGTTGTCAGAGATTTTCCTCAGGTGTTCTTGGATGATTTTCCAGGATTACCGCCGCAGAGAGATGTAGAGTTTTGCATTAATGTTCAGCCGGGGAGTGCACCGATTTCCAAGGTTCCGTACAGGATGGCACCTGTAGAGCAAGATGAAGTAAAGAAGCAGATTGAGGAGCTGTTAAGCAAAGGGCTTATTAGGCCAAGTTCTTCTCTGTGGGGAGCGCCAGTGTTGTTGGTCAAGAAGAATGATGGGTCAATGAGGATGTGCATTGACTATCGGGGGTTGAATAGGGTGACTATTCAGAACAAGTATCTACTGCCGCGGATTGATGATTTGTTCGACAGGCTTCGAGGAGCAGCTGTGTTTTCGAAGATTGATTTGAGATCGGGGTATCATCAGGTTCGAGTCAAGGAGGAAGATGTGAGTAAGACAGCTTTCAGGACTCGTCATGGACTCTATGAGTTTTTGGTAATGCCATTCGGGTTGACGAATGCGCTAGCAGTTTTCATGGATATGATGAATCGGGTTTTGAAGCCATTTATTGACTCCTTCGTGGTGGTTTTCATCGATGATATTTTGGTGTACTCGAAGTCGGAGGAGGAGCATTCTACACACTTGACAGCAGTATTACAGAAATTGCAGGAGCATAGCTTGTATGCCAAATTGTCGAAGTGTGAGTTTTGGAAGTCTGAGGTAGCTTTCCTTGGTCATATTCTTTCTAAGGAGGGAGTAGCCACTGATCCTCAGAAAGTTGAAGCAGTTAAGGATTGGCCCAGGCCGACGTCTGTGAAGGAAGTCAGGAGTTTCTTGGGTTTAGCTGGTTACTACAGGAGATTCATCCAGGGTTATTCTCAGATTGCAGTTCCTTTGACAGGTTTGACCCGGAAGAATGTGGCATTTGTATGGACAGATAAGTGTGAGGAGAGTTTCCTTGAGTTAAAGGAAAGGTTGACTACTGCACCTATCTTAGCTTTGCCACAAGCTGGGAAGGATTATGATATCTACAGTGATGCGTCTCTCAGAGGTTTGGGTTGTGTCTTGATGCAAGAAGGCAATGTTATTACTTATGGTTCAAGGCAATTGCGTCCGCATGAGAAGAATTATCCGACGCATGATTTGGAGCTAGCAGCTATCATTTATGCCTTGAAGCTATGGAGGCATTATGTTTATGGTGAGAAGGTTAACATGTACACTGACCACAAGAGCCTGAAGTACATTTATGAACAGAAGGATCTTAATCTTAGGCAGAGAAGGTGGTTGGAGGTATTGGAAGACATTCGTCCTGAGATCAAGTATCATCCTGGCAAGGCGAATGTGGTGGCTGATGGACTTAGCAGGAAGAGTAGTTTATCGAGTTTGATCACTACTCGAAGTGAGTTGGCAGCAGAGATTGATCAGGCAGGTATCGAGGTGGTACTGTAAGGTTTAGGGGCATCTTTGGCTCAGTTGAGGCTGCAGCCGTCCTTGAGAGAGAGGATTGTGGAAGGTCAGAGATCAGATTCAGAGATTCAGAAGATGTTGCGACAGGTTTCAGAGGGCAAGCTATCAGAGTTTCGTGTCCAAGATGGAGTTCTTTGGTTGGGTGAGAGGTTGTGTGTTCCAGATAATGCAGATTTGAGAGAGAATATCTTGCAGGAAGCACACAGTACGTTGTTGTCAGTTCATCCAGGAGGCACGAAGATGTACAGGGATATCAAACAACATTTTTGGTGGTCTGGTATGAAGAGGGATGTAGCAGATTTCGTGGCAAGGTGTCTGACTTGTCAGCAGATCAAAGCAGAAAATCAGAGACCTGGAGGTTTGTTACAGCCGTTACCCATTCCGGAGTGGAAGTGGGAGAATATCAGTATGGATTTCATCACGGGTTTGCCGAGGAGTTCAAAGGGCAATGACTCGATTTGGGTTGTTGTGGACCGATTGACTAAGTCGGCTCACTTTCTAGCCATGAAGATTACTTGGTCGATGGAAAAATTGGCTGAGTTGTACATTGGTGAAATTGTGAGACTTCATGGAGTTCCTGTGTCGATGGTATCCGATAGAGATGCAAGGTTTGCTTCAAGGTTTTGGAAGAGCCTACAAGCAGCTTTAGGCACCAGAACTGATTTCAGTACCGCATTTCATCCACATACCGATGGTCAGACTGAAAGGGTGAATCGAGTGCTGGAAGATATGTTGAGGGCTTGTGTTATGGATTTCGGTGGTAGTTGGGAGAGATACTTGGCATTGGTTGAGTTTGCTTATAACAACAGTTACCATGCGAGTATTGGGATGGCACCGTATGAGGCTTTGTACGGGAGGAGGTGCATGACACCTGTTTGTTGGTATGAGGTTGGCGAGAGGCAGATGTATGGTCCTGAGATCATACAGCAGACATCCGAGCAGATTGAGCTGATTCGCAAAAGTTTGGTTGAGGCTCAGAGTCGGCAGAAGAGTTATGCTGATACTCGACGAAGAGACTTGGAGTTTGAAGTTGGGGATGCAGTTTTCCTCAAGGTTTCTCCGACCAAAGGAGTGATCAGGTTTGGTAAGGGAGGCAAGTTGGCGCCAAGGTATATTGGTCCATACAGGATCGTGGAGCGGATTGGCAAGACAACTTATAGATTGAAGCTTCCAGAGGAGTTGGCACAGGTACATAATGTATTCCATGTGTCATTGTTGAGGAAGTATGTGCCAGATTAGAATCATCAGTTGGCAGAGTTTCCTGAAGATCTACAGGTGAACTTGAGTTACAAGGAACAGCCTGTTGAGATCGTTGACCGTAGAGAGAAAGTTCTCAGGCGCAAGGTGATACCTATGGTCAAGGTGTTGTGGAGGAATCAGCAGTTCGAGGAGGCTACTTGGGAGCCAGAGGATCGCATGCAAAAAGATTTCCCCGAGCTTTTTGCATGAGTGTATTTCTGTTATGTGATTGTAATTCTTTGAATGATGGTACTTTGATTTGAATTGTATTCCTTCTATTTTGATTGAATTGTCATATGCAATTGTTTGAGCTATGTTTCCATTATGAGATGTTGATTTCTTTGTTGATATATTGTTTGGACTCATTAGTGATAGTTCCGAGGACAGAACTCTTCTAAGGAGGGAGTGATGTAGAACCCCATATTTTTCAAATATTATTTTATATTTGAAAATTGAATTTAAATTGATTTTTGGATAATTTAATGAATATTTTCAGAAAAATTTATCTTTTGTACACGTGCAAGACACGTGCAAATACTTTTTAAGAAATTGGAAAATTTAGTTTTCTTCATGAAAAATCATTATTTAATATTTTAGATTTAATTAGTATTTTTCCAGATTTTTCTGAAATTAATTGGAACTATTTGCAATTTTTGAGAAAAGAAGGACCTTTTTGCAAATCTGACATTTTTAGGGGTTAAAGTGCAAAATGTACATTCTGGACGTTTTGAACAGTATTGATTGAGATTTAGAATGTATATTTTCTTTTAAATCCTAATTTAAATGAGTTTTGATGGAATTTCCAATGATAGAACTATATATGTAAATTATATTTTGGAAAGGATTGTTTTGCAAAAGTGTGGGTAAAACCCTAATATTCAATCCCGGATATTTAAAGGACTTTTCCTCCAGTCGTCATTTCTGAAATACAGAATTTTTGTGGATATTTGTTTTGGTGGAGAAAGGAGTTTTGGAACTAGCAAAAGGAGGACTTTTTCGTGGACTTTTCTCAATCCAAGGTGAGTGATATAAAAATTTGTTTTGTTGTTTGTTTGATGTTGTGAATGATAGAAATTTATCTTGTTGTCGATCTATGTGTGCAAGTATCAATGATGTATTGATTTGATGTTGTGAACGATTTAGATCTTGTATTGTGGTATGAATCATGTGAAAAAAATTGTGGATGAAATAGTAGATCTTTATTATTAAAATTGTGTTGCTAAAGGCATGTTGAGATTTGAGTATGAACATCTGGACATTAGATTTATAAATTAGATTTTGATTTAGATTTGTGAAAGAAATTTAGATCTTGTAAAACCCTGATGAAAGAATTGTGATTTAGAACATGAGAACTTGAATTTTGACATATTGATGTTTTGAGTAATATATACATATACATGATGAGGATTTATTGAGATTTATCATTTTTCCTGAAAACGAACTATTTTCATAAGCATTGAAACATTAGAGAACCCCATATTTGATTTTGTAATCAGACCTAAATTTTGAGAACTGTAGGCCAACAGTCGACTGGCTTACTGTACAGTCGACTGGTACGAGCCTGATACTGTATTTTAGAATCTTTGAAAAAGTCGTTCTGGACAGCTGACCTAGCTCATAGGCAGTCGACTGGTTCACTGAGGAATTTATTTTTGTAAAATTATTAGTCCTTTCTGGACAGTCGACCTATGACTCCTTTAAGTCGACTCATATACTTAGAATATTTTGAGAAAATTATTGGAAATTACATCGGGTAAGTCGACTGATCCCCTTTTAAGTCGACTGTTATATGACTTAGTTTATTTTTGTAAAACTTTGGATATTTGTCCTCTGGACAGTCGACTTACTACAGTATAAGTCGACTGGTACTGAGGGATCTTTGTAAACTTTAGTGCTATTTCGAGTGATTGGTTTTTCAGATAATTCAGTCTATACTTGACATTCAGTTCAGTATTTGATTAAGCATTTGACCTTGAGATATTCAGTTAAGTATTTGATTTAAGACATTCAGTTGAGCCACTCTTGTTTAGTGGAACCTTGGTTTAGACTTTTGAGTTTGAGTCTCTAGAGGTGTGTGACCCTAGTATATCGGTGTTGAGTTAATTGTTGAGGCCCATTAAGGCATTTCAGTTATTTAGTTTTGAATTTAGGCCGGTAGGGTATACCACTCTAGGAGATTCGTTAAGTAATTAATTAACCCGAAAATGATAAGGACAGGCACTAGTGGTGATATGATGAACGGGAACATGAGTCACGAACCTCAGTATGGCTTTCGGTGTGGGATTTAATCTCCGGAATTATCACAGTTGATTATTAGTGGTGTGGGATATGTCTCCGGAATTATCACAGTCTTGTGGTGTGGGACAATCTCCGGAATTATCACGGTAACTACTTGTGGTGTGGGATTGATCTCCGGAATTATCGGAGTCGAGGTGAAGCACATGTGGTATTCGTGTGGTGACGTGTCAATGTTCGGTGTGGGATGATCTCCGAAATTATTCAAGTGAAATATCTTGGGTGTGGGATCCATCTCCGGAATTATCGGGCATGAGATACTACCCATAGTTTATCTTTATCTCGTAGTAGTCATCGTGTTAGGATTAGTTGCATAGCGGGGGATTGAACCCTATGAAGTGGAGACGTTAAGGGCTTGCACCGAACCTATGTAGAATGAGATGCATAGTCTTCGACAAATACACATTAGAGAGTCTGCATCTAGAGTGTTTGTTTCTTGGCTTGATTTTATGCATGTGGTTTCCTATTTTCTACACCTGACACTTAGTTTAGCTCCACTTGATGTTTTATGTTATCTGTCGTTTCGTACTTTCCCTATTCTTATTTAGTACCTGTTGGTTGAGAATTTATGAGGTATGATCTTTATGTTGTATGTTTATTTTTATATCTCTCACACCATTTATGGCTGACCCCGTTAGTTTTGGGGGTTAGGGATCATCTCTAGCCTCATATCTTGCAGGTGATTGCTTAGAGTTGGAGGTTGGATGCTTGAGTTGGTTTATGAGATACATTGATTCATAAGAATTTGTGTAAAATTGTAATAGCAGTTTTGAGATGAATTTGGGTTGTAAATAAAAGAAATTATGAGTTAAGTTGTTTTTGAATTTCGCTGTGTTTTGTAAAAGTTTGTTGTAATAAATGTTGATAATTTTAGTGGAGTTAGTTGTGTTTAATATTATATTGAAGTGGATCGCTGGGAATGTGCCACGTTTTTTCTAAGATATCTTATTAGAAATTCGGGGCGCTACAGTATATATTTGATAGCAATATTGTAATTATTTGGAAAACAAAATGTTGGGCCGGAAGATGCTTCCGTCCCAAGGTTTTTAAAAAATATATATATATTTTTCATTTATTTAAATGACATTTTCAAAACATTTTTAAGAAAATGAAAATGTAATAAAATTAAGTGAGACGAAAGATCTTCTTCCGTCTCACTTCTTTTAATATTATTTTAATAATAAAGTTAAGTGAGTTTTTATTATTATTTTTAATAATAAAAAAAAGAGACGGAAGATCATCTTCCGTCTCTCAACTTTTCTGAATTAAATATTGGGCGAGACATCATCTTCCGTCCGTCCTATTTAAATATTAAAAAAATTCGTCTTCCATATTTAGCAATTGCCATTTTTCGCTGCCAAATACAGCAGTGTACTGTTCATCACTTTTCTATAAGTTTTTAGCATACGATAGTGGGTGCGATTTTTCTAAAAAATGGAGAAAATAAGTAAATAGCAAACGATAGTGGATGCTCTGACGGTTCTTATGTTCTATAAGCAATGCATGTAATGACAATACTTAGCTATAAACCATAGTATGGTATGTTAGCGTGTTAAAATGAGTGCACCAAATTCCAATTTGATGGACAGCTGCTAATTCTATTTAAAATTTTCATGCTCACAATATACTCAAAGAAAGTGAGAGTAGTGAAACAATTAATGATAATGATAATTCATATTGGCTCTGCATTATTGTGTCCTAAATTATATTCTGAATATAATAACTTGAGTAAAAAACCTTTATTTATTTGAATTCAGATTCTGATATGAAGGCAAGTTCAAATATCAAATGCTAATTACAATGAATTACAGTGCACAAATACTAATTACAATAAATTTCACTTTACGAGAAGAACAACTATTGAAAATAGATGAGTTTTTACTGAACTTACAGTGCCACAAACAATTAGTTCCGGGTTTATTTTTAATATCAAATATATGTAAAAACATAATGATGTTGTAGTTGATCTTTGTTTGATTATTCTGGAGAGTTCTCGAATGATACCTGATATGGCTAAAAATAGGATTAAATCGGGACCGTTCACATCGAACGCGAATCTTAAAGCTCAGGGGTAAAACGGTAATTTCACGTGCAAATGGGTCCGAAGCGGGTACTGGGTCTCCTTCTCACAGATCCAATAACCCGTGAACGGATCCACCACAACTGGGTACGGGTCCCAACCCGAAACACACCCAGTCCGGAAAAGATAGAATTAGGGTTTCTGATTAATCCTAATCAACGGCTCTGATTTACATCTATCTTTTCACCGGGAATTAAGGGATTACATTCCTAATCTGATTACGAGGATTTTATTCCTTATCAGATCACAGGAATCACATTCCTTATCTGATCCCAACGGCGACTATAAATACCCCACACCCATCTCCATTAAGAGGTAATCAATCTTTTTCTAGTTAAACGCTCTTTCATAATCATTTCTGGTTACTGACTTGAGCGTCGGAGGGTGCGTCGCCGGGATCAACCCCGGTGTCTCGCACTTCCTTGCAGGTGGACGGCGGGAGTCAACGGTCAAGCTCCGGCGGAACAGGTACATAGGTTTTTCTATTCAGTTTCCCCAAGAACTCACAAATTCATCTGTTTGCCCCCACACCGAATTTAGCGGCAACAGATTGGCGCCGTCTGTCGGAAACATACGAATAGCAGCCCCTCCTCTTTCCGTCGACTAGATCTTCTCCAGCCATGCCTCCGAGAAAAGCCAAATCTAGGGGGTCCAACCGTGGGCCCAATCCCGCCGATCAGCAGGAGCCAGTCCCTGACCAACCCGTTCTGCAGCAGGAACGACCTCCGCTTCAGACGGAAGACCCCCTTCAGCAAGATCAGCCCCTTCAGAATCAGCAACCCCCCAAGGGTCTGACCGGACCTCAGAATGCTGGTGCGGGGGGCTCCCGCGGAAAGCAACCTCTCCACCAAGACCGCATCTCCATACACAATGCCTCTACGGATTCCATGGCTTCACACAATCCTCAGAATCGACAGAAGAAGGACGTGGATCTTCGTCACCGTCTGGACGAAAAACGGGCCCGAGAGGGAACCTCCCGCCACTATCGTCCGGGTGAACGATCTCCCCGTCACCAGGATTACAGAAGGTCTCCTAACCATAGGGGGCGAAGGGAATCCCCCGAGCATCGCAGAAGAAGGCCACGCTCCCCCGTGGGTCGGCAACAGCCTAAGAACGAGGAGGCACCAATCACCCGTGCCGAGTTCCAGCAGTTCCAAGCGACCATCCTACAAGCTCTCACCAACGCACCCAAGGCTCCATCTCCTCCCCCGGTCCGAAGCCCTCGCCGACGGTTCCCCTCTCCTCGTCCTGCTCCTACTAACTCCCGGCGTACCCCAAGTCCTCGTCGCTCCCGAAGCTACCATCGCCGCAGCCCTCGTTCTCCTTCGTACGAAGATGAGTCTCGAGGCTCGGCAGATCACCGTCGGAGGGATGACGCCATGTACCGCCGTCTTCATGAAGTAGAAAGGTGCCTGGGTCGGATAAACCGAGAAGAGGAGCTTAGGGGGAGGACCCTACGTCCTAGCCAACCCCCTTTCTCCCGAACCATAGTGGATGCACCTGTCCCGTTCGGCTTCAAACCTCCCCAATTTGAGACTTACACCGGGGAGACCGATCCAGTCGATCACATCGAAAGCTTTAAGACTTTGATGCTCCTCCATCAAGCTTCCGATGCCCTCCTCTGCAAAACCTTCCCCGCGACACTGAAGGGCCCAGCTCGAGAGTGGTACTCCCGCCTCGCACCGTCTTCCATATTCTCCTTCGAGCAGTTCGAGACACTCTTCATCACCCACTTCGTGAGTAGCAGGCGCACGGAGAAGACCAGCATTTCACTCCTCCAGCTTAGGCAAGAGAAAGGTGAGAAGTTAAGAGACTATGTGAAGAGGTTCACAGCTGAAGCCAGGACTATAGCCTCCCTCGACCAATCCGTCGCAACAGCCGCCTTCCAATCCAACGTCTTCAATTCCAGCCTCCGCTCCTCTCTTGCTAAGAAGCCTCCATAGAACTTTGCCGACCTCCTTCTCAGGTGTGACAAGTACATTCGTGCCGAAGAGGCCGCCTACCCTCCAAGCTTCGGAGGGTCTGCCTCAGGGACGAAACGAAAGCTGACCGAAGAAGATGAGGGCTCCCAAAAATCCCAGAAGGACAGCAATGGACAGCGTCGCCCGACTCCTCGGTTTGAGAAGTTCACCCCCCTCATTGCCAACATATCAGAAGTCCTTATGGAGGTGGACAACGAAGGGCTACTCCGCGCTCCCCCGAGAATGAATACACCTGGCAAGAAGAGGAATAAGGATAAGTGGTGCCGCTTTCACAGGGACCACGGCCACGACACGGATGATTGTCGGGCTCTCAAGGAGGAGATCGAAGAACTCATACAGCGGGGGCACCTGATCCAGTTCGTCCAAAAAGAGGGGGCCGAGCTCCTCACCTGATCACCACCTCTTCCAAACGAACAGAAAGGCCCGCCGAGCTTCAAGACTCAGCTCCTCCCAAGAGGTCCTCACCTTATTGTAGAAGTAGGATTTTGATTTTCAATAAGGCCGATGCTTGTAACTCGGCCAACAGCATGTAATAATGGCTCGCCCTATTGGAGCAGCCACTTAGTTTATTTCAATAAAACTTATCTTTTCATTGAAAATTATTGCTCTTGCTCCTCTATCTCTCTGGGTTCGGAGTCCAGCTTCTTCTACATGGCTCCTCCCGCAACTCACTAAACTCTAACGATGGCTCCGGAGTCCAACACTTGGTTCGATTCTGCTTCGGATAACTCGCTCTTAAGTGGGTTAGAAGTGGTTCGCCATTCGGAATTGCTCCCACAGCCGTTGAACAACTTAAACGATGGTTCCGGAGTCCAACACTTGGTTCGATTCTGCTTCGAATAACTCGCTCTTAAGCGGGTTAGAAGTGGTTCGCCATTCGGAATTGCTCCCACAGCCGTTGAACAACTTAAACGATGGTTCCGGAGTCCAACACTTGGTTCGATTCTGCTTCGGATAACTCGCTCTTAAGCGGGTTAGAAGTGGTTCGCCATTCGGAATTGCTCCCACAGCCGTTGAATAACCTCACAATGGTTCGGAGTCCAGCACTCGGCTCGACTCTTCTTCCCCGGCTCGTCCTCAGACGAGCCAGGAGTAGATCGCCGTTCGAAATTGCTCCTGCAGCCGTTGAATGGATCGGAGGCCAACACTTGGCTCGATTCTACTTCGCAAGTTCGCTCCTAAGCGGACTAGAAGTAGCTCGCCATTCGAAACTGCTCCTGCATCCCTCAAACTAACCTCACGATGGTCGGGGCCCTATGGCTCGACTTTACTTCACCGGCTCGTCCTTAAACGGGCCGGAGGAAGATAGCCATTCCGAACTGCCCCCACGACCATCCGAGCTGAGTTACCCATCTACCGAGAAGCAAAGTGGCGGAAAATGTGCCCCAAAATCCGTGCTCGGATCTGCCGAACAAGATGCATCTACCGAGCAGCTAAGCAGATGAAGAGCAAGAAGAAAAAAAGGCTAACGGGTCAGGGTCGGATCCAATACCCTCGGTCCGACCCATACCCTTCTTAGCTCCTTCATTCTTCTGCTTCTTCAGTCTTCCCGCCAAAGGTACCCAACACTTCTGCTCTTCTTCGCTGTGCGAAGGAACGAGGCAGGGGAGAGAACCCGAATGCCTCTCCTCCCCTTCCTCTTTCTTCTCAAGGCCAAGCTCTTCACTCCGCTCGCCTCCAAAGCGGAGCTCTTCCCAACGAGTTCGGAGCTCACAACCCTTCCCTGGAGTTGCTCCTTGCACTCACTTCAGAGAATGGGTCTTCCCAGCACCTCTTCTCCTAGGAGTGGAGCTCCTCTTCAAAAATCTCCAAAACCAAACAGAATAGAGACAACTTCAGAGCTCCTCACCTCTCCCATATGCTGACCCATCCTCCCGAGCCGAGGAGCAGAGCTTCATCGACCTATCCCCTTCATCAACTCAATAAGCTTCTCCTCACGCTCGAGCCATCCGAACAGCCGAGCTACCGAACAGCTCAACCGAGTCTTCAAGGAACACTTCCTTCAAAACAGACAACTCAGCACCTCGGCCAACGGTACTGACCCTCCGAGCCGAGGTGCCCGGGTACCGACCCTCGTATATGGCAAAAAATCGTCCCGAGGCGATCTCACCGTTAGATCATCTCCAAATTCGCACTCAAGCGTGATGGACGGATCAGATCGCGCCATGTCACCACAAAACGACAAGATAACGTTTTCTCGAAACTCGTGCCTCTTGTCTCGTGATTCGCGCTACGATCGTGATCAACCGTCCAGATCGAGCTGCGTAGCCGGGATCTGCCAATCTACCAACCTGCGGAGCGGCGAAAATCTGCCTCAAAATCCGTGCTCGGATTCGCCGAACAAAGCAAGCAGATGAAGAGGAAGAAAGAAAAAGAGGCTAACGGTCGGGGTCGGATCCGATACCCACGGTCCGACCCATACCCATCTTAGCTCCTTCATTCTTCTCCTTCTTCCCCAACACATCTCCTCTTCTCCACTGTGCGGAAGAACGAGGCAGAGGAGAGAACCCAATTGCCTCTTCTCCCCTTCCTCTTTTCCTCTTCTCCACCGTGCGGAAGAACAAGGCAGAGGAGAGAACCCAACTGCCTCTCCTCCCCTTCCCCTTTCTCCTCAGAAGTGCTGCCGATCCGAAGTGCTGCCGTACCGACCCTCGTTTATGGAGAAAAATTCGGCCGACCCCATCTAACCGTTGGATCATCTCAAAATTCACACTCAAGCGTGATGGACGGATCAGATCGCACCACGTCACCGCAAAACGACAAGATAACGTTTTCTTGAAACTCGTGCCTCTTGTCTCGTGATTCGCGCCACGATCGTGATCAACCGTCCAGATGGCTCTTCTACAAGTCAAGCTCTTCACTCCGCTCACTTCCAAAGCGGAGCTCTTCTCCACAAGTTCGGAGCACTACTTTCTCCTAGAGTTCCTCCTCAAACTTGTCTCTCAAATAGCTCTTCTCGACGAGGTTGGAGCACAACTCTCCCCTAGAGTTGCTCCTTGCACTCACTTCAAAGAATGGGTCTCCCCATGGCTCTTACGAGGGTCTTCCCAGCACCGCTTCTCTACTGTGCGAGAGAACGAGGCAGAGGAGAGAACCCAATTGCCTCTCCTCCCCTTCCTCTTCTCCTCTTCTCCACTGTGCGGAAGAACAAGGCAGAGGAGAGAACCCAATTGCCTCTCCTCCCCTTCCTCTTCTCCTCTTCCCCACTGTGCGGAAGAACAAGGCAGAGGAGAGAACCCAAATGCCTCTCCTCCCCTTCCTCTTCTCCACTTCTCCTCTTCTCCACTGTGCGGAAGAACAAGGCAGAGGAGAGAACCCAATTGCCTCTCCTCCCCTTCCTCTTCTCCTCTTCTCCACTGTGCGGAAGAACAAGGCAGAGGAGAGAACCCAAATGCCTCTCCTCCCCTTCCTCTTTCTTCTCAGAAGAGCTGCCGATCCGAGGTGCCGTGGTACCGACCCTCGTTTTTGGGAAAAATTCGACCGATCCCATCTCGCCGTCGGATCGTCTCAAAATTCGCGCTAAAACATGATAAACGGCTCAGATCTCGCAACGTCACCACAAAACGACAAGATAACGTTTTCTCGAAACTCGTGCATCTTGTCTCGTGATTCGCGCCACGATCGTGATCAACCGTCCAGATTGAGCCGCGTAGCTCGGATCTCAAATCCGAGCTACCGAACTACCGAACCGCTAAGCGGCAAAAAATCTCCTCAAAATCCGTGCTCGGATTGGCCGAACAAGAAGCAGATCCGAGGAGCTCAGATTTTCCGAACAAGGAAGGAGAGAGAAAAAAAAAAAAAAAAAAAAAAAAAAGGGGTCGGGTCGGACCCATTAGGGTCCCAACCCGAACCAACTTACCAACCCTTCTTCTTCTCTCCCAATCTCCCGCCAAAACAAAACCAAGAACAAACCCAAGAACTGGCCCCCTTCTTCAACCTCGGCTCTCCAATACATCGCCTAAGCTTGAGCTCGAGTGGCCTCTCCTCACCTAAACTCGAGCTCCCCAAGCTCATCGTCTTCAACTGCCGAGCCCCATGCCGAACCGATCTCCTCTATCCGCCGAAGCTAACAAGCGAAGCCTCACCATGGCCTGTCTCCAAACTTCGCCATGGCCGACCACCTCCGCTCCGAGCTCCGCGATGCCGAAGCTCTCCAATACGCCGACCTCGTCATCCACAGTGAACTCCTCCGTCAACCCCGAACAACTCCGAGCTCCACGACACTGCAGACCTCCTCTATCGAGCTCGAGCTAACCTCCGAAGCTCCGAACTCCACTTTGTCACGAGCTCAACCCATCACCAAGCTCCCCGTTCGCCACCTTCCACGCCCGTTCGCCGAGCTCTTCGTCCAAGCTCCGAACCCCTCGTCCAAGTTCTCCCGAGCTCCGCGTACAACGAGCCCCACGAGCTCTCACCTCCAAGCTCCAACTCCAAGTGCCGAGCTCTCACCTCCGAGCTCCATTCCGACGCCGAGCTCCATCACCGAGCCCACAACTCCACGGCAAACGAGCTCCTCTTCATCAAAAGTTCGCCGAACTCCCTCCGTCGCCGAGCCGAACCCGTCACCTCTCCAAGCTCCACCGTCGAGCTCCAAGCTCCTTCGTCGGAGCTTCCTTCGAGACGGAGACGAAGGAGACGCGCGGAGAAAGAAGAAAGAAGCAACGAAGAAAGAGAGAAGCAGAGCGAAGAAGAAAAGAAGAAAAAATAAAAAAAAATAATAAAAATTGCCACGTGGCGGTCCACGTGGCAACATCTCAACGAGCCGGGGTGCCTTCGCCGAAGCGCCGAAGTGCCGATGCTGCAAATGGAGAAAAAAAGTGACCGACCAACACGATCCGTCCGATCGTCTCAAAATCCGCGCCGCGACACGATCGACGCTCAGGAACGCGCCACGTGTCCCTATCGTGATCTGCATCACGATGCGCGCAGATCTGATCATGATGGATGGCCAGAAATCTGCCACGTGTCCAGGTAATATTTAAATTATTTATTTATTTATTTAATTGTTTTTTTATTTAAAAAATCCGAAAAAAATATTTAAAAATCGAAAAAATTAATTAAAAATTCTAAAAATAATTATTAATTCAGAAAAAATTATTTTTAAATTCTGAAAAAATAATTATTAAATTAGAATAATTAATTAATATTTTAGATAATTAATTATTTAATTCGGAAAATGAATAAAAAATTCAAAAAAATGAGAAAAAATTCAGAAAAATCTGGAAAAATCACCAAAAATCCAGAAAATTCTGAGAATATTTTTGGGCATTTTACAAGCCCATAATAACATTGTTACACCCCGAGCGAGATTCCAAACTCCCTTGAGAACACCGATAAAATCCCGTACGCCATTGAAACAGTAAAACTACTCCTCAAAGGCTGATCAAACTCAGTCTTCGGGAGTGGGGGGCTCGTGATATGGCTAAAAATAGGATTAAATCGGGACCGTTCACATCGAACGCGAATCTTAAAGCTCAGGGGTAAAACGGTAATTTCACGTGCAAATGGGTCCGAAGCGGGTACTGGGTCTCCTTCTCACAGATCCAATAACCCGTGAACGGATCCACCACAACTGGGTACGGGTCCCAACCCGAAACACACCCAGTCCGGAAAAGATAGAATTAGGGTTTCTGATTAATCCTAATCAACGGCTCTGATTTACATCTATCTTTTCACCGGGAATTAAGGGATTACATTCCTAATCTGATTACGAGGATTTTATTCCTTATCAGATCACAGGAATCACATTCCTTATCTGATCCCAACGGCGACTATAAATACCCCACACCCATCTCCATTAAGAGGTAATCAATCTTTTTCTAGTTAAACGCTCTTTCATAATCATTTCTGGTTACTGACTTGAGCGTCGGAGGGTGCGTCGCCGGGATCAACCCCGGTGTCTCGCACTTCCTTGCAAGTGGACGGCGGGAGTCAACGGTCAAGCTCCGGCGGAACAGGTACATAGGTTTTTCTATTCAGTTTCCCCAAGAACTCACAAATTCATCTGTTTGCCCCCACACCGAATTTAGCGGCAACAATACCTAATCGAATTACCATTTCAACTAAAGAAAATCTAGATAAAGAAATAAAATCAGCATCATTAACGAAGAATTAGTCACCTATTGATGGCGATCAATTTTTTTTCTCTCTTGATGTTCCACGGTCTACCAAAAAGAAGAAGAAGAAGAAGAAGAAGAAGAAGAAGAAGAAGAAGAAGAAGAAGAAGAAGAAAAATATTATGGTTTTGTGCGTTCAAAGCTTAGTCTCATATATTGCTTTTATAGAAGAGTAAATTGGGAAGAAAAAAGTTATTGAAATTAGTAAAACAAATCTTTATTGGTTGAAAAAATATTCAATCAATATATAGCTGAAAACTTTAAACTATTTTTAATAGTAAAACTGTAAGTTCATTCATATTCAAATTTATTATCTTATTTACAAATAAAAACTTTAATGTGCAAAATAAGTACAAATTCAAATTTCTACAGTTTTATTTAGACTAACATAAATATAATTACATTTACATTATGCATATATAAATATGTATTACTGAGAAATAACCACATTTACAAAAAGAAACTTATATTTCTTATCATGGTACTTTAAAATCTTTTATTAGTTGAAAAAATATTCAATTAATATATATTTGAAAACTTTAAACTATTTTTAATTGTAAAACTGTTAATTCATTCAAATTCAAATTTGTTATTTTATCTAAAAAATAAAAACTTTAATGTGTAAAATAAGCACAAATTCAAATTTCTACAGTTTTGTTTAAACTAATATAAATATAATTAAATCTACATTATGCATATATTAATTTGTATTTCTGAGAAATAACCACATATGCAAAAAGAAACTTATATTTCTTATCACTATCCTGACTCTTACTTTTTCATGATACTTTAAAATTCATATCCATATCTATATTTAAAATTTACCTACCCTTCTATAAAAACTTTGATAAACTAGTTAAAGAGAAAAGATCAAAAAGTCACCCACTAAACATTGGTACAATCAAAGATTTTCAATTAGGGTTTAAATTGCTTATCCTTCTAGCTTCCACATAAAGTATAAATATTCGTTGCAATTCTCAAGTCGTTCTTAATTCATTGTTAGGTTTTTTGATAGTCAGATGTTTATGAATTATTTAGCTGTTAGATATTCTGATAGATCGATTATGTGTCAAAAGTAGTTTGTGTTTTAGAAGGTTAATTAGAGCTCATTTCCATAAGTAAAAGAATTAGTACTACTGAAACAATCAATAACTGGTCGATAACCAAACTTGACTTGCGAATATCTTCCTATTGGGCGGAGTTTAATTCGGCTTATATTAATTCCGAATAAAATGACTATGAGGCCCACTGTACGAGAAAGTAACTGGGCTAGATCTAACATGCGAAAGTTAAATAATAAAAAGAAGACAAAGACTACTAAAATATTATAGAAAAATATGATATCTGGTTCATTGTTTAATTTTCTTAAGGGGACATTCGGTACAAGGATTTTTTTTGTTTCCTGGCAATCTTAATTTGGGAATTTAGTTTCCCATGTTTGGTATGCTAATTTTTAAATTCAAATTTCCATGAAACTAACATTCTTAGGAATTTTTTTGCCACAATTTTCACAAAATTTTTTCCATAGGGGGTGGGATTCTTAGATTCCCAAGTACTTGGAAAAATGTTATTTCTTTAAAATTACAATTTTGCCCCTCAAATAAACAAAACCCTAAACCTGGCTCTTCCTATTTGTTCTCCTTTTCCTCCCTAATAAACCCATCCCCCTTTTCTCCCCCAAAAATCCGAGCACCGAACTTGGCCGCCGTCGTTCCCACTTGTCGCCGCCGATCCCCGAGCACCCCGACCATCTCTCGCGCCGTTGATCTCGAGCCTCTCTCACGCCGTCGTTCAACTCGTCGCATCGTCGATCCCACTTTGCGCCGACGATCCCCGATCACCCCGACTCCCCTGCTCAGCTCACCGTCCCCGCCGTCCCCACTCACCGTGCTGTTCTGGTATAACTATGGCTTTCTTGTTTTCTTCTATTCTCTACAAAATTTAATTAATTAATTAATCACTAGGATTTCTACACTGTACTGTACTTTTCGTAAAAGGAGTTCAGTTTTTATTACTTCTTGAATTTTAGTTACACTGCCAGGAAAAATGATACCTATATTGCAAAATTTTAGTTTTGAGGTCAATTGCATGAGTCTCCTCTATGAATTGGACATGGAGAGAGGATCCAATTTCTTTGTTTTACACCTAATCTAGAAATATATCACAAAAAATAACATGGCCTTTACTGATTTTTATCATATGCACGAGATTATTATTTAAGTTATACAAAGAGTAGAGGGGTTGAATGCGAAATGCATATATTGCAGTATGGAGACTGAACATGACGATGATGAAAAAGTTAGAATAGAACTGAAATTAGGGGGATTTTCTAGTTTCTGTTGTTGCATTTTAAGTGGATAAGTGGATAAGGAGTAAGAAGTGTTTCTTCTTTTTCGGTTCCTGCTGCACTTTATACCGTACACTTCTTTTGTTAGAGTGTCTCTTTGCTTTGTCCTTGCATTTGTTAGTTCAAAGAATGGATGTAATTATGAATGTGAAAGATTATTTGCTTGGTCCCTTGCATTTGTTAATTGAAAGAATTATATTATAATAAGCTAGCTTTTGTAAGAGATCTAGCCATCACTATCAGAACATCTAACATGATGGTGCCCAAGAATAAAAGAATGCTAGAGTTCTTTTTTTATCTCAACTAGATTAGACTAGCACGAATTATTATTTGGAGTATATTAGTCCTTTTAAGAGTGAAAACCTGCTGTATTAGATCTATTGCCTAATTTCTGGAATCATTAGATAAATTATTTTTATCTGGGTTCATTAATACTTAAAATGTTGAAAATTGTCTACACTACTATCTATACTTAAAACATGATATATTGATTGGTGGCCTAAGGTAGTTACAGATTTTATGACTTATCGGCTAAGAATAGTGATAACAACCAATTTTCTGTTCTTATATATATTGTCTCTGACTCCTAATGTTTAGAACATACCCTGAGATTGACATAATATTGAAATTCAATAGTTGGTTTCATTAAAAGTATCACCAATAAATCTTAACTTGGTTTCATTCAAAATAATACATTTCACTAATATTATATTTGTTATTTGCAACATATTTTTTTCTTCAAGTTTTCTTTTATGCAATGTTATTTTTTTAATTAATCTATATTTGCTAATTTTTATTTTTTTTTGCAGACACATCCTAAAGCAAAAGGGCTTTACAACAAGCCATTTCCTTACTTTGATATACTCGGTCCAATTTTTGGTAACGATGCAGCCAATGGAGGAGGTGCATAGGACCTTGTTGCTTTTGTGGAAGGAATGGACAAATAAGCTTATATTGATGTTGATGCTGATGTGGAAGGATGGACAAAGAAACTTATATTGAAGAGGAAGTTAATCCAACAGTTGATAATGTTACTCAAACCCAACCTACTACTAATGTTGGACAGAGTAATGAGTCAAATCGTGGTAAGAAAGGTAAAAAAAGAGATAGGTCTGATAGTTTGTTAGTTGAAATGGTGGCTGTGAGCATTGAAAAATTTAGTGCTATATACGAGAGAAGTGCTACTACTATAGATAATTTGGCTGCTTGGTTCAAACATGAATCTGATAGTGATGATAAAATGAGTGTAGTTGGTGAAGAGTTGATAAAGATAGAAGGGTTAACTGAACTACAAAGGATGCAAGTTGGTCATATGATATGCCAAGATAATTTTTCAGTTGGCTATTTCATGCGATTAGATCATGATCATAAGAAGAAGTTAGTGGATGACATATTAGCTAGAAATTAGTATTGAGCAGGTGGAACAAGAACATCATGTTGTTGGAAGTTTTGTGTTTTTTATTACTTGTTAGAACGTTTGGAACTTTTGTGTTTCTCAGTATTTGTTGGAGCTTCTAAGTACAATTTTGTGTTTCTAAGTAAATTTTTTAGTTAGTAGATTGTGTGGCACAATTTAATCATGGTGTTGGAATGCCAAGCAAAAGTTTTGATATCCTGCAAATATATTGTCCTCTTTCAATTTTAAGTCATGTTACCACTTAAAATTAATATTTTGTGGCCTAGATTTGCATCATTTTTTTTACTCAGGTATTTCATCAAATAGTTTGTTTTGTTATTTGAGGATGAGAGAGGTATTTTGGACAATAAGATTAAGATTCCCAGGAAATATGTAGCTCCACCAAACATAAAAAATTAAGTTTGCAACTAACATTTTCAGAGATGTTTAAGACCTACCAAACATGTTTTATGATTCCTAGGAATCATAAAACCCTCCTGGGAACAAAAAAAAAAATCATTGTACTAAACGCCCCCTAAAATCTAAAAATTTTCATCAGTCATTATCTTAGTGAATCAACACCAAATGAGATCTTACAGGATGAATAAGAAAATAACATATATACCCCCGCGCTTATCATTTGGTGTACTCCCATTCCCCTCTTTGTTTCAATTAAACTTGATTAGAGCATATGCAAGTATTTATTTGCATCGACATAAGTATCTCTGTAATTTCGGCCTCGACCTTGGAAAATTTAACTACCAATAGAAAATGTGCACAATGAACACAAGACAACGAACCTATGATAATAACAGTAGTCTGAGTAACTCAACAAAGATTCAAAAACTTCCAGCAAAACTAAAATAGAAATTTTGCATATCAAATCTACCACTACGGAAATAAGGATACATGGGGTACGTTTATACAAGCTAAGCACAAATACTAAAGGTTTCATAACCTCATTAGTGAGCTAACAAAAACAAGCATTTCGGCCCGGTAAGCGTTTGAACCAACACTTGACACTTCCAAACATATTGGTTTACTGTACATAATGATATGGTGGAGGTAAAAGTAGAATGTCATCAGCCAAAACTTGCTACCATTTTGGCTGAGTGTGTAACACCCCACAAAAATTGAGTAATGACAATTTTGCTCCATGGGTGTTGCCCACGTGTATTTTATACTGTAACGAGTAATATCCGTTACGTATTTTAATATAAATATCCTACGTATATCTGCGTTTCGACTATTTATATTTTTTTTATCCTATTCTGAACAAACTTAAATATTTATTTTAATCTTTGTGTTTTAACGTGCATTGCACGTGCTTTCAATACACGTGCAGATTACGTATATTCCACCGTTACGTGTAATATTTCTACGTATTTCGATTATTTATTTTTATAACTTATTCAAATTCATTTTATAAATTAAAATTCATTTTCCCCATATTTTTACTTGAATATATTTGTATGTGCGATGCACATGTTTTCTATGTGTGTGTTGATTACATTATTGTATATATAAAAAATTAATTAAATATATTTTTCATATGTTGTATTTCGATTATTTATAAACATTTCTCCGTTGATCAAATGTACTTCGTATTTGACTTTATTGATACGTGCGACGCACATGTTTGCAATTTACAGTTGGTTCCTAAAATTTTCTTGGGTCATGAATATTTTTCTTTTCATTTTTCTAGTCACGATTGTGTGATTTATTTTAAATTAAAATCCATCAGGCCTAAATCCATTTTGTAGCCCACTAAAATTAATTTAAAGCTCATAATTGATTTTGTGTGCACTAAAGTGTATATTTAAAATATAGTTAGTTTGGCACACTTGCCATGTGTAACACACACATCTAACCTAATAAAAATTTGTAACCCCTATTTTCCATTTTATGTATTTTTTTGGGTGTATTTTTCTTTTTGTGTATTTTTTTCAGCTTGTGTCTCTCTTTGGACCGTATATTAGATCTTTTTTTTCTTCAATATATTCATCTTAATTGTTTTTGTCGTCTTTTATTTGAGTTCTTGGTTCTATTGTCTCCTATTGTTTCGTCTCTGTTTGATCGTGCCATTATTTTTTATTCTCATTATATTTATTCATGCCCTATTTTATTTATCCATTTGTGCCCATCTCATTATTTTTGGATCACTACATTTCTTTCATTTTGCCTTATTCATACCCAAAACCCTATACCTACTTTAAAAAAAACCCATTACCCGTTAGCTCATCTAATACCCACATCCTGTTTAACCCATATACAATCCACCTAACTACCCAACCCAATATACAACCCATTACCCGTTACTTAACCCTACCCAAATACACCTATCCCTATATATATATATATATATATATATATATATATATATATATATATATATACACACACCCACTTCTACCCTGTTTCATCTACCCTAATATACTAAAACCCTAACAGCCGCCCTACTTCCTTATCCCGACCTCCTACACTCATCAAACCCATCTATCTCGATGCTTCCCCTGCCTCTCCCTACTCACCCCCGACCTGCATCCCCTCTCTCCCGAACCCACTGTCTCCCTGTGCTCACCCATCTCCCGATCATCCTCCACACCTCGGCCGTCCCCTGTGCTCCCTCGCAGTCGTGCCAGCCCCATGCCTTGCCGTGTGCCGCTATTTTCCCCGCCCCCGCTCTCTCTTGGTGTGGGTGTTTTGGTTCGTTGTGTTCGTGGTTCGTGATTATGTTCATGGTTCGTGGATTCGTTCGTTCATTTTTGTTGCCCGGAATTCCGTTCCCGTTATTCTTGCTTTGCACTGTTTCTGTCGTCGGCTATAAGGCAAGTAACTTGTATTCTTTCCTTTGTGTAATACAAGTACTAAATACCGCTTGTAGTGTAGTTATGTTCTAGCGACAATTCTTGTGTGAAACCCCTGTTGTATCTTGTCTCTATTGTTGTAACACCCCTAAATTTTTTTTCTTTCTCCAAACTAAGCCTCCAAATTCAATTCTATCAATTTCTATATCACTTTAAACATAAACTAAGAAAGTTATATTTCAAGGAAAATTTTGGCAGAGTTTCCCTTGTAAATTTTGCCCCGAAACACAAATGACTTACGGAATTCTGCTCAAAATTCCATAGCTCACAATACATGCAATAATTTCATGGGCTCCCCAGGCCAAAATAAGCAGAAATACACAGGCAATATAATATAATGCTCTGGGGGCCAAACTCATAACGGATTATTAAATATTCAATAAAAACCATAAATTCCTTTGAAAACATAAAAGATTTTTGTAAAAATTTAGAAAAACCTTTTAAAAAACCAACCATAGAACCCAGTACTCCACAACGAGGTGGGTACGGGCTTTCTCACCTCATCACAGCACTATATACCTATACTTTTACCATAATACAAAATAATACATCAAATATTCACCTTCTACTTATACTAAATACATAATTAATCTAACATCTCGATAAAATAAAATTCCTAACTCTATCACTACCTCGCCATGCTGCTACCAACCTGCAAGAGAGTTAGGGTTGTCCACTCTCAGGGAGGGACCCCCCTAACCCCTAGAAAACATCAGGGGTTAGCCATTTCTGGTGTGAGTATAATTTAAAAATCTAACAAATGAATTAAATCGTATAAAGAAAATAATTTAAACTTACAAACATCAAGTAAGAAGATACACCTTGAACATCTGAACTTACAAACATCATCAATACGACTTTATATCCAAATACTTTTCAAGTCTGCATCGAATTATAAAATTACCCATAATTCACACATTCCACTCTATATTTCACATCAACCTCATATTTATCCTTATTTTATATTCGCACAATATGAATTCCCATGCAACCCATCCCTTTTTTAAGTTGAATTCCCTAACCCGAACATTTATTCCTCCACAATTATCATCATATTAGCATTTCGCTATTTATATAAATATCACTTACTTGATGCTATTATACCTTTCTTTAATAACCCTTTATGTGAATACAAACTCGTAACCAAACATACTTTCCTCCTTAACCATTTTCGTAACCATTCTCCAAATACGGGTATTTATTTTATTGTAATATAACAAGTATCACTTCTTACCTATATGCTTCTATTCTCATAATGCCACATTCATTCAAGTCTTATGACGCAAATATAACATCTTATTGCTTATTGCAATGCTCTCACATTTCATCGCATCGTTAACACATCATTAATAGAATGCTTATACTCATTACATCAAAAACATGCTTTATGGCTCATTCCCATCTCATTATACCACTTTAGTAATTTCTTTCTTACAAACAATAAATCTTATTATCATTTTAACTTAATCCCCAAACACAATCTGGGGCCACAACATATCACACCCCATAGCCGATAGCTTGGGTAATAATCACTGCACCTCAAACACACAATTTGGGTAATACCACATCACATCTCAAGCCGACAGCTTGGTTATTAATTCACTTCAATCACTTATCATCTTCACTTTATTTAATTCTTCATTTCCATTAATCATTACCACTATCATACCAACACACCCTGCGAATTATGCCAAGGCAGGTAGTTCCCACCATTTCCACAGAAATAGTGGGCAGGTAGTTCCTTGACACAATTCCAAGGTACAACTCATATCAATCTGTATTTTACTTTAATGATCACATACATAATACAATTACTTCGTACTATTCATAAGAACACATGTCTCTTTTATTATTATCATTTTAAATTAACCACGTACTACATTTATCACTTCTTTTTATACATTAACTCATAACTCGTTTTCCTTCACATTTACTTCATTCACAACCACTTCCTTTCTCATCCACAATTCACAATTCACTTTCTATACTTTCACATTTTTATTAACACTTAATTATTTTATTAGTTTGTCGACCAGTGAGCCACAATATCCCAACATACTGAAAGCCGACAGCCCAGTAAACACGGGGTCCGATGCTCACACAGAGTCTTACTCGTCCGAGGCTACGTCTTCCTCCTAGCCGAACTAGCGAGGGAACCACTAACCCCCAGTCCCACTGGGGTACTTCCTCCCAGCCGAAGCCAAGAGGGAAAAAGCCATATCCCAGGTAAACTGGGTACTTCCTCGCAACCGCTGTCATTGAGGGAAAAACACCACACCCCAGGTAAACTGGGTACTTCCTCCCAGCCGATAGCCAGGAGGGAAAAACCATGTCCCAGGTAAACTGGGTACTTCCTCGCGACAGCTGTCATCGAGGGAAACCGGACCTCAAGCCGATAGCTTGGGCGATAAAATCCACTTACCCCAAACATAGTTTGGGTCCACTATTCCCAAGCCGGTCCTTGGGCGTTAGGAGGTCTAGCCCAAATCCCCAGGATTGCTGTAGGTACTGGTCAACAAAACCATCTGTTATTAGTATTAGTCATTGCATCTTTCCATTTTACTTTATCACACAAGCACTTCACTTATTAATTCAAGAATAGCTACCACTATTTGAGTCACGTATATTGATAACATATTTAATTAGCACTTACCATCTTATTTTGATTTTACCATTTGATGCATATCCGGTGTCCACGATATTAATTATCATCTCATTGTATCACATATATACATACACCATGTCATTTAACATAGAAACCATCATGTCACAGTATTACACATTATGAATGCCCCATGTTATTTAATTTGCCATAACATCACCCATTATGAATACCATGCTATTTACTACTTCATTGAATCACATATAAACATACACCAAGTTATAATATTAATAAAAGAACTACATTAGGTTATTCCATATCGTAAGAGTATCAAAATAGATAATTCATCATATTGTAATATCATACTATTGCCCATTAATTCACTTCGAACATAATTAAAATGTAAACATGTACCCAATTATTAATTTCATCAACTATTGCATCACACGTCATAATCATCTATATATATATCACAAATATACACCACACATGCGGGTTTCCCAGAAAGGGGCCAACATCACTTATTTTCTCTAATTAAATCTTATAATATCTAATTATAGCATACTAGCTCATACACCATGCTCCATGTAATTATAATTATCTATAAGGGCCTATATGTCCCAAAACATGCACAAATCATGCACTGGATAAAAATGTGCATAAACAATCTAATATAATTAGTTTTTATACTTCAACACATCACAATAACCCATACTATAGATTTTATATATTTAAAATAGTCACTTTCACCACATATCTCAAAAACCCATTTTGGATTCTTAAACATCCGTATTTTCAATAAAAATCCACTTTTGGCATAACTCCCACAAAACATATCAAAAAGCCACAAAATTCGGCCACAATATAAAATATTTATAAACACAACATACTCACCTGACGGATCGAGCAAACGATATCCCACGTCCGCTCGGTAGCCAGTCGAAGTTCGACTTTTTCCACCTTTTCGAAATCCTTTCGAAAATCCGACACTTCCACGATGTAGAGAACCCTTCAATTAGCCTATCCCCCAATTTAATTTGGATTTGGCGAAGGAACGAAGTGGATTGAAGCGGGAGAAGGGGAGGCCGAAAGTTGGGTTCGTTTGGTATTTCGATCGGGTGAAGTGAACGGAAAGGAGAAGAAAGAAAAAGGAAAAAAAAAGAAATAAAATAGGGAAGGGGTTATATTGGAAATATAATATAAATAATAATAGAAAGGTATAATTACCTATAAGTCCTCCAAATCCAATACATTACAAATAAACCCCAACTTTTCTATAATAATAATACGAACAAGACAAATACTCTAAATTATCTTATAATAATTCCCCAAAATTATAAAATAAAATAAACTATATTTCCTCACACAAAATCTCAACTCTTAACTCTAATATAACAATAATACCAATCTACCACAAATATGCAATACCAGTATCGATGTTAAAAATAAATAAAATAAAATATCACTTAAAATAATTCTCACCCCTACAAAATATAAAAATGAATATTTTCGGTATTTTAAAATCCGAGGTGTTACAATTGTGTTGACCTGCCCGTAGTTGCCTCATTACATACATGACATGAAATAACTTAGGGATGACCACTTCTTGTTGTATACATGCATGTTGTTCGTATGATACTGTGTGCTTGGTTGTGTTATTTGTATTATACTTGTTGTAGACTTGTAAAATACCCGATATCATATTGCTTGGACATCTAGTACACCATATTTCATGTTTGGATATGTTTTGGATGAGTCTCATATGAACCAGTTGATTTTGTGCATGGAGGATATTTTTCTGTTTTGTCGATTCCCCGTTTTTCATCAGTATTTTAGACCCTATTAAGGTCAGTATATGAAAATTATTTGTGAATAGAGAATTCTGTCTACTTTTCAGATTTTCTGACATATCTCAGTTTCGATTTATGAGTTTCAAGTTATGACTATTTTACTACAGATGTGTTTAAAATTCTAGATCCAGTTTTATATGAATTCTATATGACTATTTATTTTTCTACTGATGTTAAAGATAATATTTTGATTCAATATTTTTCTGAGTACAACTATACTTGATTGGGATTAACCCCTGATTTTTGAGGATTTAATTGATAACTTTTATACACTATTCTATGCTTGCAAACAACTACTACACTTGCAGAATTTTCTTGCTGTTCAGTAAAGAATCTTAATTTCGACCTGATTATACTTGCTGTCTATGAAAACTTTGTGAATATGAATCATAGCCTACTGTATCTATTTTATCACTATTTTGACGGATCTAGATTTTGATTTGTATTTTGTTAGATATTGCTGTTTTAGTACTGCAGTGTTTATGATTGCTAATTTACAAAACTACTGTATCTTGCTGTTTTCTGATTTTACTTGACTATTCTATCTATACTGGAAAATTATGAAACTTTATATTCTGGTACTAAACATACTAGGGAATATCCCAGATTTTTTCTGGATTTAATCAGTAAGTTTTTATACTGTTTTCCTGTTGATGAATACATACTTTTGATTTCTAGCTGAACAAGTTTTCTGGATTCAAATCTGTTTTGAGACTTGTTGTTTTGAAATACTATGTGACTTATATATATATATTTGCTGGATTCGGCCGGGAGTTTATTTTCTAGATTTTTTGACGGATCCAGGTTTGCATGTTTGTGGCAACGAGAATCCCAGATTTAGTGCAGTACTGTTTTGCTGTCCTGAACTAGAATTCTCGTTGTCCTATCCTTTTATGAGTTGTCTTTCACCGTGCATATTTATGTTCCAATCTGAACCTGTTACTTGTTCATGCCATGTTATTCTGGTCCTGTTTTGTGACACATACATGCCATTTGATAATAATAATAAATAATCAGGCCGGGGTTAAGGGAAAGATCTAGTAGGAGAAAATATAGAAATGTGTACTGAGAAGAGGACCCGTAGGTCCTACCTGTACGTGTTCATGACTACATGATATACGATCCTGTTACCTGATTACTCGTTTGCATGCTTCTCTATAGGAAGGTGAACTCGGAAGAGAACCACTAGGTTCTACCTGTACCTGTTTACCTGATTACCTGACTGCACACTTCCCTATAGGAAGGTGTACTCAGAAGAGAACCACTAGGTTCTACCTGTTCCTGTTCCTATTTTTCCTGATCCCTGAGTACATGGCCCTATGGACTCTACTACGAAATCTAAACGTAACTTGTTTGAATGTAGCAACCATGTGGTAAAAGTTTGGGACGCATGAAGTGCTACATAGATAGTAATAATACAAGACTTGACATGACATGATTACCTGTTACATGATTACCTGCTACATGATTACCTGTACATGCTACCTGTTACCTGTATACCTGATTACCTATTTACCTTTTTATCTGTTACCTGTTTACTTGCCTACATGATACTTGACACTTGTTGCATGTTTACCTGCTTGCATAATACCAGTTACCTGTCACATGTCATATACACCTGTTAGCACACCACATTACTTGATTCTGTTCATGATTTATGCTAGTTGATCTATTTTGTTGCCATGTCTATTCCATGCTATGTTGTTTTCGTTGTTATTATATTTTGTTTATTTTATCCTTGTACTTGTGCTTGCACTACAAGTGACCCGTAACTTGCATTGACGGGTGTTGGTTTTCTTTTTCCTCCTTATGCAATTTATTAAATTGCAGATTTTGGAGATCAGTTGTCAGATGGAGTAGGTGATATGAGATTCTAGTTGCTGGAGTTTTGCTATATTTACTTTCCTGCTTTTCTTGAATAAATGTATTTGCTACATATATTTTATATTGGGCAATGTGACTCGGAATTATTAACATGTTCAGATCTGGTTTATTTGAGATTATTATATTTTGGTTTCAAGTAAATTACTGTTAGCATTTTGATTCATATATGCATGTGTGGATGACTTCTATTGCTTCCTACTATGATTATTCCTATGAATTGTTGTAAAGATCCAGACAGCTTATGGATGATAAAAATCATTCGCTGGGCTTAGTGTATCCGTATTCCGTATTTACTTTTGGGAAGCAGGGCGTGATAAGGTTTTTAGTGGTATTAGAGCCCTGGTTTGGCTAATGTATTAGTTTGACTAATATATTAGACAAGCTTGGCTCGATCTGGGATTGGCTTAACTGTACACAAACCATGCATACATAAATGAATTATAATCAAATTTGATCTGGATACTAATTGTGTTTGATTTTGTGCAGATCATGGCTCGCAGAGGTTATACTTCTCGTCCCTAGGAAGATCAGCCCGAGCTTGAGGCTGTTACCAATGTGTTGGAACGGTTGATCAATATGCAGCAGAACCACATTAACTTGGTGATGGCTGCTTTGGAAGCTGCTTGGGTTCTGCCTCCTACTGTGCCTATGTAGGCAGCGCTTCCTTCCCATCCGGGTACAGTCACGAATTTCATGAGGCTGCATCCAGACAGATTTTCCGGCACTGAGACGTATTTGGAGGCAGAACAGTGGTTGATTTGGACTGAGCAGTTGCTTTTGGCGGTAAGAGTTGCCGATGCTGATAGAGTGGATGTGGTAGCCCTCCAGCTGGTGGATCTGGCTCATATTTGGTGGAGGTCCAAGTCCGAAAGGCTCAAGCGACCGATTACTTGGGCCACGTTCACTAGGAGCTTCTTGGAGAAGTTCTTCCCTAGTAGCACTTGAGTAGAAATGGAGCAACAGTTCCTGGCCCTGAAACAGGTTGTTCATTGTTCTATTATTGGAATTTTGTTACATATTATTTATGCAATATTGTAATGTGAGACTTTCTTGAAACAGGGCTCCAGGTCTGTGGATGAGTATGCAGTTGAATTTTCAAGACTTAGTCGCTTCACAGTCGTTCTTGTGGCGAATGAAGAGGACATGGCTCGTAGATTCACACTAGGACTTGAGTGAGACATTAAGGTGCAACTTGTCTTCTTGCGTACTTATGCTAAAGCTCATGAGGTAGCTCGAGCTCAAGAGCAGGCTCGTGGTGGGTTGGCTCCGTCCCAGCGGACTATTCCGCACTCTATTATTGCTAGGCCTTTTGGTGGGCCTATTCGGAGGCCTGTTCCCACCCATCCTGTCAGGGCGACTCCCTACTCTTCTGCTGTTTCCCGGGGAGCTAGTTTCTGTGACTTCTGTCAGTTGGCTGGGCATGATCGCAGGGAATGTAGGCGCGCCAATCGCCGATGCTTCAGGTGTGGCACTACTGACCATTCAGTGCGAGATTGTTCGCAGCCGCAACAGCGGATGGCTCTTCTAGCTGGGGATCCAGTTCAGCAGGTAGCCCTAACTCGTGGTCCTGTCAGGCCACCGCTTCCTCCTCATCACCAGATTGTCGGTCAGAGGACTGCTGTCCCCAGGAGAGGTCAGGCTTTCAACCTGATTACTGCTGATGCTGAGACAGCAGAGGATGTTGTTGCAGGTATATTTTGCTTTTTGTCATTTTTTTGGTTCCTCTTTTGTTTCTTTTCATCTCTCTTGCATTATTCTTTCATGTCATCTTTCTGCATTGTGTTTTTCTCACCCCTGTTCAACCATTCTTTTTCCCTTGTCTTTTGATTCTATTTTAGGTGTTTTCCTTATTTGCTCTTTCCCTGCTCATATTCTTTTTTATTCCGGGGCAACCTATTCCTTCGCCTCTTCTTGGTTCGTGGCTCGCCATCAGATGGAGTGCAGCATCATGTCAGAGGCTTGGAATATTGTGATAGGTGGTGGTGTTGTCATTTGTTTTCGGGAGTGCAGACAGTGTCCCGTGATTATTGGTAGCGCAGGTTTCAAGGCCAATCTGATCGTAATTGGGAATTCAGGATTTGACGTTATTTTTGGTATGGATTGGTTGGGTGAATCCCACGCCATCATTGTTTGCCGTGGCAAGAAAGTTGTATTCCGAATTCCATATCACACAGAGTTTGAGTTCCATGCCGGGGAGATGTTCCTTGGCCGAGCTGGAACTGCATTTGATCAGGATGTTTGTGCGATGGAATTGCATTCAGGCTGTGAGGCTACGCCTCTAATAGTACGGGATTTACTAGATGTTTCCAGAGGAGTTACTTGGCTTACCCCCTGATAGGGATGTAGAGTTCGGTATTGAAGTTCAGCCTGGTACGGCACCGATATCGAAGGGTCCCTACAGGATGGCACCGGTTGAGTTAGCAGAGCTTAAGGTGCAGATTCAGGAGTTACTGGATTTGGGGTTCATCAGACCCAGTGTTTCTCCGTGGGGTGTTCCAGTCCTTTTTGTCAACAAGAAGGATGGTGGTCGTCGACTGTGCGTGGATTATCGGGAACTGAATAATGTTACTGTGAAGAACCGGTATCCGTTGCCCAGGATCGATGATTTGTTTGATCAGTTGAGTGGAGCTGCTATTTTCTCGAAGTTGGATCTTTGTTTCGGGTACCATCAGGTCAAGGTGAAGGCGACTGATGTACAGAAGACTATATTCAGGACCAGATATGGGCACTATGAGTATCTTGTGATGCCGTTAGGGGTCACGAACGCGCCTGCTGTATTCATGAGTCTTATGAACAAGGTCTTTTCCCAGTTCCTAGATAGATTTGTGGTGGTCTTCATTGATGATATTTTGGTGTATTCTCGGAATCGGGAAGATCATGCTAAGCATCTTAGGTTGGTTCTGCAGACTTTGAGAGAGAATCAGCTCTATGGAAAACTCAGCAAGTGTGGGTTTTGGCTCGACAGGGTCACTTTCTTAGGGCACATTATATCTGGAGATGGTATTTCTGTGGATCTTGTAACGCCCATGTTCTTAGCTCAGACAATTTATACAATTTAGAAGACAAATTAGATACTATGTAGTACAAATGTTCACCACAGGCTGCTTGTCAAAAGGTGGTTAACCGGATTGGTGACTCTTGATCATAGGCCATTATATTTTAATATTATTTTATTCATTGTAACTCGCGATATGGGATTATAACAATCTACTCCCGCTGTCTTCTTCGTGTGCGACATCATCAGCACACCTATGAAACACAGCCGAAATATCTTGTTCCGGGTGGGGCCTTCCATGCCATGTCACTTGTGAGTGACAGCGCCAGAGCAAAGCTCTGTTGCTTCTTTGAACCGTGGGCACCCCCACCTTTTCAATATATATTTCATACATTCCTTTTTCCATGTAATTACCTCCATGCCATCAAATCAAATTACCAACAGCCAACTCATATATTCCATATATATATATATATATATATATATATATTACATTTTTAACATGGGGTGTTACAGACACCCCCTCTTCAGAAATTAGCGTCCTCGCTGAGCACGGGGCATGCACAATCTAGTGCAGGATCTCCTTTCTAGCCGTTGTGGTGCATCTACTGTTCTATCCGCCTGATTATTCATGATCTCGGAATCCACCGCCCGATCAATCATAATCCCGAATTTAATTGAGCCACCCTCCTATCTGCCCGACTAATTATGATCCCGGAATCCACCGTCCTATCAATAACAATCCCGGATTTAATTGAGGGGTTCACCACAGTCCCGGAATCTACCGCCCGACTATATAGACATGCCCCACACCCCGGTGTCGAAAGTCGGCTTTGATAGCATTTGTAATGCTCCTGCCCCTAGCTCAGACAATTTATACAATTTAGAAGACAAATTAGATACTATGTAGTACAACTGCCCACCACAGGCTGTCTCTCAAAAGGTGGTTAACCGGATTGGTGACTCTTGATCATAGGCTACTATATTTTAATATTATTTTATTCATTTTAACTCCCGATATGGGATTATAAAAATCTACTTCTGCTGTCTTCTTCGTGTGTGACGTCATCAGCACACGTATGAAACACAGCCGAAATATCTTGTTCCGGGTGGGGCCCTCCATGCCATGTCACTTGTGACAGTGACAGTGCCAGAGCAAAGCTCTGTTGCTTCTTTGAACCGTGGCCCCCCCACCTTTTCAATATATATTTCGTACATTCCTTTTTCCATGTAATTACCTCCATGCCATCAAATCAAATTACCAACAACCAACTCATCTATTCCATATATATATATATACTAGGTTTGCCCGTTGACACGTGCCTACGGCACGTCTTCGGAACGATACACCTTGTTTGATCATATAAAACAGTTTTGGGGTCCAACAAATTAATTGAAGTAACAAACATAATATATGAGAAACTTTTGGGGTTCAGCAAAAAACATACTATATGGTTTTTTGGATTTTTTAAAATTATTTTAAAGGTTTTTAAATTTTAATTTTTTTTAGTTTTTTAATTTTTAATTTTTAGAATTTTTAAAAATTTTTATTTTTTTAAATTTTTGAATAGAAGACGGAAGGAAAGAGAGAGAAAAAAAATAAAATAAATATAGGAGTTGTTTTGGGTGGGGATTTGAATTTGAGTTTTGGGAGAAAATTTTTGGGAGGGAAAATATGTTTTGTGAGGTTAGATCTGAGCCATTGATTTTTGGGGGGATTGAAGGAGAGCCACTTGATAGCTTTCTTTGTGTTTTATTATATATATATATATATATAGAGAGAGAGAGAGAGAGAGAGAGAGAGAGTCATGCTATTATGAGATGGTGAGATGGAGTGTTTTTTTGTGAGATGGGCAATTTGAATCATCCAAATCTTGATCACACCGTTCACATTATTCTACATGTCATCTAGATGGTGTGTACAAAATTTTAAGCCATTTGGAGACCTCTAGCCTTTGCATCAAAGCGTTCAACACATCATGAAGATGATGCGAAATACATATATATATGCATTTATTTGAACGCTTTGATGCATAGGCTAGAGGTCTCCAAATCGCTTGAAATTTTGTACACACCATCTACATGATATGTAGAATGATGTGAACGGTGTGATCGAGATTTGGATGATTCAAATCGCTCATCTCACAAAATACATTTTCATCTCACCCATCTCACCATCTCATATTAGCATTTTCCTATATATATATATATATATATATATATATATATTACATTTTAAACACGGGTGTTACAGACCCCCCCCCTTCAGAAATTAGCATCCTCGCTGAGCATGGGGCATGCACAATCTAGTGCAGGATCTCCTTTCTAGCCGTTGTGGAGCAACTGCTCTTCTATCAGGCCGATTATTCATGATCCCAGAATCCACCGCCCGATCAATCATAATTCCGAATTTAATTGAGCTACCCTCCTATCCGCTCGACTAATTATGATCCTGGAATCCACCGCCCGATCAATAACAGTCCCACATTTAATTGAGGGTTCACCACAGTCCCGGAATCCACCGCCCAACTACATAGACATGCCCCATACCCCGGTGTCGAAAGTCAGCTCTGATACCATTTGTAATGCCCCTGACCCTATCTCAGACAATTTATACAATTTAGAAGACAAATTAGATACTATGTAGTACAACTGCCCACCACAAGCTGTCTCTCAAAAGGTGGTTAACCGGATTGGTGACTCTTGATCATAGGCTATTATATTTTAATATTATTTTATTCATTTTAACTCCCGATATGGGATTATAACAATCTACTCCCGCTGTCGTCTTCGGGTGTGACGTCATCAGCACACCTATGAAACACAGCCAAAATATCTTGTTCCAAGTGGGGCCCTCCATGCCATGTCACTTGTGACAGTGACAGCGCCAGAGCAAAGCTTTGTTGCTTCTTTGAACCGTGCTCTCCCCCCCCCCCCACACACACACACACATTTTCAATATATATTTCGTACATTCCTTTTTCCATGTAATTACCTCCATGCCATCAAATCAAATTACCAACAGCCAACTCATATATTCCATATATATACATATATATATATGTATATACATCTATATAATAAAACACAAAGAAAGCTATCAAGTGGCTCACATTCAATCTATCCCAAAATCAATGGACCAGATCTACTCTCACAAAACATATTTTCCCGCCCAAATTTCAAACTCCCCAAATTCAAATACACACACACTCTCTCTTTTTTTCTCTCTTTTTCCCATTAAAACAAAAAAAATCCCTTATCTCCCTCTTTCTCCCGCTCACTCTCTCTCTCACTGTCTCCCTCTCTCTATCTAATCTCCCCGCTCTCTCACTCTCCCTCCTCCTCCCTTCCGCTCTCATCCAGCGCCCGATCTCCGCTATCACCCTAACCCCCTCATCCTCCAGATCTCCCGCTCTCTCACTCTCTCCCTCCTCCGCCCTCTCATCCTCCACCTCAGACCTCCCAGCGCCGTCTCTCCATCTCCGCAGTCCCGTCTCTCACTGTCTCCCAACTCCGCAGTCCCGTCGCCTTCCCTCCCGTCGCCATCCGCTCGGTCCCGTCGCCTTCCGCACAGTCCAGTCACCATCGATTTCATCTATCAGGTATACAAAATCGATTTCTTTGAATTTTGATGTCTTTGAATTAGGTATACAAAATCGATTTCACCTCACCTCCAGAATTTTACCTCTACTTCGGAATTGATTTGGTATCGGAATTAGCATGTTTTTGAATTATTTGATTTCTTTGAATTATTTGATTTGGTATCGGAATTTCACCTCACCTCACCTTCGGAATTTCACCTCACCTCCGAGGATAGATCGTTGCTTTTATTAATGTCTTTGAATTATTTGATTTGGTATCGGAATTCTTGATGATTTGGTATCGGAATTTTGATGTCTTTGAATTATTTGATTTCTTTGCTTTTATCGCGCATTTGCATCTCAAGTGGAATCTTTGCAAGTTTTGGTTTGGAGTTGGATCTGTCATGTCAAGAAGCAGCTATCTACTTCATTATATATATCAGATATGTCAGCTATCTACTTGCTGACATATCTTAGTTTAAAAGCATTGGTTAGATGTAAGGTGTACTGGATATGTATGTGAATATAGTCATATGTCTAAAATAAATCAAAGGAGTCGTTCACTTGATAAGGAGACATGATCACATGATATCAGGTTATTTCTCCCTTGAGTTCTGTTGAACTATTATTTTACTATTTTTAATAGTTTGAGTGATTCAAAGGACAGAAAAAGAGTGATTCACTTGATGGTATTAAGAGCACAGAACGAAGGAGATGAAGCATGACCTGGTAGATTTTGAGAATCATAGGGTTAAGGAGGTGTTTCGAAATTAGTGTCTGAGGCTTATTTGAGCAATGTTTGGTAATGCTTTTGGAGTGGTTTTGGAGAGACCGAAAGCACTTTTTGTGGGCTAAAGTGTGTTTTTATGAATACCCTTATTCTCATTAGGTCACAAGACCTGAATTGATGCTTTGCATTGCAAAAAACTGCTTTTGTGTCTGCTGTAATCTCACTCCAGCCAATCCTGATGTTTCCCATGATAATCCCATCTCTTTCTCTCCCCTACAGCCTTTTGCCTTTTAGCCCTCACCCGCCTACACAAACTCTCTCGCGGCTCCCAGTTCTCAGCCCTTTAACTACTGTACTTTTTGCGATCTCTCCTCTGCCCTGTTGTCCACATCTCTGCCCTTAGCATAATGCACTTTGCCTGAATAAAATAAGGTGAATAACTTTCAAAAATTGGAAGAGTAGTAGAAATTAAATCAATCTCCAAAGCTTGATGGACATTAAAAACAATGATAGATGGGTGGGAGTTTTAAGAAGTAGATCTATGAGAGGTTCAAGCTCCATTACTTGCTTAACATAAAAAAAAGGCTAAGAAGTATTTGAATTGATGTTATTGAAGATATCCTGTGTATATTGGACTCTTCTGAAATGCTTAACACAATCTACAATTCTCATACTGTCTCTTATACTATTGAATTCTTATTACTTGCATATGCACTATGGATACTCTCCAATTTTGTATGGACTATGAATTTTAACTCCTATAAAATTGATTATTTGGAGTTTGTAGCCTAAATTATATTGTTCTGTAGAAGTGCATTTTGTGATCATATATATTCGCAATTGCCGTGGAGGGCTATTGGTACTTTTTTTGTTAGAAAAAAAAGTTGAGGGTAATTTTTTGCATTTTGGTGTAGAAGTATTGGTTGTGAATAGTATGTTGCGAATGGTAGAATATTAATTGTATGGTTGTTATAACAATCTTTGTTTTAATTGTTTAAGGCAAGAATGAATGATGTATTTTGGATGTTGTGTGGAAGGTTAAAATGTAGGTTCTAATTTTTTTGGAAGTTTGTTGGTGGTGATTTGTGTATGGGATTTTGCCATGTTACTTGGATGTTGTGGGTAAAGAGGTTTTGAGTTGGGCTAGATCCTTAGATTGATAGCTTTTCGACTATTTCGATGACTAATTAAATGTACGGTTCATGTTGATGACTAAGAAATACCTTTCACTATTTATGTTTGATCATTCACTTGATTGGGAAATTGATGAGGTTGTTATCCATAAAATTGAAGCAGGATGACTAAAATATAGTGTTTATGTGGTATTGTGTGAATGCAAAACACCCGTAGAGTTAATTGGAATGGTATTCTAATCTGGGTATTGACAGATTAGAAGAATTCGGTATTGAAGGAAGTTTGTGTATTGAGAGAGATTTGGATATTTGTGTGTTGACAGATTACTAATTTGAGTATTGAGAAATTTGGGTATCTTTAAAAGCACGTATGTTTGGGAATTGAAGGAAATCAATGTGGGTGGTTTGGGCTTACTGTTGTTGATTTCGAAGAGTTTGCACTGTACAGTTTGTAGTGTTGTAGGTGTAGGCACTGGGCTTAGTGTTGTAGGTGTGGAAGCTTATCGTGTTTCTGATGATGGTTCCAAATTTTCAATGACTTCAGCTCCTATCGCTTCGTCAAGTAGAGTTGTGGATGTGGCGAGTTGGGTTTAGAATGAGTGGCGATTTTTGCCTAATTTAAGTAAACAATATGAAGATCAAACATAGAATGCATAGCGTTTATTCGAGGTTTGTTTATTACATAGAATGCTTCATTGTATCCACACCAGCTATGCATTGTCTTTGTATCACAAGCACATCAAAACTGCTATGTTTAACCCAAAACACAATCAATTTGGAAGAAAAAATCGTTAGAATCTTCACATATGGAATCTTGGGATTTTGTGAGATTCTACCAAAAAAATGTCCTTAGTCATTCTACATCCTGTTCATCTTTCTTGATCACCCGAAGCTTTTCTACACCATATCTCATTGTAGTTAATCATCAAAGAAGATAGATCATAGTAATTAATAGTAGTTAATACGTTTTCTTGATTGGTTTGTTAAAATAATTAGAACGTCAATTGCTCCAATTAAAGAACTTCAATTGGTTAGTTAATATGTTTCCCCTCCTTTATATACAGGTCAATTGCTCCAATTAAAGAACAGCAATGGATGACATCACTATATATGGCCATGTAAGTATCTTCTTTTTTTAAAAATAAAATCTACAACACTTGATATAATAATAAGTTTCTCTCATTTTAATGTTTACTTTAATACCTTACAGGTTGATGTTGACTTGGAAAAAACAGTAAGTTAAGCTTTTCATTGTGTTCTTGGCACATTAATTAATTGATCACTCACATTCAAAATTGATATTTTTCTATTGCAGGTGCAATTCCTTCGACAAAAAAATGTCGGGGTTACCATTCGAGATGAACGCGAGCTTAATCTAATATCTCTTCGCAAGGTAAGCTTCACCCCTTATTACTTGGTATGTCTTTTGCTCATTATTGATTTTTTATGGTTAATTCCTACTTTTTAACCACCCAATGTAGAGAAAGGAAACAAGTTATTCGGGCAAGGGAAAGGGAAAAGAAAATGAAATATCCAGTGCGGTATATGCTTATCTTGCTTCTTTATCTTGCTTTATTTACAATGCTTTTTCTTTATGTTTCCTTACACTGCTTCTTTTATTTATCCTCACACTGTGAAAATTAATACATTCTCAAATAAGTAAGTTGTTCTCATCTTAAATAGTCATTTATAACGATTCATTCCCACAAATTTAGGCTCATGATGATCATGTTATATCGAAAGCTACGTTGGCTCAACGTAGACGACGAGAACGGGAGAAACTTGAAATGTGCTCTATACGAGTACTAGGATTGCCCGTGGGACGTGCCTACGGCACGTATTCGGGACTGCATATAAATTTCTAAAAAAATTAAAACAAAAAAGGTGGGTGTAAACCAAAAAGGTGGGTCTTTAAAATGTTTTTCTAATACGACGTCTTTAAAATGTTTCATACGGCATGTTATCGCGACATCTTAACTTTCTTTAAAATATTTAGTAAAAATTTCATACGGGATGTCTCATGAAATATTATTCCTTTGACTCTGGGAAATATATATTAGGCTCTGGGAAATACAACAAAACTTTTAAGAAGTAATGTCATTCAATTAGATGGTCTTTAAAACGATTAGTACGCACTAAAATGTATACTAAACTTTCCCCCAGAGCATTATATTCTTATTGAATGACATTTTAGTGCGTACTCATCGTTTTAAAGACCATCTAATTGAATGACATTACTTCGTAAAAGTTTTGTTGTATTTCCCAGAGCCTAATATATATTTCCCAGAGTCAAAGGAATAATATTTCATGAGACATCCCGTATGAAATTTTTACTAAATATTTTAAAGAAAGTTAAGATGTCGCGATAACATGCCGTATGAAACATTTTAAAGACGTCGTATTAGAAAAACATTTTAAAGACCCACCTTTTTGGTTTACACCCACCTTTTTTGTTTTAATTTTTTTAGAAATTTATATGCAGTCCCGAATACGTGCCGTAGGCACGTCCCACGGGCAATCCTAGTATATATACATATATATATATGTATATATATATATGTATATATATGTATATGTATATGTATATATACATATACATATACATATATATATATGTATATATATGTATATGTATATATACATATATATATACATTTTCTTAATATCCCATTATATATACCTATATATAATGTATATGTACATATAGATTATATATACATATATATATACACTACAACAAAAATACTCTTCCCCGGCATTTATACCCCGGCGTTTTAGTATATATGCCGGGGTAGATCCCTGGCCGCAAATAAACCTAAATTAACCCCCCCTACCCCGGCGTTTTAAATAAACGCCGGTGGGTTAGGGGTATTTTATCGAGCTGCTCCTCTCCACCACATCCCGAAAATCCTTTTTTCCCCCACCAAAAAATTGCATCTTTTTTCCCACAAAATTTTTCGATCTCCCGCTCAAATCCAAAACCCCCTCCCCCGCCGTGGCCAATGCCGTCTCTCACCGTCCTTCGCCGTCTCCTATAGTCTTCCACTTCCGACCCCGTTCAATCTCTCAACCCCTCACTCCCGAACCCCGGCCTCCCCCATCTCCCTTGTCGTCTCCCTCCCCCGCCGTCTCCCACCGTCGTCGACCTCCGATTCTTCAGGTAAAAATTAATTTAATGTTAATTTTAAGGTTTTAGGGTTTGAGAGTTTGGGAGCTGTTTTAGGGTTAGATTTGTTTTGGTATTTGTTAGTTTTAGGGTTTCTTCATGGAAAATGTTAACTGAGTGGAATTGAATTTTTTAGTTTTAGCGATTTTATTTGGTGAAGCAACATGGAGTTAGGAAATGATCTCAAATTGCTAATTAAGAAGTTGGTTGGAAGGATTGGGAAGCAGTGTCGAGAAAGATGGCACAACCATTTGCGTCCCGATGTTAAGGTTTTTGTTTTATACATGTATGAGTTTTTTATTAACCAAATTGGAGGGCAGACTCAAGTTGTATGTACAAGTTTCATGCATGGATCATGGATGTGGCTAAAAAAAACTCATTTAGTATAGAGTATGCACAATATTGATATGATTTATTAAAATGAAGTAAAATATGTATTAAAATATTTTTGTTTAGTTCTTAAAAAAGGATGCCTCTAGATTTCTTCAATTAAATACTGTTTCTGCTTAAATTTAATTTCCCAATTTACTGCTCAGATGCATATTAGTTTACTAGTATATGTACTTTAGTTTTATAGACCTTCATATATGTACACACTACTTTCTGTCATTTTTTTGTTCTTGTATTCTGTTGTATTGTACTTGACTTCTCTTCAATGTTCTTATATATGTTGAATTAATTTTTGCTATTGAACTATACACTAGTTAGTAGATGTGGCAGTGTACATGTTTACCTGTAAAATTTTAAGGGTGGATTGCAATTTCTTGCAGGTATTGGAGTACTTTTTTGCACTCACGGGAATCCTTACCATAGAACAGATCAATAAAGATCCTCCCTTTAGTGGGATGGAAAGGTTTGTGATCACACAATCCACTTTTTTAAGGCTATGTTTTTCTTCTCTTAATATAGGAGGAACTATTTATACTTGAGGGTAGAAGAGAAAGGGATATGAAAGAAAGTCAGAGGAGATAGTCAAAATTAGTAGATAATTGCATCCATTCATATTTATAATCCTCTGCTGCTACATTCTCCATTTATTTAGATGATAAGATGAATTTTTCGATTAAGATCATTCTACTATAATTTGAATGTAATAAGATTTCGATTAAGATCATTCTACTAGATATTTGATTGTTCAGTTATTATATTTGTCTGAATAATAATGGTTGTGATTAGTAATGTCTGACAGACTATTTTTTTCCCTTAACAAAGTTCATTTATCTAATCAAAGATCGAGGTAAGTCAGCTCTGCCACTTTCCTATCCCTTTCTTTTAAACAAGTTCATATTTGCACCGATGTGGACTAATTTCTCTGGATTAAATTTAGCTATATAGTCAGAAGATAATAGATGATCATTTGGGCCCTACTCCCATGACAACTCATGCCTTAATTTATGGGATTATTTTCTGCTAATCTCTATCATACTGCATCTATTAGTAAACTTTGTGCTTTATTTCTGTATGTAGTTTCAAGGAGTCAATATTGAAGTTGGCAAATCATGCTGATAAGCAGGTTAATTCATATAATCTTATCCTTTTAAGAAAATATTTATTTTCAGATTACTTGTTTGCCATTCTCTTTTGAGGATATGTTTTGAGATTTTTTGGATTCATCGATAATGAGGATTTTGGCAGGAGTGATGAATCAATTAGATTTGTGAAGAAGTTAACTTGTGAGCTAAACTTTTTGAGGCATATTAAAATTCTGACCTGCCATTTTCTGAAAATTCTAGGCCTAAAAAATTTATACCATCAATCCTAGGTTTATTGTTTATATCCTGAGCACTTTGTTAGTAGTTGAGGATTGCTTTATATTTAACATAGAGGCCAACCTGGTATCACTCCTAATCTGTTATTAGTATAGTGCCTTCCTTCTATAGTTATCTTTGTTATAATTTAGGTTAAGTTTTTTTGTTTGGCAGGAGTGATGAATCAATTAGATGCGTGAATAGAGTACTCTTTTATGAACTCAATATTTTGAGGCATATTATATTCTGACCTGCCAAATTTATTGATCCAAATAAGAAATATGTTGGTTTGACTTTCAAATTCTGTATATATTAATTTAATGCATCCCCATTTGTTATATTGGAACATGTCAATAGTCTATGCAAGTTGCTACATTATGATATGAATAGAAGTGTGTGTGCATATGAATAGAAATGTGTGGGATGAATCAGTTAGATGTTTGGGCAGAAATGTGTGGCATTTAATGATTAATCTTTACCTGACATTTTGAGATTTTTTAGAGTGCATTTTGCACCACTTATGAACAATCTAGTGAATTTTGAATCAGTGAGTGCCACTCACTGACTTCATCTTATATACTGACTAATTTGGATAATATGAGAAATTTGGAGAATAAAGATGAAAATTTTGAGATGTATGAACTGAAATACTATGGCACTGAGTCACTGACTTCATCTTATATTTACTTGTTCTCACAAATACTATGACATAAATTACTCAAGCATGATAAATATAGATCCAACCCAATATAGTTCCATATGCAACTTCAAAATGCACTCAGTAGGACTACTTTTGATATACTGACTAATTTATGAGTCAGTGATTGGCAATCTACTTTTGATATACTGAGTGGCACTCACTGATTAATCTTTACCTCTTTACCTGACTAATTTTGAGTCAGTAAGTGGCACTCACTGATTGTGCTTCTCTATTTTATGAGCAATCCTACTGAGTGCATTTTGCATATGGATCTATATTGATTTGGATCTATATTTATCATGCTTGAGTAATTTATGCCATAGTATTTGTGAGAACAACTAAATATGCTTGAGTAAAAATAGTGAACAAATAGAGTTTCTTCTCATTATTTTCGAGTGAATGAGTGATGATGAGATGGATTATGCTTCTGAAGTTGCACACTATGTTTCATGATTCATTGAATAAATGAATTATAGGAGTAACTAGTGATGATTAAATCCTATCTGAGCATTTAATGATTAATCTTTACCTGACATTTTGGGATTTTTTAGAGTGCATTTTGCACCACTTATGAACAATCTAGTGAATTTTGAATCAGTGAGTGGCACTCACTGACTTCATCATATATACTGACTAATTTGGATAATATGAGAAATTTGGAGAACAAAGATGAAAATTTTGAGATGTATGAACTGAAATACTATGGTACTGAGTCACTGACTTCATCTTATATTTACTTGTTCTCACAAATACTATGACATAAATTACTCAAGCAAGATAAATATAGATCCAACCCAATATAGTTCCATATGCAACTTCAAAATGCACTCAGTAGGACTACTTTTGATATACTGACTAATTTATGAGTCAGTGATTGGCACTCACTGATTATGCTTCTCTAATTTATGCTTTTGCAATTGGTTTTGATTAGTAAAGAGTGTTGAAGGTATTTTTTTTATAAAAATAATTAATTTTTTTCTTAAAAAAAAATATAGCTACACCGACGTTTTTACAAGCGCCGGTGTAGCTTTCAGCAAAAAACTGGAGATATATACCGGCGTTTTAAAAATGCCGGTGTAGGTGATGGCCGAAAGCAGTGCTTGCAAACGAAACCACACATTCCCCGACATTTTTACGACCGCCGGTGTAGTTTTAACCTACACCAGCGGTCGTAAAAAACGCCGGTGAATGTCCCTAAGCTACAGCGACGCACGATTCAGCGACACTTGCACCGACGATTTATAAAACGCCAGTAGTATCTACAGCGGGGTTTATAAACGCCGGTAAATGTGCAAAAAAATGCCGGTAAAGACTGTTAGTCTTGTAGTGATATATATATATATATATATATACATATATATATGTATATATATTATTTTTATCACGGGGTGTTACATATCCGGCCAAGGTTGAGGCTGTGAAGGATTGGCCAGTTCCCAAGTCAGTTTCAGAGGTGAGGAGCTTCCTTGGTCTAGCTGGCTATAATTGGAAATTCGTCCAAGATTTTTCGAAGATAGCGGGACCATTGTCTAAGCTAACTGGGAAGGATCAGAAGTTCTGTTAGTCTGAGGCTTGCAGTGAGACTTTGCTGAGTTGAAGAACAGGTTGACGTCAGCGTCAGTATTGACTATTCTAGATGGTTCAGACAGATTTGTAGTTCACTGTGATGCTTCTGGTAAGGATCTTGGAGCAGTTCTGATGTAGAAGGGCCGAGTCATTGCTTATGCATCGAGGCAGTTGAGGCCACATGAGAAGAACTATCTGACTCATGACTTGGAGTTAGCGGCAGTGATCTTTGCTTTGAAGCTGTAGAGACACTATTTACTTGGAGACCGAGTGGAGATCTTTACAGACCACAAAAGTCTCAAGTACGTCTTCACCCAGAAGGAGTTGAACATGAGGCAAAGACGTTGGTTGGAGCTTATGACCGATTATGACATCAGTTTGCAATACCATCTTGGTAGAGTGAACTTGGTGCTAGATGCTTTGAGCAGGAGACCGGCAGCTATGTTCCTGACTCAGCAGAGTGATTTGGTTGAGCAGATGCGGAGGTTGGAGTTGGATGTGTTGTTGCTGAGTTCTGATCGGAGTTGTTTGGTGCTCCAACTTCAGTCGTCTCTTGCTGATCAGATTAAAGAGGCTCAAGCTGGTGATGCACAGTTGCAGGGTTTTCGAGCTGAAGTTAAGTCTGGTTGTAGAACGGACATGGTTATTCATGCTGATGGATCGCTTCTTTTGGGTCCAGGTTGTATGTTCTGAAGGGTGAAGTTCGTCAGAGGTTGCTTGAGGAAGCCTACCAGTCATCGTATTCTATCTATCCTGGAGGTACTAAGATGTATCGAGATTTGAAGCTTCATTTCTGGTGGCATGGTATGAAGAGGGATGTGGCTCGGTTTGTATCTCAATGTTTGATCTGCCATCAGGTTAAGGCAGAGCATTAGAGGACTGCCAGACTTCTTCAACCGCTTCCCATTTCGGAGTGGAAGTGAGAACATTTCACTATGGATTTTGTGACCTTTTTGCCAAGGAGTCCTAATGGTCATAATACCATTTGGGTGATTGTCGACTGATTGACGAAGAGTGCTCACTTCATTCCCTTCCGTATCGGACAGTCTACTGAGATCCTAGCTGAGAAGTACATGTAAGAGATCGTCAGACTTCATGGGGTTCCAGTTAGTATTGTATCCGACAGGGATACGAGATTCAGATATCAGTTTTGGGAGAGTCTTAGAGTAGTTTAGGGAGTAAGTTGAAGTACAGTACAACTTTTCATCCCCAGACTGATGGACAGTCAGAGAGGTCCATCCAAATTCTTAAGGACATGTTGAGGTCCTGTATGCTGCAGTTCGGTAGATCATGGGAGGACCATTTGCATCTCGTAGAGTTCTCGTACAATAACAGCTTTCAGGCCAGTCTTAAAGCTGCACTGTTCGAGGAACTTTATGGGCAGAAGTGCAGATTACCAGTGTGCTGGGATGACATTGGTGAGAGAAAGTTGTTGGGTCCAGAGTTGATCACCAGGACAGTTGATGCGGTGACTCAGATCAGGAAGCACTTGCGGCAGCTCAGGATAGGCAGAGGCGATGGGCCGATGTCCATCAGAGAGCTTTGGAGTTTGAGGTTGGTGACCATGTTTTCCTAAAGGTATCGCCTTGGCGAGGTGTCATTCGGTTTGGTGGTGGGGGCAAGCTCAGCCCTAGGTTTATTGGACCATTCGACATTGTGGAGCGAGTAGGCAAGGTGGCCTATCGTCTTGCATTGCCACCAGCTTTATCAGGAGTGCACGATGTTTTCCATGTCTCACAACTCAGGAGATATATCCGAGATGAGAGCCACGTGATCGACTATTCTGAGTTGACCGTTCGGCCGGATTTGACTTGTGAGATCCGCCAGTTTCTATTATGGATCGGCGGAAGAAAGTGCTTAAGAACAAGGTCATCAAGCTGGTTTGTGTTTCTTGGAATCCTTACTCACCGGGTGAATCGACTTGGGAGATGGAGGAGGAGATTCAGCAGAAGTTTCCTCATCTGTTTGAGTAGCTTATTGTTTTGTTCTTTCCTTTCTTTTCGGGGTTACCCTATGTATCTCTTGTTTGAATTTCGAGGATGAAATTCTTCTTGTTAGGTGGGTAAGATTTGTAACCCATGTTTTTCATTTTATGTATTTTTTTGGGTGTATTTTTTCAGCTTGTATCTCTCTTTGGACCATATATTGGATCTTCTTTTTCAATATATTCATCTTAATTGTTTTTTTCGTCTTTTATTTGAGTTCTTGGTTCTATTGTCTACTATCGTTTCGTCTATGTTTGATCGTGCCATTATTTTCGATTCTCATTATATTTATTCATGCCCTATTTTATTTATCCATTTGTGCCCATCTAATAATTTTTGGATCACTACATTTCTTTCATTTTGCCTTATTCATACCCAAAACCCTATACTTACTTTAAAAAAAAATAAAAAACCCCATTAACCGTTAGCTCATTTAATACCCACATCCTGTTTAACCCATATACAATCCACCAAACTACCCAACCCAATATACAACCCATTACCCGTTACATAACCTTACCCGAATACACTTATCCCTATATATATATACACCTACTTCTACCCTATTTCATTTACCCTAATATACTAAAACCCTAAGCCGCCATACTTTCTTATCCCGATCTCCTGCTCTCCTCAAACCCATCCATCCCGATCCTTCCGCTGGCTCTCCCTATTCACCCCCGACCTGCATCCCCCCTCTCCCGAACCCAATGTCTCCCTGTGCTCACCCATCGCCCGATCATCCTCCACACCTCGGCCCTCCCCTGTGCTCCTTCACAGTTGCGCCAGCTCCGTGCCTTGCCGCGTGATGCTCCTCCGACGACAACACTAGCAAGCACTGTCGCTGTATTTTCCCCCTCGCTCTCTCTTGGTGTGCGTGTTTTGGTTCGTTGTGTTCATGGTTCGTGGGTTCGTTCGTTTATTGAGTTCGTTGCCCGGGAATCCGTTCCCGTTATTCTTGCATTGCACAGTTTCTGTCGTTGGCTATAAGGCAAGTAACTTGTATTCTTTCCTTTGTGTAATACAAGTACTAAATACCGCCTGTAGTGTAGTTGTGTTCTAGAGACAATTCTTGTGTGAAACCCCTTTTGTATCTTGTCTCTATTGTGGTGACCCGCCCGTAGTTGCCTCATTACATACATGACGTGAAATAACTTAGGCATGACCACTTCTTGTTGTATACATGCATGTTGTTCGTATGATACCGTGTGCTTGGTTGTGTTATTTGTATTATACTTGTTGTAGACTTGTAAAATACCCGATATCATGTTGCTTGGACATCTAGTACACCATATTTCCCGTTTGGATATGTTTTGGATGAGTCTCATATGAACCAGTTGATTTTGTGCATGAATGATATTTTTCTGTTTTGTCGATTCCCCATTTTTTATCAGTATTTTAGACCCTATTAAGGTCAGTATATGAAAATTATTTGTGAATATGAATTATAGAGAATTCTGTCTACTTTCCATATTTTCTGACAGATCTTAGTTTCGATTTATGAGTTTCAAGTTATGACTATTTTACTGCAGATGTGTTTAAAATTCCAGATCTAGTTTTATATGAATTCTTTATGACTATTTATTTTTCTACTGATGTTAAGCATAATATTTTGATCCAATATTTTTCTGAGTACAACTAGACTTGATTGGGATTAATCCCTGATTTTTTAGGATTTAATTGATAATTTTTATACACTATTCTATACTTGCTAACAACTACTATACTTGCAGAATTTTCTTGCTGTTCAGTAAAGAACCTTAATTCTGACCTGATTCTACTTGATGTCTATGAAAATTTTGTGAATATGAATTATAGCCTACTGTATCTATTTATCACCCTTTTGACAGATCTGGATTTCGATTTGTATTTTGTGAGATATTGTTGTTTTAGTACTGCAGTGTTTATGATTGCTGATTTACAAACCTGTATCTTGCTGTTTTCTGATTTTACTTGACTATTCTATCTATGTTGGAAAATTATGAAACTTTATATTATGATACTAAACATACTAGGGAATACCCCAGATTTTTCTTGGATTTAATCAGTAAATTTTTATGCTGTTTTCTTGTTGATGAATACAAACTTCTGATTTCTGGCTGAAAACATTTTCTGGATTCAAATATGTTTTGAGACCTGTTGTTGTGAAATACCATGTGACTTATATATATTTGTTGGATTCTTCCGGGAGTCTATTTTCCAAATTCTTTGATGGATCCAGGTTTGCATGTTTGTGGCAACGGGAATCCCAGATTTAGTCTTGCTGTCCTGAACTAGAATTCTCGTTGTCCTATCCTTTTATGAGTTGTCTTTCACCTGTGCATATTTTTGTTCCAACCTGAACCTGTTACTTGTTCATGCCATGTTATTCTTGTCCTGTTTTGTGACACATACATGCTGTTTGATAATAATAATAAATAATCAAGCCAGGGTTAAGGGAAATATCTAGTAGTGGAAAATATAGAAATATGTACTGAGAAAAGAACCCGTAGGTCCTACCTGTTACGTGTTCATGACTACATGATACACGATCCTGTTACCTGATTACCTGAATGCATGCTTCTCTATAGGAAGGTGTACACGGAAGAGAACCACTAGGTTCTACCTGTACCTATTTACCTGATTACCTGACTGCACACTTCCCTAAAGGAAGGTGTACTCAGAAGAGGACCACTAGGTTCTACCTATTCAAGTTCCTATTTTTCCTGATCCCTGAGTACACGGTCCTATGGACTCTGCTATGAAATCTTAACGCAACTTGTTTGAATATAGCAACCATATGGTAAAAGTTTGGGATGCATGAAATGCTACCTAGATAGTAATAATACAAGACTTGACATGATATGATTACCTGTTACATGATTACCTGCTAAATGATTACCTGTACATGCTACCTGTTACCTGTACACCTGATTACCTATTTACCTGTTTATCTGTTACCTGTTTACCTGCCTGCATGATACTTGACACCTGTTGCATGTTTACCTGCTTGCATGATACATGTTACCTGTCACATGTCATATACACTTGTTAGCACACCACATTACTTGATTCTGTTCATGATTCATGCTAGTTGATCTATTTTATTGCCATGTCTATTGCATACTATGTTGTTTCTGCTGTTATTATATTCTGTTTATTTTATCCCTGTACTTGTGCCTGCACTACAAGCGGCCCGTAACTTGCATTGACGAGCGTTTTATTTTCTTTTACCTCTTCCTGTAATTTATTAAATTACAGATTTTGGAGATCAGTTGCCACATGGAGTAGGTGATATGAGATTCTAGTTGCTGGAGTTTTGCTATATTTACTTTCCAGCTTTTCTTGAATAAATGTATATGCTACATGAATTTTGTATTGGGCAATGTGACCCGGAATTATTAACTTGTTCAGATCTGGTTTATTTGAGATTATTATATTTTGGTTTCAAGTAAATTTCTGTTGGTATTTTGATTTAGATATACATGCATGGTTGACTTCTCTTCCCTCCTACTCTGATTATTCCTGTGAATTGTTGTAAAGATCCAGACAGCTTATGGATGATGAAAATCATTCGCTGGGCTTAGTCACGTATCCGTATTCCGTATTTCTTTTTGGGAAGTGGGGCACGACAAAATTAATAATAAAATTTGTATGAAGAGTGTGCACACACATTGACTACACGTGCACGTGTTTCTTACCATGGTTGAGAACGAGGGAGAGTGGTGTGAGTTAGTGAGAAGTGGGGAGTTATTTTGGGAAGTGGGGAGCTATTTTGACCACACATTTTTTCTATAAATTGTCTTTACTTTTGTTGTAACCCCCATTCCCGATAATAAGTATTTTTCATGTATTTTCTATAACTTGATTTTTATAAAGTTATTTTGTGCTAACTTCATTTCGGATTTTATTAAAGTATTTCCTAATCGAAAATCTTATTCATTTTGAATAGTGGTGTATTTTGATCTTATTTTCTATATCTTATTGATCAGCTATTTGTGTTTGAGATTAATTTAAATGTATTATTGATATTTGGGTTATTTTAGTAAATTTATATTTTGTTATATAACCTTATTAGTATTATTATTATTATTATTATCGTTATTGTTATTTATTATTATTGTTATTCTTATTGCTATTGGTATTAATATTTGTTATTATTGTTGTTATTATTATTGTTATCGGTATTATTATTTTTATCATTATTATTAGCATTATTATTATTATTATTATTATTTTGTTTTAAGCCCGAACATGCTCAATTTTATATGCATTTCACTATTTGATTTAATGTGTGTATATATATATATATATATATTAAATACCCTATTGTTCTTTCTTGATTATTTTCTTTTTGATTAAATTTGTTCATGAAAAATTTCCGTTCTTCTTGATTGAGCTTTTCTTGTTGAACCTATTGTCTTCGATTTAATTGTGGGTATTTTTATTTAAACCCTATTGATTTTGATCTATCTCTTAATTGAACCCAAAATCCCAATTTCATGTGTTCTTGACCCAAAACCGCTTTTATTGGACCCTAATTTGCCAACCCAGTACCCTAATTGTACCCTATAAATACAACTCTACCGCAAATCCTAGAAATTGCACAATTTTGAAACCCTAGTCGTCCATTCTCTCTCCTATTCTCTCTCCTCTCTCCTCCCATTCTCTCTCTCCTCGAGTTCCCGCCTAAACAGCCGAAACCTAACTGTTCATCTTCCCCAACTTACTGTGCTTCTTCTCCCAGCGCTGCCCTCCACCTCCGGCGACCCCCACCTCGTCACCACCCCGTTGCGACCTCTCGTCGGCGCCTAGCACACCAAACCCCGACCTCCTTCGTCTGTTTCGATCGACATCAACCGAACCCAAAATACCTGCTGTCGGCGCTTCTTCACTATTCCGTCGACAGCGCCGCCATCGACGCTCCTCCTCCGTAGCGCTGCCGTCTTCGAGCCAGTCGAAGACCCTCCCCCTTGGCCTCACTAGTTGCTGCCATTGCTCTCTCCCTTTTTCTTGCTGTTGCAGTGCTGTGTCTTTGCTCTTTGATTGTTGGGTTCTCTTTAACATGTATTTTGCACGTGTTATATTGTGTTGGTTCGTGGGTTCGTTGCTTCAGGATCCTTATCCTGTTATTCTTGGTATTCAAATTAATCGTCTAACAGGCAAGTCACCGTCCTCTTGAATTCTTAATTGTATCAAATTCAAGTTTTGTTGAAACTCTTGCAAGTAGATTTCTTTGTTATCGTATTATTCATTATTCATCTCTTCGTTGGGTCTATTAAGGGTTTACACGAGCTAACCCCAATATTCTTGACATCGTGCCACTTTTGACTCTAATGTTTGGAACTTTAATGAGTGCATATTGAATAGATAATAGGGTGTTCATATAGTCATCACACAAATAAATTATTGTAGAAACAATTGCTAGGCTGTATGTTGTTTGATCGATTGATGATTGATTGATGATAAATTAGTGTATACAATTTATCAACTAGTAGAATCGACACCCATTGTCACGACCTGCTTCCCAAAAGAGAATACGGAATACAAATAAGTGACTAAGCCCGACGAATGATTTTCATCATCCATAAGCTGTCAGAAATCTTTACAACATTTCACAAGAATAATCAGAGTCGGAAGCAAGAAAAGTCAACCAAGCATGCATATATGAATCAAAATACCAACAAGAATGTACTTGAAACAAAATATATTAATCACAAATAAACTAGATCTGAATAAGTCAATATCCTCGGTCACATTGTCCAAATACAAATAAATCCAAGTAGCAAAATACAATTGTTCAAAATAAGCAACAAGAAATAATAATAGCAAAATTCCAGCAGCTAGTATCTCAAATCACTAACTCCATCTGGCAACTGTTCTCCAAAATCTGCAATTTAATAAATTGCAGGAAGAGGAAAAGAAAACAAAATGCCCGTCAATACAAATTACGGACCGCTTGTAGTGCAGGCACTAGTACATGGATAAGGGTAAACTAATAACATGGAATAGGCATGATAGCAAATTAGAATAACTAGTATGGCATGATGAACAAGTACAAGTGGCATGTATCAAGTGTCAAGTGAACAAGTATCATATAAACAAGTATCAAGTAACGAGTGTCAAGAATTGAGTATCATGTAAACAACTAAGAAGTATCAAGTGTCAAGAAAACAAGGATCAAGTGTCAGAATCAAGTATCATGTACAAGTATCAAGTAGCAAGTGTCATGTGGTTATGTTCAAGTCTTGTATTATTACTATCTAGGTAGCACTTCATGCATCCATCCTTTTACTACATGATTGCTACCTTCAAACAATTTTATTTTAGATTTTATAGTGGATCATAGAGGGCAGTGTACTCAGGGACAAGCCTCAAGAAATCAAGTATCAAGTATCAAGCCTCAAGTATCAAGTATCAAGTATCAAGCCACAAGAGTGAAGTATCAAGTATCAAGTGTGAAATATCAAGCCTCAAGTATGAGATATTAAGACAAGTATCAAGTATCAAGCCAAGTATCAAGTATCAAGCCTCAAGAGTGAAGTATCAAGCCTCAAGTAATCACGTATGATCTATAGATCCCCTTCCGAGTACACGTTTCTGTATTTTCCACTATTGGATCTTTCCCTTTAAACCCCGGCTTGGTTATTTATTATTATTAAAAAGGCATGTACTTGTCACCAAAACATGGCAAGAATAACATAGCATGAATAAGTAACAGGTTCAGGTTGCAAGATAAACATGTACAGGTAAAAGACAACACATAAAATGATAGAACAACGAAAGTTCTAGTTCAGGACAGCAAGACAGTACTACACTAAATCTGAAATTCCCGTTGCTAAAAAAATGCAAACTTGGATCCGTCAAAGAATCTGGAAAATAGACTTCTGGCCGAATCCAACAAATATATATAAGTCATATGGTATTTCACAAAAATAAGTCTCAAAATAGGTTTGAATCCAGAAAATGTGTTCAGCCAGAAAACAGAAGTTTATATTCATAAACAAGAAAATAGCATGAAAACTCACTGATTAAATCCACAAAAAATCTGGGGTATTCCCTAATATGTTTGGTAACAGAAAATAAAGTTTCATAATTTTCCAATATAGATAGAATAGTCAAGTAAAATAAGAAAGAAACAAGATACGACAGTTTTGCAAATCTGGAATCACAACTATTGCAGTACTAAAACAGAAATATCTCACAAAATATAAATCGAAATACAGATTCTTCAAAAGGGTGATAAACTAGATACAGTAGGCTATAATTCATATTCAGAAAGATTTTACAAAAAACAAGTATAATTAGGTCGAAAATCAGGTTATTTACTGAACAGTATGAAAATTCTGTATGTATAGTAATTGTTTGGAAACATAGAATGGTTTGTAAAGCTCATCAAATAAATCCACAAAAATTCAGGGTTAATCCCAATCAAGTCTAGTTGTATTGTGCAAAATATTGGATCAAAATAATACTTTTTACATCATGATAAAAATAGATTACTCTTCAGAATTCATAGAAAACAAGATTTGGAAATCTCTCTACACCTTTGTAGTAAAATAGACATAACTCACAACACGTAAAATGAAACTGAGATCTGTCAGAAGGGTTGGAAAGTAGACAGAATTCTCTACAGTTTAGGTTCACAAATAATTTTCATATACTGACCTTAATAGGGTCTAAAATACTGATCAAAACGGGAAAACCGGCAAAACAGAAAATATCCTTCATGCACAAAATCAACTAGTTCGCGTGAAACTCATCCAAAACATAACCAAACGTGAAATAGGGTGTACTAGATGACCAAGCAACATGGTATAGGGTATTTCACGAGTCTACAACAAGTTTACCACAACTAACACAATCAAGCACACGATATCATACGAACAACATGCATGCATACAATAAGAAGTGGTCATCCCTAGGTTATTTCATGTCATGTGTGTAATGAGACAATTACGGGCGGGTCAACACAATAGAGACAAGATATAACAGGATTTCACACACAAGAATTTTCTTTAGAACACAACTACACTACAGGCGGTATTTAGTACTTGTATTATACAAAGAAAAGAATACAAGTTACTTGCATGAGAGACGACGATGAAATGATGCAAAGAGCAAGAATAACGAGAACGGATTTTCGGGTACGAACTTAATGAACGAACGAATCCCGAACCAACCACGAACACACGATCACAATCGCAATCACGAACACCAAACACGGATCTCGATGATCAAGAGGATGATCAAGATGATGAAGATCAAGAGATCCAACGGTTGAGATCAAGAGATCAAGATTAAGATGATCAGATCAGATCGGACGGCTAGAAAAACTTGATGAAGATGGAGACGATGATCACGATCAGATAGACGGTCCAGATCTCCCTGATGATGATGATGATCAAGATCGATCGATCGAACGATTGCAATCAAAGGAAGCTTGATGATCATCATGATCGTGATGATCAAGAAGAGATCGGACAACCAAGAGTAAAGGTGAGCAAAACATACATCAACAACAAATGGCAATGGGGTGCACAACGTCGAGAGGGATGGCGGACAACGGCAGCGGGCATGACGGAAGAGAAGACGACGGACAGCGTCACATGAGGGCGGCGACAAGCATCGCACTGTGCTTCGCTCGAACAGACGACAGCAGCAAGGAGGGAGCACCGGGAGACAGGGGCTGGACTGCTGGCTGTCGACTGTGGCAGTCGATGCAGGGAGGAGGGCAGGGCGGCAGGGACTGACACCGAGGTGGGCTACGACTGCTGGCGATGGCTGAAGGCGACAGGGGGAAAGCAGGGGGCTGCATTGTAGGCGTTGAGATGTCAGGGCAACAGGAGTCGCTTAGGGGGTCTAGGTGCTGCTGCAAGAAGCGAGGAGAAGAGAGGGGAGGAGCGGAGCGACGGCACAGGGAAGCTGCGCGCCGCGGTTGCTGCTGACTGCGAGGAGGTGCAGAGGAACGAGGGGGAGCGTCGGGGTCTAATGCTGCGGCGCGTCGAGAGGAGCATAAGGGGAGAGAGATAAAGAGAGCACAAGGAGAGAGACGAAAGGCGGCTGAGGAAGGGGTGCATGGGTTCAATATATATAGGATATGGGTTTATATATAGATGAAGTAGGTTTAGGTTTAGATGATGACGACTAAATAGGGGAATAAGGGTTTCGGGTTGGGGTGTTAAGCAACCAGGTATGGGGTGATAACGAGTTTGGGTATAGCAAACGGGTTTGGGGATGTTATAGGTTATAGGATTAAAATAGGATTTAAAATAGGATTATTGGGTTTGGGGTTTTAGGTAAGGATCCAATTGAAAAATTATCATAATAATAAAAATAATAATGCCGATAATAATAATAGCAGAAACAATAATAGTAATAATAACAAGAATAATAGGGTTTGTATTTTAATATAAGAATCATTTGAAAATAACAATAAATACCCTTAATGAAAAGAACGGATACAAAATATTTTTGAAATAAAATGAATTTAAGAAAACGAAAATTTTTATAAAGGACCTAAACCCATATAATACACAAAAAAAGAAAATACACCCAAAATACAGAAAATAGAAAACATGGGTTACAAATCCTACCCATCTTACAACAAAATTTCGTCCTCGAAATTTGCTTAGGCGGTACATAGGACAAGGCAAAAGCAAATTGGGGAAGGGTAAAAAAACAGAGAACTAAAGGGGAAGGAACAAAGCAGTGGCAATATCAGAAAAGAAGGGAATTTATAACAATGAGGTCAAATGGAATGCATGAAAGAAAATAAACAGTATCAAAAAGGAAAGAAACAACACAAGATAACAAGCAAGATAGGGAGTAGGTAGAACTGGAATCAAGGAGAGAAAGGACAGGGAAGAATTGAATCAAATACGGAATTAGGTGCATGATGGCAAAATGGAATGAAAGAAAGAAGTAACCAGTATAAAAACTGAAGAAGAAACAACAAAAGACTTGTAAGATAACAAAGCAATGAGATGAAGGAATAGATAGAGCTGGAGTCGAAGAAAGGATGGACAAGGAAGAGATGAACCAAGCAAATGAGTCAACGGATGAAGACGAATACAAGGGATAGAGAAGCAAAGAATACAAAGGAGGAGAAGAAACAAGAGGATATTGGGACTTGTGGGTTATGGGCCCACCACGCTTCCGCTGCACAACTGTGATCGGGGAGACTCTGCATGCACATCTTGGAGCAAAAGAAGAAACTTCCTCTTCTGGTGATGATTCAAGCCGTTGACAAGTCGAAGTAGAACTAGCGATGCCAATCAACGAACCAAGCCGAACGAAAAGAATGGATGACACCAGAATCAAAGGATATGGGTATGAAAAGAATGAATTCATACCCAACAAGAGGTCAATCAAAGAGGACAACAGAAAAAGACCGAAGAATCAAGGGATTGAATAAGAAGGGATCAAAATGAACGGAATAAGACTAGTGTCCAAATCAATGTTGATTATAATTTATTCATGCATGCATGGTCTGTGTACTGTTGTGCCGATCCGAGCTCGAGCCAAGCTTGTCTAATATATCAGTTAAACTAATACATTAGCCAAACCTAGGCTCTGATACTACTAAAAACCTTGTCACGCCACGCTTCCCAAAAGAGAATATGGAATACGGATACGTGACTAAGCCCAGCGAATGATTTTCATCATCCATAAGCTGTCAGGAATCTTTACAACATTTCACAAGAATAATCAGAGTCAGAAGCATGAGAAGTCAACCAAGCATGCATATATGAATCAAAATACCAACAAGAATTTACTTGAAACAAAATATATTAATCTCAAATAAACCAGATCTGAATAAGTCAATATCCTGGGCCACATTGTCCAAATACAAATAAATCCAATTGCAAAATACAATTGTTCAAAATAAGCAACAAGAAATAATAATAGCAAAATTCTAGCAGCTAGTATCTCATTTCACCAACTCCATATGGCAACTGTTCTCCAAAATCTGCAATTTAATAAATTGCAGAAAGAGGAAAAGAAAACAAAAGGCCCGTCAATGCAAGTTACGAGCCGCTTGTAGTGTAGGCACAAGTACATGGAAAAGGGTAAACTAATAACATGGAATAGGCATGATAGCAAATTAGAATAACTAGTATTGTGAGATGAACACGTACAAGTGGCATGTATCAAGTGTCAAGTGAACAAGTATCATATAAACAAGTATCAAGTAACGAGTGTCAATAATCGAGTATCATGTAAATAAGTAAGAAGTATCAAGTGTCAAGTAAACAAGGATCAGGTGTCAGAATCAAGTGTCATGTACAAGTATCAAGTAGCAAGTGTCAAGTGGTTATGTTCAAGTCTTGTATTATTACTATCTAGGTAGCACTTCATGCGCCCATCCTTTTACTACATGATTGCTACATTCAAAAAATTTCATTTTAGATTTCATAGTGGATTATAGTGGGCGGTGTACTGAGGGACAAGCCTCAAGAAATCAAGTATCAAGTATCAACCCTCAAGAGTGAAGTATCAAGCCTCAAGTGTGAAATATCAAGCCAAGTATCAAGTTTCAAGCCTCAAGTAATCACGTAGGATCAATAGATCGCCTTCCGAGTACACGTTTCTGTATTTTCCACTATTAGATCTTTCCTTTAAAACCCGGGCTTGGTTATTTATTATTATTAAACTGGCATGTACTTGTCACCAAAACTGGGCAAGAATAACATAGAATGAACAAGTAACAGGTTCAGCTTGCAAGATAAACATGTACAGGTAAAAGACAACACATAAAAGGATAGAACAACGAAAGTTCTAGTTCTGGACAGCAAGACAGTACTGCACTAAATCTAGAATTTCCGTTGCTACAAAAATGCAAATCCGGATCCGTCAAAGAATCTGGAAAATAGACTCCCGTACGAATCCAGTAAATATATATAAGTCATATGGTATTTCGAAAAAAACAAGTCTCAAAATAGGTTTTAATCCAGAAAACGTGTTCAGTCAGAAATCAGAAGTTTGTATTTATAAATAAGAAAACAGCATGAAAACTCACTAATTATATCCACAAAAAATCTGGGGTATTCTCTAATATGTTTAGTAATAGAAAATAAAGTTTCATAATTTTCCAATATAGATAAAATAGTCAAGTAAAATCAGAAGCAACAAGATACGGCAGTTTTGCAAATCTGGAATCACATACCGCAGTACTAAAACGGCAATATCTCACAAAATATAAATCGAAATACAGATTCGTCAAAAGAGTGATGAACTAGATACAGTAGGCTATAATTCATATTCAGAAAGATTTTACAAAAAACAAGTATAATTTGGTCGAAAATCAGGTTATTTACTGAACAGTATGAAAATTCTGCATGTATAGTAATTGTTTGGAAACATAGAACGATTTGTAAAGCTCATCAAATAAATCCCAAAAAGTTCAGGGTTAATCCCAATCAAGTCTAGTTGTATTGGGCAAAATATTGGATCAAAATAATACTTTTAACATCATGATAAAAATAGATTACTTTTCAGAATTCATAGAAAACAAGATCTGGACATCTCTCTACACCTCTGTAGTAAAACAGACATAACTCACAACTCATAAAATAAAACTGAGATCTGTTAGAAGGGTTAGAAAATAGACAGAATTCTCTACAGTTCATGTTCACAAATAATTTTCATATACTGACCTTAATAGGGTCTAAAATACTGATCAAAACGGGAAAATCGGCAAAACAGAAAATATCCTTCATGCACAAAATCAACTAGTTCACGTGAAACTCATCCAAAACATAACCAAACGTGAAATAGGGTGTACTAGATGTCCAAGCAACATGGTATAGGGTATTTCACGAGTCTACAAAAAGTCTACCACAACTAACACAATCAAGCACACGTTATCATACGAACAACATGCATGCATACAACAAGAAGTGGTCATCCGTAGGTTATTTCATGTCATGTGTGTAATGAGGCAATTACGGGCGGGTCAACACAATAGAGACAAGATATAACAGGGGTCCACACACAAGAATTGTCTCTAGAACACAACTACACTACAGGTGGTATTTAGTACTTGCATTACACAAAGAAAAGAATACAAGTTACTTGCCTGAGAGACGACGATAAAACGATGCAAAGAGAAAGAATAACGGGAACAGATTTCTGAGCACGAACTCAACGAACGAACGAATTACGAACACACGATCACAATCACAATCTCGAACACCAAGCATGGATTTCAATGATCAAGAGGATGATCAAGATGATGAAGATCAAGAGATCCAACGGATGAGATAAGAGATCAAGATCAAGATGATCAGATCAGATCGGACGGCTAGAAAAACTTGATGAAGATGGAGACGATGATCACGATCAGATCAGACGGTCCAGATCTCCCTTATGATGAAGATGATGATGATCAAGATTGATCGATCGAATAACTACGATCAAAGGAAGCTTGATGATCATCATGATTGTGACGATCAAGAAGAGATCGGACGACCAGGACTCAAGGTGATCAAAACCTACATCAACAACAAACGGAAATGGGGTGCACAACATCGAGAGGGACGACGGAAAACCGCAGTGGGCACGACGGAAGAGAAGACGACGGACAGCAGCACACGAGGGCGGCGACAGGCATCGCACTGTGCTGTGCTCGAACAGATGACGACAGCAAGGAGGGAGCACTGGGAGACAGGGGTTGGACTGCTGGCTGTCGATGCTGGCGGTTGACGCAGGGCGGCAGGGACTGGCATCGAGCTGGGTTACGGCTGCTGGCGATGGCTAAAGCGACGGGGGGAGGCAGGGTGGGTGCACTGTAGGCGTCGCGACGTCGGGGTGACGGGATTTGCCGACGGGGTCTGGGTGCTGCTGCAAGAGGCGGGGAGAAGAGAGGGGAGGAGCGGAGCGACGACGCAGGGAAGCTACGTGCCGCGGTTGCTGCTGACTGTGATGAGGCGCAGGGGAACGTGGAGGAGCATCGGGGTCTGGTGCTGCGGCGTGTCGAGAGGAGCACAAGGGGAGAAAGAGAAAGATAGCACAGGGAGAGAGACGAGAGGCGGCCGGGGTGCTTGGGTTCAATATATATATGATATGGGTTTATATATAGATGGATTAGGTTTAGGTTTAGATGATGGCGGCTGAATAGGGGAATAGGGGTTTTGGGTTGGGGTGTTAAGCAACCAGGTATGTGGTGATAACAGGTTTGGGTATAGCAAACGGGTTTGGGGATGTTATAGGGTATAGGATTAAAATGGGTTTTAAAATAGGATTATTGAGTTTGGGGTTTTGGGTATGAATCTAATAAAAAAATAATCATAATAATAAAAATAATAATACTGATAATAATAATAGTAGAAACAATAATACTAATAATAACGAGAATAATAGGGTTTGTACTATAATATAAGAATCATTTGAAAATAACAATAAATACACTTAATGAAAAGAACGGATACAAAATATTTTTGAAATAAAATTAATTTAAGAAAACGAAATTTTTTATAAAGGACCCAATGTAACGCCCCAAATTCCAAATAAGACCGAACTCGAGATTCCACAGGATCTTTACACTTCACTTCGTACAATTTTACAAGAAAATTTAAAATTTTAATCATACATCAGAGTTCTTTGCAATTTTGTACACAGCAGAAAATAAAATGGATTACAACAATGAAAATAATGTACAACTTGCAACATCTTAACATGTAATAACATCATATCAACTTTACTTCTTCATGAGAAATCCAATTCCTGCATAATAAGCCATGGGCACATCAGTTGCTTACAACCGACGAAAATGTTATACACGACCATCTTCTCTATGCCGGAAATATAACGATATCAATACTATAACAAACCACAAATTTGAATGCAAATACATTGTTAAATGTGACTACACTAAACATGTAAGTGTATGCAATGCTTTAATGCCTAATGCAGATATTTTACACTAGGATGACACTAATGCATACTTGTTTGGATTCTATGCATCCCATACGACATAGGTCCGAGGGCAAGTACCTACGTACTCCATATTTAAGGGTTCAATCCCTCGCCATGAAAACTACCTAGTAATAAAGCAAGGTTTAGATCATTCCACGAATACGGAACCCAGTCCCGGAGTCCACCGCCTGACTGTTATAACAGACTCTTCATCATGTGAATCATCTCGCAAGTGCCCCTCTAGCCCCGGTATACGTATATATATTGGAGTACGACAAACTATCCGCCTGACTACGCATAGTCCCAGATTTAATATAAAATCTCGTCTCCCACGAAGCAACCACAGTCCCAGAATCCACCGCCCGACTATATAGAGTGTCCCACTTATGTTTGCCCAGGTTTTACTACATCTTCACTTATTTGCCTTGTTCTTAAGTTCAAGACATGAATAATTTATCACACCTAGAGTTAGTCTTACCCCCTACCGGACTTAATCACAATTATCGAGATAGCTCCATGGCCATATCTCAAAATATAATTCAATCTTTTAGTTCAACAATGCCGGTACCCGAGGTCTTACTAACTCTAAATCATAACCTTTCATGTATAAGAATCCACGGGTACTCATACCCTTCAATAATCATGTATCAAACTTAAAGTATTCATATCTTCAACTTAATCACAATTTGATTAATGTCTTATCTTGACACCATTCATGATTCAGTTATTCATTTACACCATTCATGATTCAGTTATTCATTTACAATCTTTAGAATCCATAATTCTTTTCATGAACATAAATTAATCACTTGACATCTTACTAGCAATTTAAGCTCATAAAATGCATCTCAACCACATCAAGCATTTCTTAAACCAAGTAAGAGTATAATCTTTTCAAGAGAAATCATTCCACACAACCATATTTTACTCTTCCTCTAAAATAAATCTCATACTTTTTAATAATTAAAACTCAAGTCAAAACTCGTTTTTTTATCTCAATTTCTCCTTTTTAACTTCTCAAATATACTTGAAAAATTCTACAACGATTTTTAATAAAATCTATTTCATTTTATAAGTATTCTAGAATTTTTCCCAAATTTTTATTGCATTTAAACTCATCCAAAATCTTCACAAACGCAAAAAAATATAAAAGGCACCCTCAGGTTTCGAACCAGGCACCCCCGCACACACACAGCGAGTACCCAAAGTCACCCTCGCTAGCCACTAAGTCCAAGTGGACTTTGTGTCATGAAGTAGAGCCGAACGCATATATACAATGTCCCACTATTTGAAAGTATTAAAACCGAAACAAACAAAAGAGTGTTGCCAGGATTTGAACTCGCGACCCACACTGACAGGTGCGCTACAGTAATGTTCTTAAAAGAGTCCCCGCTGACCACTAAGTCCGAGCGGGACTATTGTTTAGGAATCGTATTAATATGATTTTATTCATACTGTTCTGCAATTGAATATTTTTCGCAAAACTCGTTTACCGTAAGATCCAATCTATTAGGATACTGGATTAAACTTTTCTTTGACTGAGATTTATTTTAAAACAACAGCCAACTCATTTCAAATTCATTTTAAAAATATATTTCTATATTTTTTTTCAAATAGTTCTTCTTTCCCATTTACATATCAATTTGTATTCTTCTCAAAACTTGAATTTAAGAATTGTATTCATTAAAACTAGTTTATGTACTCAATTATACTAATTAAAATTTTGTAATAAAAACCAAACATGCCTCTTAATCATCCAAGAGAATCTCCAAAAAAAAACTCTTTTATGAAAAAATTTATAATTTCAACATAACATGGCAATAGGCATAAGTTAACACATTTCATGGCAACAAATTAATTTGCTTTTCTTTATTTGTTATTTCTAATCATCAAGGCATATATTGAATATAACATTGCTTCTACAAATTTTCTTACAAATCATATATTTGACATGTACAAATTTACAAGCATATTAGTATGATTCATGGCATTAATTCTTTTGTCAATACTCTTCTTTCTAATTATCATGGTGCCATTTAGTTATTTAATCACAACAAGATTTCTTTCATTCATGGCATACTACATTTGCATGGATTTTGTCTACATACATCACATCAAATTCACTCTATACTACTCATTTATAAATTTTAGCATGCATTCTCTACAGTAGAAAGAAAGGGATCGCCCACCTCTTATGAAGAATGAATAACCAAGAATGATGGGACTCCTAGCTCCTAGCTCCAACAAGCACTCCTAGCCTTCTCCTCCTAGCAAAAGCTCTCCAATGCACAATGGTACTCTCTTTCTCTTTTTCTTTTCCTCTCTTTATTTTTGTTTAGTTTAGGTGTGAAATGAGAAGGAAATTAAGGTATATTTATAGGACAAAGTGAGGGTTTGAAGTGCAAATTTTTCCACCTAATAAATTTCTCAACTTAATTCTCCATCTCTTCATTAACCTAACTCCCATAACCCCCAACTCTTCACATCTCCACCTTTTCAAAACTCCAACCCCCAACTCTCCATGTTCAAAACCGGCCAACCCCCTTGCCTCTTCACATATCACGTGCACATGTTGTGCACTAGTGCACACACATACACAATATTTAATAGAATTCCTATAGTTCTAAAGTGTGTATTAAAAGTTGTTACATGTCATGTGTGAGTCCATGCACAACTTAAAATAGAATTTAATTAATGGGCTTATCTCATGAGCTTTTTTTTTAATCAATTTAATTAGTTAGTCTAGTGGGCTTGCCTTTTAATTAATCTAATGGGCTAGAATCTAATCTTAGGTCCGTGGGTTTGATAAAAGGTTAAATAAAAATAAAAAGACTCATGCATGCAAAAATAGTGAATGAGAGAAGAAAATAAGGATGGAGAAATTTACACGTGCATCATACGTGCAAAATTGAAAAAAAAGGCATTTTTAATTAAAATAAAAATACGGGGTGTTACAGTACTCCCTCCTTAGAACAGTTCTGTCCTCGGAACTACTCTTAAGAGTGAGAAAATACAAAGAAAGAAAAGAAAAGAAAGAGTTTACAAAAATTTTAGTTGAAGAGTTCAGGGTGATCTTTCATCATCTTTTTATCTGATTCCCAAGTGGCATCCTCAACTAATTGGTTCCTCCAAATGACCTTGACCATAGGTATTGTCTTATTTCTCAAGACCTTCTCTCGAAGATCCACAATCTCTATTGGATGCTCTGCATAGCTCAAATCCAATTGCAAACCTTCTGGCACTTCTGGCAAGTGATGACTTGGATCCGGGATATAACCTCGTAACATGGATACATGAAAGATATTGTGCACTTGGGCCAACACTTCTGGTAATTCTAACCAATAAGTTGTCTTCCCAATCCTTTTCAATATCTTATAAGGTCCACTGTATCTCGGGGCTAATTTTCCTCCTCTGCTAAAACGAATCACACCCTTGGTTGGAGATACCTTCACAAAGACAAATTCACCTTCATCAAACTCCAAGTCTCTCCTCCGGTTGTCGGCAAAACTCTTCTGCCTGCTATGTGCGTCGACCAACCTTTTTCGAATCAGCTTGATCTTTTCTGAGGTCTGCTACACAATCTCTGGTCCATACAGCTGCCGTTCCCCTACTTCATACCAACATACTGGTGTCCTGCACTTCCTTCCATACAGAGCCTCATACGGTGCCATCCCAATGCTTGCCTGGAAACTGTTGTTGTAGGCAAATTCCACAAGAGCCAAATGCTTCTCCCAGCTGCCACCAAAGTCCAACACACAACATCTCAGCATATCTTCCAGTACCCTGTAGTCTGCCCATCAGTTTGATGATGAAAGGCCGTACTGAAATTAGTTTCGTCCCCAAAGATGCTTGAAGACTTCTCCAAAAATACAAAGTGAAATGCACATCTCGGTCGGATACTATTGATAGTGGAACTCCATGAAGCTTCACAATCTCGCCAATATACAACTCGGCCAGCTTCTCCATCGACCAAGTAAGATTCATCGCCAAAAAGTGAGCCGATTTGGTGAGTCGATCCACTATCACCCAAATAGTATCATTACCCTTGGAACTCTTGGGCAAACCTGTGATAAAGTCCATGCTGATACAATCCCACTTCAACTCCGGGATGGGTAATGGCTGCAACAAACCTCCGGGCTTCTAATTCTCGGCTTGACTTGCTGACAAACTGCACACCTGGCAACAAACTCAGCCACATCTCTCTTCATCCATGACCACCAAAAATATAGCTTTATGTCCTTGTACATCTTGGTACTCCCTAGATGCACGGATAATAAAGTAGAATGCGCTTCCTGAAGAATACTCTCCTTCAGTTCCGCTTGATCTGGCACACACATCCGTTCTCCATACTACAACACGGCATCCTTCACCTGAAACTCTGACAACCTGCCAACACCAACCTACTCTATCATCTCCTGGATCTCTGGATTGGTCTTCTGACTGTCGATGATTCTGTCTTTCAAGGTAGGTTGAATCCTTAACTGAGCTAAGGAAGCTCCCAAACCTTGCAAAACCACCTCAATCTCTGCTCGATCAAACTCCTCTACCAACTTCTCCTGAGTTGTGATCAATCGAGACAAACTGCCCTTGCTGCTGAGCACATTAGCCACAACATTGGCCTTGCCTGGATGGTACTTGATCTTGGGTCAGATGTCCTCCAACACTTCTAACCATCTCCTCTGCCTTATATTCAAGTCCCTCTGCTGATAGATATACTTCAGACTCTTGTGATCCGTGTACATGTTGACCTTCTCCCCGTACACATAGTGCCTCCACTTCTTCAATGCAAAAATGATTGCTGCCAGCTCCAGATCATGGGTTGGGTAATTCTTTTCAGGTGGTCTCAGCTGTCTAGACCCATAAGCTATTACCTTTCCCTCTTGCATTAGCACACAGCCCAAACCGCGATGGAAAGCATCACTGTAGACATCATATTCGACTCCTGCTCGTGGCAAAGCCAAAATGGGAGCGGTAGTCAATCTTCTCTCCAACTCTTGGAAGCTAGCTTCACACTGTTCTGACCAATTGAAACTCACGTTCTTCTTTGTAAGCCCTGTGAGTGGCACAGCTATCAGGGCATAGCCCTGAATGAATCTTTTGTAGTATCCAGTTAGAACCAGAAAGCTCCTATTTTCTTTCATTGTGGTCGGTCTTGGCCAATCTTTCACTGCTTCAATCTTCTGTGGGTCAGTAGCCACTCCTTCCTTAGGAAGGATGTGACCCAGGAAGGCAACTTTAGTTTTCCAGAAGTCACACTTGGACAGCTTCACATACAGTTTGTGCTCCTGTAGCTTCTTTAGTACCTCTGCCAGGTGCTCGGCATGCTCTTCCTCTGACTTGGAATAGACCAATATGTCGTCGATGAACACAACGACAAAAGAATCGATGAATGGCTGCAGAACCCTGTTCATCATGTCCATGAAAATAGCCGGTGCATTGGTGACTCCAAATGGCATGACTAGAAACTCATAGTGACCATGCCTGGTTCGGAATGCCGTCTTGTGCACATCTTCTTCCTTTACTCGGACTTGGTGGTATCCTGACCGTAAGTTAATCTTGGAGAAAATAGCTGCTCCTTGTAGACGGTCGAACAAATCATTGATTCGAAGAATTGGATACTTGTTCTGTACTGTAACCTTGTTCAACTCTCTGTAGTCGATACACATCCTCATTGATCCATCCTTCTTCTTCACCAAAAGAACTGGGGCTCCCCAAGGTGACGCACTAGGCCTGATGAATCCTTTGCCCAACAACTCTTCAATCTGCTTCTTGATCTCATCTTGTTCAACCGGTGCCATTCTGTATGGTGCCTTGGAAATGGGTGCACTTCCTGGCTGAACGGTAATGCTGAACTCTACATCTCGATGAGGGGGATGTAGTGCCCCGAATTTTCAATATGATATCTTAGAAATACGTGGCACAATTCTCAGCATCAACTTCAAATGTAATATTAAACACAGCCCAAAAACACCAGTAAAATTTTTATCAAAATTTTATTACAATAATATTTACATAGCACAGCGGAATACATACACCTTAAATTACAAACTCTCTTTCTTTACAACACTTTCTTTTACAAAATCACACAATCCATTACATCACTTTAACTCAAGCATCCAAATCCCAAGCTATAGGTAATCACCTATAAAATATGAGGCTAGAGATAACTTTAACCCCCAAAACTAAAGGGGTCAGCCATAACAGTGTGAGTGACATATAAACAAGCAACATAAATAGAGCATAGATTCATCAACAACAGGAAATAAACAAAAGTAAGTGAATTAGGAAAAAATTACGAAATACGAAACACATCAAGTGAAAACATCAATGCTATATGCTGACTCTCTAATGCGTACTTGTCAGAGTCTATGCATCCCACTCTACATAGGTCCGGTGCAAGCCCTTAACGTCTCCACTTTATAGGGTTTAATCCCCCACTATGCAACTAATCATACTTCTATGATTACTACGAGATATAGATACACCGTGAGTATTAGCCCATGCCCCGATAATTCTGGAGGTCTATCTCTATCTACAGATAATTCCGAAAACTATTTCACTCACATCTGGGAATCTTCGAGAATACCACACACCGCAAGATATGGCACCTCATCACACGAATACCACATGAGTGTCGCCTCGACCCCGATAATTCCGGAGATCAATCCCACACCACAGGTAATTCCGAAAACTATTTCACTCACACCTGGATATTTCCGGAGATTATCTCACACCGCGAGCCATACTGAGGTCCATAACCCATGTTCTCATTCATCATATCACCACTAGTGCCTGTTCTTATTATTTAGGTTATTTAATTACTTTACGGATCTCCTAGAGTTGGTGTACCCCACCGGACTTAACACAACAACTGATCAACTAAAATGCCTTAACAGGCCCAAACATAAATATCTCAACTGCCGGTATACTAGGGTCACACGCACCCCGTAGAGACTCACGCCCAAACATCCAAACCAATCTTCCAACATAAATTGCACAGTTAAAACAACTTGAAAATATTTGTTCAGTAGAAGATAAGGTGTAGAATAGTAAGTTATAGATTAAAACATTTAGAGAATAAATCATTTAAAAGAACATTCAAATATATCAAGATACATCAGTATCAGTCGACTATAGACAAGCGTCGGTCGACTGTCCAGAGAGAAAAATCCAATAACTTTGAGAAAAAAATTCTAAGTATTAGAAGTCGACTATAAAAAGTCATCGGTCGACTGTCCAGAGCGAAAAATCCAAAACGTCAATAAAAATAAATTTAAGTAATATCAGTCGACTGTAAAAGTCATTAGTCGACTGTCCAGAACGAAAGTTCCAGAAAACTAGAGAACACAGCAGCCAGGTCGCGACGGTCGACTGTCGACCTGCAGACTGCAGATTTTTGGTTGTGCACATTTCAATCGATACGGAGTTTTACTTCATGAAAACGATTTCTACAAAAAGCATATTTCTTATATGTTTAAATACAACTTATAGGATATATAATAGTCCATAAAAATTAAATCAAAATTACTTAAATCTACAAAAATAGCGATTTGTTGATTTCTTTCAATTAAAACATGAATTGTGCATATAATCAAAATAGAGTTTCTAAAAAAATTAATTATTCATTGAAATAGCTTCGTATTCAAGTCCAAACCATATCAATACCAGAATCTCAAAAAAATTTCCCAATTTGGATATATTTCCTCAAACTCAACTCGTAACTAAATTTCGATTCTCAAGACATGATCTCTTGATTCATAAATCTTCTCTCCAAATTTCTCAAACTGATTCACCATTATAACTCATAAACATAATCAATTTATAACATTACCAAATCAAGTTTCATTCCACCAATACTCAAAAGTGATAAAAATCTCATCTTTATTAAATTTATGCATGAAATTTACCATATTCAATCGATCCAACATTAATCCAAAAGAAATAGCCTACTCATGATTTCTAATAGGTCATTCATCAATCTCGAATTACCCACATACAATTTTACTCATAATTAACTAAGGTTTCACACGATCTAATTTTTATCATCAATCCAACATACATATTCATACCCAAATCCTAGCATGCTTTCAGGAGATGAAACACCACATGCAACATTCAAAGAATAAACAAAATAATTTATATTACTCACATACAACATACACAAAACAAAATAAAACAAAACAAGTCACTCACAGTGTTGAAGAGATCGAACGAAAAGGAATAGAAATTAAGTGATATGGCTGAAAATGAGGTTAAATCGGAACCGTCCAAATCAGGAACGAATCTTAAAGCCTAGGGGTAAAATGGTAATTTCTCCTACAAATGGGTCTGAAGTGGGTCCTGGGTCTTTTCCCCAAAGACCCAATAACCCACGAACGGATCCACCTCAATTGGGTACGGGTCCCAACCCGAAATAAACCCAGTCCAGCAGGATAGAATTAGGGTTTCTGATTAATACTAATCAACGACCCAGATTCACATCTATCCTTTTACTGGGGATTAGGGATTACATTCCTTATTTGATCACAGGGATTACATTCCTAATCTGACCCCAACGGCGGCTATAAATACCCCCCATCCACCACCATTAAGAGGTAATCAATCTTTTGCCAATTTACGCTCTTTCATAATCTTCCTGGTTATTGACTTGAACGTCGGAGGGTGCGTCGTCGGGATCAACCCTGGTGTCTCGCACTTTTTGCAGGTGAACGGCGGGAGTCAAACGGTCAGACTCCGGCGGAACAGGTTTCAGGTTTGCTATTTAAGTTTTCCAAGAATCCACAAATACCATCTGTTTGCCCCCACACCAGATTTAGCGGTAACAGATTGGCGCCGTCTGTGGGAAACAAACGAATAGCAGCCTCCCCTCTTCCCGTTGGTCAGATCTTCTCCAGCCATGCCTCCTAGAAAAGTAAGATCCAGAGGGCCCAACCGTGGACCCAACCCCGTTGATCAGCAACAGGAAGTCCCCATCCAACCCGCTCAGCAACAGGGACAACTTCCTCCTCAAGCAGAGGACCCTCTCCAACAGGACCAGCTTCCTCTTCAGAATCAGCAACCTCCTAAGGGTCCCCCCAGTCCTCAAAATACCGGTGCAGGGGTCTCGCGTCCCAACCCGCAGAAGCAACCTCTCCATCAGGACCACGTCTCAATACACAATGCCTCTACGGATTCTATGGCCTCCCACAATCTCCCGAGCTTCCGACCTCTGCAATACCATCCTCAATCGGCAGAAGGATGAGGATCTTCGCCGCCATCTGGATGAGAAGCGGGCCCCGAGAAGGAGCCTCCCGCCAATAACGTCCAGATGAGCGATCTCTCCTTATCGCCGAGACTACAGAAGGTCCCCCACCCGAAGAGGGCGGAGAGAGTCCCCCGAGCATCACAGGAGAAGACACCCATTCTCCTGGTCGGTCAGCAACATCCGAGGAACGATGAGGCACCCATCACTCGTGCCGAGTTCCATCAATTCCAAGCAACCATCCTATAAGCTCTCAATCTCCGTCCCAACAACACCAATGCTCCGAGGATTCCCACTCCTCCTCCGGTTCGAAGTCCTCGCCGGTGGTCCCCTAACTCCTCCCCCAGCTCCTAGCAACCCCTGGCACATTCCTAGTCCTCGCCGCTCCAGGAGCTACCCGACGTCGTAGCCCCCCGCTCTCACCCTCGTACAAGACGAGGTCTAGAGGCTCGGATTGATAACCGTTCGAAGAGATGACGCTGTCTACCGCCGTCTCCACGAAAATGGGAGAGGCGCTTGGGTCAGTAATGAATAGAGAAGAAGGAGGCTAGAGGGGAAGGACCCTTCGCTCAAGTCAACCTCCTTTTTTCTTCCCGAACCATAATGGAGGCACCCCTACCAATTGGCTTTATAACCTCCTCATGGTGGTGGAATGTTCCCAGTAGGCTTATAATGATTCATTTTGGGTCGGCCCGGCTTAGCTGCATCTCGAAGCCGTCCCTTCCGCCTATCACCTCAAGATGAAGTTC